>JAXIVH010000008.1:6483631-6503324 GCA_036785325.1 Urophycis tenuis
CGCGTCGGGGGATAGAGTTGGACCGTTTTCCCCCCCTGTGAGACCGCGCCTCCTTTTGAAGAAAGTGGTCAAAGTCATAATTCAACAGTTAAAGTCAGTCAGCACCAGGCGAGCTCGATAAAGACTGAAAATTGGTTTCGGGCCTTCCAGAAAACGAAAAACAATGGCAGATTATGTCCTTAACATGGAAATATAATTAGTGCTATTCACCACCGAAACCGCATTTGTTAATCTATTTATTTTTTTACTGCATTGCGTGCTGAGTCCCAATTGAATTTGGTCGGCAATGTTTTCTCTCCACCATTGGGGTGCTGTCGCCCACCAGGCTCTATATAAGGTAGCAGCCAATTGGTGTTCACATATGAGGCATGTCACACACATCATTCTAATGTTACCTCAAACAGCACCACCAACAATTGGTATAGAGAGCTTATGGGAATGTATACCAGTGTTTTTTTCGTTTTTTTATTGCCTACACTTATGGTTCAATGCGTTTCTTGCTTTGGCTTTCACTTCGAACTGACTTAGACATTCTATATCTGGAAAATCGCAAGCACAAACCGTATCCTGCCAAAGAACATGCTGTGAAGGGAATGCACACACACACACGCGTAGACAACGCCAAGCGAAGATGACACCCAAACACACACACACACACACACACACACACACACACACACATAGTGACATGCGCAAATCTGATAAACCCCTCTCCCTGTCCTCTAACAACGGAACAGTCCAACTGGGGGGACTGATTGACTTTTGAACACCAATGAAATGCCTCCTCACTTGTCCAACAAACACCCAGGCATATCCATTCCAATTAAAAACCACTGCCTGTCTTTGGCCACCATCCCCCCCCCCCCCCCCCCCCCCCCACCACCACCACCCCCCACAACGCCTATTTGCCCTGCAGCCAGCCAGGAGTCATCAGAGCTGTGGCTTTTTTCCGCAGGACCATTGTTGGCTGGGGTCGGAGCTGGCAGGGTAAAGGGACGGAGACAGAGAGGGCCTCGCATAGTAAGGGAAGCATGTTGTTGTCACGCTGGGGCGGTAGTGGTGGGTCCGCCGAGACCATGCGACCGTGGGGGGGGGGGGCTTTCTGTTCCCACGGAACAATGAGGCCCGCGCCAAACACACAGCGGTGTCATTGATCTGGGTTGGAGTGAGACCACGCAGGGTGACTCTTATTGTCAGAAGCCTTAGTTTGATGGTATTCTCACACTCGGGGCTCGTTTGGCGGTGGGTGATTCCCACTCGGAGGGAAGGGGAGCGATGATGCAGTGCTGCCTCGCGTTCTGTTCTGAGAAATCCAGATTATGTAGCGTCTCTATGGTGTTATGTTGTGCTTACGTCCGTGCCGTAACTGATGTGCCGACTGGAGTCTTTTTTTTTTTCCACCATTGTTTTCAAAGCATTTCCTGGTTATTTGTTGCCACTTTGTCTCCCGTTTCATTCAAAGTGGCACCGCGGTGGATACGCTTTTCCACGGTGGCTCGCTACATATTTTATTCTCTTTCCAGTTTAGCTGTGTTTATTTATTTGAACCTTAGCTAATGATCATATGGTGTTATGCAAAACACACACCTTTGCTCCAAAAACATATTTCAAGGCAGCAGCAGCGGCAGCGAAGAAAAAAAAAAAAAAACGATATTCTGCTATTAATAAGTAAAGGAAAATACATGCCAAGGGACGCACTATTCACAGTATTGAACCACTTGCCGGTTTGTTTATTTTGTCTGGAGCCTCATTGGTTAATCCATAGCATTCAATGCTGCAGGCCAAAATGTGCCTTCAGAAAGGTCACATGGCTCAGGGCTTTGGAGACCGCGGTGCACTGTCGGCCAATACAACAATAGTACGCTTCTATTGAGCTCACCTAGAGGGCCGTCATGTGGCTTTGTGCCTTTTGTTTGGAATTTCTGATTATTGCGCCAGAGTAAGTGCAGAAACAATCTCTGTATTGATTAATGGACTTCAGGCCAATACACTGCATAATGGATTGGGATCAATGGGGTGTGAAATACCCCAACGATTAGGTCATTATTGGTGTGTGCATGCTATGTGTGTGTGTGTGTGTGTGTGTGCGTGCGCGTGTCTGTGTTTGCATGCATGCATTCGGCTTTCCGCCCTCCACGTTTGCGTTGGATTGTCAGGCAACAGTGTACACAGTGAGACGTTGTGGGAGGACCTTTTTTCTCCAGCCCTGAGTCAACCGGTCTCCTAAATCCACCGAGAGGGGGAATGTTGGTGGGGGCTGCTTTTTTTTCTTCTTTTTTTTTACCACAGCTACCGCAGGGATTCGGAGGAGACAGAGAGGCGAACAACATCGATGCCGAGGTGAGACGGGAGGCCAGACTGAAGAGCTCTCTGCCTTTTCCGCATTTGGACGCTGTCGCACCTTGTCCCTCCCTCTGCTGCTCAGTTAGACAAACCTTGGAGCCCAAAGAGAGAGAGAGAGAGAGAGAGAGAGAGAGAGAGAGAGAGACGTGACCAATGGGGTGAAAAAAGGAAAAGATAAGGATAGTGCTTCTGTTTGTAGTGAAATAAACGAATAGCGAAAAAGAAACACAAGCCATTTCAGACCCCATAGAGTGAGCGTTCACCTCCTCCCCACCGCTGCGCTCTCTGTGTCTCTCTCTGTCACTTCCTTCATTTTAATGCCAAGCCCACCCAGTAACAAGGCCCGAGTCAGACACTCCGGTCTCCTACATTAGGATGCACAACCTTCCTCTCTCTTTCTCTCAATGGCCTTTATCCCTCCTGTCCTCCCCTCCTCCCCTCCCTCCCTCCCTCTCCCCCCTCCCCTCCCCGCCTTCCAGCATAGCCTTGCTGTCTCACACCAGATTGCTAACTATTATGGAAGGGAAACTGCCATGGAGCCAAAGTGAACCCTAGATGAGTGTGTGGTAATCAGTGTGTTGAGGAGGAGAGACACAGCTGTCAGTCTCTCCATCAGAGCACTAGGCAGAGAGAGAGAGAGAGAGACTTGGGAGGGGAAAAACAAGCAGAGAGAAGGAAAAGGTCACTGCACAGGTGTACACAGACACACACACACACACACACATGCACACACATGCACACACACACACACACACACACACACACGCACTTCAATGGAGACTTCAATGGAGCAACGCAGCCAGGCCAAAAAGCACACGTGTATGTGTGCCTTCATACACACATCCTCACACACACACACGCATACATGCGTGTGCACACAAACACACACAGACACACATAATCCCACGCACAAGTGCACATGTTATTTGTCGGTCTTTTCTAAGACCTGCTTTAAGACCTACATGCTGCCGCCATGTTTGACTGCCTGCAGTATGAACACTAACATTCTTCAACTCACTCGCCTGTGTGGGGTGAACATCTCACTTCTCACTACCATGAGTCAATCCTCACAATCATCTAATTGGCCTGTTGTCTTTTTGCATGTATCTGTGCACACTTCACGTGTATGCATCACGCAAGCTGGACATAGTCTGTACTGTTTGTGTATGTGGGTATGAGTGTGTGTGTGTGTGTGTGTGTGTGTGTGTGTGTGTGTGTGTGTGTGTGTGTGTGTGTGTGTGTGTGTGTGTGTATTAGTGAGTGTGTGTATCAAGTTCCTTGTTCAAAGTGTAGATCAGCTGTTGAACACCAGAGACTTAGAACTTGTCACGATAAGGGTGCATTAATTAACCATTAATTAACATTAGTTAATCCGGTGAAAAGCATGATTATATAGCATTAGCATAGGGGTGAGGGTTAGTGTTAGGGTTGGGTAAGTGAGTTATGCTTAAACCTAACCCTACTAAATAATATCTCAATACCTTAGTTAACATGAACATTATTTATAAGATGACCAACAGTTGATATATTGTTTAGCAGGATAGTCTGTGTCTTACTTACCTCAAGCAAAACCCAACCCCTACCTGCTCCTTAATTGTAGGCATCTAAAACAGTTGACTTGTCATTCGTTTTGGATCAAAGTGTTGGCTAAACAAATAAAGAGTAATACTAAATAGTTTTGATGTAGTGGTACGAGGAGGGACTGACCAGCAGTCAATGTAACCTGTTTGGATGAATATTTCATCCGACATGGCCCACGTTTCCCCAGAAACTATTCCCCCAATAGACCATAGTTGTTTGCTATTTGCTATTTGCTATTTGCGACCCAAGGCAATATGTCCCCTTATCAGCCTACTTCCTGGTTTAAAAACAGAGTGACATGTCGACCTGTTTTATCTTACACAACGCCTGACAGGCAAAGAAACAAGTTTCCTAGCGTTCATATTTACGCTTCGGCTGCAGTGTGAGCAAGAGTGAGCATGTGTGTGTGTGTGCGTGCGTGCGTGCGTGTGTGTGTGTGTGTGTGTGTGTGTGTGTGTGTCTGTGTGTGTGTGTGTGCGTGCACGTGTTCGTGTGTCGTCAGAACTTGAAATAGACTTGCACTTAATTTATCTCGTGTTGGTGAGGGGCGCAGACCGCCATAAAGAAAGAGAGATCTTGTCTCTCCGACTGTAAATAATCACAGCATCTCGGTCAGCCACGCTTGTTTGCATGTTGAACTTTCCTGTCTGCATATTTTACTTCCTGTGAAGGTAGACGTTTGGCCAGAGGTATTGTGGAGGGTTTTGTTTACAGATACTGCAATAGGATTTGGTCTTTCATGGTTTTGTTTCTGAAACTAATCCTAAACTAGTACATGAGATGTATGCTGACTGCCGGATTTTTTATTTGTGTTCTTATATTTCTGTATTGAAATACGATAAATGTTCCAACATTGACATTGTCAGGTCAACCTATCCACTATATTTATGATGATTGAAGTCATGATTGTTATACTGCTAATAAACGCAAGTATGTAAAACATTGATCAAATAATGAGCGTAGCAAGACAATGAGTGTCCCATGGTAATGGAAAGCCCTCTGCCATAGCTTCAAAGAAAACAACTCTACGGAGTCGGGAGAATTGTCAGATTATAATGATTTCGGAAGCGTCAAACTACACCTGACTGCTCACACACACACAGAAGATGATCGTCCTGCCTCCTGCTGTGTGCTGATTGGCTAGACTTTAGAGCAATCTAACCTGTCCTGAATTCAAAAATGGATTTTCAAGGAGCCTTTACGTCTGACCACAAACCACCTCATTATGAAACCAAATGATATGGATAGATATTCATGTCAGTTGTTTTACTCCACTGTAATCCAATGCACATTTTCTGGGAGAGTGTGACTTTGAATTAAAGACTTTAGGGCCACCGTGACCATCCGAAGTCCTCAATTAACTTGAAGAGATTTGGGAACAAAGTCGCTAATATTCTAATGATGCTAATCATGCGTTATCCATCTTCCCAATGTCAAACCACCTTGCGCGCTATGACCGCCCTTTCTCTGCCAGCCTTGGCTAGTTTACCTCGGCAGAGTCCTCCTGAGGGGCACTTGAATTAGTCCTCAGCCGCACTGGAGATCTCATAGCGCCGTGAAGTTTAGCCCTCCACAGCTAACTGTGAGAGCATCATTTAATAACCACTGCTACCACCACAGCTGTTCTTACAATACGGACCTGGAGCCATTTTGACTCTTAACAGGATCAATCAGATGACAAGCACCCGCTTGTTAGGGTCCACTTGGGGTTAAGTGCACAAACTACAAAAGCCGGAGGTTCCTTCATGGCAAAAATGGTATAATCCACCATGGGTTGGATCAATTTGTAATAGACCTTTTATAGAATATTCAGACAAAACAATACGTTTTTTTATATTGAATATATATTTTACATTTGATTCTAATTTTGTTTAATTAAAAAAAAAACTGAAACAATACAATTAAATAGAAATAATCCAGGTGGCCTATTACATGCAAGGGTTACAAACCCCTCTGGTTTAATAATTCCCAACCATACCCAAACATTGCAGTCTTTAAATTACTCTTGCTGGCTCGCTATTTCAGCACAATAGAAACTAACCTTTGTTGTATTGGCTGGCCTTACACTGAGGTCTCCAAAGACCTGAGCCAGCTAACATTTCTGAAGGAATATTAGGCCTTCTAAGTTCACCCAATGGGATAGCACTCATATTTAGCATTTTGCTCGTGTTTAAGTCTCTGCAGGATCCCCAGTTTATCCATTAAGCTTCTTTCCCACTTTACCTACAAAAGAAATGCAATCTCTTTATTAAGTGGTGGAGGGATACGAATGAAAGTGAACTGTATGTGGCTATACCTAAACATTCAACTAAATGCATTCATTAACCTAATTTGCCATTAATGTAGCGGGTCCCGGCTTGGTTCCCGCTGGCAGATATATAGATAATCCTGTAATGTTAAGGAAATATATATGAAGAAGTGAGACGGGACGACGCGTGCAGTTCTTCCTCCATTCACTTGGATTATGATTTATTGCCCACATGCATTCAGCTATACACATTCCTGTTATGCTGTACTGTAGTACTATTTTTTACATAAATGTTCTGGTCACAACCAAATATAAGTGAATATATTATGCACTGTCACATATCAAGCAACATCTGCTACATCAATACCAAAACATCACAAACAAACCCCCTTGCATTTCAGAACATCAGGATGTCTCTGCATATTCTTCATCTAAACTCTTATTCTTATGAAAGTGCGTTATATGTGGATACTCCCAACAATATTTCCTTAGTAGTATATACTAATTATGACAGGAACAAAACTTTACACGTGGGACAAATCAACACATTTTAAGAATGACATAACACATTTCAATAATAACACGTACTACATGGCTAAAACAGTATTAAATACATACCCAACGTAGACTTTAATTGAACCCAAAATGGCGCTGGCGGGTCTGGCTGAACAGCAAATGCTACCCAAACCGGCGGCCACTGCATTAGCTCCAGCTATCTAGCCGTAACCGGACTGACAGTAGTCAGCTTACCAAACAACATTTTAACATTTCTCTGGTAGCTGCTAGCGAACACAGATGTATAATGTACAAATGTCCAGGAGCCAGTGACAAACAAAAACACAACAAAATAATAGCGAGTGGTTGGTAAAATGACATATAAGCGGGACGCCATTACAGGTTACCGAGGCAGCCGATACTTCACTGTAAGACTCTTTTAGCCTGATTAACCACACGACAGCCCACAGACACTTTGTCACCAATGACTATGAATATACTATAACTGTCTGAATTGATCTGTGTGGTGGAAACCAACCTGTAATGTTAAGGAAATATATATGAAGAAGTGAGACGGGACGACGCGTGCAGTTCTTCCTCCATTCACTTGGATTATGAACTTCACGTCCCGGACTCACGTTACATTGTGAAAAGCCACCTGCTGGCGCATTATGATATTGCACTCACATAAAATCAGACCAAAATAAAATACATCTACAAAGCATAACATTAAAACAAATACACATATTTTGTGAGTATCACATCCACCCCGACAAACAAAAATGGCTCCCGACATTTAATACAACCAAAAAAAAAAATCTATTTTTTTTTCCTAATAAACTTGTGTTGTGACTGGCATGTAGTATGTGTAAGGCATGTACAATTGTGGCGTGTAATGAGCAGGTAAGATGAACTGTCTGGTTATAGGTGACCTGAACGGCAGGGAGGCTGAGGTAATCTGTGAGGAGATGGAGTCGACATGGGGTTGTATTGAAGGCTGGCCCAGTGTCTCATAAGTGAACATTGGCTTCTGTCTCCTCTCTCTGGCTGACCTCCTAACCTCTCTGTGTTCACTTTCAGTGGGCAAAGTCATTGGGCGGGGAGAACATAGTCTTTCGGCCTGTACTTGTTCAGCATGGTCATTTTGTTCATCTTCTTCAGGCACAACATCTTGTTGTTCCTTTGTCTCTGACTCATCGCCCACTACTTCCACTACTCTTTCCTCTACAGGGATGTTCTGTTTGTGCGCTCCTTCAGGTAAGTTTGTCTCATTCGTGTGTGAATCGTCTCTTTCAGGTAGGTTTGTCTCATCCGTGTGTGAATCGTCTCTTTCAGGTAGGTTTGTCTCATCCGTGTGTGTGTTGTCTCTTTCAGGTATGTTTGTCTCATCCATGTGTTCGGTTTCTCTTCTAGGTAATGTCTTTGAATATTCTTTGTGGACCACAGTCGGTTTCCTTGGAGTCTGAACAGGCACCGTTACAGGAGGAAACTGCTTTGACACCGACCTTTGCCCTTCCTCTGAGGCTGTTTGTCTGCCACGTCCAGATTGATCATTTTCCATCCTGACTACAGGTGTTCTCAACCAATAACCTCCTGTCCATTCATCTTCGTCATCAGTGTCTGGTATCCCAGCATTTTCAGCAGGGCTTGCCCTCTGTTGAGGTTGTTTCTGTTTCCTGGGGGGCATTACGACTGTGTCAGCTGACTGCGCTGGACCCTCAACAGGTAAGTCATTGACCAAAAGTAGTAAGTTCCTGTGTATGGTTCTGTTTCTCGCATTTGGGTCCCCCTCAGGGTGAATGACATACACAGGATTGTCAGAGATTTGCTCCTTTACCACATAAATCTTCTTCTCCCAGTATGAACGAAGTTTACCGGGTCCACCTCGCTCGCCCATGTTCCGAACCAGTACTCGATCTTGTGGTTTGAGGACCACACCCCTCACTTTTTGATCATAGTAGGACTTGTTCTTTGCACTTGACGACAAGCTGGTTTTGTTTGCGATCTTGTACGCTTCTGTCATCCTCTTTGACCATTTCTCCGCATAACTTCTGTGTGTCACTGATTCATTGTTTTCCAGTAAGCCAAACAGGAGATCCACAGGGAGACGGGGGTGTTGTCCATACAGCAGGTAATGAGGTGAGTACCCGGTGGACTCGTGACGAGTGCTATTATATGCATGTATCATTTGTGGTAAATGTTCCTTCCATCTCTCCTTTTCCCTGTCTGTCAGTGTCCGTAACATTTGCAACAGTGTGCGGTTGAATCGCTCCGCAGGGTTACATTGTGGGTGGTACGGGGATGTTCGTGAGTGTCCGACCCCTGACAACCGTCCAAGGGTGCTGAAAAGGTTGTTCTCGAACTCACGTCCTTGGTCATGATGGAGACGATTTGGATAGCCAAAACGAGGTATGTAGTCATTGTATATTCGTTCAGCTGCAGTTTGTCCTGATTTATTTTTAGTTGGGTACGCCTGAGCAAATCTGGTAAAATGATCGATAACAACCAGAATGTACTCAAAGCCTCCTTTGCTCTTCTCCAGATGTAGGTAGTCGATGCAGACCAGATCGAGAGGGGAAGCAGAGGTCAGGCCCCCCATTGGTGCACGAACATGTGTGGATGGTTTCTTTTGTTTTATGCAGCTGCATTTTCTTGTGACATAATCCTCTATGTATCTCTTCATGTACGGCCAATAGAAACGCTCTCTGGCGAGGTGGAGCACACGTTCTGTACCAACATGTCCCATGTTGTCATGGAGGTGCCTTAGGGCAACTGACCGGTACTTGACAGGTAGGACTAACTGTTTTCTTTCTGCCGTCAAGCGGTACAGGACTCCATTCTCCAGATGTAGTTGACTCCACTCATGAAGGAGCTTGCGAGTGAGCCCACCCACTGACCTTCTGACCTCATCAGTAAGAGCCTTGTTGGTCTCTTTCAGTTTCATTATTTCCCCTATTCCAGGGTCATCTCGTTGTGCTTTTGCCAGCTCTTCAAGGCTTATTTCCGGCAGAAGTGAATGAGGTTGTGGCACTACATCGGCTGAGGAGGCGTGAAGTGCAGCTATCCATGCTACATCTTTCTTCTGAGCTGCTCTACCTCCTTCCCACGTTGCATGCAGCACGTCCTGGGACAGCTCCTCAGTGCACGTTGTCACATAGTTGTCAATATCGAGAGGGATGCGCGAGAGAGTATCGGCGTCAATATTGTTTTTTCCAGGTCTGTATTTGATATTGAAGCGGAACTCTGACAACTCTCCAACCCAGCGATGACCAACTGCATTGAGTTTTGCGGTGCTCATGACATAGGTGAGTGGGTTATTATCAGTGTAGATGGTAAAATGTGGAGCGTAGAAGAGATAGTCCCTGAACTTCTCACACACTGCCCACTTCAGAGCAAGGAACTCGAGTTTACCACTGTGGAGTCTGTAGTTCCGTTCTGCTGGTGTCAGAGTTCGTGATCCATATCCGATCACTCGCATTTTCCCACCCTGTTGCTGATAGAGGATCGCGCCAAGCCCTTTTTCCGATGCATCAGTGTGTAGGACGAATGGTTCCTCGAAGTTGGGGTATGCGAGGACTGGGGGGTTAGTCAGCATAGTGACAAGCCTTTCCAACGTACTTTGGTGGTCAGCCTTCCACTCAATGGGGGTTTTAGACGGGAGTTGGGGACCCTTGGACTTGCAGTGACGTGGAGGGAGTTGGAGCATGGAGGACTTAACTTGGAGCAGCTCATAGAGTGGTTTCGCTATTTTGGCAAAGTCCTGTACGTAGGAACGGTAATAGCTTAGGAAGCCTAGAACTTGTCGGAGCTCACCAACTGTTTGGGGTGGTTTGGTTTTTAAAGCCAACACCGCGTCGAGGTCTTTGGGGTCAACTCGAACTCCCTGAGCTGATACCAAGCGCCCAACATAGCGAACCTCCTTCTGGAACATCTCGCACTTCTCTGCCCGTAGCTTCACTCCATGGTGCTGCAGTGCTTGGAGAACCTTGCGGATCACTTCCACATGGTCACTGAAGGATCTGGAGTAGCACAGTATGTCATCGAGGTACGGAATGCAGCACTCATCTCTCAGGGACCCCAACATCTCTTCCATGCTCCTCTGAAAAGCTGCAGGTGCATTGGAAAGTCCAAATGGGATCCTCTTCCACTCATACAGCCCCCAGGGGGTGATGAATGCGGTGAGATGGCGTGACCCTTCTGCTACGAACCCCTGGTGGTAGGCTTTCCCTTGGTCAAGTATGCTGAACATCGAATACCCACCCAGCGTGTCTGTCAAGTCCTGTATTCGTGGGAGTGGGTGCCTGTCGGGCACAGTTTTTTGATTTAGGAGGCGATAATCTATACAGAGGCGCAGAGTGCCGTCTTTCTTCCGCACACACACCACCGGGGCAGAATAAGCGGACTTAGATTTCACTATCCATCCCTTCACAATAAGATCCTGAATGTACTCCTTTACTTCTTTAAACAGTGGTTTGGGGATGGATGTGTACGCTCTCTGCACAGGAACATCGTCTTTGAGGCTGATCACCATCTGTAGATTTGGGATACAACCAATGTCATCTCCATCTCTTGCGAAGGCGTTTGACTCCTCATGCAGCATCTTTCTAGTAGCCTCCTGCTGTTCTTCCTCCAGGTGGTCGAGGTTTACAGGTGGGTGCCACAGAGTTGGATCTGAGTTGCTGACATGAGTGGCGGTGACCTCGCTGACAATCACTGCAGGCTGTGATTTGTCCAGGATATCTGCCTCCACAACATTTCCAACATGCTGCAGGATCCCTAGAGCTGTTTTGTGTGGTATTATGATGTCATGATTGGTGTTATTACCAACTGGAATGGTGACATAGGGCTTGGTTGGGTTCTGGATCTGTAACAGGCCTGGTCCTACATCCCACTGTCCAGGCGACAAATTGTCTTCATCTGCTTCGAACAACACCAATCTGGTAGAGGCATCCATGTTTGACGGAACCCGGCACTTCACCCATGACACTTGACTAGCTGGGAGTATGATGTCCTTGGCCCCTGTTCTCACGCGTCCCTGCTGCATGACTAACTTTGAAGTCTGAACAAAGCTGACGAGCGCTTCAGCAGTTTCGCTGGGGACAGATATGGCATTGCTAAGGAGGCTAACAAGTACTGGCATTAGCTTCTCTGGTTGGCCACAAATTAACACTTCCAAGATATTAAAGCCAATCAAGGGTCTATCCATGGGGTAACTGCTGATGAGGAATGGGACACTAATGGACAGATTGGGGTCCAAATTCCCTGGCAAGTTTACTGTAATAGCTACCCACCCGTCATATGGAATGAGGCCACCATTTGCTGCAATGACCCTCAGTTCCTCCTCCCCTAAAATCTCAGAAACTGGGTGAATGGTGAGGTCAGGTAAGTATTCGTTTTTCCAGGCACGGCTGACTATACTGACTTGTGACCCCGAGTCGAGTAATGAGGTGACTGCTAAGCCATTTAGATAGCTCTGTACTATGGCCTTTTTCCCAATAAGGCTAGCAACAGCTCTAGCTTTAGCTACACGTGGTAATTGAGGAGGGCCCTCAGCTACTTGGGCATGGTGGCTCTGTGTGCTTTTCGTAACAGGGGTTAAGGGTGAGGAGGGGCGTGTTTGGTTATTTTTGGCCTCACTCACCGGTTGGGACTTACTTGCTAACTCGGTCACTAGATGTCCCCTTCCAGTGGCCGGTTGAAGTTTCCCTGTCTCTTTGTCCGTTGTAGACAGCCTGCTGCCCGGTGTCCTTCCTCTCCACAAATGAAACAATGTTTACAGTCTTGTCTGTCTTGTTCCACACAGCTTGGACATCCATAGGGTTTTCCACGTTTTGCTTGTGTCCTATTTTGACTGTATTGGCGCTCATTGTGAATTGGCTGTTGGTTTTGCTTTTGCATGGTCATGACCAGTCTGGTGAGTTCCTCTACTTTGGTCGTGAGATCTCTCAGAGGATCTGGTTTTGTTGTACTTGATTTGGACTCTACACTCTCTGATTTTGGGCTTGGTCTCCTTACCCCATCAGGCTCAAGCTGCGCGCTGTGTGTATTTGCTACAGTTTGTCGGCGGGAAGAGCCCAGTCTTTTCATCCTCTCATTCTCTTCGCTGGTGATTTTCATCACATGACGAAGGATCATCTCATCTGTGACTCCACTGCCGGACAATAAAGGTTTGAGTTCTCTGCGTATGTCAGTGTGTTTGTGTCCAAAGCCTTGGTACACTGTGTGCAGGAAAACATCTTGTACTGTAGCTGCAGAGTATTTAATGTCTGTGTCAGCCAGTTTTGACGTGAATAGGATGCGTTGTTTTAAGCCTATCACCCTGTAGAGGAATTGTTGTGGTGTCTCGTTCTCATCCTGTTTTGTGCACATCAACTCCTGGAATAACTCTGTGCTGTTTTTTTCTCTAAGGTGAGCTTGGAGGAACCCCTTGAGTTCAGTCACTGTTATGTCCTCTTTGTTAATCAACATCTCTTTAAAGATGCCTGGTCTGATGATCCTGAGCACTCCCCGAACAATCTCTGAGTCGGAGAATCCCTCCCTGCTTCCATCGTCAATTTGATTGCAGACATTGTTGTAACTGATGTCAGAGGACTGATCACCCACCTGACCGCCCTGCACTTTGAACTCCCTCCTAGGTAGGTAGCTGAGTTCCCTCAAGGATACCATCCCCTCACGAGCTGGCTGGGTAGCAGGCTCACCCGGTGGACTG
This sequence comes from Urophycis tenuis, assembly GCA_036785325.1. Lineage (NCBI taxonomy): Eukaryota > Metazoa > Chordata > Actinopteri > Gadiformes > Phycidae > Urophycis > Urophycis tenuis. Next base: position 6,497,008 of record JAXIVH010000008.1, read on the forward strand.
CTGCTTAGCTTACTGGGCAGGATAGGGGCCGTGGACGCATGTGGCTGTGGCGGTGTAGCATGTGGTGGTATACACTGAATGAGTTTCTTGCTCAGCTCTTCATAGCTGGCGAGCACTTTAAGCAAATCAGCATTAGCTGTGTCAGGTGCATTCAACACTGTAGCTTCAGCTAAGCCTAGGTCTGGTGCAGCTATATCACTAGGTGATGCAGGACTGACTGAAATGGGTGTGTGGTGACTCTGAATGTGAGTGTCTGTGGTGATTTCAGGAGGTGTTTGGTTAGTGACAGAAACATCAGAAATATCAACATGGTCAACAAGCTTTTCAACACTCTGCACAGTGTGTAACTCAGAATCACCCTTTACCTTTAGAACTGAACTATCATCATCACGACATTTCACTACATCATCAATAGCGTCTTTTAACATCAGCAACTGGACCATCCCCTCATCCTCAGTCTCAAGTAACCGCCTGCTATACATGAACGAGTTGATGTGGTCGTAATATACCTCCTGATCTTCCTGCGTAAGCTCTGACGGGTCCGCATCAAGCTCTGGATCCACCGCTCTGGCAACCCGAAAGAGCTCTTCAACTGTCAAGGTGAGTAGGCCCTTCCTGATGTCCCACACCAGGCTCTTCCTGCCCCCATTCGACATGATGGCTCCTCGTTTCCCTCACGGTTGGCAACACAACTCGATGATGGCACCGTCGGCTCTGGCTTACAGATCTTCACTCGTCCACGGTCGCAGTCCCCACGGCTGGATAGGGCTGTTGGTCTGCGGCTGGATGATACAGCCCTCCCTCCTAGTTGCTGATCAGCGTTGTCATCAACATCACTCGGCTTCCAATTCAATAGGTGGCGCCGAAGTATCCCGGACGAGCCCCCAAGAATCTGTAGCGGGTCCCGGCTTGGTTCCCGCTGGCAGATATATAGATAATCCTGTAATGTTAAGGAAATATATATGAAGAAGTGAGACGGGACGACGCGTGCAGTTCTTCCTCCATTCACTTGGATTATGATTTATTGCCCACATGCATTCAGCTATACACATTCCTGTTATGCTGTACTGTAGTACTATTTTTTACATAAATGTTCTGGTCACAACCAAATATAAGTGAATATATTATGCACTGTCACATATCAAGCAACATCTGCTACATCAATACCAAAACATCACAAACAAACCCCCTTGCATTTCAGAACATCAGGATGTCTCTGCATATTCTTCATCTAAACTCTTATTCTTATGAAAGTGCGTTATATGTGGATACTCCCAACAATATTTCCTTAGTAGTATATACTAATTATGACAGGAACAAAACTTTACACGTGGGACAAATCAACACATTTTAAGAATGACATAACACATTTCAATAATAACACGTACTACATGGCTAAAACAGTATTAAATACATACCCAACGTAGACTTTAATTGAACCCAAAATGGCGCTGGCGGGTCTGGCTGAACAGCAAATGCTACCCAAACCGGCGGCCACTGCATTAGCTCCAGCTATCTAGCCGTAACCGGACTGACAGTAGTCAGCTTACCAAACAACATTTTAACATTTCTCTGGTAGCTGCTAGCGAACACAGATGTATAATGTACAAATGTCCAGGAGCCAGTGACAAACAAAAACACAACAAAATAATAGCGAGTGGTTGGTAAAATGACATATAAGCGGGACGCCATTACAGGTTACCGAGGCAGCCGATACTTCACTGTAAGACTCTTTTAGCCTGATTAACCACACGACAGCCCACAGACACTTTGTCACCAATGACTATGAATATACTATAACTGTCTGAATTGATCTGTGTGGTGGAAACCAACCTGTAATGTTAAGGAAATATATATGAAGAAGTGAGACGGGACGACGCGTGCAGTTCTTCCTCCATTCACTTGGATTATGAACTTCACGTCCCGGACTCACGTTACATTGTGAAAAGCCACCTGCTGGCGCATTATGATATTGCACTCACATAAAATCAGACCAAAATAAAATACATCTACAAAGCATAACATTAAAACAAATACACATATTTTGTGAGTATCACATTAACATAAATTACGTGAATTAACATAATGTTATGTAAAAAGTTTTCAGACCAGATTGGAAGGCGTATGAGTTTGCCCTACAAACTACGAAGCACAAGTGCACAGTTTTCCTCATTATGAAACTGAATCACGTTTAAACTTCAACTTCTGTCTGTTTTTTAGGAACAAAGTTATTTAACAAAAACAAACAGTTTACCTCACTGTCAAGATGGCGGCCAGCGTGACCTTACCAAGATGACATCTAAACGGGGGGCTGTCACATTACCAGACGGGCTCCATTCATTAACCTTTAATTTACTGGACATTGTTCCCCGTCACCATGGCTGTATAATAGACCTCATGCAAATGCAACACATAACTAGTGGTGCATCATTCCATCTCTAAGAATCCATGGCCTCACCCTCCCCACTCTCCTCAGCAGAGATAAGCATTGCTTAATGACTGTGACAGGCTGAAGGAGAAAGAGCCTGAGAGGTTGTTTTGGTTGATTTTACTAAGATTGTCGCAGGCACTTTATGATGGCGATGATAAGGACTGACACAGATTGAAATGGACTGAAACACACTGAGCTCTCCCTTGTCTTGGTTTTGGGGACTGTACTTTGGTGGCAGTTTGTGTATCTGGGGCACATGTGCCTTAAAGGACAACACACTACACACTATTGTCACCGTCTCTCTCCTGGCTTCGCTGAAACATCCGTTGTCAATATCATTTGTCACGATGACCTCCATGTACCGATTCTGCCAGGAAGCGTGTGAGCACTCGTATGAGGAGCCACTGTGATGTTGCCCACAGACTATCTACCGACTAATGCACATTGATTCTAAAAGATGAATGCGCCGTACTGCCAATGTTTACTTTTATGGCGGGCGCACACCAGGGAAATGCTCTCGAGCAGAATCGGTCATTTTGACAAATGATATTGATAAAGGATGTTTTAGTGGCGCCAGGAGAGACCGTGATGACGTTATGATCACCCAGACCCACGGACGAACCTGGGCGCAAAATTGGCCCGGGACCTTTTGACCCAGAGCAGCCCTCGGCAGGTTATGTTGAAACTAATCCGCACAAATTGAATCAAGGCCTATCGGTTCAATTTAAATATTTATTGGATGGCAACCGCGGGGCCCATCAAAGTGATTGCAGCGGGACCCATAATGACAAACCGACGCCGCTATCAACTTGTCAGATCTTATCCAGCTCACGTCCAGAAGGATGCGGGCCTCTGGTAGAGCGAGGAGCGCTCAAGCTCACAGTGCACGGTCGCCTCTGTGGCGTGGTGGCGGGTCCGAGCCCAGCCCTCTGCTCCGGCTGCACAAGGCGGCGGTCAGGATGCAGAGCCCTCTGCTCCGTCTGCGTCAGGACCCAGAGCGCTCTGCTCTGTCTCTGTCAGGATCCAGAGCGCTCTGCTCTGTCTCTGTCAGGATCCAGAGCGCTCTGCTCTGTCTGCGTCAGGATCCAGAGCCCTCTGCTCCGTCTGCGTCAGGACCCAGAGCGCTCTGCTCCGTCTCCGTCAGGATCCAGAGCGCTCTGCTCTTTCTCCGTCAGGATCCAGAGCCCTCTGCTCTGTCTGCGTCAGGGGCCAGAGCTCTCAGCCCCGTCTGCGTAAGGCTGCCGTCAGGATCCAGAGCGCTCTGTGCGTTTCTTCCAGAACCAGGGGGGGGGGAGAGAGGGGGCGCTGTGTGTTGTACTGCTGTATTAAATATGAAGCATCTTTTCCTGTCCACCCCGACCTGCCGGCTGTCAGCCCACAGCGCTTCGTTGTTCTTATTTTAGCGGGGGGGGGGGGGGGGGGGGGGATGGGGGCGGGGTGGCGGGGTTATTTCTATCTGACGCTGCGTCGGCCCCGAGTCTCTAAAACGACAACGCTCCCAACGTCCGTCCCCGTCCGGACCGCCGTTGTGTTCTGGCGTATTTGTGCGCACTAATGACTCTCGGTACAGCTTGCGAATGACTATGTCTAATTTGTTTTGGGTGCGTAGCTGCACTCTCTCACTCACAAGACGCGTAAATAGTCATAGTTTGCGAGGGTCCACATCTTGGCAGCTCAGGTTCCTGAGTGGTGTATTGCGTGTGTGTGTGTGTGTGTGTAGATGTGTGTTTCTGTCTTAGACCCCCTGGCAGCGATGGCAGGGCACCAAATGAAGTGAATGAAAACCATGAACTGAAACCATGTGAAGAGACTGGTTGACTGGTTGTCTGGACTTGCTCAGTGAAACATTATTAGCTAGTCGGGGTTCCGGGAACGGAAGACAAAACTACACAACCTAAGGCAGTGATTTCACCTATAATCATGTCCTGTTAAAATTACCGCTTGAAGGTTTACAGTGTAATAGTAATAAAATGTGGTGACTTAGTGAGCCAAACGTATATAGCCCTTGACTAAATGTATGGGGCAATGGAATTTCTATGAAGCAGAGTCATAAAATAAATTGGCTCTCAGTGAGTTCGGTTTTAAGGAGTCAATTGTTTCCTTACCGTTTACTTTTGGGCTTCTCTTAACATTCTGTATGCGCTGCCAATACTGTGTTGTCGTTATCCCTGCTCACCCTAAAGCAACTTCCTTTTTGAGTTGCAATTCAAGGTTCATTCATTCACGTATTTCTTTATTTACACACATTTATCCATTCAACTTGATTAACTTTTTGGGGGGGTGGTGGAGAAGGATGTTTTTTTGGCGTTTAGGGTGTGGACTCCCTCCCAGAGGATGGCCGGTTTGAACGCCACGGCATCCACAGTAATCCTTGAGCAATGCTAATACAAGATCCAGCTCAGGTGTTGGTACCTGCTCATCTTTATGGCCTGACCTGGCTTGCTGTTCAGCGGTGATTCATGTCCACGCTGGACCGCATCATTTTTTAAGCGCTGCCGGCCTGTTTTCTTCCCGTCTCCGGAGCTTGTAATCTTGCAAAAGGTTACAACCCCGACTTCTCCTCAGAAGAAGCTCCCTGGACAGATTACACACACACACACACACACACACACACACACACACACACACACACACACACACACACACACACACACACAACTCTCTGCTCTTTTGCTGTCGAACAGAAAATTATGCATCTTCAGTTTTTTTTTTAATAGCAACACGACAATGAAAATGTCTGGTTTTAAATGAGACAGAGCTCTTGGTCTACAATGCTTCTGGTTGCCAAGAAAAAACACTATTAACTAGGGTGAAACTCTTAAGAGCAGAGAACATCTACAAAACTCTACAGAAAAAAATCCTAGCATAACAACATTAACCATGACCTTCTCTAACTAAATCACGATCATCATCAACCAGCGGACAAACCAGCATTTTACTCATTTAAAACCTTCTTGACGTTGTGACGTTGACACCTGGCTGTGTTACTCATGCACACTGACTGCATCACATCGTGATGAGGGGATGTCAGACTGCAGCCAAAGCATCGCGGTACAACAGAACCATCTGCGCGCGCCGCTGTCTCTCCGAGCTGTAGGCCATCCGCACGGACCGCGCTTGCACGAGGTTGACCTACAATTGGGGCCCACAAGAGAGGTCCATCCAAATTGAACCGCATGCCTCATTTGACCTTGCTTTGAGTACAACCAAAGCACGGCTTGCCCCCCCCCCCGCCCGACCCATGTTGCAGGGGGCCGGCCTTTTAGGCCGATTGGGTACATTGTGCATGTTCCATGTCTGCAAGTTATCGTTGTCTTTGATCTTTTCCTTTTTTCATAAGTGACAGAGCAAATCTAGGGCCCGCAGCTTCCTTTGCACTTTAAATAGGCCAACTGCTGACCTAATTGAACACCCACTGCAGCTGTCAGTAGAAGTGTGAACTGGTACTCAAACGACGAGACGAGGGAGGAGAAGAGGGGAGACAAGATGAGGAGAGAGGGTGGGGGGGGAGAGAGAGAGAGAGAGAGTGATGAGAGAGGAGAAGATGGGAGGAGAGGAAGGGGCGGAGATGGGAGGAGAGGAGGCGGCGGGAGGAGAGATGAGGAGAGGGGAGATGAAGAGAGGAGAAGGCGGGGGATGAGAGATGAGTAATGAGGAGCGCAGAGGCAAGAGGAGAGGAGAGGTGGAGGGTGAGGCACGGAGAGAGAGAGAGAGAGAGAGAGAGAGAGAGAGAGAGAAAGAGAGAGAGAGAGAGAGAGAGAGAGAGTAGAGAGAGAGAGAGAGTAAATAAGAGGGGAAGGGGAGGAAATGAGAGGAGAGCAGGGAGAGGTGTTAACAGAAGATAATAGAGAAGAGGAGAGGGGAGGAGGAGAGCAGAAAGGGGAGT
>JAXIVH010000008.1:6503524-6583524 GCA_036785325.1 Urophycis tenuis
AGCAGCACCCTGGGCCGGGCCGGTGCGGCCCAGGAGATCCCGTGTCGACGCATGCGTAGCGGCAGCTACGTGAAGGCCATGGGCGACATGGAGGACAGCGACGACTCGGACGGAAGCCCCAAGCCCTCGCCAAAGTCCACCGCCCGCCGCCAGAGCTACCTCAGGGCCACGCAGCAGTCTCTGAGTGACCAGCTTCCTCCGCGCAAGTAAGAGCCTTTTTTTTACGCACAGGATCACCTTCAAACAGTAACTGCCTGACACCCATAGAGCAAGACAAAGGCAAACAAAAAAAGGCACGTACAGGCACTTTGTAATGTCCAATCCACCATATTTTACAGCCCACATACCTCCGTTGACATTTATGCAGAGGAAGTAACTAGGACAAAGGCACCAAATAGATACAGGGACACGCGCACACACACACACACACACACACACACACACACACACGTACACACACACATCTATCTTAAATATGTGTGCCAAGAAGTAATGAACCCATCATGCTCTTGACATACTTATTTACATGACCTACTTAACACAAATCACCTGGACAGACACATATACACGCGCACTCCAACACTCACACACACTCAGACACAACACTCCAGTACTAACACACACACACACTGAGAAAATCACAAGTAACACACACACACTGAGAAAATCACAAGTAACACACACACATACACATAGAAACACTCACACACACTCCTACACTCTGACACACACACGCACACACATGCACACACACACACACGCGCGCAACGCACGCACGCACGCATGCACACACACACACACACACACACACACACACACACACACACACACACACACATTCAGACAAACACACACATACACTGAGACTGACCCACACATACGCACACCTACACAAACACACACACACACACACACACACACACACACACACAGCCACTCACACACACACACACACGGAGACAAACACACTCTCCGCCCACACACAGAGAGAGCGGCTCAGCAGTGGACCACACTGTGCTTACTCACGCATAGTATTCAGCCGCATCAAACTTCCTGCCAACCTCCACACGCCCGGGTCACCATGCCTACTACGGCTGAGCGGCGGTGGGCCGAGTGTGGGCCGACGCTACGTCCCAGAGTCCCACCGTCTGTGGCTGCGCGAGAGGACACACACACACACACACACACACACACACACACACACACAACACACACACACAGACACACACCACAATGTCTCATGTTCCCTGATTCTCTGACTCAATGGATTTCTAGGAGCACATGCTCCCTGAAGCAAACACACATGTAGAGTAGAGGCATCGAGTAGGGGCATCGAGGAATCCGCTTTGTCCTAAGCTACGTACGGCAACTTAGGATGTAACGAACCAGGCACTGGTTACCCACAAGCGACAGAAGAGGTTACGGACACGAGGACTTCGTATTTCTATTACAGTTGTGCTTTGATTGTATAACCTTGCTCCAACTGCCACATCCCTGACTTGCCTACTCCCCCGCAATCTGTCTGTGGTCCGTTCCACCCTAACTCAAATGAGCAGCCGAATCCTGGATTACACCATGTTGCAGGGGGAGCTGGACGCCCTGTGGTCTCCCCTCCACAGTGTGTCCTCTCTGCACCATCTGGGCAGGTCAATGAGCAGGTCAGTGGTAGGCCCATCAGCTGCTTCTCCAGGAGCAGGAGAGGTGCAAGTACCCCCATACTCTCGCGATCAGAGGACAACATCCCATATACGTCACCACGCGCCCGACTCACTCTGCACCAGATGCAAATTTCGAAGTCATCATCGCGGTGTGAAATGCCATCCTCATGTCCCCTTTTTCGAACGCCCTCAAGCTTCTGAATGCCATCTGCTGGACATTTTACAAGGTGGAACAAACAAACACAGAATCCTGTGCCTAGTTTTGACTCCCTTCACTAGCATGTGTCAGGGGGGCTGACCTGCAAGTGAACTGACGCTGTCACTGTCTGCAACAAAGAATGAGAAAGAAAATAAATGGTGCAGTGATTTGTTTTGGTGAGGACTTTTATCCAAACGTTCTTTGACTTTGGCAACATGATGGAGCTGGTAGCAAATGCATACATTTAGCGCAAATGTAACTAGCTTGCCCGCGCTTCGAGGCTGAAGTTGTCAACGTCAAATCGAGATTGGAGAATGGGGTCTGGCTGTAACACATTCAACGCAAGTCAATGTGAGTTACATTGAAAGCAATGACAGAGAGGATGACCCATTTTTCCTCTCTCTATTTGCCTTTTTTCTTAGAAACTTATTTTATTCCTGGCTATGCTGTTCATTTCATACTTAGTCTTTTGTTCTATTTTCCTTCTCTTTTCGGCTTTTATTTCCATGCGTTGCGACGGAAACACGTACAATATCACGTGGAACCTACCTGTAATACTCAAAAACCTCACACATTTCCCTGTATCTTTCCCCCCTCGTGGTCGTCTGTTTTTCCTTTTCTCCAGCTGTCTTCCGTCTCTCAGAGAGCTCTCCAACAACCGCAGCCTGGACAACCTGGACTGCATCGGGGGATCCTCCTTCCCCCGGTGGGACGACGATGACTTCAGCCAGGCCTGCGGTACTCTGGGCCAGGACAGCTGCATAGGACAGGTCAGCCACGACGTCCAGCCTCAGCCCATGGAGGGAGATGAGCGACAGGGGTCACATTTTATGTCTCCACTCCGCGTCCCATTTCAATTCGTATGCTTCTTTTGATTTATGGCAGCACATAAATATTGCATGTGCATTTAAAGTCCAAGCTTGAAGGAAAGCTGGATGAGTTTACCGCGTCCTCGTTATTTCTCCCCTGCCCTCTGCGCTTTCTTTCGTATTTAGTTATTGTACTTGAGTTCTTTTACTTGAGTTAAGGCTATGTTTAAAACAGTGCACCGTTTCACAGATCAGCATGAATGGGTTTTAAAACAACGCGCTCCGATAGGACAAAGGGAACCGTCCTCTAGACCGTTCATCTCTTTTTAATGATCTGTGTCCAAAAGCTGAGTGACTTGCTCTGCGCTTTCAGATCTAATTAGTCCACTTAAACGAGAGCTATTAGCCCTCCAGTGACATGGTTACCATGACGATCCTCTCATGTTCTCACTGGGCTCTGATCTCTTTCAGTGGGGCCATCACAGGATACATCTGAAGCTATTAGTAATGCATTTGGACATAAGCATTGACACATCGTTCAACGTATTGAAATAAAGGGATTTATGTAGTGTTAAGGTTTGAATTGATATGCTTCTTTTGATGTATATTGCGCGTAATTACTCCATGTAATCATAAAGGCAAAATGTCAATTAAGACGCTAACAGGGTTACTGCATTACTTGACATTTCCTCATCTGTGTATATTTTTGTGTGCAGCTCTTTCTTCCTCCCTTTTCTTTATGTCTTTCTTTGTTTCTGTATTCCTGTCTTTTTTTTTCTTTCTTTCTTTCAAAATGACTTTACTGCAAAGTAGAATCGCCTCATAACCAGAGCAGACCCTCAGGGCAGTATGCTCCTTTTCGCAGGCGGCACCTGTTTCACTTCATCATCCTTTTAACAAGCCTCACACACAGACCCCCCCCCCCCCCCCCCCCCCCCATTACCCTGCTTTTATTTGCATACATTTGTCCATTTTATTCCCAAATCAAGATCGTCCCTCTTTCTAAATCGCCCGTCTCGGATTATTAAAGTTAACCTTGTCTTCTCTTTGAAAACCCTCGCCGTGTTTGAGGTGTGAAGCCTGAAGGAACGGGAGGTGTGCGTGTTCGTTCTCTTCCTAGCACAGACATTGAGCCTCTTCGTAGCGCAGTTTGATAGTTTTGCAGTTTGAAGGTAGGCCCAAGCTGCAGAGGTTTCCAGTATGACCGTGCAAGCGCAGAGGTGAACCCCGGGTCGACTCTTTAACGGAGCGCTGCTTCTCGTTGGCTGTGGGTTTAAGGGTGCAGTAAAACCACACTGAACTTTTACTTTACTGCACTCCGACAAATGAGCTTCACGGGTGGGAATTCACTTTTTTTTTTTTTTTTTTAAAGTGGAGACGAGTCAGCTGGAACGATCCCGACTGTTGTAAACTTGTAAACGGCGGGAGCGTAGCGCAGGCCATGTGCTCGTCGGCACACAACAAAGGAAAATCCCATTCGGAGATCAGCCAGGCGGTGTCTGTTGTTCATCCAGTGTTCCAACACACAAACACACACACACACACACACACACACACACACACACACACACACACACACACACACAGACACACACACACACACACACACACACACAGACACACACACACACACAGACACACACACACACACACACACACACACACACACACACACACACACACACACACACACACACACACACTGTGAACCCCCTTAACAGTAACACAACAACACAACCTCTGGTCTCCCCCCCCCCCCCCCCAAAAAAAAAGCTCCGGGACCTGGAGATGAGCCAGCGCTACGAGGACCGCAGCTCCGACTCCACGTACCGGGACTCCCGCCCGCACTCTCAGGACCACCCGGAGCCCCCCGACCCGCCCACCCCCACGTGCTTCCGCTCCCGCAGCCACAGCTACCTGCGGGCCATCCAGGCCGGCTGCTCCCAGGACGAAGACACCGCGTCCCTGGACTCGGACTCGCCGCCGCCCACCGCCGCCACCGTCCGCACCTACAGCACCAGCACTGGTGAGGCTCCTCCACCAGCACACTAAGCACCACTGTATTGATCAGACAGGAGGCGAAGAGTCGAGAAAGACGATCGTTAGGATGTGATGTGTGTGTTCCCTTTTGATTCTATTCATCGTCGCTCTAGCACCTCGTGTGTGGTGACAAGGTGAAGAGTTGAGAAGAAAGATGATCGTTACGGTTCATTGCTTTGATTCTATTCATCACTCGCATAATGTATGATCACAGACAGACAAGATGAAAAGTTAGAGATGATCGTTTATCCCTTTGATTATACTCAACAACATTGTGAATGTTTTCTCAGACCAGCTAAAGTGAAAAACGGTCAAACGTAAAACAACATGCAATTATATTGACTCCTATTTCTAACTTTGCTAATAACTTCATGAGTGTGTGTGTTGAAGGTGTTATTGAGGAAGGCTCTGGGTTTGACTGTCAATGACGCATGTTTACTTGAAGTGGCTTTAATTAAAAGGCTCTTTGTTGAGTAACTCAGACTTCATGTGTCTTGGGCAAGACAGCATCAATAATTAGCACACATTTGTGTCCGCGCAAGGGAAAATAACATATATTTTAATCTAAAATTAATTATAAGATGTATATAGTGTTTGAAAATCTCCACATACAAATGTTTAGGAGCAATTAGGAACATAAATAATCATTACAATGTTAGATTACATGATACTATAAAAACACATACACTAAACTAAACTTAATAAACCTGTGTTGCTATCCAAGTTGTCTCCCCGATGCTAGAGTCACTGTTACTCCTGAGAAACACACCAACACACATGCACACACACACACACACACACACACACACACACACACACACACACACACGCCAGCATGTTGGGTACTCACACTTGATGGCCTGGAAAGAGTAGCTGGTCCCTGCGCTGATAGCCGGGAGCTCGGACAAAGCCCCCAAGAAGAAACAGCTTGTATTCCTCTTTGAGTGTCTGAGGACAGACAGACCACTCAGACCCCCGCCCCCCCCCCCCCCCCCCCACACACACACACACACACACACACACACACACACACACACATTGCCAGGTAACGAAGTGAGGAGAATCTCCCAGGGATTTTACATACATAAATAAAACTTAAAAATTTGCCAATATCTGAATAGGTTGTAATTCACAGTATGAGACCATCTCTCAGTTGTGTGGAACAGCCTGTTGTTGGCTGATTTCTACAGTTAAAACTTTGTGCCAGGAAAAAAGGAAGGGAGTGAGGTCTAAGCCTGCTCCCAGCGAGTGCCCCAGTACACCCAGCAGAGCCGGCTTCAGCCAGTTGGTGTTACTGTGTTAACTGTGGAGAAAGTTCCCAAGATCCCAAGATCACCGGGCAGTCGACCAGGCCAACATGGTGTCAACAGGCCGTAGTGCCTTTAGGCCTGTGACACATCTGCCCTTTTATTTGTTTTGGTCTAACGGGCCCATAAACAGGTAGATCGGCTCATTGGTTGTTTTTTTTTCTTGATTGACAGTGGGCTGGCCCAATCACGTCTCTAAACCCGTCCTCTTTGGGCTCACTGCCTTCATCAAAAATGGATAATTGGGGCAAAAAAAAAGACAGTGTTTGACTTACTTTGACAGAAGGAACGCTTGTTTGTGCTTGGACATTGTATTTGGTTTACACTGTTGATCTCTGTGTGAACAGGGAACCGAATAACTGAATTGCTAAATAAATGCCGGCTGTTTGTTTGTTTTCTAAAACCCTGGTCCAAGTGGTTTCTTTCTCCTCGCAGAACTCAGTGTGGACAGGTGTGCTGTGAAGCGCATTAGATGAATAAAGTAGATCAGGGCATTGCATTGCGCACGCATTGAAACTTGCTGGCAGGCTGCACTTTGCGAGTAGGCAAAAAAAAAAAAAAAAAGACTGTGATGAGCCAGTCTGGGCCTGTCTGATTTTCACTGGCAGCCAAAGGGGTCAGTAAGGAGAGAGAACTCAGGATTCTAGAGTACCTACGAATTAAATTCATTGTAAACTACAAAGTCATACAATTCCTTGTAAAATAGAATCTAAATATGCTCAGCGGTTTAAATATGTGTCTAAATACGTCGTAGGGATAGTGTCTCCAAACTAAATCCTTCTGGGTTTGAATCCCCCAGTGTCCGCAGTCTACCCGCAGGCGGCGCATGGGCAAGACGCCCATAACTAACGCCCGCTAACTAACAGGTATTTAAAATGGGGTCCTTGGAAAAAAAAAAAACTGCTGCTTTATAGCCAAATAGTAGTTATTGGGGTTGGGTGAAATAACCAGTGTGGAACACAATAAACACACATTGTGGCAGGTTGATGCACTGCATCCGGTCAGTCTGCTCCCAAAACCAGTCTCCCTTTAATTGATTTAAACACAAACAACGGTTCAGGGATTTCAATGTCTCCCGAGCATCTGTGGTGGTCCAAGAGGAATACAGCTCTGGTTGCTACCAGTACATACACCACGGAGTTCAGATCTCAGGTTTATAAAGCAGCCATTAACATGATGGATAATTACACCTTTCTCTCGCTCACAATTATTCAATGTTTGATTTGTTTTTGTTTTATGACTTTATTATTTTCTCAAGATCAACTTAAATTGGACGGAGAACGGATTGTAGAGTCATATAGTGTGACATTGCATTTCTTGCACCCACATCACCATCACTGTTCCGCGTTGGCCCCCTATGGTCGGCAGCCGTTCGACCTGGTTCGAACGGCTGCCACAGGGCGGCGCTATCGAACAGATATAGGCTACAGTCTGCGGCCGACACGCCTCCTTGTGACAACCCAGTAGTCCACACACACACGCACGCACACACACACACACACACGCACACACACACGCACACGCACACGCACACACACCACTACCGCGCAGTGCTGCCCGGCTGTTTTTTTTTTCTGTGCCGTTCATAAAGAAACGTTGTTGACTCCGGTTGACGATTGTCCACAATATTTTGTCCATTTTAACACCGCTAAACAAAACATAGCCCGGCGTTGTTCTGAAGTGCGTCAGTCTGCAGGGTAAGTGTCTCAACTGTGAATTGAATTATGAATGTGATTATTAGTAGGGAGTTTAATAATGCGGAAAAAAAGGTTTTCCTTTTAATGTAAGCTCAATGCACACGTACTTGCGTGGACGCTCTTAACTTCACCACAAGGCCATTTGAAGAAGACTTTTAAAACCGCTCGTCAAACTGACTAAGACTTATGAAGAGCAGACAACTTCGTGGATGTAAATGTGGATTAAATAGTGTATGACGTCAAGCCCCGTTTAAATGTATCAAGTGTTCTTGGTTGCTGCTTTATAATTTGGAGCATTTATGTTCATTAATTTACAAATGTTTTCTCAAACAAACAAAATGCATCATAATAAATCTTCTTTTTTTTTTTTTTACTTTGCTAATGATCTGAACACAAGTGTCCGTGTTGTAGAAGATTGATAATGCAATGCTGTACAATGCGTTATCACTTATGTTTCTTTGAAGGGGCTGATTTAAAAGCCTCCTCGTTGAGCGAATCAGAGCGGATGTGCTTTGGGCTAGATAACATCATAATGGACAAGGAAAAAAAAACTTTGAATATGAAACTAATTTCAAAATTGTTGTGACTGTTTTAGCCCCCAAACTGTGCGTTTTTTTCTGTTACTTGCTTGAGTATGTTTCTCAATGTCTCTCAGAGTCTTGCATTCATAGATTATTGGTCTTTCTCTCATGGTGCCCAGTGTACCCAGGCTGACCTCTCTTGTCATGAGTCCATGACAAGCGGTTCTGGCTCTGGGAAGACTACTTCAGCATCGATTACATCTCCAGGATTAATTTGAACGACTTTATCGGTCTCTCTCGCACGCTAAGAAATGAAAATGTGTTAACAGTATGTATCTCGCAGCAACACTACAAGGAGCGTATTGTTCGCTCTGGACTCTGTCATAATGAGGAACAATGGCCAGTCGAGTGCAATAATGAGCAGGCAGGAACAAACTGAACCAAAGCTGGGTTTTGGCAGACCAATGCAAGACGATGCACAATAACATAATGCTGTTTCCCTGTGCTGGTGAGTGATGATGCCATGTTTGGAATGGTCTCTAGGCCTGCGTGGAACAATGGACACATTGGGTTCAACCACTCTGTAACTTGCACATTGAGAGAATTAACTCGAAAACTATACAGAAAAATCAACTCCACTTCTGACTCCCCCCCGTGTCCTGCACTGGCAAAGGCCTGCGTCCACTTTGGTCCATTAACTCTGCACTGGATTGCTCATGCTGGTCCTAAACCAAGCACAGATGAAGCAGCCCTGTGTGTGTGTGTGCTGATAGGACGGTCTCTCCAAGCCCAACCTGTTGTTCTCACCGAGCCGATCATAATCCCAGTCGTCTCTCCAAGCCCAACCTGTTGTTCTCACCGAGCCGATCATAATCCCAGTCAAACGGCTGTGGACGGCGAAACGCCTTCCCGAAGTCAGTTGGAGAACAGCAGCATGTGTGGGAGAACCTAGCAGCTTTGGTTTAGCTTCTGAACATAAAATGTGAGGCCACGTGGTCTGCTCCGAGGGGCCTTCCATCCATCATGATCTGTTCAAAGTATATGTCCACTAAAAGCTCTATTGGAATTGTTTTCCAAACCGTTTGTGTTGTCATTGTCCATAATGGATGCATGGATGGATGGATGCAGGCTATAGCCCCGCATCTTTTGGGAATAGCTCTGGATCTCTGTGCCGTCAAATGAAAACAAACTAACCATGCTAATGATGAAAATCAGTGGCGAGGCTAAACCTTTTGAGCCCACCCAAAGCAAGCCTTAGCCCACCCTATCGTTTCGTCCTCAAATCTAATACTCAACAGTCTAGACTGTTTAAAAAAAAAAATACAATGTGTTGGATTGATAGATAAATAGATAGATTTACCCCCCACTAGAATAAATTCAGGATCTCCACCTGGTCACCTTTAATGCAACAGAATGCAGGAAATCACATCTACGATATTCAAAATCCCCAATAACCCCCCCCTCTGGCTTCCTGGGGGAGCACCCCCCCCCCCCCCCCCCCCCCCAAAAGTCAGAACCTAGAATCGTCCCTGGATGGATGGATGTCCCTCTCTGCTGCCAGGTGTCCTCATGTTTACCCCTGGCCTGCAGCACGTGTCCTCATGTCGGTGTATACGGACGGTCATGCGATCCCTGATGGGTGGCCTTTATTTGTGACCTCTGACCTTGTTTGCTTGACGTAGTTGATTTATTTTTACTCCCCACTGATCTG
The DNA here is from genome assembly GCA_036785325.1 of Urophycis tenuis. NCBI lineage: Eukaryota > Metazoa > Chordata > Actinopteri > Gadiformes > Phycidae > Urophycis > Urophycis tenuis. Next base: position 6,513,467 of record JAXIVH010000008.1, read on the forward strand.
GCAGGGAGCAAAAGGGCACGGCGGGTTCTGGGTTCAAACCTCCGTACGACGACCCGGTCGTGTTGAACGTCACGCCTCTTGACGTTCAACACCGCCTTCTTGTAAATTGTTTTTTTTTTTGTGTGTGTGTGTTATTACGACTGGCTCATCCAGTCTGTTGGCTTTGGACAAATTGTCTTCTACAAGTGGCGGCAAAATGTCCAGATCCGGTCACTCTGTGCAGCTCTCATCGGCCCATTTCAGTTTGAAATTACCCATCATTTTGTACATTTCCATACGCTGACATTCCCATTTTGCTGCGGCCTGTAAGGGCCGGGGAAGGGGGGGCGGGGGGCACGTTTACTGGTTGATTGGCTCCTGCGGGTTCCTGTAGAAAAGCTGCTTCCTCGCCCACCACCACCACCACCACCCCCACTAGCCTCCCCCACCCTGGGTTCAGGTTCCGGTTTCCTCGTAGCGGCCAGATAAACCAGCAGCAGCACCAGGCCCCGATGGCCGCCGGCTGCTGACCGCCTTATGAGGAGCAGCAGGAGGTGGCTGGTCCTCAGGGAGGGATGGGGGTGGTCGGGTGAGCGCCAGGCTCGTCTGGCTGGCCTCCTTCCCGCCGAGTGTGTGCCCACATGCTTTTTACTGCTGGGGGGAAACCAACCCATGAAATCAAGGTTTGGAGAAAGTTTTGTCTTTTTGTTTGAAGTGAATTGTAAAAAAAAAAGAAAGAAAGAAAAAAAAAAAAAAAAGAAAAAAAAAAGAAGCAATCCAAACATGGACCAGGAAACACTGACCGCTGCAGACTGAATGGGATTGAAGAGTCTGCTCTCGCACTGTATTCCTCCTGACTTGCGGTGGTGTGCTGTCCAATCATTTTTGTTTTCCCCCCCATTTCTTCACAAAATAAAGTGCGCTAGTGAGCTTGGGTCGTCCCCCAAATGGTCCTCCTGCTGTTATGTATTTCTGCTGCCTTGGAAACGCCTGATGGGAAAAGGCCTGCCGCGAAACAGCAGGGCCACTGTTGTCGAAAGTAACATCACAGCGAGCTATGCCCCCGTCCCACTCCAGATTCCACTGGAGCCATTTGGCACTACATGGCCTCTTGTTGTTTCTGTCAAAACCCTCCGCCCGTTGCACAAGAACAACAAGTCAGAACAACTTGGCTTTGTCTGCGATCAGGCCAGGAAAAGCCCCTGGACTTTTCATCCCCAGGTTTGTTCAGAAGGTGTGCAGTGATCCTGAGTGGCTGGCGTGTTTTGCGTATGTTCACGACCGAGCTTCAAGGAAGACGAATGACTGTGTTAAAACCAGCTCCTTGCTCGTTGCGGCGTACTGCTTTTTGGCGAAACTCTCGCGCCTCGTTGTCATGGTTCATCTTTTTCAACTGCCTAGCGTTGCGTGTCCGTATCACAAAGAACATTGCGGGAACAGATTGTTCACGCTCGTCATGTCCCAAGTTACCGTGGCAACGTCAATATTTAATCTCCCATGTAATGTCATATGTCAGTTAGGTTCCCTTTTCCATGGATTGTGTTCACTCGGGTGTGTGTGTGTGTGCGTGCGTGCGTGCGTGTGTGTTCCACCCCAAGGGGTTGAATACAGTTCAGAATGATAAAGTTGGTGTGCAACACACACATTGTCCCAGCGGCTAATGCTATGCTCACACCACACACAAACACACACACACACACACACACACACACACACACACTAATGGCCTACGCGGTCACACAGAGGAGCAGGTGTGTTCTGTAGGGATAATGATTGGAAGCCTTTGATGGTCGTCGCGGTCGCTCCCTCGTCCCTGTGAGTCGGAGTTCGTCTCTGCAGGCCCCGGCTGTCTGTCAGCAGCTGCCACGCATTCCTGACAGAATGACGTCGTATTGCACTAAAACTAGGTGCACCGATGCCTGAGTTTGGAGCGTCGTCCCGGATGATTAATCTGTTGCTTAGCGCTGCGTCAGACCACATCATATCTGCTCCTCTCATCACAGCAGTTGCTTAGATGTTCCCTTGTGTTGCAGGAGGTTGACGTTATATGCAGGAGCCGCGACGGGGAGCTGGAGATCACAAAAGACACTGTGTTTACAGTGCCCATTTGGGGATGTGGCTGAGTGGGTTGGATGGAATTAAGCTGAGTTAAAGAGTCTTTGTTTGGGCGTGTTTTAAGCGCATTTGCATTCAACAAGGCTTTTCTTGAGCCCTCTGTTTTTGCAAAAACAACAGTGGGGGTTGGTTTCTGTCTGAAAACACTTTCGGTGTGTTGGAAATCTATTCCATTTTCAGAACAACAAGGTCTTCTGTGTGGAATATATTTTAAATAGGCTAAGTGCTAAATCCGATACGATAAGATGCGTTCATTCAGGAGCTGAACCATGAGCTTCAGAGACGGCGTTTTCTGAGCCCGGCTGTTTTGAATGCGAGACGAATGCCATCCGGTGAACCTGTCATAGGGGGAATTACAGAGACAGGATTTCAAACACAGAACGTCGTTCAACAGTCTGCACTACAAACAGTGATGATGGGTTTCGGACAAGATTCTACATTCAAAGATGGAAAAGAATTTCTCTCTGCAAGGTCACTTTAGCTTCACAACATGGAGAACGGCTACTCATATGTCAGGAAAAATAGGTTTGTTATTTGTGTGAAATGGGATTAGGTTTGGTGGTCAGATCGCTTTTAAGCATATGTGGCTATATATGTTTGTGACCCCTTCTGCTCCTCTCTGAAGTTCTCCCACTATGTGCTTATATGGATCCACACGGGCCTCCCCAGGGCCAGAGTTTATGTTTCACAGGGTTCAATTGTAAACACGGTGTACAATAATATGTATGATGGTCTGTTTGGGCCAGCATCACTGCCTCCCTCTCTCCCCTTGTATGGCAATCACTTAGGAACACAATTGGATGGTCAATTGATGTGATCAAGTGACGCCTATCACTGATGTCTTGCCCGCATATTGTAATATAATGCGTGGCTATCATGCCAACACATACAAAGCACCACGTTTCCACCTGGCCCCTGAGCTGTCGCAGTGGGTCACCGTACAGAACGAAGCTCACAATCATCCCATGATTTTGAATAGATGGGACTTTTTTTTTCTTACCCAGTGTGCATGAGAAGGGTTTCTCTTGTCCTGGCTGGACTGTCTCAGTGGCCCTGCAGATATGATGCAAATCACAGTGATTGAGTGGTCTCGCTGAGTGAGTGGCACTATACTCCATATGTAGTAGTCTGGCACACTGCCGCCAGATATAATGGATCCGGTCCAACTCACAGGAGAGCGGATAACAAGGAGCTTGGCTGGAGCTTTTTACAAGCTCTAATCGACTGGCTTCTCGCTTTCTCTCTCTGTCTCCGTCTCTGTCTCTGTCTCTGTCTCTCTCTGTCACTCTGTCTCTCTCTCTCTCTCTCTCTGTCTCTCTTCCTCTGTCTGTGTTTTTTTTGGTTGAGATTGTCTGCAGGACTTGTTTGGGCTGCATGTAAGCCTGCATGAAGGTCTCCATTGTGGAGAGCCTGGCTTAACAATTGTAAGCTTGTGGATCTGCCACCATGTGACAATTGCATATTTGTATTGAGAGAGAGAGAGCCATGCAGTACAAAAGTGTCCCAACATGAAAAAAAACACAGATATTATTCATATTGACAGGTCGCTATTGTTTTGTACCTTCAAACGACATCTGGTTATCAGACTTTAAATATAGACCTGGGATAGTGTGTCTGCATTCTTAAGCAAGCTGCTTTCTGGGAACGTTCTCGTGCTCTCTACATGCTTGACTAGCTTATTAGATTTTCTCCTTTACTGTATTGTCCTTTTATTTCTTTACGTTTTGTAGGGCAATATTTTTCAATAAGGGTACATGAATGAATGATTAGTGAATGCCGGAATAATTTGTTCACAGTGTTTGTGTTTACTAAGGTATTAATTTATACATCATTTGATAGGAATTGGCATAACTCCAACCCTAACCCCGATGCTAATGCTAGATAATAACGGCCTCTTCGGCCTTCGCTCTACTCGGCCTCTTCGACAGTAGAGAGAGAGAGAGATGACGACTCGGCAGCGCAGGGTAGCAGGTCGGAGTTGAACCTGGTTCGCTACAAGGTGTAGGTTACATGGTCTGTGTGGTTGGGTCGCAGCGCGCTGAGCCTCCACCCTCCATAACCCTCCACCCTTCATCGTGTGCGCCGGTGTGTTGGGTGGGGATCAGGACCGCGATGGTGCGGTGGACAACCGCGGGCCGTTGTTTTGTTCCCTTCCCCATGTTGACCAAAGTCAAACATCCCATCTCCCTGTATATGTGTTCTGTTAATTCAGCTGTCGTTTTAACATGCTGCAACCTTTTACCTTTTTACCCTCTCCTCCCTCCTCCTCCAATATGCCTCTGTCGCTCCCTCCCCCTCTGTCGCTCTCTCCCCCCTCTGTCTCTCTGCCCTCCCCCTTTTTCTTTCTTTCTGTCTGTCTGTATGTGTCTGTGTGTCTGTGACTCTCTCTCTCTCTGTCTGTGTGTGTGTGTCTCTCTCTGTGTCTGTCTGTGTCTCTCTTTCTCTCTCTGTCGCTCTCTCTCTCTCTCTCTCTTCCTCCTCCTCCTCCTCCAGTCTCCACGTGTATCACCACCAGTAAGAGGACGGCCCCACCGCCGGTGCCCCCCCGCACCACCTCCAAGCCCTACAGCTCGGTGACGGTGCAGAGCAGCACCGAGTCGGCCCAGGAGGACGCCTACCTGCAGGACCTGCAGGACCGGCGCTCCGAGGCCACCAGCCAGTCGAGCCACGCCCACAGCAACTCGTCCGACAGCCTGGACAGCGCCCACGGCGGCAGCCTGGCCCGCGGCCTCCCGCGGCCCCTGCAGACCATCACCGCCACCCCGGTGGCCCTCAGCCGCGAGCCCTACATCCCGGGCGCCGGCGTCGGCGCCAATGCGTGCACCGACGCGGACGACTCGCGCTCGCACGCCCACGCACACGCCCACGCCCACGCCCACGCCCACGCTCACGGCCACGGCCACGCCCACTCGCACGCCCGCGGGCACCCGCACGCCTCCGTCGCGGTCCAGCACGATCTCCCCCCCAGGACGGGAGGCGGCGGCAGTAAGGGAGCGCTGCTGGGGGAGGAGCCTCTGGTGGCGCCCGTGCCCAGGAGGAAGCTCTCCTCCATAGGTATACAGGTAGGTGTCCGCCTGGCTGGCTCGGGTTCTTGTTTTGTGTTAGCGCTGTGTGAGTGAATGAAGGTGGAGGACGATGATTGTATGTATTGCAGCAACAGCAGTTGCAGTTGCCGTTATTCTCTGAACACTGTTTTATGACTGTTGAAATGTTCAGCGAGGAGTACACCGCGACTGGTAGGGGTTTGCTGACCACCGTTAAAGTGGGCTATGTTATTTTCCAATCGTGGGACAACCTTGAGTGGTTTATTCCACTTATATGTACCACAGTTACCAACAATGATTAGATGGTAGCTACTTTCTTATATAGATTTAGTGGGGTTTGCTTCTCGACCTAATCGTAAAGGAATGTCACGGTGTAACCCTCTTGAATGTACTTGAATGAATGTTCTGAAATGAAGTGGTTAATGTGCTAATAACTAATTCAGTGTTGGTCAACGGTCAATTCTACTTGGCTGAACATGGAACCGCCATCGCCGGAAACACAGTGTATATTTATCATTCCCCCTTGACCGCATCTTTCCCCTCTATCTTCTGTAATAACGGTGGTGTCCTCCATTTTCCGAACCATGTACATAAACGCAACCTTATCCTTAGGCGATTAGACGGCAACCGTTAATTATGATATTCAAACCGGTTTCTGGAAATATTTTTCCTTTACGTGGAAGCCATATTCTTTACACATCACTTCATGTTCTTCAAACATCACCACTCGGACCATTACACACCACCGTCATTTGTAACCCAAAGGGGGTGAAGGACTAAAGAGTAAGTGGGTGTTCATTTGCAGGACAGAATCGTGTAGTCGTTTGGGGTATTTCACCCCAAGCCAATTATGGGGGGACTGGGTTAAAAGGTTAATTTTCTTCTCTTTCTGTTCACCTCTCAGGTCGACTGTATTCAGGAGGCCCAGCGAGAGGAATCTCCACCGCTGGCCCGGTTTCAGTCCATCGGCGTGCAGGTGGAGGACGGCTGGCAGTAAGTCCACTTCCTGTTGCGGTCATTACACTTCCTGTTCCTCCTCCTCCGCCTCCTCCGCCTCTTCCTTCTCACACGCTTGTTGTGTGGCCGCGGTATCTTGGCTTCTGTGGGCCTCCGGTCCGGTGAAGGGAGCCCGTCTTTGTCTCACGGCAGTCGGAGGACCTTGAAAGCGTTGAGGACCTTGAAAGCGTTGAGAGTACTTGATGCGAGTGAATGCGGTCCGTCACTTGTGTGTCAGCAGGGGGGGGCCATTTTTCTAACTGTTCAGTCTTGTCTCTTCAACTTTCTTTGTCGAATGTCTCCCGCCAGGGATTCGTACGTAGAGACGCTGCCCCGTGTTTGTAGCGGGGGGTCGTTTCCATGACGCCACGCAGATTTTGGTTTTTGAAACGCCAGGACATTTGCCTCACTCTTCCTCTCCCGCCTATTCCTGTCTTTGCATGACTGCACCTGCTTTTGTGTAAATAGCAATTGCTTTGAGTACATATACATGTCTCCTGACTGAACTTTGCCCCAAACCGTCCCTGTGAAAATACACATTTTTACGGAACACATGAATGCCTACTGTTTTATTTATATTTGCCCATTATTTTTGTTCTGTTTGTTTTGCGTACATGCTTTGACAATGCCCCTCTTTGTTGTGGCCTAGCAAGCCCCTAACTTGCCACTTTCGTACTCCTTTACTTGTTATAACCTTTTTTTCTGTTTGTATTTATAGTAATTTTTACCTCTGTGTCTACCTACTGTATCTCACCTGTGTAGATGTCCCTGCGTGTCAGTAGGAAAACGGCTTTTATCAAGGTCATGGAAGCTAGTCAATGGTTAGCGCTAGCGCGCGTAAAAGCCCTTAGCCGAAGCGCTTTCACCTGCCCGTCGGTGTTTACACAGTTCCAATAATGTCTTTCAGGTCCTCATGACTTGGTTGGTCGCTAAACACAAACGCCAAGTCTTCGCTGAGAAATGAGCCGTTGCAACGGGTGTTATGGTATATGAATTGGCATGTGGATGATGTCGTGGTGAGGATCCAAACTGAACGGACAGGAAGTCAACAGACGACAGCAAGTCTACTCTCTGACGGGGAACAAAACCCATCCATCCGCAGGCTCGAATTATAATCAACTCTGTTCACTACCTGGTCTGGGGCAGAACATTCCCGCAGGTCATAAACTTGCCAGTTGCAGGCACTCAGATAGACTCAATATGTAACCAGTACAAGACCCAAATCCAGAAAAAGCTCCCAAGAAGGCAGAATAGTTGATAACCGGAAAAAAAAAAAAAAAAACAGCATCAATTTGCTTGGGCTGGGGAATAATCCAGAAATCTCCTTACTTGTGATGAAACACCGCAGTGCACACTAAGCCGGGGCCGTTCCTTGGTTCATACAAAATCCTGATTGAAACTGAAAAGGAATGTCAGCTGATTACCGATTACGGTAGCATTTCCCCCAAACCGCCCCACACCCACCCGGGGGTGTGGGCTCACCCAGAAAATAACCTGAGTGCCATCTTGCTGTTCATTCACGCAAAAAGAAACCGCAAAACTAGCACAGCCAGAGAGAAGCTCAAGAATAGGCCAACCCATTCCAAGAGAGAGAGAGAGAGAGAAAGAAGGAAGCATACTTTGGACTAAACGAGGGGAGCCATCCCCCGTGATGGATTATTGAAGGATCGGGAAGTCTGCTCTGGATATACTGGATTCGGTAGACGTTGGTGGTTAGGGGAGGTGGGGTGGCCCTACCATCTCCCACACCCTCTCCGTTAATAACCACCAGGAATCGACAGCTTACACAGTCGGGCCAGACCCCCCCCCCTCCCCCACCCACCCCCACCCCCCGCCCCCCCACCCTGGCAAGACAGGCTAATACTCACCTGGCTGCAAACCACACCTCACTCCCTTGACATCTTGTCACATCTCCCGAGGAACGCTGTAGAGTACACGCCCAAACTGTGGAAGGTAATCAACTTTTTCCTTAGTTTTGTTCTTCTTCTTCTTCTACTTCTTCTACTCAGAAACTGATTGCAACTTTCAATGAGCCAGCCAAAACATTTTGCCTGCATTCATTCATGAGGGTGAAAAAAAAACCAGACTGCAGTGTAACATGCTAGACTATGGTGATATTCAGTATGGGCTTACCACTGCCTAGCAAACAATATGAACCACATTCTCTGGTGGATGGCTCTCCTCTGTGTATACACTGTTTGTTTGTCGGGGCAATGTTTACTATTAAAGATAAGGCGATAGTGTTGTAGTCGGGATAGATTTAATTTGCAGTAAGTTTTCCCCTTGGGTTGTCTTTCTTCTTGCTTTGCTGGTTGCTCTTATCTTATCTTGGGTGGTGGCCGTGGTTCATTTGGAGAAGGCAAATGAAAAAGTGTTTCTTTTCTTCTATTATCATGTCATAATGAGAGTGTCAGACACTGAGCCCCACCGTGGTCTTCTGTCTTCCAGGGTCAGTCAGCCCAGCAGCATGGCCTCCAGGCAGGACACGGAGATCACGCCGGAGCTGCCCTCGGCCACCGTCTCCCACACGATGGCCTCCAGCGGCGGCCGAGCCACGGAGAAGAAGGTGATGGTGAACAGCGCCAGCCAGTCCACAGACGCACATCTGGGAGGCGGCTCCCTGGACAACGGCGACGGCCTCAGAGACACTGCCGCCGCCGCCACCGCCACCTCCACCACTACCACCACCACCACCACCACCTCCACCTCCTCGCCTCCGCCTCCACCCCGGCAGATCCTCAACCGCTCCACCACGCGCAGCAGCTCGTCCTCCTTCTCTGAGAGCCTGGACCCCGCCCTGGACCCCTCGTCCCTGCCGCCCCCGGACCCCTGGCTGGAGAGCGGGAGCGTTGGTGTCGGCGGAGGGGGGGGAGGAGGAGGAGGAGGAGGAGGTGGCGGCAGTGGAGGTGGTGGGACTCTGTGCAGGAGAGATGGCCACTGGTTCCTGAAGCTGCTGCAGGCGGAGACGGGCCGCATGGAGGGCTGGTGCCAGCAGATGGAGCTGGAGACCAAAGAGAACCAGATCTCAGAGGAAGGTATGACCCCTCCCGCCATGTTGCACCCAAATGTTCAAAACCCCAAGTTTTGCAGTCTACCTGCAGGCATGGCTGAGAAGATGCCTGTTTTAAAAGAATAACCTCAAGGGTCGCTTTGTGTAAGGGCAGCTGCTGCATGTAGAAAATGTAAATGGTGTAATGACTGTTGAATCTTCCATTTATAACGTCTTTACCAAACCGTTAAAGATCAGGATAGGGGTGGCGCAGCTCTAGAGCCAGCGAGTCTATTATACTTCATTCTGACCTTTGAGAAGTCAGAATGATGAATGATGAATATCCTTAGTCCAAAAATGGGTCCATATCCAAAGTTACTTGGCCCGAAAATGCTGCGAGTTCAGCCAAATCATTTGCGAATCCAAATACCAGTGTTTTCTTAACAAGCAGCAAATGCTGGCACTCCAGCCAGAGACCTATGGTGGTCTGACCCGACTGCATGTGGACCTCAGCCACTGGAGGCACTAGGGCCTGTCAATCCCTCACGAACCACCAGCGACCCTGTGCCCCGTCCAGAGGATGAGGGATGAGGCGGTAATACCTGGGGTTGCCACACAAGCAAGCCTGTAATCCCTCAGAATTACACTAATCTTGCCTGGAACTGATTAAACCTCCAGATTAGATTAGTGATTCAACATCAGTCTGGGAGATTCAACATGTCCGTGCACGGATACAGAAAACAACAACTGTACTGACGTGAAAACTGTGAATGCGCGAGTTCATATAATCAAACTAAATACATGGCTTTGTATAAACTGGTGACGTGGTCTGTGTGCAGGTGAGGGTTACTGAACAATCCACAATTGTAGGGTAAAGCAATAGCATGGGGCCTTCTGGAACTAACATTACATTACCGTTACTTCACCGCTGATGGGTAAACCGGGACCCATGCTTGTCCCAGTTTTGAGGACTGCCCAGTGACCGTCTGCAGGGAAAGAGATGGGTTACAGAGAGTCCACAGGCTTGGATAACCTTACAGAGGATACCACCACCCAATACATTGTAATCTACCCCCTCCATGTTCTTCCCATGGAGGTTTTAAAAATACTAATGTGGCAGATAAGCCAGTGTTGCACTGCTATATATATATATAAATATCACAGCGTTACAGGCCATGTCTCTGTCTGTCCTCTGCAGTATTGGGGAAGGTCCGTAGTGCGGTGGGCAGTGCCCAGCTCCTCATGTCCCAGAAGTTCCAACAGTTCCGGGGACTGTGCGAACAGAACTTGGTGAGCAGGCAACCAAACACCAGCACACCACAAGAGCTGAGTGCACAAACCCACACGGGGAAGCAAACACCATAGGTCAACAAGTTACCACGGCAACCGTCTCATATTTTGTATTGAGCTGCTAGACTGTACCCTCGTCCACCCGTATATGTATCGGTATTTCTAAAAACATATTTCATCTGCGTTTCTGGCCTTTCGTCCCAAAGCGGCCATTCAAAGTGTCTATGAAAACAAACTTCTCCAAAACTCTTTTTTTGGTATTGATTGGTATTCGTGTGGACCAGTGAAACAGAGGTTTGTCTGAGCCATGACATCATGACCTGGAATTACACACACGGTGATCACACATGTTTACATGTTCACACATGCAACACAAACCTGCAAACAATGGTGGACCACCGGGGTGTTGACGTATGACTAAGTGCGGTTTAATGACATGTTTACAGGTCAAACTGATGTTATTTCATCACTACACCGCCCTGCGGACGTGTGTGAATACACTGCTCAAGAAAAAGACCATCAAAAACACCTGTGGATTTTGACAGATTTATCACCACCTATTGGCCTGGCATACTTATGTGAGCGTTTTTAAATGTGCTTCGTGCTCTCTTGTGGATAGAGATATTTTTTAACACACTCTTGGTGTGGACAGGAATTCCTTTGAAAATTCTGGGGGGGGGGGGGGGAAAGGCCTCTGCTAGCTACATCGTCATTCATGGCTTTGCTGTGGCCGTTTTCGTCTCGGGACGAAAACAAAGCTTGTTCTCGACCCCACTGCAGGCATTTATCATTATCATCGTCATCGTCATATCTCGCTAAAGGCTAGTTGCAGGACCGGCCCTGAGCTATCGATCGGGGCTCACTCCATGCCATTCATGGCCATTTGCGTTGTATTATTCCTCGCCGAGGGACACTGGCCATTATCGGCTGAATGAAGTCCCATCGCTCTGAGTGCGTCACCGTGTCGTCTTATTTATTGCCTTCCTGCTTGCTTCGACGAGTCAGCGGTTCTCACAGACAGCCTCACACAGCAGACCGGCTGCTGATGAGGGATGGTTTCCAACGCCTGTGTGATGTGTTAAAATTAGAAGCTCTGGATGAGAAATTGGTTAGAATTTTATTTTTTTTTTTTCTTTGCCGACCGGCAGCTCTTTTTAAATTAATAGGTACAAGCTGTCAATGTCTTGCTTGTGATGGTGTTTGTGTGGTATGGGCTTTAGTGACAACATCACTGGATTTTATTGATGGGCATTTGGGAGTGAAATCGTGTTTCTTAAAAGTTGCAGTGACACAGCGCCGCCCAGTGGTGGTCAAGAGGAGAGTGTTTCCTTTTTTTTCGTTTTTCATGTCTTGCACTGCAAAATAATGACTCATGATAGTTAGTGTCAAATATTGAACCACAAACTTGTATTAGTTTCACAATACTGACGCAGATGAAAAAATTCTCAGCATTCCAGGGATTTTTACTTTTGTTGATCAAATGCTGCATTTTTGCAGACTTGCGTTATTTAGCAGACTACTACTCGCAGTCAGCTACTTCCATGATCACGATTATATGATTACTCACCTAATAACCTTTCTTATGAATCACGCTACACCCTTCTTGCTCATCCAGTGTGTATTCCTTTCACTATAAATGTGCCAACGGGGAACAAACCACCCAACTTGACCTGTCTTGATGTGTCCCGGTGGGCAGAATGTGACCGCCAACCCGCGGCCCAGTGCCCAGGACCTGGCGGGCTTCTGGGACCTGCTGCAGCTCTCGATCGAGGACATCAGCCTCAAGTTCGATGAGCTTTACCACCTCAAGTCCAACGACTGGCAGCCGGCGCCTGGCTCCGCCCCCCCCGCCACCGCGTCCGCCCTCTCGTCCCCTGAGCGGAAGGTACTTCCCACCCCTGCTGCCCAGTGCCCTGGCTGGGGTAGGAAAGCCGCCGAGATTGGCCTCACTCCTCCCGCCACAACCGCCACCACCACCTCCTCCTCCCGACCTCCGCCTCCACTGCCACCCTCCCCTGCCTCTCCTTCTCTCCCCCGCCCTAACCTGTGCTCTCAGTTGCTCTCTCTCTCTCTCTCTCTCTCTCTCTCTCTCTCTCTCTCTCTCTCTCGCTCTCTCTCGCTCTCTCGCTCTCTCTCTCTCTCTCTCTCTCTCTCTCTCTCTCTCTCTCTCTCTCTCTCTCTCTCTCTCTCTCTCTCTCTCTCTCTCTCTCCTCTCTCTCTGTCTCTCTCTTGCCCTCCCTCTCTCTCCCCTGTCTCCCCCACCCTTACCTCCACTCTCTGTCTCTCTCTCTCCCACCTTTACCCCCTGTACCCCGCAGAGGGCAAGCCCCTGATCAGGGCCAACCCCAGTCAGACATGATGGGCCAGAGATGCCCCGCCCCCTTTACGCATGCATAGAAAATATTTGAAAGGGGGCCGTTGTATAGTGTGGAATGGTTTGTCTGTCTGGCAGCTTGTTTGTGTGTTTATTGTTAAGTTTAGTTTTCTTGCATGTGTTGGATGTTTGATTTCCAGCCCTTGGTGTGTGTGTGTGTCCATGTTTCTGTATGGTTGTGTGCGTGTCCAACTGTGTTTGTTTTGGAGCTTGTTAGTTGTCTGTTTGTTTCGTGCCTTGATTGTTCTTGCTTTATGTTGCTATGGCAATGTTGATGCTGTGTCTTGCGTGTTGGTGAAGTCTGCTCATTCATTGTCCATATCCCACCAATCCACACCACCATTGATGTCTCCGATAATGTCTTTTTCACACTAACAAATTGATTGATTTCAATTGTGCTCTCATCAACTTGTCTATCGTGTCTATTGTCTATAACATGAATGTCTGGCTAACTGCAGTAAAAACACTTTCTTGCCCTCATCACAGGAAGTGCCCTTGCTTTAACGTGTGTAAAAGGACTGAAGGAACGCCAGATAATGGCGTCCACGTCGCATTTCCTTCGTCGTTTCCCTAATTCTCTCCCCCGTTTGATCTCTCACTCCATCTCCCCCCCTCTCCCACGCCTCCTCCTCCTCCACCTCCTCCTCCACCTCCACCTCCTCCCCCACCCCCTCCCACCAGGACCCGGAGGCGGCCGGACAGGCAGGCAAGAAGCCCGCTAAGGGCCGGCCGACGCTGGGCCGCGACAAGAGCGTGGACTCGTCGTCCGCCGCGTCGGTGGAGAAGCAGCGGCAGGAGGCCCGCAAGCGGCTGCTGGCCGCCAAGAAGGCGGCATCGTTCCGGCAGAACTCGGCCACCGAGAGCGCCGACAGCATCGAGATCTACGTCCCGGAGGCCCAGACCAGACTGTGAGGGGGGGAAGCGGAAGGGGGGGGATGACACACACACACACACACACACCGGGGGGCTCACACACTTTAGGAGGACGGGACGAGTCCCCTGTCGGAGCAGGGACTGCCACGACGTAAGTTCCCCCCCCCCCCCCCCCCCTCCCCTCCCCCCGACGACCGGAGAAGAAAAAGCCAACTGCTTTTTTTGCGGAGAGAGAGAGAGAGCGAAGAGCGGGGGGTAAAAACGAATTCTGAAACTAATTATTACGACGACAAAACAGAAAACAAAAAAAAACACCTGATACTGCAGGGATAGATGTTTGGCGTCCCCGTGTGTGTTTTTTTAGATGTGTGCGCGGTGCCACACTCTATTAAGGCCGAGCGACAATGTGAACCCCCTCCATTGTAACACCTAGAAGCCGGGGGGGGGGGGGGAGCCGGTGGAAACCTCAGATGACAAACCTTGTTACTTTATGATGAACTCTGTCACTTATTGTTACTACTATTGATTATGAAAAATGATGAATAGCGCTGGTATTAATATATCCTAAAGAAACTCTATTAAGACTGTTTATAAATATTTTATCTTGGCTATAAGATCTATTACTAATCAGACAGGGGTCAAATATTTGTGCTTTTCTGTTTCCCCTCTTCCTGTCTTTCCAGGCCCTTGGCTAGCCTGTAGCTTTGCACAACTCCATCTTCTGGCCATCACATGAATTACATGCACAACATGTAAACACAGCTCGGCTGACTTACTGTCTTCCTTGTATTTATTTGTTCATTTTCTCACGTTTCTTACGTTACCACGTTAAGAAGCATACTTAATAACTCGGCTTCTCAATAGCTGAATTAAATGAGGGTTGAGAATGGGTGGATTTATCATAATATAGTTTCGTACTAGATGATCTAAAATGGTGTAGGCGATCCCTTCAAAATGTTTTGATCCATGGTTGAAAATTATATGGGGAAACTCGGGCAGGCAGATAGATTTTGAAAGATGCTGACAGCGATCCTGTCAGAATCTCTGGCTGAACCCATCCTTGGGTGTGAAGATTTCCTGACTCTATGGAAATAAGCTCCTCCACTCCATTTTTGGATTCCTTTTAAAGTCTTCCTTTCGAGCATTCTTTCTTCTCTGTGTGGAGATGTATGTCTTGGTGACTCGGACATTCAGCAGCACCACCATTTCATTCTCTTGTGAAGCATGTAATGGGTAAATGCTTTAAATGGCTTCACATAATCAACGTTTCAACTGAATCAACTTTTCAATTCAACTGAATTTCAACTGAACCATATCACTCAATCCAATGCAACAGTGTCCATTGGTTGTCTTTCATTATATTACCTTTTTTTTAAATGCCAACCCTGAGAGAAAAGTGACGTATTAAACAGTATTCTCACCACTCTTCAGCAAGATGATCAATTTACAGTTAAATATAACTGTTTTATTATTATTGTGCATAGGAATTGTGCACAATCTAGATAGTGCTTTTCGTCATATTCTTCTTCTTCGTCTGCAATTAATAGAGGCTAAATGACTGAACCTCAAGATTTCCTTCAACCTGTATTACAAAGGTCTACTTCTGTATACCTGAGCAATGCATTTTTCATTTTCGTCAACTTTATACTTGAGATATTTGCGATTAAACATGCAAAAAACTCCCTTGCTCCGTTTGCCTCCGATTTGCATGTAATAGCGCGTAACAGCTACCTGATAAGCTGCTTACAGTATTTCACTAGTTTGGCTAGCTACTCGGCACTGTCCTTTCAAGACATGCACAAAGTTTGACAGAAAAGAAAAAGGCAAAAAGTCTAAAACACCCAAAACAGGAGCAGTTACCTTGGCTGTAATTTGAGAAATTTGCCTCAAAGGAGAATTTTACAAGCGAATCGAAGGCAAAAGGACCAAGGCAGTAGTCAAAAGGCTCAATTTCATGTCTATTGGAGTTTTTTGCATGTTTAATCGCAAATATCTCAAAAAAGTATAAAGTTGACGAAAATGAAAAATACATAGCACAGGTAGTCCTATAGCCTACGGAAGTAGACCTTTGTAATACAGTTTGAATTAAATCTAGAGGTTCAGTCATTTAGCCTCCATTAATTGCAGAAATTGTGTGAAGAAGAATAATGTGACGACAAGCGATATCTAGATTGTGCATGGTTCCTACTCACAATAACTAGTGAAATACTGTTAGCAGCTCATTCGGTAGCTGTCAACTGGACGGCATAGCTCAGCAGGTAGAGCAGAGGGCCGGCGGTTCGATCCCCACCTCCACTAAATTTATCTCAATTACTACGGGCATTCCTATGCACAAGTCATTCCTGGCGTGGAATTACATTTTCTCGTTATTGCTGCCAACTGTTCAGTGAGAGCATGGCCTGTCTCGGTCTTTGTGCTTGGCTATCGTTCATTTCATTAAGCTTGTTTGCTGGACGGGAAAATGCTGTTAAGCCAAAGACAAATACACGCATCTTAAAACCAATAACATCAACACCATTATTAACGCCAGGCTTCATCGTCAAGGTTGTGTGTGTGTGAGTGTGCGTGCGTGTGTGTGTGTGTGTGTGTGTGTGTGTGTGTGTGTGTGTGTGTGTGTGTGTGTGTGTGTGTCTGTGTGAGATAATTTTTGTTAATTCACGGCGAGACAATAACTGAACTGTTGGTTTCAAACCACAACACTAGCTCCAGAGTTGAGGCCAACGAGGTCCAAGGCTTGGTGGGCAGCCTTGTATCGTGTTGTTCCCCCCGCCCCCAGGTTCAGCTTTCCAGTGACACTTCCCCCACTCCCTCCCTCTGTTTAGTTTGTCATTAACATATGCTAAATCTTCAGTGCAGTCACTCATCCCCGGGGGGCTGTAGTGGTCGATGCACACCCAGGCTAAATAATTTAACACTAATTTCAATGATCAAGCATTTGCTGGTTGTTGTTTTTATTGAGGGAAAAAACTTTAGTTTTTTTGGTGGGGGGGGTTCACAAACAAGGAGAAAGTCTACATACTGGACATGAGGTCACTGTCCCGCATCAAGCCCAACACGCATGCATGGAGTGTCTTGGGTACGGGTGAAACTGTTGACAAGTTCCTTCTTCCTGCCCATCTCCGATGGGCCCATCTCCGCACTCTTTTCAGTCAGCTAACTACAGCTAGCCCCCTGTGTCATTGTTTCTGTTGAATAAATGCGGCTGGCCCTATGGCGGCTCTATTGCTCTGCCTCTCACCCACTGTGATCTAGGAACGTTGGGCTGGCCTTTGAATGGGAAAGACCCAATGACCAGCAGCCTCTCCCCCCCCCCCCCCCCCCCCCTTCTCTCTCTCTCTTGGCGAGAGCTTTCAGTTGATGGCTGGTCTTTGTGTGTGTGCTGTAGTATTTGATGGTGATGGCTCACTACGGTAAGGTAAATGGCCCGGCGGGGTGTGAAAGCCCTAGCGTCGTTAGCACCTTCAACATCTTTTGTCCCGCTGGCTCCTCTGTTGTCAGCTCCAGTGGAATCCAGGAGAAAGCCTTGCATGTCTGACAAGTTTTTAGTCCAGTCACTTTAGGTGAGGTGAAATACAGTTGTCTGGTTTTTGTTTTGTTTTTCACAGAGGCCATATTAACTGCACAGTGGCGCAATGTTGGCTCTGATCATTTCGTTCTAACCGGATAAATAACTTTTGTTTGTTGGTCGGAAATCAGATAATCAGTGTTGATCATTTGAACGCAAGTTGAAAAAGTAATATGTGCTCAATGTAAGAATGCAGATGAGGGCAATGTGGATGACAAGCATTGCTGCTCCCAGCCAGCTATACCGGCATGAGTATGAGGTGTGAAAGGCAGCCATTTGACAGAGGCATATTCCTCCATACAAGGATCCCATTGCAATACACACTTGTCAGCCACCGCAATGGAGGCGACACACCTGGTCCACTTCCTGGAGAGGCCCCTCCATGATCCAAACGGTTCCTTTGTGTACTTGCGTTATTCTCCCCGTGGGTCATTTGGAGTTGGTAATGGTCCCATGATAGCCCCTTCATCCTTTGCTTTTTGGGCATTTGCCTTTATTTACATTTAAGATGAATAATTCTAAAGTATATGTCAAACCCGCTGTGTATCAAATATTTGAGAAACTAAAGTGTACGACAAAAAAGTTCAATAAGATGTAATTTTTTTAACTCTTTTGTTGGGTTATGCATTCTTAAGTAGGGCTCGTTGATATGGATGCAGATGTACAAATCCTAATGACCAATGACCAATGTGTTGGAATCATCACCAGAAATTGTAATTTTTAAAAATGCAGCCCAAAATGCCCTTTAGACTTTTCTCATCCATTGCCCTTTACAATTCAGTGGTTGAGTGTGCTTTATTCAAGGGAGCCCAAGTTCAGCCCCCTGGCCCCACCCCCCAGGTCCTAAAGTACTGGCCTTTTATTTGGATTTAAATGTGTCACTTTTCACCGACAGATAACATCACCCTGTCCCATAAGTCAACACAGAGCCGCGGGCTCTTGTTTTCGCATCCATGAGAGGTCTTTGTATTTGTATTTACCCCACTTCCTGTGTGTGTGTGTGTGTGTGTGTGTGTGTGTGTGTGTGTGTGTGTGTCTGTGTGTGTGTGTGTGTGTGTGTGTGTGTGTGTGTGTCTGTGTGTGTGTCTGTGTGTGTGTGTGTGTGCGTGTGCGTGTGTGTGCACGTTTGCAGTCACTGAGTCTCTGTTGATTATAATGGGCAACAAGCTAAGTGACGTCAGAGACAGACGGACATACCTCACCAGAGAAAGTCACCTCGGTTGGACGACCACATAATATGCTGCCTTGTACAAAAGCCAACTAGGAATAAAACGAAACAAAAAAAAAAAATCGAATTTACCGCCAACAATTCTGCTGACTGCCACTGGGTGGGATGTGAAAACCCGGGAGACATACAATCAGCAGGAGATAAGATGTAGCATTAAAAAAAACCCTAGAGGAAATATTTTATAAAGCAAGCACATATTTTAATTAGTAGGATTTGTTTGGTATCAATAAAGCTATATATAGAGACTGTGTTTGCCAAGGTTTTAGGGGGTTTGGTATAAAAGTTATATGAGGTGAACATGTTGCTGAATGAGTTGTTTATATAAAAAAAAAAATAGATTTATTAAATTTGTTCTCGCTATTCTCTGTTAACATTAAACGTATATGTGCAATACTAAAGATAAGTACATGGGTTCTTTGATAATGAAAATACATTCTAATAATGTAATCCCATGTCTGTTACAAATCACTCTGTATATAAGAGACACAGTTTGAAAAGCTTCATCTTTTGCAATGCTAGATGTATTTATACTATTTTAAAGGGTGGTCCCATGTATAACGGTGAGAGGTAAAATTCAATAAAATGCACACACTACTTTCTCAAGAGTTTCACTTGTTGATTGTGTTGTCGACTATTTATGTATTGTGATGATGTGTCTCGTTTTATTTCGTATCTGATGCTCAACCCGTCTCCAGTATCCTCCACTATGAAATAACCAGGCGACCAGTGAGGTCCATTAGTTTGCAGGCTTGACAATGAGAAGCAGCCCGAGCGACTTGCGTTCCAGGAGTACCCGGATGTTATCTCTTATTAAGTTGACACGTTTTCAAATGCTTGATAAATCTTGTTTTTTGTTTTTGTTTTTTTGGATTGCTTCTGAAACTTCTGCACATTCTTTATTTCAAGGTCAGGGCATTGTTATACAATTTAGATCGAAACTTGGTGTCTTGAAGGGCTCCTCATGAGAACATGTCTAAATGGTCTAGAGACGGTGGTCCAAGTGAATCACAGCCCCCCTGTTTAAACGGGTTTATGTAACACGACGTTTCTATTAACGTTACGTAAAATGTCTTCCGTGTGATGCAGCCACGGGAGCCACGACCAGATGCTGATTATAACTCTTTAAATGAAGCAATACTTTCACTTTCGAGAAACCTCCGCGTTAAATGTCAGAATAATGATCACTGCAGGCTACTGAATTTGAATCAAATGTTCGCCCATCAGTCACAGGGAGTGACGTCACAGGTCCGTCTGAGAAACGGAGGGCCGTGATTGGACCCCGTTCGCCCAGGGGGAGGGACTAGTTCAGCTCCGGCTGTCAAGATTGGCGAAGAGCTGGCGCTGCCGCGCGCAGGTAAAGGGAACCGAACCGAGAACGTTTGTTAAGAAAGAGGAATGCGATGAAGGATTGTTCTGGGAACCCCTCATGGCGTAGAACCCACTCATCAACGTTCCTATAAAACGCGCGGCGTCTTGAAAGCAACCCCCCGTCCGTGTCCACGTCTGGACGAGCATCGAACAAGGAACTGGGACAGCTGCGTGTTTCCAGTCAACAAAGAATGAAGCCGTTCCCACGAGGTAAGCGGGGGTCGTCGTGTTTTCTCCTCCATTCCACCCGAACCCATCAAAACCTCACCAGCCTGCGACCCCCGGGTCTGGCGTCCGTTTGGACTGGAATGTGGGGGTTTGTTTGGAGCAAATGCAGCGTGTGTTTGTTAGTGTGTGTGCGCGTGTGCGCGCGTGTATGTGTGTGTGTGTGTGTGTGTGTCCAGCGTGGTGTCCGTCTGGCGGCGCGGCATCGCGCCGTGCACGTCGCGGGAGCGTGCTCGTTCCCCCCGCTTTCTTTGTGCTCCACGGCGACGTTAAAACACGGCGCGGCTAAAAGTCTCCAACATGTCGTGTTTTCCGAAGAGCTCTCGCTAATGTCCGCCCACGCGTGTTTCGACCCCCACGTCACCAGTGGGTCTCCAGAACTCTCGGCTGGTCAGGCCGAGGTTTGACCACGACTCTGTCACCAAAACCAAAGTTATCCAGACGTCCAGCTGTCGACTGGAGCACGACTTGAACGACACGCTGGATTAGGACCCCACGATGGGACCAAAGTTTGGTAGAAACCCCCGAAATGCCCGCTCATGTCGCACATCATCGAGACTTTCTTTGTTTCCAACGTGGTGGTGTGTGTCGACGAGGCGACGTAAGGTAAACGATCCCCCCCCCCCCCCCCCCCCCGCAGCGTTGGGGCTGACAGCAGGGGGACAGTGAGTCCACAACGTGAGGCTTGCCCGTGTGAACGTGATGTTTGCCATGTAGACGTGAGGTTTGCCCACGTTAACGTGAGGTGGTTTTTACTTCACCCCCTCCTAAGTGGCAGAAAACCCAAACAATCTAAGGTACATGTTGTACTTTTTCACTGTCTTGAGTTTTTCTGATTGGTAGCTTCTTGTCATGCGGCCACTGGTTTAACTAAAGCTGAAGTTTGAATCAAATCGACTAGAGTTTTAACTAAAGCTGTTTAGTGACCAGAAGCCTGGGAAGTCATGTGTGGATCCTCTAATGACACTTTGAGCAGCATGCTCTTTGAACTGTAACGCATGGCCAACTTGACTTGATTTTTCACAAAACCGCAAGTCTCCCTTCAGCTCTTAGAAATTACACATTAGACGAATATGTGAAGAATCCAGCCGAAAATCCAGCCCCTTTGTATTGGCGTATTGAGCGGTAGCTAGGAAGCGATGGATGATTTTCGTACTTTCATGCCAGAGATTTCAGAGACGCGCGTAGTTCAGTCTGAGGCATGGCTACCACAATAGATGTTGACTAGGGGTTATGTCTAAAACATGACAAAATACATTTCGTCTACTTGTCACCAGAGTAGAAACTAAAATATCAACATTTATCCAACCACGCATTCCTCCATTTGTCTCCATTTGCCGCTTATACACTGGGCTGTGTATTTTTAGTTTTTTTTTAGCAGAGGAAAAGTAGTCTTGATTTGAAACATGGAGTAACTGTTCCTTTTATTCTGAGCTACTCTGGTCTGGAGGTGAAGACAGCCCCCCTTTTGCATGGTCAATGGATTCCTAGGCTACTGACCACTGAGATGTTGATATGCACACAATCTCCTTTGTGAAGACAGGCACTGCCCCAGGGGTCAGGTTTCACCAAAGCTCAGAGAAAGACATTTACTGCATTCTATAACCCCCCCCCCCCCCCCCCCCCCCCCTCCATTTGAAGGGATTCCCTCCAATGGCCACTGGCCAGCCTGAGTTTGAATACCACAACAAAGTCTCATCACAAGTAGCCAGTAGACATCTCCTGCCTCGGATTCAAAACCACACTTTAAAATGTGTCAAAACAAAGCTTTTATTTGTAAAGTTTTTAGAAAAACAAAATGGTATTTATTTATCAAATATATATACACTGTTTTGAATTTAAATATGTAGAACAAGCCATGGCCACGCATTTACCCTACAGAATAAGATAATGGCATTTACAAGAATCTGGTTCTCGCCGTTTAGGTTTGTGTCATCCAAATGTCCACTGAGGAACTTTTTTACCACTCGGTACATCACTGGACCGCGACCAGTCGCTATGAGCACGCCGTGTCTTTTACTGACGGCCGTCTCTCTCTCTCCCCCCCTCAGCCCTGGAAGAGGAGCGCCTGAGGGAGCACGAGCTCTCGTCGGCCATGTCGGACAGCGACGACTCCTCGCCCCTCGACCTGTCCGGCGGGGGGCTGTCCGGCAAGCGCCGTCGCCGTGGCAACCTGCCCAAAGAGGCGGTGCAGGTGCTGAGGAGCTGGCTGTACGAGCATCGCTTCAACGCCTACCCCTCGGAGCAGGAGAAGCTCAGCCTCTCCAGTCAGACCAGCCTGTCTGTGTTGCAGGTAAACAAACCTCCGGCACACCCTCATCTGTTTAGCTTCCCCGGGCTGTAAAAATACACGTAGAATTTAGCTTTCCTCAACAATGGCTGTGTTGTAGTCGTGAGATTATCAGTGTTCAATTTTCAGGTCACTGTGATCTTACCATTTTCTTTGTTCACATATGCAGATCCTTCTAATTTACATCTACAGTAACACATCTTTGACTTCACAGTACTGATGGCCAGTTGAGGCATCCTCAAGTTTTCACATCCAGTCAGAGGACTAGTCATATTGAGTCCCAGGTGGAGCCAAACATACATCAGTGTATATTCTCTTCTTAACCGTATCGGCAGTGTCATCTCTTACTCTAACCATGGATTTATATAACGTGTATTTATGTGACGTAATTCAACAGGGGATGTTGTAACATGTGTATATTGGTCTCAGTTTACTGAATGGAAATTGTACCACTAGAGGGGGTTCCTGCAAGCCCCAGTCCAGATGGAGATAGAAAATGTGTGGGCGGAAATCTGCAGCTCCAAATAACAGGCCTTGAGTTTTTGGATCTTGAATGAAACGCCTTGGGTTAATTTGTGGATCTAGCCGTGTCCCAAGACAACCCAGCCTCTGTTGACACATCACGACACTAATGCCCCCGTCCTGTAACTACAGGGGAGGCTGACATGCACACGGGTGGGATTTGGGGAAAAAATATTTCTGAACTGATCCTTTTTTTTGTCGCGCCCCCACCTCTCAGATCTGCAATTGGTTTATTAACGCACGCCGCCGCCTGCTCCCAGACCTGCTCCGCAAGGACGGGAAAGACCCCACCCAGTTCACCATCTCGCGCCGAGTCAGCTGGAAGTCCGAAGGCCGCTCGCCGTCCTCCGTGGGCGTGGCCTCGTCCCCGGGCAGCCCCTCGGCCCCGGCGCCGCCCCGGCCCTCCGTGATCCGCTCCGCCCCCACGCTGGACCTCAGTCTCCTGGGGAACACGGCGACGGCCATCCTGACCGGCGCCGGCTACCCCGGGCGCGAAGGCGCGGTCCAGGCCCTGATGAAGCTGGACACGCAGAGCTTGCTGAAGGAGGCGGAGGAGCGCGGGGTGTGCGCCACGGTCATCACCAGCACGGGGTCTGCCGCGAGCCCAAACGGCGGTCTCTTCAACACGCCGCCCCCCACGCCCCCGGAACTATTCCCCGCCCAGGATTTCAGTGACCTGCGGCTCTTGGTGGACGCGGCGCTGCAGAGGGCTGCAGAGCAGGAGACCATGAAGCGGCTCAAAGAGGGCCAGAGTGGACCGCCTGTAAAGACTGAGACCTCGGAGGCGCCGTGCACCGCCAGCAGCGACCAGATGAGCCCCACCCCTCCTCCAGAGGACCGCCATCAAGTGATGGACGCCTCCCGAGTGCAGAGTCTCATGGAGAAGGCCATGGTGCTTCCGGTCTCCACGCCAACCACTGATCACATGAGGGCTGCGGTTCCAGTCTCCGTAGTGCCAACTCAATCTCCAGCCTCGATCCCCGAGCCTTCTTCAAGGCAGTCTCCTCCTTCCATGGCCATGGTCCCATGCGGCTCTGTGGAGAAGTTCACCGTAGGATCCACAAGCCCTCACCAATCTCATCTTCTACTCGCCCACCAAAACATCTCAATGCCAGTGTCTTCTCCCGTTTCAGAAAAACCTCATTCGCAGAAGCCCACCTCTACTCAGTCCGTGGCCCAAGCGTCAGAGCCAATTATGACCTCAAGTTTGGCTCCAGTGTCCACAACATTTACTTATATTCCATCTGGCCCTGCAGCTCGCAGTTCCCCTTCAGTTCCCGAGCAAGTGCTTCACCACCTCTCCGTTGGTTCAAGCCAAGCCTCCGGCCCAACTATGGCTCTTGTTGGAGTCCCTCCTTCCAACCTCCCCGACCCGGCCTCCAAGAAAGCCACGCCACTTTACATGCCGTTCCACCAGTCCCCATTAATCCAGGTTCGAGTTCCAAGCCCGTCACCCGGCAGAACCCCGTCTTCGCCCGCCTCCCCCCCGAGCCACGCCCCGGTGTCTGCCCCGGGCCAAGCTTCCACGCGCCCTCCCGCCTCCTCCACCACCCCCGCCTCCTCGCCCACCCAGGCAGTCACACCAGCCCTGGGTCTGGTCCCCCACCTCCCCACCGCACCCCAGGCCAGGCCGTACTCTCCCACCACCACCACCACCAGCAGCAGCAGCAGCAGCAACCTCAGTGGCCAGCGGAGTCCGGCGGCGGTGCCCAGTGTGTGGAGTGTGGTTCACGGGGATTCCACCCATCCTGTGGTCAAGAGTCCCATCCCCACCGTGTGGAACCCCCAGCACGGCCTCCGTGCAGTGAGTGAACCAGTGAACTGAATGGTGGGACTCTTCTGCGGTGTGTGTGTGTGTGTGTGTACAGTTCAAAGGGAAGGGGCCCAGGCCGGGCCAACAATGTATATAGGAGAATGTATCCATCACTTGTTTTAAGTATTTGCTTGTAGGAGGGGAACAACTGGATTACATGCTTGCAATCTTGGATAAAGACAAGGGAGGTGCATAAAAAGTCATGTTTTAAAGACTCTTGCTTTCCCGAGCAACATTTTTAGCATTTTAAATAGAATTCCTGATGTAGATGTTGCCGTGTGGTGAAAACATTTTAGCGGCATCCTTTCAGACCAACATTCCAGAATGCATAATGTGTTCACTCAGTATGCCATTTTCCAGTTCTGTCCTCACCGGTTCCATTAAGTTTGAGTAAAGGGTGGAAGAGGTCTATAAAGGGTTACCAATTTAAATCCCAACAGCAGCATAGCCAGCCCTCCAGTAGCACTGCTGGACTCTATTGAATGTAAAAAAAAAAATAGTATTTGATAACCTAATTTGCCAGGCTGCCTCTTTAATCATTCCCCCCCCCCCCCCCCCCCCCTCGTCTTGGAGAAGAAAAGGCAGGCCTGAGTTCATTCCCGGGGTCACAAAAGCATCATAGCTGTGCACTTTAGATATTGGGGTTTGTTATGGTTTATTCTTTTGGTCAGGGGGGCGGCCACAATGGGTTGGGGATCACTCCGGCCCTCCACTCCCTCCACTCTAAACGCCAGAGCGGACGCGGGGAAGAGGAGGACATTGATTGTACTGCGGTGGGCCTGACTGCATGAGACGCCCCCACGGCGCCTGTTCAGCCCCCCACGCCCTCCCCCCAGCCAGCCGCTCCCCGTTGTCTCTCCCCACCCAGAGCCTTGGTGCCCCTCTTAACCCCCCCCCCCCCCTCGACACGCGGCCCCCTGCACTCACAGAAATGACTGGCTCGTTAATCGAGTGCCCTGTTGAGAACATATTCTGTGTTTTGTTTTGTTTTGTTTTTCTAGCATGGTATCTTGGCAGGCAGTATTCTAGACATGTACATACATACATATATTTTAAAAAATATATATATGTGTGTGAAGATGGAGTGTATGTTCATGTCTCTGTTACGTATGGTAAGAAGTTGTTTTTAGGTTTCCTCCCCGTTTTTTTCTTTTGGTTATCCTTGTTCTTTTTGGGCACACTTGTGTGTGTGATGGGGGCGGGGCTTGCACCACATCGATCCTGTTACAGAAATCAATTTGTGTGTGGTAATGAGATGCCTGACGACATGATGTCATCGGACCCTCGTGTCTTCTGAGGTGGACATGAGAGTCCGTGCTGTGAGGGGACCACTTTTTCCCTTTTCCTTTCGGTCTTTTGTCTTTTTATTGTTTTTCTTTTCGTCATTGCCATTTCCATTACAAATGGAATTACAAATGGATTACAAATATTTCAGGCTCAATAGAGGAGATTGTATTATCATTCCGGAATGTCCAGCTCGGTTCTCCTGGGTTCATGGTCAATGTATTTCAAACCAGTGTGTCTTCAATCATGTAAAGTGTCTTGGCAAAGCAAATGTAGCAGACCGCAGCTTTAACTGAACACCCGACGGTGTTGTCCTGTTATTGAACCTTTTTTGTGTTCAGGTACTGAGAAACGAGGCTTCTCCACAACGCTCCCAATCCGTTTTGTAGTGACACGGGCTTCTACCGAGTAGTTTATCTTTACATCCAAGGTCGTAGTTTCCATGAAACTGTCTTTTAGTAAAAGAATCACTATCTGAAAACTAGAGCTGTATTAACAGTTGTGCGTGAGCTGGGTTCCTATGTGAATATACTGTAGCAACATTTAAGTGAACGGTCATTTTTGGGGGGTCTTTTCATTCCTCTGTATTTTACATATTTTTCGTATTTTGTTCATTTGCTTTGCGATATCTTTCCTTTTTTTTTTTTTTTTTTTCCAAACCTGTGCATGTAGACGACAGGAACATGATCGGTAATGATGGAATACTGCTGAGCGCAATCCCCCCCCCCCCAACCGTAGTTTATTATGTTTTGACGTTCTTCTGCCTGATTCGGGGGTACCTCCTGCCCTCTGAGACCCCCACCTTCCAAGAGACACCCCCCCCCCCCCCCCCTCCCTGCTCAGTGGTTGCATCATGAATTATATTTAATGCATGCGAGTACATGAGGGTGAGTTGCTCACGTTTAATACCTCAAATTACACAGGTTATGGTCAGGCTGAGGACTTAAACTTTATATATCTATATATTTAATACTAACTAGATAGTGATGACTCTTAACACTACGTGTCACTGTGACAACCCATTGCTGGTGATTTATACTGGAATTGGCTTATTAGAGTACTATGGGTATGGCAGACATTTTTCTTTTTATATAGCTTTTATTGCCAGTTATACGATGCAAAATGACACTTTGATAGACGGTCTGATAAAGCATGTAAATATGTGGTTCGATTTTTCTTGTACGTTGTTTCTTTTTAGTTTTTATTTTCCGGCATGATTTGTGTAGCTTTGATACAACCAAATGCATTCTTAAAGATGTTTTCAAAGTTTTCTGAGTCGTGAGCTACCATGGGCAGTGTAACTGGCTACTGTGCCTTAAACCTAGGATCGAGGGAACATGTCCTCCTCAACAAATAACTTTACTATAGTCTGTGCAATATATGCCTTAAGCTCTCATTATGTCTTTTCTATGAGCATTTCAGAGAAATAAAGTTTCTTTTTTGGTAACTGTGCCTTCTATCCTCTTTTCATGTGGTCATGCAGTAAAATGGAAGCGTTCTCCAAGTTAATATAAATGTACAAGGAGCATATGATCGGTATATTGATTTGTAATGTTCTCTAAAGGGAGGGGAGGGAACCTGTGCCAGGAAAGCCAAACAAGATTCATTTTAAGGATGGGAACTGTTTTTATTTCCATAGAAAGGTACACATTTGCACTGAATTTAAAACATGACATCATTAAACATGACATTTTTGATAAAAAAATATAGTATGACAACTGGGCCCAGTACGATGTGACGTGTAGAGCATTTAATTGGTCAAACGCATCTCGACATCTTGCTGGTCATGGCTGAATTCCTTCTGGGTGTAGACATCCTTGCCCTCAGCAAAACAAAATAGGGGAATGATGCTTTAAATGATTAATCCTGTCTGAGCATGTCTCACCGTCACCCTTCAAACTTTCAAACAAACCTTCAAACAAAAAAACCTGCATATTCTGTTCTTAAGTCACACCAGCCCTCCCTGTGGTGTAATGGTGGTGAAGCCTGGGTCATCAGCCCACCTATACACTCAGACAGCTCAAGAGCAGAATAAGAAGCCTCCCCTACAATGTGCCTCCTCTGCCTTCCTCTACAAACGGTGGGACAAGGTAAAGCAATACGCCCAAAGCATATTTTGTCCTATCCAGGTGATGTGAAGAGCAAGCAGGCGTAAGACAAGATATAAGGCAACACTTAATGGATCCCCCATGGGGGAAATTCACGCAAGAAGCTGCTATAAACCTGTTGAGATGCAGATATATGATATACTTCTTATGCCAAGTATTGACATTGGCACATTTGAAAGGGGGGGGGGTATAGATGCGTTTCAGAACAACCCGGAATCAAAATTAAACTTCAAACTAACAAATCTTCTTCATGGCAAACACAGACGCGGAACGTTTACAGTCAGTGGCTCGGCGCTCTACTCGTCATCCTTGTCTTTGGCGCCGTGCTTCAGGATGCGCGTGAACTCGGCGTAGTTGAAGTTGCCCTTCTTGTCGATGGGCGCCTCCCTGAACAGCTCGTCCACGTCTTCGTCCGTGAAGCGATCGCCCATCGTCGTCAGCAGCTCCCTGAGGTGGTCCTCGTGGATCACGCCTGAAACAAACACCTCCTCCCGTCAGCCTCGATGCGTATCACAGCCCACCCTAAACCCTGATAGCTGCTGCAAAGTCAATGTCGACCAATGGATTTTTTTCCATCCATCCCCATCCTTTCAAGGACCACATTAGACCATTGCAAGGCCATCCAAAGTGTCAACGTGTTGTGAATCAACAATTACACATTTATGTATTTTTTTGCCACAGGTGTCATGCTGGCGACATCAGTGCAACGACAAAGACGTTCCACACAGTGCCGGATGTATCTCTGGCCTTACCGGATCCCTCCTCGTCGAAGCATGCGAAGGCATTGCGTATGACGTCCTCCGGGTCGGTGCCGTTGAGTCTCTCCCCGAACATGGTGAGGAACATGGTGAAGTTGATGGGCCCCGGGGCCTCGCTCATCATCCCCTCCAGGTACTCGTCTGACGGGTTTTTACCTGAGAAGGAGAAGCGGCGTGAGATGCCAGCGCAAAACCGTTCTGTCCTGGAGGCGGTTCTACCGCCATCACCGCTATTGGTGTTAGTGGCCCCTTTTTACACCACTTTTTTTGTTTCCATAACACCATCCCAATGCAAAGTCTAACCCGAATCCCAATGGGGTTTCGGGTTAGACTATGTACTGGGATGTATTGGGATCCCAATGGGGATTCGGGTTAGACTATGTATTGGGATGTACTGGGATCCCAATGGGGATTCGGGTTAGACTATGTATTGGGATGTATTGGGATGGTTTGATGAGTTCTCCAGTGTGTGTGTGTGTGTGTGTGGGGGGGGGGGGGGGGGGGGACACTTACCCAGAGAGGCCAGCATGTCGTGTAGATCCTCCTTGTCGATGAAGCCGTCCCGGTTCTGGTCGATCATGTTGAAGGCCTCCTTGAACTCCTGGATCTGGGACTGGTCGAACATGGCGAACACGTTGGAGGTGGCCCTCTGGGGGCGCTTCTTGGTGGTCTTGCTCTTGGTGCGTTTGCTGGACATGATGGCGGCTTGAGAAGGGCCTGTGGATGGAGCAGAGGAGGCACGGTCTCTCATATACTGTATGTAAATACAAGGGCAATGAACAGAACCCGGCGCGGTTCCGTGTTTTAGATCACAGCAAGGTTCTCTCACAATTGCTCTCCCACTCTTGCACTCGGCGGATGAATAGATTTTATAGACTGTGGAAATGGCAGCAGAGGCACGCAGAATTATACCTGTCGTTCGCGTCTATTTTTATGCTGGGATGTCATGTTTGTGTCTGCCAGCCTCTGTGTGCATGTGCGTGCGTGTGTGTGTGTGGGCGTGCTCAGTGATGTTGTCATGTCTGACGCACGGCAACAGCTGTCTGGTTGGTTGAGAAAGGAGCAGGTGGTGGATGAGTCTCACAGAAACACCTCAGACCTCACAGAGCCAGGGAGAGAGATGACAGCATAGAGACGCGCTGACATGCTAACATGTTGTTAACCATTGAACTCTGTTTGCCAATGTACTCTTGTGCTCTTCTACGTGCGCGCATTTAGGAGGAAGTGGAACAGAGAGGTGTGAATTGTATTTCATGCTCTACACGTGGTCTTACTCACTGCAGGATAATCAGCGTGATTTCCACTTCACAGGAAATGCTGTCAAGGCTGTTTTAAAGTCCATTTTGATATTGTTCGGTAACACAAAACAGTTCCGGTCTAAGTAGGCAGTTGTGTGACAGCTGTATTACATTCTCATTAATATTACATGCATGGTACAGTAGCACGAGTATCAGTGGTTCTATTGTGCTTGCAAAAGGCCATAACCAGCTGCTTATCGCAGTACAAACAATCCTGCGAGATACGTAACAGAATACTTAATAAATGACAAGATAACAGCTGATAATATACGACTGCAGGTATTACTTCACATCGCATTACACTACCTGTGTCTGAATAGGTGGTTACACTTATAACGTATCATGGGACTTAGTTACGTAAAAAAACTACTTCAGATAGACACAGTCATGACATAGTACACGTTAAATTGTCCTCAATAGATCCATGTTATTCAAGTCCATTTGATTGTTATCTCACTGTATCCTGTTCCTATCCTGTTGCTATCAAAAGATACAAGATCTGATGTCCAAATTCCACCCCCCCCCCCCCCCCCCCAATTTTCATAGACGCTATGAACCACAGCAAAAGCCCTTGACTACCGTTATGCGGATTTCAGGAACAGTGGGGTGTTTGAGTTGTTTTCCTTTCTGCGGCCCCATTGGTTAACGCCACTAATGAGCATTAGGCTGGCCGTGCTGTGGCCTGGCTGAATGCGCGCAAATGACTTTGTTAAGTGGTATTTTGGATGAAGTGACCAAAGTAAACATTCCAGGCAGTCAGGGTATTGGAATTTGGGAATGTCAGCCTTTATCTGTTGCTGTTCACCAGAGAAAGAGAGAAGATTGCAGTCTGCTAACAAGGGCTGAACAGTAAATGCGTCAACTGGATTTCGGATCAGTGGGTTTACCTGAACATGTACTGAACTGAACTCTGTGAAAATGTTCAGAGCGTTGTTCTATTATACCAAAGCTTGGTCTATGAAGGTATAAGAAAAAAAAAAATAGAAACCTGTGGACAAATTCAATCACTCTCTTATATTTAAACTAAAACCTAAATACCTTTTGAAATGCAGTCATACTTTGACTTTTGCACCACAGTTGTGGCTTGCATTGAGATGTTCATTTCCTTCGCTACCTTCCTCTGTGACATAGCCCCCCCCCCCCACGGTTTAACTCCATGATATCATCAAGCAGATCATTTCCACCGTAACCTATGGCCAGAGGTCAGCGGTGCGAACAGGGAGTTTTGACTGAGGGACCAGTCAGGAATTGTAGATACAAAGTCAAGCGGCATGCAAGCCCTCTCACCATCTATAAAAAGAGTATCCTGACAGCTGCTCTGTGTGTCCCTGTCTCTACTTGCATGTGTCTGGGTCAGTGAGCAAGAGAAAAGAGGAGAGGGGTGTCTAAATGGGTCAGGGATGTAGTAAAATTCCTTTGTCAAATCCCCCGTACTAAGGACAGTAAATCCTTAACAAACACACACACACACACCCACACACACACACACATCACACACACACACACGCACACACACACACACACACGCGCACACACATGTTTAGGATGACCTCCACCCTCATCAAGAGATGATCAAACGGATCAGCTCAACTATCTCAGACTGAGGTCCTATCAGTAGTTCTCTGTAACTTTACATCTCCTTCAGGACAATCTCTGACAGTTAACCACAACCACTGTAGAACTAGGTTCATAAACGGCCCTGATCCTGTTGCTGAGTTTCAATCACAATTTAAAGACAACAAAGTGGTAGAACAGGAGATCTTTCTCACCTTGGCTTCAGGTAAGGATCTATTGGAGTCTTGTCAACCCCCTTTAGTCTTGGTCTGACACTGCGGTTGGTAAGGGAAGCAGGCAGAGCTCCTGAAAAGTTTGTTTGAAGCATCAAGCTCCTTATCTGCCCCTCCCCCTTCGGCACCAGCCAATGGCGTGGCCAGGCCATCCCAAACAGAGGCGTCCCAGTTCGGGCCATTTCTCCATACATGGGAAAAGAATGCACGAGCTCCAGCCTGGTAACGCAACAAGCTCGGCAGAGGATGTTTGGGAACATGGTTGAAATGACAGGAACTACGATACGGCTGCCTTATTTAGAAGGAAGAAAAACGAGGCTGCCTGCGGTGGAGGGATATCTGGAAGGACTGCAGGGAGGGAAGAGAATGGTGGAGCTTTACAAACCATATACTCCATTGTTTGTTAAGTCCCAGGCCCCACAGGTCTCCTTAAATAGGCAGCGTTTAAGCAGGGCCACCACTGACTCCCGAACCACCAGGGAATGGTTTTTGTCATGTCAGGGTTGGAACATCTGTCTGGGCTACTCTATAACTCCCCCCCCCCCCCCCCCCCCGCCCAACATGCATCTTAAGTATCTGGTGGACTCATGTGTGCTTCGATGCAATCAGGTCTAGTGTTGATTCAAACATTTTGCATGATAGGGCCAACAGTAAAGTAACTGCGCTGAGTTGGCCTTGGGGATTATGTGAAAATAGGGGATATGAAAAAGTATTTGGGACACTGCATCATGGATTGTTCTGTTGTGGGCCGATATTTATGTAGGCCCATAGCAACCATATGTTTGTGGTTGTTGCTGTTCTCTATGTGAATCTGCTCAATAAAGCACAACATTTAGTATGTTACTGGTATTTGTAACATATAACTAGCATGACACGCTTCTTTTTTGTTCAAACAAGATTAAATGCTTATTTAATGATGAATGAAGATTTAATGCTCAA
The DNA here is from genome assembly GCA_036785325.1 of Urophycis tenuis. Taxonomy (NCBI): domain Eukaryota; kingdom Metazoa; phylum Chordata; class Actinopteri; order Gadiformes; family Phycidae; genus Urophycis; species Urophycis tenuis. The sequence goes on from JAXIVH010000008.1 coordinate 6,546,312, forward strand.
CAATAGATAGTAACATATAATTGACAATAGACAAAGACAGGGTTCATGCAAAAAAAAAGGTTCAGCACTCAAATGTAAGAACAAACCATCTAAATCATAGCCTATACATTAAACACTGTTAGGTACAAAATAAATACAATCAGACAGTGATAACAGAGATCAAAACACTTCTAATGCTCTTGTGGCGCTTTGTTCAACAGACCGATGAAAGAATGCTGTGTTCCAGACTTCGGGGCTCTTCTGGTATCCCAGCCTTGCGCATGTGCGCTCTCTGCTGGTCAACAGTGTTGAGTTCCGCTAGACTGCAGCTAGAAACGTAGACAGCTGCTACTGGAAACGTAGACTACTACTGTGGAAGTAGACTACTACTGGGGAAGTAGATTACTATTGGAGAAGTAGACTACTACTGGGGAAGTAGATTACTATTGAAGAAGTAGACTGTTGCTGGAGAAGTAGGCTTGTAGCCTACATCTTGCCCTTTATGTTATGCTTATGTAATCTGTTGGAGGATAAGATAATGATCGGGGGTGTATGTCTGTGGTCAGCCATGCATTAGTTTGTTCGATGAGCCAAATCCGTCGTGCGGCTGCAAATGGGTGTGTTACTGGTTACGTGGTCATGCAGGATAAATAAAGGGCTTTCATGAAATAACATGAGAGCGTTTTAAATGACATAGGCCTACGTCTATGTCCACTACTACTGTAGTGGATATTATGCAATAACGTTTTTTTTTTTAGTTAGAATACTAAATAATATAGTTTCATTTTCCGGGCGGGCGCTTTTAACTCGACACCGTGACCTCTTAGTTTGAAGTTGTTGTCGCGTGACAGCACGTCTGATGGCAAAATAAACACGAGGGGCGGGATATTGGCCCTTTCTGTCTGATGATTGGCTTTTCCAATGATTGACGGTATCCGTCTTCCAGGTCCTGTATGTTGAGATAGGATCTCGCAGCGTAGCGTTACACCGGTCTGCCATAACTTAACTTCCGGTTTCTTAATCATTTTGCGCTATCTACGCCTGTGAACAGTCAACGCGGCGAGAAGAAAAGCAACAATAACATGGATTTTTTTTATCCTCAATATGTAGCTTTGACGAAAAAAATTGACGAAGCAAAATCCTAAACATGTAACGGAAAAGGACAATGCTCTATCGAACGCCCGCCCTCTCTCTTGCCTCTCACCATTAGATCCATGCGACTGAAAGTCACCGCTCTAGATCTCCAGTAACGCTCATCTGGAGCATCCCCGTCCAGGCGTGAGACGAGAACGCATGGAGGACCTATGTTATTGGTCCTCCCAGTTAACCTGACATACAAGGAAGCGTCCCGGATCAGGTCGATCTGTTCTACATCTGAAAGGGCGCATACAAGGTAAGAAAGTTAAACGATTATCATTTTTGAAATAGCAATAGCCTACACTACAAATAGACACAAGTGGTGAGACCCTATATTTTCTCGTCTCGGGAAGGTAAACGTGTCCAACATTTCGTGGCGATCTTTAGACGGGAACTGTGTTCAAATGTCTTCTGTCTTTCAATACGGGCTGAAGGTAATTCCCAGATGAACTCTTTGGGGTTTGCAGTCCAGCCAGTATTTCCACAAAGAGATAGTTGGCCGTCTGAAGACAAAAGGCCCTTTGCTCTGAGGTCATAACGTTGTTTCTGGAATACCGTCTGAAGTCATGGAACAAAAGCGGCTTCACTTGAGCCAACCTCACAAGGTCCAAACGTGAACTTGATGCCTGAGTTGTAAAGGATACAAAAGTTTTTTTTTTTCCCCCAAACGTAAAACATTGTAAAACAACTGACACGCTACACTTACACACTTCATACGGTTGCCAATGGTCAAGTTATACAACCCCGCAGTGATTGTCTTCGTCATAACGGAACACACACACACACACGTGAGTAATGATAAAGCTGAAGTAAAATGAATAAATCCATAAATGAACGAGTCAGGGGTTATCGATGCCTTTCTTACCGTCTACTCTTGCGTTTGCCCGCAGGCAGCATTGGCTCGGATGTTGGCTCATTATTTGCTTCAGGTTATCTGTCGGTGACAGAACCGTGCCCCGGTACCCATCGAGGTTACCTATAGTTGCACCCCAGAGCCCGGGGGTCGAGCCCAGAATGTGTCTGGTGGTCAGCTATTCACTGTGTTCATGCGTGTGCGCGTTTGTTCCAAGCCGATGTGAATAGAATGGCCGACCCTTTCAGAAACTGCTGCTCTGGCTGTCATGTGCAGTGTGATTTAGTAATGTGAGGACTGGTGTGTACATGGAGTGCAGGCAGGAGAGAGTAAGTGATAGAGATTATCTTAATACGTAAGTGATTGTGAATATACTGGGACTCATAGATGTGTATGTATTGTCAACCGACTTGTTGTGGACTGGACATTGATGACCACTAATCAAATGGAAAGAATAGTTAGCCACCCTCTGACATTGTTTGACATTTGAATTAAACACACAAAAAAAACAATGTCCTTTAGCAAAATGTAGACTAGTATCCCAGTGGAGCATGAGAGATGGGAGTATGGTAGATCAAATCTGCGTCACAAAGGACTCTGGGGGATGAAGGATTTTGAGACATCTCATGGCCGAACGTGGCTCAAAGGGACAAGGCCTGGTCGGGCAGAGACACCTGCACACCTCTCTTTGGGTAAGACATGGTGGTGATGTGTGACATATTTGACAGTTTGGTCTTTGGCTTTTGTGTTGTATGGCTGACTTAGGTTGTTGCCTCCAATTGTAGTGTGTTTTAATAGTTACCAATAGCTGTTCCACTATTGTGTACAAACAATGTGCAGCCTTTTCGAATTGCATCACTATCATGAAGGTTTAACTGTAGGGATGTCTACAAAATAGTTTAATACATACTACAAAATACACTAAAATGACATATAAATGTCATGTCCTGATGGCGATGTGATGATGTCATCAGGCACACCACGTGTATGTGATGAAATCGCCTGCTAGGAAAAGTCTTGACTCCAGGATACCAATTGTGGGACATGCTGATGCCTGTTTTAAAATGAACAAGCATGTCCTGATACTATTAATGTAGATTTGACGCAATGGCGTTTCCTTTGTTCTCCAGCAGGTCTAGCTTCGGAACTATTATGTGTTACGCTAGTGAGATGTTTGTTCCAAAATCTTATCTGAAATGTGACCTTCGACCCCATGTGTCATTGAATGACGCCGAACCGCCAAAGGAAATGGCACACCAACAGGACGAGCAGACCCGTCAATCTTACAATGACGCCTTCTCAGCGGCATGCCTCACTCATTTGTTCACTCGGTATACCTTCAGTCCACGTTCTTTCAACCAGAGCCCACTCCGAAGGTCGGGTTCTGCCAAAACACAAGACTTATCACAAGCCTTATCTTAGTTTAGTGTGACTGTAGGCGTACATCAGATCAGAATCAGTAAATCAGTAATTCTTCTTCAGAGTGAGCAGTCAGAGCTGGGCAAACGTAAATTGACCAGGAGATGTTCTGGACACAGAATTCTGAAATAGTATTCTAGGAAATAAACAAAAATAGAGGTCATAGATGAGACAGCAGCATCATATAGAAGTTGCTTTCCCGATGACATTTGAAATTGAATCCGAACAGCGATGACGTTGGCGATGACTTTGAGCGTGCCTGACTGGGCACCGCTTTGCATCTGTTTTTCACTTAAGTCTCAGACCATGAACCTGGTGGGTCAGCTGGCGGAGACGGTGTTCGTGACGGTGAAGGAGCTCTACCGAGGCCTTAACCCCGCCACGCTGACCGGGGGCATCGATGTCATCGTGGTGCGCCAGCCCGACGGCTCCTACCAGTGTTCCCCGTTCCACGTACGCTTCGGCAAACTGGGCGTGCTGCGCTCCAAGGAGAAAGTGGTACGTCCCTCTGTCTCTGTCTCTGTCTCTAGCTCAAGCTCTAGCTCTAGCTCTAGCTCTGTCTCTAGCTCTCTCTGTCTCTAGCTCTGTCTCTGTCTCTGTCTCTAGCTCTGTCTCTAGCTGTGTCTCTAACTCTGTCCCTAACTCTATCTCTAGCTCTCTCTGTCTCTAGCTCTGTCTCTGTCTCTGTCTCTAGCTCTGTCTCTAGCTGTGTCTCTATCTCTGTCTCTAACTCTGTCTCTAACTCTGTCTCTAGCTCTAGCTCTGTCTCTTGCTCTGTCTCTAACTCTGTCTCTAGCTCTCTCTGTCTCTAACTCTGTCTCTAGCTCTAGCTCTAGCTCTGTCTCTAGCTCTAACTCTGTCTCTAGCTCTGTCTCTAGCTCTGTCTCTAGCTCTAGCTCTGTCTCTTGCTCTAGATCTGTCTCTGCTTGGCCTCTTGGTTCGCTGTGATTCATTCTATGTCCACAGAGGGCATTGTGCTTTAGTGTCTACTGGGGTGTTGAACATCCAACTGCGTGGTACTGGGTTCAATCCCCAATGTCCACAGCCTACCTAGGATCCTTGAGCAAGAGGCCTGGCCCCTTACTGGCTCCTTAATGACCTGCTTCTCTTCAATGCAACAACAAACGTGACAGCAAAGTGTCCCCTCAATGTGCCGATAGTGAATGAGTCCCAGTGTTCTTTCGCTGACTATTGCACGTCCCCTCTGGATGTTGTTGGGTGTGTTCAGGTGGACATCGAGATCAATGGAGAGCCGGTTAACCTTCACATGAAACTGGGGCACAATGGCGAAGCGTTCTTTGTGGAGGAAAATGAGGATATGGAGGTAGGCTGATCATCCAAATCACGCACGCCCTGTGTTTACCAGTTAGACCTCAACCATTGAGTCAAAAGTTTTGACGATGCTTTTTCTGTTAGTTTTAATGTCTTTTTGAATCTATGCTCTTTCTTTCCCCCCCCAACCTCTCTCTGTCAGTCCGTCGTGCCAGCTCACCTCTGCACCTCCCCCATCCCCATGGAGCCCCCAGGGGAAGGGGGGGAGGAGACCGGCGAGGGCGGCGGCGGCGGGGCTCCGCCCACCCGCAGGAAGAAGCGGCGCCGGAAGCGCATGCGCTCCGGCCCCCACCTGAGAGAGGAGGGCCAGTCCTCCTCGGACGAGAGGGAGAGGGAGAGGGAGGAACGGGAGAGCCCAGCCAAGGAGCAATATGTCACCTCCCTGCAAGTCAGGTACGTCACCTGAGATGGAGGCGCGTGACTGTGCGGGACTCGTCAGGCAGACCCGTCGTACGGCTGTGTCTCACATGCACAGATAAGCATGCTGATGTGACACATGGGGGGGGGGGGGGGGGTGGAGAAAAAGTAATACTGCGTGTTTGTTAGAATGAGTGAAACTTTGGCGGTATCTGCAGTGGGACACTGTAATGTGACATTACAAGATTTCCGAACAATCTCATGTTTGGATAACCACCACGTTCCTATCAGACTATTGATATGAATTGAACTCTGTACCAGTATCTCAGTACTGGTGTCTCCTACAGAATGTGCTATGTATGCTTTTTTTAAATCGATTTGACCATAAACTGAAACCAGTGATGTTTATGGATCTCTTTGTCCCGTGTGTCTTCCAGTAAGTCCATCTATTTCTCAATAAGCGAGGAGCCAGGATCCGCACCGGCCCGGGAGGTTCACCCGCACTCAGAAGGAGAGTGCTCCCCCTCAGAATGGTGAGCGTGGCTTCCTGTTTGGGATGTCGCAGCTCTTGCTGTTACACTTGTGAACCAGAAGCCGAGCTTTTGACTGCAACGAAGCGATCAAAGCATCATTTGAATTTCGGTTCGGCGTGATCGACGATTGATTTTTTTTTTGTGTTGTAAATCTCCAGAATAATTTGTGTGGGTATGAATTTTCATAGTCCTACACATATACAAATATATGTAGCTCCCTGATATGGTTTGTCTTCTTAATTCTCCCTGCTGCTGTTTTTGTTTCACTCCTCTCCTCTCTTCTCCTCATCTCTCCTCCTCACCACCAGTGTGTTTTACAGCCGCTCCGCCTCTCCCAAGAGTGACTCTGAACTCGTGGTGAAACCCCAGGAGTCTTCTGGCCCTCAGATGCAGTGGAACTGGGGTGGTTTCCCCAAGGTACGGCGTCCACCACATCAAGTCAACCCAAAATCTTGCTTGTGTGGTCATGAACCACATTTGCTGACTACGTTTCCCATGGGGCTCTCCTAGGTCTGTCCGTCAGAGAGGTCGCCCGTGGAGTCACAGCGCATCTCCGCGTCAGACTCCTCCCATTTCCGCACCATCGAGAGGCAGGATTCCTTCGACGACGACGACGACGACGACAACGACGACTTCCAAACCACCATCCGCTGTAGCCGGGGTGGCCGCGTGACCGTGGTGAGGCCGCTGCCCAGGACTATGTCCCTAGACCTGGATCTGCTTTCCCTGGAGGTGCCAACGCCAACACTGGAGATAACCCCCGTCTTTGCCCACTCAACCCCCAACGGACTGCCTGACACTCCAGCCTCATTAGCGACGGACGGCACGGACAGCTTTGATGGTGAGAAGACCTTAGAGGGGGGATTCCGGTCCATTCCAGAGCAAGTGGACCAAAGGACATCCCCCGTCACGGCAACTGACCCTTCTGAACTTGCCCGACCTGAAGATGGCCAAAACAAAGATCTCACCCCAACCATCGTGGAGAGCTCTGCGATTGATAACGTTGGCTCTCTAAGCCAGAACTGCACAGAGAGCAACGCCTGTACTGCCATAACGGACACGCTCGCCGGTGACAAAATGATCAGCACATCCCCTGGTGGGACTGTGTTTGTCACAGCCCAACACGACAGCGTGGAAACATTGGGCAGCGCTGACATTTCAGAACAGTACGGCGCCACGGTGGAGCCCAGTGAGACGGGCGCCATGGATACCATTCCTGTCGGCGATGGGGACGGTGCAGAGGCAAATGAGGCGGGTGGGTCGACATTGACTGAAAGGGAGGTAGAAGGCCTCCTCCTGACCAATCACACAGCAGACGTTCCTCAAGATTTCACCAAAGCAGAAACACAGGACAAGAAAAAAGGTAAAACACCATTCCAGGGTAATTAGTTAACTGGTACATTTTAGGGAATTGTGCAATGTTTCTGACAAACTGACAAACTTCATAACCTTCAGCCGAAGACTGACTGATTGCTGGCACCACTGCTGGGTTTCTCCACAGGCAAACGCAGTCAACACTTGGGCTCAACAGGCATCTACCTGGATGACCTGACCAAGCTGGACCCTGATGTGGCTGCACTCTATTTCCCCAAAAGGTAACGTATTTACAGTAGGCGTGCAGTGACTACATTCATACGAGGGGGGCCACGGATGGATTCAAGTCACCAAGTCGGGAAGGGTCTCCTGTGATACTTTCCATAGTAGCTGAAACCGTTTTTTGGCTTATCCTGTAACATGGGATTCAGATGACGTTCAGACTAGAGATGCGCGGTTGGCGGTCGCAGCCGCGGACTCCGCGGTTAAACCGCAGATCGGGCAGACGACGTAACAAAAAATAATATTTTAATTAAATTCGAGCGGGTGGCGGTTTAACCAACGAAATTCAAAATATATACACATTGTTAAATGTCGTCAGCCTCGCGTCAGCAGCGCCTAGACCTTAAAGCAACAGGCGGATGGCGGACGGGTGCGGTTTTGAAAATTGGTCAAAAAAATTGGTGCAGATGGATGGCGGACGGATCATGCGTTTTGTGATGCGGATTAAATAATCCGCATCTGCGCATCTCTAGTTCAGACAAATGAACCACATTCATTCTGCTCTTCTGCCAGTGACTCGGAGGCGGCGTCCCCCTCCAGGGCCGACCAGGGCTCCAACTCGGGGACCCAGTCGCCCCAGTCGGTGGGCAGCGGGGCCATGGACAGCGGCACCGAGTACCTGTCAGACTCCACCGCGGAGCCCATGGACATCAGCATGTCCCTCTGTGGCTGCGTGGGAGACCGGAGCCGAATCAGTCAAGGTGTGTGTGTTGGACACGACGGCGATGTGTGTGGGGTTTCTTATCAGGTCAATGAGAGGTTTCCTTTGTCGCCCATCTGTACAGAAAAGTTTAAAGAGCATATTGTGACCTACAAGGATTTCATCAAGAACCCAGGGATCATTGAGGATCCCAACCTGGTGATCTGCATCAACTCCCAGTAAGATGCAGCAATTTGATAAGAACCTGTTGAACCGATAAGGTGATAACTGACCAACCAACTGACATCACTTGTAATTGAGCCATGTGGCTGTAGCAAATTGAAGGGGCCCTATGGTTAAGCCAATGTAAGCAATATTGGCTTCCTATTAGGGATGTACCGATACCAGTATCGGGTATCTGGCCGATACTTCATTAAAATACTCGTACTCGTATTCGTTTTTTAATTGCCGATACAACGCACCGATACCACTCTGCCAGTAGCCTACATCAAACCGGCCGTATGCAGAGATGAGTTGTCCTACCTAACTAACTCGGGGGAGATAATGAGCAGAAACTCTGAGATTCTGCCAAAGGCTTGTGTGTGTGTGAAAGTTCGCTGCGAAAAGACGTAACAGTCATGTCGGCGATTTGGGCATATTTTAAGATAAAGCGTCATCCGGCAGACTATAAGATCTGTAATGCTACGGTGTTGAGAGGCGGAAAGGAAAGAACTTCCTTTAATACAAGCAATCTGATAAAACATCTTAAGACGCACCATAGTGCTTACTACACAGAGTTCACTAATGCTAGCGGCGTAAGACCGAAGCAGCCAACATTATGACGTCTTGCAAAAGCGAGAGAAAATGTCCAAAGACAACTCACGGGCAATACAAATAACCGAGGCACTTACTCACTTCATAGCGCTCGATGACCAGCAGCTTTCAGTTGTTGATAATGTCGGATGTCGCCGTCTTTTAAAAGTGTTAGAGCCCATATATGAGATTCCCAGTCGCCTCTACATCACCGATGTGATGTTGCCAAAGGTGTATGATAAAGTGAAAGATCACGTTGACGTCATTTGACAACATAGTTCGTTGATTTGTTTAGCCTTTCTGAAGAAACATGGGAATAGTGCCACATGGTTTGTGTACTTGAAAGAAGGATACTTTTGATAACTGAAATGTGATAATGTGCTTATTAAGCAATAGTTCTGATCACTTTTTGTGATTTATTTTTGTTGTTATTCGCTTTATCTGGTTATATTTACATTTTGTTTAATGTGATGGCATTTTGTCTTTGAAGGCTTTTTTGTTATAACCAGAAAGCTCTGTTTAGTTTTGGCTTGGAATAGCCTGTTCAAATGAATTGCACTTCTTTCATAGAGACCAAATCTAGAAAGTATCGGTATCGGTACTCGGTATCGGCAAGTACACAAATAAAAGTATCGGTATCGTATCGGTTTGTAAAAAAGTGGTATCGGTGCATCCCTACTTCCTATCATCGAATGACAAAATTATACAAAGGTCCCATTATCGATGATTCATCATGAATCCCTTATTCAATATTCTGTCATTTGCTTTTGTGGCTTCCAAGTCAGTCCATTGCGTCTTGTCTTCACACTGACATGTTGCTCTATTTCCCAGGTACTATAACTGGGCCGTAGCAGCTCCGATGATACTGTCAAAGCAAGCATTTCAGAAGAATCTACCCAAGGTATACCACATATCACGCAATGTGAAGCCTTCTAAAAGCCACAGACTCACCCAAAGACTCACTAAAGCCTGTTTGTGTGTGTGTGCTTTAGAGTGCTGTAGATCGGCTAGTGAAGGACAAGATGCTGAAGAAGTCTGGCCGCTGGTGGTTCTCCTGGGGGAGAAGAGACATGGACATCAACCAGGTACAAGAGCTGACCTGACTCTCCACATGTATAGTTTTGTGATGCGAGGATGAATAATAAAAAAATATATATTTGTATGTATCAATAGAGTTGTAGATATGCAGCCTCAGTATGATCATGTGATGAATAAGATTCTACCCACATTGAGAAGTACCTCCCGTTGTTTTTCTGTGCCCCTAATATTGTTACCCTCTGACCTTCCAGCCACAGCCATCAACACAGGAAGAAGAGGTGTCTCTCTTTGATTCCACAACACTAAAGTATGTTGACCTATTCATTTTAGATGTCATCAATATCCCATTGTAATCAACTTTGTCGGCAATGGAGCAAGAAATTGCGAAATTGAATTTGACCTCAAAGCTTTTATACTGTACTCCTCCTGACCGTGCAGTTCTCTTGAAGTGTTATTGTCACATGTGCAATGACGTGTGTCAATAGTTGGACAGGAAGTGGTGCTGGATTATCTAACCATCCGTGTCAAGCTGCTTCCTTTCCAAGAAACCGTCTAGTCACTAGTTACGTTTACCGTCTGTATCGGGCCGTCGCTCTGTTGTATCCTCTGGTCGTGTGGACGGCCCAGGCAGACGCTAACCACACGGAACATGAATTAAGAACAGTGTCACTCTCCTCTCATCCAGGGCCACCCTGGATGACATGTACAGTGACGAGGAGGCGGGCCTCGGGCGACAGGCCGTCATGCCGTCAGACAGCCCGTCAACGGACACCATGAGCACCTGTCAGTGCATCAGCCAGATGTACAGGAAGTCTCTACGCCTCACCTCCGAGCAAATAGTATGAGAGCACACACACACACACACACACACACACACACACACACACACACACACACACACACACACAAGAGACTCGGCTTTGACCTGGAGTCTATTCTAATCCTCCTTTTGTGCATTTGCATGAAGCCAGACAGGGTTTGTGAGTCAATGTTTTGCATGGGGTGGTCCACTTTCAAACACTTGCAGCTCAACCTTCTGACCGTGCCCCCTCTGTGGTTCCAGGAGCGTTTGAAGCTGCGCGAGGGGGCCAACCAGGTGGTGTTCAGCGTGACCACCCAGTACCAGGGCACCTGTCGCTGTGAGGCGGCCATCTACCTGTGGAACTGGGATGACCGCGTCATCATCTCCGACATCGACGGCACCATCACCAAGTAATGAGAGAGACGTGTGTGTGTGCGTGCGTGTGCGTGCGTGCGTGTGCGTGCGTGTGTGTGTGTGTGTGCGTGCGATGTCTGGGTGGGTGGGATATAGAGTAGCTGTTTATATATAATATGTTCACATTCCTGTCTGTCCCCCTTAGGTCTGATGCACTCGGCCACATTCTGCCTCAGTTTGGTAAAGACTGGACACACCAAGGCATCGCCAGACTTTACCACAAAATACACAAGTATGTCTTAGCATGTATAGAAAGTAATGAAAGAATATTGTACCAAACGGAATTAAAAAAAAAAAAAAAACATGTATAAAAACACTGGTTTATGTATAAATGATCAAATGATCAAATATTGGTTCTCGGTGTGTTCCCATCTTAGAAATGGCTACAAGTTTCTGTACTGTTCAGCGCGGGCCATCGGCATGGCTGCCATCACTAAGGACTACCTGGAGTGGGTCAACGACAAAGGAACGGTTCTCCCCAAGGGCCCGGTGCTGCTCGCTCCCAGCAGCCTCTTCTCAGCGCTACACAGGTACAGCAAAGCATCACATTCAGTCACAAGGTAGGATAGGCGATTTGGGGACACCAGTGACGGTATGAGATGGTGTGGAAGTATCCCACTGACTCACTCCTCCAAAGCGTGTGACTAGCTTGCTATCTTTAGCAGTAGATCTGCTCTAGCCTCGTGGAGAACTCTGGCCCGCAATGAGGTCACGGGCAGAGGGCACCAGTCTGTCTGCATACCTTTAGGCAGACAGACAGGTACGCCACACAATCAGTTCATTCCTACCGAACTAAAGGATGTCAAGACCAAGCTTAAGTGACAGAAAAAAAAGAGAAATATAATCATATTGTTTTACCTGAGCAAAGCACACAGTGCATAAATGTGTGCGGGTTATATTTAGCTTCATCTAGTACTCGGGTTCACTTTGGACGCGGAAATTAAAAACCAATGTTGCCTCCGTCCCAACATGACTGTGGGCTGTTGGCTTTGAGTTTGCTGCAGTCCATATGGTGGGAGTTGAGTGTTGAGGAACTCTTTGGTACTACTTTTGGAATGGCACACAAGGTATATGTTATGAAAGAATAGGCTTTGCTAGAATCCAGAAGTCACAAATTACCCACCCATATACAGTATATTTACTACATTTTGTTGTCTCTGTACTTGTACTCTGCACAATGACAGTAAAGTTGAATCTAATGTATGCTAAAAGCGGGTATCTGAAGTATATGAGCAGGGGGTGTCCCTGGGATTGTCCCTTTATTGTAAATAATAAACAAAGGAGGTGGTCAACAGAGGGGGTCATGTGGACGAAGGTTGTTACAACCACCGCGATTCTGCTTCAACCAAAGTTACCAACAGTTATTACATTTTAGTCACTTTCATCCATAACGTTTTTTTTAAGAAAGAAGAAGAAGAATGGCTCTTTTGATCCCGTGAGGGAAATTTGGTGTCTGCATTTAACCCAATCGTGAATTAGTGACACACTCAGAACACAGTGATGGTAAAGCACACAGTGAGGTGAAGCACACACTGAAACCCGATGCAGTGAGCTGCCTGCAACAGCGGCGCTCGGGGAGCAGTGAGGGGTTAGGTGCCTTGCTCAAGGGCACTTCAGCCGTTCGTACTGGTCGGGGTTTGAACCGGCACCACTTGAATGAAAAAAGCAGGGCTTTGATGATATTGTTTTTGCTTTGTCACAGAAACATCTGATCGATAGTTCTATTTGACCATTGTTTGATTAATAGCGCAATGTGGAATGTAGTAGGCAGATGTCCCATTATTGGAAAATAATACACACCATTGGAATGTTTTTGACCAATCGAAAACAACAAAGCTTTGCTGTAAAAGTGTTCAACGCATCGATCGAGCCATAGTTTTTTTCTTCAAGGATGAATTAACACTGCAAAAAAAGGTCAAATCGTACGATAATTGTGTGAACAATACAATTATTTTCATCTTAGTTTCTGCTGCATAACAGGTTATTCATATTGCATAACTGGTTATTTCACTACATAACTGGTCATCTCACTGCATAACTGGTCTTTTTTACCACATAAAATCTGACATGCTACATCTTTGTGTATGCTATTACCTCTTAGTGTATGTCTGGATGTATGTACATTTATGTAAATTTTTATATTTCTTTATATATTTTTTTTGTATATTGTATTACATAGGTTTATATTTTACATAGGTTTATATTATATATTTATATATTCTAACACTCTACTATACGTAGAGTGTCTGTCTCTTCTTTCTTTTTTCCCTGGAGTATTGTAACGAATGCAATTTCCCTCAGGGATTATTAAAGTATGTCTGTCGGTCTGTCTGTCTGAACGACGTGTGCAGGGAGGTGATCGAGAAGAAGCCCGAGGTCTTCAAGATCGCCTGCCTGACTGACATCAAAGACCTCTTCAATCCTCAGCGACAGCCCTTCTACGCTGCCTTTGGTAACAGGACCAACGTGAGTGTCCAACCATCAGGGACTTTAATGTAGTAAACCCCCAACACGCAATCACTCTGAATCACTCTGTAAGGCTACATACCCGCACTCAGGGTCTGAGCTTTAAGAAATGTTCCTTTATACTGACATGAATGGAAAAATCCATCAGCCAAGCATTTGTTTAAATATGTAACCCAGATTAATTTTTTTGACCTGCCATATCTACCTGCCACCGGTTAATTTGGCTCCTGTCTGCTCTTTACATCACTGTACCACCTGGTTAGCTGGTTACTGCATTTTGCTGAGTTGTTATTGACGATTACGTTTTAATGGGCGCCAGTTTCTCAGGTTTCTCGCAGGTCGGCTGGGCGTACTGGCAACCAAAGGGTTGCTAGTTCGATCCCCCGCTCCTCCCGGACGAGTGTTCATTCCCCATTGAAACTACCTATTTGTCATATTTGCAGGATGCCTATGCCTACAAGCAAGTGGGCGTTCCCGACACCAGAATCTTCACCATCAACCCCAAAGGAGAGCTCACCCAGGAGAAGACCAAAGGAAACAAATCCTCGTAAGTACACAGGGGAAAAAGGCGGGACATCACAATTTATTTCCTATGACCTTGTTCAGATTTAGAGTGTGTGTGTGTGTGTGTGTGTGTGTGTGTGTGTGTGTGTGTGTGTGTGTGTGTGTGTGTGTGTGTGTGTGTGTGTGTGTGTGTGTGTGTGTGTGTGTGTGTGTGTGTGTGTGTGTGTGTGTGTGTGTGTGTGTGTGTGTGTGTGTGTGTGTGTGTGTGTTGCAGGTACAACCACCTCGGTGAGTTGGTGGAGCATTTCTTCCCCATGCTCTCAGTCCGCGGCAGCTCCGCGTCCGCCTTCGAGTGCCCCGAGTTCAGCTCCTTCTCCTACTGGAGAGAACCTCTGCCCCCTCTGGACCTGGAGACCATGCCTTAGGAGGCAGGTCCCTGACCCCGGGGTCGTCGTCTACCTGTCTCCCTCTGTGCCTCCATCTTAGCTTTTTTTTTTACAGAAACGTGTTGAAGGAAATATAGGAAATGGATATAACTTATTTGTGGAAGCCGCAGTGCTATCTATTTTTAACAAACAAAATAATTTGTATTTACCTGTAATGCAACTTGTGCTGGGAATCGATAATATGCACTAATGACTTTGTTTCAAGAAACACTGTTTTAGACTGCTGTTTAGAGTGCAATACTTTGTACCGCAGACCTTTTAGGATCTGTACAATGACTGTAGAAATGCAACAACAAAAAAAGGAGATTTCAACTTGTTTGCTTTTGATTGATGAACTGGACCTGACTCATAGACATTCCAAAGAAAGGTGAAGCTACGCCAGACAAATGGTGCCTTGAGGATTTCAAATAAAGCCCTGCCCATCTTTAAAATGGATGATTTGCTGTCACTGAATATTTAATTTTCAAAGTAAAGTCTAAAGGCTACACTGGATAATGGTCTGCTGCAACCGTATGCCTAATTGCTCTTATTGGTATTGATATTGTTTAGCTTTTTCTATCGTGGTTGAAAAAACAACGGCCTCCATATATAATCAGGGTGTATATATTTTAAGAATCTGGGGGTACACAGTAGCCTCCAGTAGGCCTAAATGCTGATGGCGCTGTTTGGTTATGTTAACAACGCGGCCGTTTTAATGAAGCACCGTAACGTGGGCTGAGGGTTTGTTTCATTTTACATAAGTATTATGTAAAATAATAGCAAATATTTACAGCTTCAAAGCTCAAATCTGTGTGCTAGTTCCTGACGTAACACGTTTAGAAATAGTTAACGCCACATGAAATGGGGGCGTAGTTAATTCTTCATCGTAAATGACAACCAGATGTACGTCATACAGTCTGTTTAGTGAAGTACCCTTTGCTGCTATACCATACTCTTTAGGTAGCCTCAATATATCTGAACGCAAAGTGCATTGCGAAATATCATGCTTTTAATCGAAATTACAACTATCAACTCAAACTGCAAAGGACGACAACATACAGAAGAAGTCCACCACCAGCCCTCCACGGGTTCACATTTCCTTGTCTAAACTGATGTTTGCGGTCTACTGCGCGACGCGTCGGGCTGGAGCGTCAGTGCGTTGACAGAAGGACCAGCAGCGGAACGTGTTCAGAGGAACACACCTTGACTGCGACGTGACGGATCCACCACAGGTGAGTTGTGTATAGCAAAGGATTGCTTTGTGGTCATTTTCCGAAAGGCCATCTGGAAATATACAGTAAGTTCAAATAAGCAAGCATTGTTTGATCGCAATATAGGCCTATATATATTTACACATGGTATTCAGAATAAATGGCATACTAAGTAGGCATACTTCGTTTTGTTTGCGTATTTCAAATCAAGGTTTCCTCGGAAACGTTTTGCCTTGAAATCGAAACTTATGCCGATATGCAAACAAACCAAGCCCACTGCGACATGGAGTGAACTTTGATCAATATGCATGACTGCCTACAAGTCTACTGACGAAAGGCAATTATTGTGTTATTTGCATTGCATTTTTATTCTCCGTTGACTTTATCTATAACCACGTGTGTGCGTGCATGTATTATGTACCCGTGTAGTCTATTCATGACCATTCATAACGTTTGTTTACAGACAGCCACCATGTCCTTCACTGGAGAATCTGGACAAACCGTCACTGAACAGAATGAACAGCCGATTTGCCCCATCTGCTTGGAGCTATTCAGTGAGCCAATGTCTCTGCCCTGTGGTCATACCTACTGCCTGCCATGTTTACTGACCATGTCTGCGGGACTGGACCAGAACAACTGCCCTGAATGCCAGCAGGAGTATGGAGGAACCAAAGCCCTGGAGAAGAACATGAAAATGTGCAGCATTGTCGAAGCCTATAAAGCCACTCTTGAAAGTAACGGCAATGCAATCCAATCGGGTTCAGGCTGTGTCAAAGAAATGACACCAACTGATGATAGAGAGGCAACACGCAACCAAGAAACCACATCCACTCAGAGCCCAAGATGTCACTCAAAGATGTCACAGAAAAGTACTCTCCTGGAGGGACAAGATGGCCCCCGAACTGCGATGGACTCCGCGGGGCCCCCACCCGCTCAACCTGCACGGCAAAGCGTCGCGACAAAGAAAACCGAAATGGAGGAGCCCAAATTCCGACTGGCCTCTCAAGTCACGGACTTGACCGTCAGGTTAGACGCGGCCGAGTGCGTCCTGAGGAAGGAGCGGGAACGGCAAGAGGAGGCGAGTGCCGCCAACGAGGAGCTGAGGGCCAGCGCCGCGAAGCTTCTGCATGCCTTCAGAGCTCTGACCATGAACTACAGCCAGGCGGTGACTCGGCTCATCGAAGGCCAGCTGAGCCCGGGCGAGGAAGCCCTGCGCGCCCGCGTGAGTCGGGCCTTGCAGCTGACGGAGCGGCTGAGACACGGCGCGCTCAGCGCCGAGTCCCTGTTGACCGAGCAGGACGAGGCCCGGTTCACCCAGGACCTGAGGCTCCTGCAGCCGCGCATCGCGCAGCTGACGGGCCAACCTCCGGCGGAGGAGGCGGAGCCCGGCGCCGGATCCAAAATGGACGCCTCGCTGGCCTGCGCCCGGCTGGAGGAAATGAATGCGGACTTCAAGGCGGCCGTGGGAGAGATCCACCGCAGCCTCCGGAACGTTTTCAACCCGTCGGAGGTGACCTTTGACCCGGACACCGCCCACCCCAACCTCGTGCTGTCGGCCGACATGAAGACGGCGACCTACAGCGCCACGAAGCGGGCCTGCCCCGCCTCCCCGCTGAGGTTCACCAGCTTCCTGCAGGTCCTCAGCAGCCAGAGCTTCTACGGCGGCGAGCACTGCTGGCGGGTGGAGCTGGAGGGCGCGCCGTGGGCCATCGGCGTGTGCTACAGCCGGCAGCTGGCGCGCAGCGGCCTGCCCAGCGCGCTGGAGAGCAGCCGCTGCTCCTGGTGTCTGATGTGGTTCGAGAACCGCCTGAGGGCCTTCGAGCAGGGCCACGACGTGCCGCTGCAGTTGACCACGCTGTCACGGACTCTTGAGGTCCGGCTGAGCTTCAAGACCCACAGGCTGAGCTTCTACAACGTCAGCCTCAGCAGTGGCAAGGCTCACGTGTACACCTTCAAGGCTCACCTGACGGAGCCCGTACATCTGGCTTACAGGATGATGTCGGGAAACCCCACAGCCCGCGTCACCATTAGCGAGGGGTGACAAGGACATTGTTTTAAAGGTGCCGTCAGGGATGTAACAAGGGACACCTGATCAGACAAGGTGGGGGGAGGGAGGGAGGGAGAGAGAGGGAGAGAGAGAGAGGGGGAGAGAGAGAGAGAGAGGGGGAGGGGGAGAGAGAGAGAGAGAGGGGGAGAGAGAGAGAGGGGGGGAGAGAGAGAGAGGGGGGGAGAGAGAGAGAGAGAGAGAGAGAGGGGGAGAGAGAGAGGGGGAGAGAGAGAGAGAGAGAGGGAGAGAGAGAGAGAGAGAGAGAGAGAGAGAGAGAGAGAGAGAGAGAGAGAGAGAGAGAGAGAGAGAGAGAGAGAGAGAGAGAGAGAGAGAGAGAGAGAGAGAGAGAGAGAGAGAGAGAGAGAGAGAGAGAGAGAGAGAGAGAGAGAGAGAGAATTAGCTGCATATATTTAAAGGGACTAGCTGTATGATTTTTTTCATGCATAAATTGATTGAAATGAATAACTCTCCATTGCGTAGCGCACCATGTAAACAGATTTATATTATATTGGAGTTTTTGCCGGAAGGCAAAACCTTAAAAAAAAAAAAAAACTTTAAACTTTTTAAAATAAAGTCCATTCTTTTCTAGGTTTTTAATTTGTAAAACAAGTGTTTATGATTGTTATTGTCTCAACCAGTGGAGACAGCGCTCCTGTGCTCTGAATGCACAAGGTGAGCAGGCTGCCGTTCACTTAGCGGTCAGAGGGGCCCATATTGAGGAATTGTTTTATTATATTCAGTGATTTTATGCAGAGGTCAACACATTTTTAAGCAGTTGTTTCTTTGGGATAGAAAGCAAGTAAACAATAATGTAATGCAACATATTTCCTTTTACTTGTATAGAGATAAACATTGCTTTAGACTCAGAGTACCCTTCCTAAAGGTTGGGTGTTGATTGTTTCACAAACAAATTTAAAGTGTTGTGTGTCAGCTTTCAATAAAACTGTAATAAGGTATTTATTTTTGACTATTACAAAGGTTTCACTATTGCCTTTTTTGTTCAAAGGAAACTATGTTAACAGCATCAGTATATTAGATGTCTTTACACAAATTAATAACCTGTATACCTGCATAATATAGGCCTACAGTGTGTGAAACAGCAATAATAAGGGGCGTCGTTAGACCTGGGCATTCGAGGCTATAGCCCCGGATAATTAAACCAATCTTGCATGACATTGCATTTTGAGGGACAAGTGCAGCGTTTTAGACTGATATATTATATATTAACTAGGTTACCGGCAGAAACTAGTCCCTCAAAATGCGATGATTCATGCGCATTTCTAACATTATTCTGTCAACACACACCGATAGTCTGGCATTATAATTTATTTGCCTCGGGTGTACTGTAGAGTGGGTAAGACTTTTTATTAGCAGGCTAGCCGAAACCGTTGACTGACCAGCACCAGCGAACTCTGCAACTACTATGGAAGAACTGAATGAAATGTGTTGAACACATCTCCAATGATAAATAACACTAACTTGGAAAAGAGGTCCTATGTCCAAAATTCCGAACTACCCCTTTAAATGCAGCAGAATGCAGAATGCAATAACTTAGTTTAGTTTTTATTTTATTTTATAAAGATTTGCATGACAATTGTTATAGTTTTTGATCCAACCTCCAAGTATCTGATGCCAAGACGAATGCCACATGAACTAACTGGTTTCTCTTTTGCACACAATAAATAAATGGCAAACGTTTACATGCTGATCAATTTACTCGTCGACATGTGTTATTGTCAAAATAGAAAAAAAATGCTTTGTCTCGATGTAAAATGTGTCCTCATTCTGGCAACCTACGTGAGCTTCGAGTCTGGGAGAGAGAGTGGAGACAACTCCACTGTTGTGAATTTTATGGGCTTAAATTTGTCTAAAAAATAACTGCAAATGCACCATGTTACCATGGTGACTGACTCAGAGTTTAAGTTACCTCTCTTTTCTTTCTGGAACGGACTCAACCTCCAGTTATTACGGTAGCCAGTTAAACTAACGCGCTGATTTTGCTATCAGAAAGCATGCCTGGGGGGTATTCCAGAAAGCGGGTTATGTGAACACTCAGAGTAAATTAACCCTGAGATTAGGGAAACTCTGAGTTATCCGTTCCAGAAGGAGAGGTAACTTAAACTCTGAGTCAGTCACCATGGTAACAGACTCTGAACAACCTGCTCACTGGCAGGCAACTTTTTTTCTCCCCCATTCAATATCAAAATTGGGGACAGCTTTAACCGGGGACAGGTGACCAAAATGGGAAATAAAACTTTAAAACTACAGACTAGCAACAAACACCAAATGTTATCACATACATATCCATCCTACTGACGCGTCCATGTCGTTACTGCTAATCAGCGATCTTCTTTCTTCGTCTTTCTTAAATTCGAGCCATAGATACTTCAGTGCACAACAGTGCCATCTACTGGATGGTGCTTTGTGAATCACGAGCTATTTGTTTGTGGATTCGCGGAAAGAATGTCTCAAAAATACGAACGTGTGATTGGCGATCCACAAATGCTGAGTCACGATTCACAAACAGAATTTTCAGTTTCACAAATGTTTTTTTGTTTTAAAAATGGAAAATGATATAATTACAAATACCCATATATTTGTAAAAACCAACACACAAGTTACAAATAGGACATTTTTATTTGTGGATAGCAAAACACGTATGCAACTCAAGGCATATTTGTAGATCACCCTCTGTGCATTTGCAGTTATTTTTGAGACAAATTTAAGCCCATAGAATTTGGAATGTAGCATCACAGAACCTCGTCCACACCCTACCCTCGCCCCAAGGCGTTCTCATGGCATGACGGAACGCGGAACGGGATGCTGCATTTGAGCGTTCTTGGAGAGAGGCCGGAACTTCCAATTACATTAGCAGCGGGAGAGAGGGCGGGACTTCCTGATACATTAGCAGCGAGACAGGGTGCGACTTCGAAAAGAGGGAAATCGACTACATGTTTCAGATATGTGTTAATAATATTATCTTATTAATTATTAATTAATTAATTAATTAATTAATTAGTAATATTGTCATGCTCTTATTGTTCTCGCCACGAGGACTGTTAACTGGCGGACACCGCTCATAATAGGAAGTAAGAGAAAGAAAATGTGTTGCGGTAGACCGGGACAACGCGATAATTCAGGATGCTCTCCCAGTGTAACCACAGCCCTTCACAAAACATCAGACAACAGAAAGAGTCCTTCCCCGTCATTGCTCAATGCTCTCGCGATAACTCGTGAACCCCCGAGAGCGTCTCAGCTGACCAGTGACCACTGGGGGAATCTGGCGAGCTAACGCAGTTACACAGCGTCTGCCACAACAGAGATGTCGTTGTCAACATACTCCGTTTATTGATCAACCTCGTTGAACGTAACATAATTTTCATAACGAGTATTTATAGATTATTCCGCGAATTTCACAATTTCCTTGACAAAGTAACTTTCGAATGGGTAAGTAATATTTTCCTTCCTTAAAACCCTCTACTGCAGGACGAGGATCACGTTGGGTTTGTAATCACAACACAAACGGCGATTAGTCGTCTATATAACATGTAGCTCCGAAGCCCTGGTCCTAAGATAACTGTTGTGTGTCTACCCTCAGACGGATGCGTTTATGTAACATTGAGCTCAACGTGCTAGAATGCTAACTACTCGTAGCTTTAGCTCCCAGGCTGACATGCAGACCATAGTGTCCACATGCAGACCCAATGGGTATAATGTCCACATGTAGACCCGGTGGGTAGTCCACATGCAGACCCGGTGGGGATCATGTCCACATGCAGACCTGGTGGGGATCATGTCCACATGCAGACCTGGTGGGGAACATGTCCACATGCAGACCCAATGGGTATAATGTCCACATTGCATTTGTGGACTCGATAAGATAACGACTGGAGAGAATAACCATGTTGTGTTCACGCTTCCCTAATCGTACACTAATGCGTTTTAGCATTATGTATTGAGTCTGTAAAAGGGGCAACATGGCTGTAACTCTTTTTGTCCTAAACTTCAACTAATGATAACGTGCTCCGTGGACAGTGGCGTCTACGACTAGAGCGCAACGATGGCTTTGCCTACCTAACATCGTTACACTAAATATTATGTAACGGCTTTGCTTGTTTACCCATGACCGGAGTTTCACAATGAAATTATTGTAAATACCTGCCTCTATCGTGAAATACATTGCAATGATTATATTCTCATTTCCCTCTATCTCTGTCACAGTCACACAAGAACGAGTGTCACCTAAAGGGGAAGTGACCCCATTCACAGACAGCCAGTCACACAGACCTACAACGTTCAGCCAGTTGACTCCTGACTGTGTCCCTCCTCCTCCTGCCAGGCTTTGACACCATGCTGGACCTAGAGAGATTTGCGCAACTCAATGACAGCACTACGCCTTCGCCTTTGGAGAACATATCCACATTCCCCACCTGGCAACCCGACACTGAGGCCAACATCACTAAGCCCCACAAATGTCTTCAGGTTCTGTATGAGGACATTGGGAACTCGAGGTAAAGCATAGCGTACAACATGTAGACTGTAACTGGAACGTGGTACCTGTTGCCTCCCCCATTCGTTTGTCATCCGCCCCACTGTAATGTAGTTGTCTGCATGCAACAAAAATAAACTTTCTTTCTCACAATCATTAGGGTGCGTTTCTGGGACCTGCTGTTGCTGGTGCCCAATGTGGCATTTTTCATCTTCCTGATGTGGAAACTCCCCTCCGCCAGGGCCAAGATCCGGCTCACCTCCAGTCCCATCTTCATCACCTTTTACCTGCTGGTAGGGTGCTCTCTGGCAGACAGATTAGATCCTATGCATTGCCCTGGGATAAATGATAAATCGCTTCACAGATAACGGCCTCCTACACATTTTATTGTAGTCAGAGGAAATGATGATTCTACAAAGTCTCATGGGCCTCGTGCTCGAATATAATATGAATTGGTGTTAATATTAATGTTGTTGAAATGTGCTCGGCCAATATCTAACGTTGTACTTGTTCTGCCCAATGTCACTCGTCTGACCTCAGGTATTCGTGGTGGCGGCGGTGGGAATTACAAGAGCCGTAGTGTCCATGACAGTGAGCGCCTCCAGCGCGGCCACCATCATAGACAAGGTGCAGTGCTACGCTCAACACCTTAATGTGCTTTTTATGCAAAAAAAATGTTGCTGCTCTCATCCTTCCGTCCTAACGAGCATGCTGCATGAACAAGGTACTGAACAGATTAACATTCAGTTCATTCACTTCTGTTAACTTGCACGTCATTAAAAACACATCACTACAAATGCAAAACTTGCAGTACATGCAGGAGGGCACAACTCCGTCATGTGTAATTGGGACACAAACGGCCGCGGTCGTGGACGGCCGCTGTCTGGTCCAGTTCATTTAGCAATAGGAATCCTAATGGCTTCTTTATATTAAGCTCCCATTAGTACAGTTTCTGCATGACTTCCATGGGCCTTTATGATGAAAGGGGAAACATGACATTCCTTGCATACCAGACAGACCCCTAAGGTGAAACTGGACTGAGCTCGCTATTTCCTCCAGTGAGGCTCTGCGTGTATTCAGCCACACAAGGGACCATTATGTTTGATACCACGCACTGGGAAGGTTTTTGTTTGTTTGTGCAATTGATGGTTGTCATTAATTATGTGATGTGTGTTTTAGAACTTTATATATATATAGTTATATAGTTGTTGTTTTTTTTATAACAAAAAATGGTATATATTGTGACCTTGCATGATTAGATAACTGCAGAGGCCAAAATAATTGGGATTCCGATTAACTTGCAATTAATTGTGTGATGAATTATCTGTTGTTGTTGTGTTAGGTGCTGTGGGAGATCACTCGATTCTTCCTGCTGGCTATTGAGCTGAGTGTCATCATCCTGGGCCTTGCTTTCGGTCAGTGTGCTCTGAGTCTGCTCACATGGTTCCACTTCTTAGTAGAGGGGGTTGTAGAAGCATGCACTTAGTCTCAGTTCCATAACGTTGGTTATTTATGTTTGGCTCTCATAGACTTGTGGTGTCAATGAAAGGGTGTTACTGTCACTATGCGCGTGTGTTACTGTCACACAATAGCTCTGTGTTTGGGTATGTCCTCTCATGTAAATGCATGTCTTTATTTCTCAGGACACCTGGAGAGCAAGTCCAGTATAAAGCGCGTGCTGGCCATCACTGCTGTTCTGGCGCTGGCCTACTCCATCACACAGGTAGCTGTCAATTATAGTCATGCTATTTATTATTGTAGTCATATGCCTTTCCGTCACACCAAACCTGTCCGCAGATGTTAAAACCCGGTTTACAGTCACCGTGCCTAAACTGTGCTGGCCGGCGAGAACCTAAAATGAGGTCACCACAGCCCTCGCACTTGGTTCATGTGGCGAGTTGTTGCTTGTCACGCACGTCTGAAAGGTTTTAGCTCAGTAAGCAGAGGAAGTCGACTGCCGAGCACAGCAATCTCACGTTGAGACTGCGATTGTGGTGCTGTGGTCGCGTGGCCTAAGAACATTAAGAACAGAGTGGTGACTATAAACTGAGCTTTTGTGTCCAGAAGACTCTATTGAGGAACTCGACTACATTGGTAGCTCTTGACAGTGACAACAATGATTTCATTCATGCTGCAGCACTCTACATATATAGATAGTTTGGTCGGGGTAGGTCAGATGCTCTGTTAAGCTCAACAAGGAGCAGGTTTGCCGCAAGCTAGAATGCAGTGTGTTTATTTGTTGATGGCTCTTTGCTTTGAGGAGGGTGCTTGTTTAGTTTGTTCAGGGTGTGCATATGTTCCATGGAGCCCTTTGTTGTCGATCAAGAAAAACCACCTCCGGTTGGTTTGTTCATCTTAGGGGACGCTCGAGATTCGGTACCCAGACCATCATCTGTCTGCGGAGGATTTCAATATCTATGGCCACGGAGGGAGACACTTCTGGTTGGCCAGTTCCTGCTTCTTCTTTCTGGTCAGTAGACAGGCGCTCGCGTGCAATGGAAAAGGCAACACTTTAGTTCATGTCAGCAGTTTGGATGACGGCATTGGATTGTGATTTGTTTTTCTTTCAGGTGTACTCTCTGATAGTCATCTTGCCTAAAACTCCATTGAGAGAGAGGTTATCTCTGCCATGTAAGTTTGGAGTAGAATTATTTTTCATAATGAGATGGATTTCAAAAGTCAGTGTGACCCAGTTTGATTTATGTGATCTTCATCTATTTGACTCTGAAATTATAAATGTGAATGTCTCCGTAAGGTATACGTTTTGATAAATGAAATGATTTCCCATGATCAATGGTAATTTGTGTGTGCTTTCACAGCTAAGAAGAGTTTCTATGTGTATGCTGCCGTTCTCTCTCTGCTGAACCTCGTCCAGGGCCTGGGAAGTGCCCTGCTTTGTGCTGAGATCATAGAGGGACTGTGGTTAGTACAGTCTTTATGTTCACGACGACGTCATAGTTATCAGAGGTGTGGACTCGAGTCACATGACTTGGACTCGAGTCAGACGCGTCATGAATTTGATGACTTTGGACTCGACTTGACAACACGTAAAAAGACTCGCAACTTGACTTGGACATCAGTAACTCGTGACTTCACTTGGACTTGAGCCTTTTGACTTGAAAAGACTTCGCTCTATCGCTCTCCGTGTATATGTGTGCATCTGTGTGTGTGTGTGTGTGTGTGCTGTCAGCACAATATCCAATCAAATTAAATCCACGTTGTTTTGATCCGACAGCATCCATCCAATCAAATTGCAGGACAACCAATGAAGAGAAATTGTCAAACCACACGCCAGTTGGCAAAAATGATACCAAAGATAGTTTTGTTCGGGTATAACTAGGACTCAAAAGGACTCGAAACTCAAACTGTAGGACTTGGGACTTGACTTGAGACTTGTCGGTCTTGGCTTTGGACTTGACTCGGGAGGGCAAAATATTTGAGACTTACTTGTGACTTGCAAAACAATGACTTGGTTCCACCTCTGAAGGGTTCATAAACCAATTTGTTGAAGCCAAGTTTTATTGGAAACTATGCACATCCCTAATATTGTCTGCTGCTTGCAGGGTAGTGTTTTAAAGATTGATCATGTTTTTATTGTCACTTGCATTTGTACCAAAATTGTTTGATTTATTGGCTTGCTATTCTTTTGTGTGTGTGTGTGTGCAGCTGTGTGGACGTCACCACCTTCCTCTACTTCTCAATCTTCGCTCCTCTCATCTACATCACGTTCCTCCGGAGGTTCTTTGGGTATGTAGCGACAGCGCTCCACGCCGTCGCATCCTCGGTTACACTATCAATCGTTCGACCGCCCCGCCTCCATTATCCTGACTTTCATGTGACCTTTTTTTTTTACTCGTCTTGTCCAATTGCGATCCCCTGCTCTTCTCCCCCCCCCCCCCCCCCCAACCCTGGCCGCGCTGCAGCTCGGAGCCCAAGATCCTGTTCTCCTACAAGTCCCAGATGGATGAGCCCGACGACAGCGACGTCCACCTGCCCCCTACCTCCACCGCCGGCATGGGCCGCAAGGAGCAGCCCGACCAGGGCCTCTACTACTCCTCCACGCAGATCGACGGCTCGGGGCCCCCCGCGGCCGGGGCCTACCTGGACGACGTGGTCTCCGGCAGCGTCTACAGCATCAACCGCTGGAGGCCCATCAACGTGTAAGACGACGGAGAGAGAGAGAGAGAGAGAGAGAGAGAGAGATAGAGGGAGAGAGAGAGAGGGAGAAGGAACCGTGGAACCTGCTTGACGAAGGATGCTGCTGCTGTGTGTGTGATAAGCAGTCCGGGCCAGGACAAGGTGAAACAAAACGGAGCAGTTGTTTGAAGAGGGGGACGTTGCAAGCCTCCTGTGTGACTTAACAGGCGGAACGAGAGACCTCTTCAAGCCACACGCGACTGCCGGAGCAGGCGTTTGTCGAGCCACCAGTGAAGAACGACCTTTCTTCTGCGTGGCTCACAGTGGCTACCCCCCCCCGTGGTTGATTTGGAGCATTTCATATTGTTTCATTTCCCTGCCTTCATTCCAGATGTGTGTTCTTGTGGCCTCTTCATCTGGTCTGGTCGAGGGGATTCTGTAGTCACTGCACTGAGTCTCCGACGAAAAGCTCTTCAGTATTAACCGAGTGTACATTTTCCATCTATGGCTGACATGAACTTTTCTGTGTGTTCGTTCCACCCCCCCCCCCCCCCCTGATTGGCAGTGCCTGCAGAATTTTTTTGTTGTTGTTCTTTTTGTATCAAGGACTTGACGCTAAGGCATTCCCAGTGGTGTGTAAGTGTTGGACTTGTGTGAGCCGTGGTCTTGTTCTCCTGTAGACGCGTGAACGTGGTGTCACCTGTGTGTCCACTGTTGTCGTGGGGCTTAGGAGATTCCTCAAAGGCTTCTTCTGAAGCCTGTGAAGGAGGACCACCGCCAGTGCTACTAGCTACTGCAGCAGGCGACGCTCTGCTGCTCGAGGGGGGCCGAGACACGAGACGTTCCTCTCTGTGTTGGTCTTTGTCCCTTGTATTTATTGCATAGTTCCACTTTGATGCCAAGTCTTAACCCCGTTTGACATGGAGTGGCTTCTAGTGGATGTGACACTTAATTGCTTTGAATTGTTTCAGAAGTATATATATATACACAGTATATAATTTCCTCCCAGAAGGTGCAAATTACTTACATGCGAACATCTACATTCCAATCTTGGGACATCCGATTCAATTTGCCCTCTTTATACATGTATGCATTTAGAGTGGTTTCCGTAGTGTAGTTCAGTCTTAATTTGTGGCAAACTATATATTTACAATGTGTATGCAACAGGTATCCACAGATCTATGATAGATGTTAGGGCTATGCTGTTTTTTGTCTCACTCGCTCAGCATATGAAATTAAATGATTTTATATACTGCCGTCTATCACAGCAGTACATTGTATTGTGTTCAGCAAGTTAAATGAAATGTCTCTAATAGAGCTTGACCTAAAAGAGCTGGTACTAATTTCCACATCTTATCAATGGCTAATTTTGGTGATGTCTTGGCTAAACATTCCAATTAAGTAAATAACTTTTTTTATTTTTCTTTATGCCTGCAAGCGAGTGATCTGTGACCTTTTAAAATAGTGCTGGGAAATATGTAAATTTAGACTGGAAATATGAATGTATTAAAAGCTGTACTGTGCTGTGCATTCCATCTCAGAGTGAACTATGCAGAATCGATATAGCAAATGTTTTATGTGTTCGTGTACATCAAGTGTTTCTTTACAGTGCTGTCAAAAACACATTGCTGTCAGTAGGCTACTGTGTGGATTTTCAGATGTGTCCATATCATTTTGAGTGAAAGCTGAATGAATATGTTTAAATATTATGCAGGTTTGGGGCTCTCCGATTCGATTCACCACCAATATACAGCAGAACAAATCTACATTGTTCAGAGTTCATGCCCCGGAAAATGGTTTCACTTTCAAGGAGGACGAACAGAAAGGCAAAACGTCATCTGGATTTTGCCCAAACGTTTGATTTAGGTGAGAGCTCCACCTATTGGTTACGCAAGGTATTAAAAAACAAACCGCTTATTTGACTTCCATTTTTATAACCTTTTTGATTCCGTTCTATTGGTGTCACGTGTAGTCGTCACAACCTAAACGCCTGTAGTCCTAAACACATTTGTCGGATCACATTTTCATTGAGGGCAGACGTTCATCGGACTAGTAGGCGACTACATCTCCCACACGCCAGTCGCCCACACTGATACATAACGGAATCTAATTGGGTCCGTAATATCTATCTCAGCCTATGATTGCCGAGAACACTGCCGGTCCTCGACTGACCTTTATCGGCGTGTGTTCCGTACACCGGTCGGCGGTGGCGACCTGTGTGTGTCGCTCTCCTTCACTGACAGTCCCGACATATTTAGCGGCTGTCATCGTGAGCCTTGAGGCGTGCGAACCACCATGGGAGGGAATGGAAGCACGTCGCGGAAAGTGTCGTTCGGTCTGGACGAAGAGGAGAAGGTCACAGTCATAGAAGGAGTGAAGGTAACAACATTGACGTGTTGACGGTCAAGTTATATTCCCAATGTCATAGAACGTGAGACTGAGTCACTGACACACACGAGAGGTTTCTGAGATATGCGTCTAATAAAATGCATTGCTTCTCTCACGAAACCGACAGTGATCCCATAATAATGTATTATTTGGGGGCGGCTGTCATGTAGCGGTCAATACTGGCTGCAGTGAACGGTTTTCTCAATGTGAGCCTCCTCAGCTTACATGTTCCACACACACTGACCAAAGAACCAGTGGCATGTTCCACACACACTGACCAACGAACCAGTGGCATGTTCCACACACACTGACCAACGAACCAGTGGCATGTCACACACACACACACACACACACACACACACACACACACACACACACACACACACACACACACACACACACAGTGACTAACGAACCAGTGACATGTTCCACGAACACACTGACTAACGAACCAGTGATGTACTGTATATGGCGTGTCACGTGCAGAGGAAATGTCAACAGCGTTGACATTGATATTCAGGCTCCAGTTAAATCAGGATTAACTGGCTGTAGTGTAATAAAACGACGTTTACGTCATTGTTAGCCGACTGTAATGAAGTGCTGCTTTTAAAACCTACCGATGACTGCACCCATTGCATGAACCACAAATATGTCTGAAACAAATAACATACGATACAATTGTATCCACCTATAAATGCAACACCATGTTTATTAAATCACATTGCACAAAGTCTGATTAGGATATAAAAGTTTTTTTTTTTTTAATGTATCGCGCCGAACGTGGGGAGTTGCACTGTAATAATAACAGTACTGTACGCAATGGAAATACTAAAAGGTGTGTATTCTCCTTTTTCCACTGCGTGTCCAGCTGTCTGATCATGTGCTGAGGAGGATGAGGGAGGGTCAGGCCTCTGAAGGTCAGAGGTCACCCCCTGACTCTAACCGCAAAAAAACACCAAGTATGTACGACCAATAGCCATAGTTTGAAGAAATCCCAAAATAATTTTGAAGCAATTTTTACCATTTGTATTTTGTATTTTACATAAAAAACACTCCTGGATATATATTGTATATGTTAGCTGGCTAATAGTGCCACTTTGTAATCTTGAGATTAATGTCAGACTTTGTTTTATAGGTCCTTCAGTTGCTGAAATTCAAGAGGAAATGCGCAAGAAGTAAGTTTACATTATAATATCATAATATCATGTGTATGCGTGTGTTTGTATGTGTATGTTTGTGTGTGTGAGAGAGAGATACACAGAGTAGGCTACAAAAAAATAACTGCGGTTGACTGGATGAATAAAATCACACGCACGCTTATTTTCCTCCGAATAATTTCACCACATTTGCAGTGATGTAAGCAACGTTCACATAAACACTATTTGATATCAACAAATGGAAACAGTTTTTCAACCCGTTCCATTTCACCTTGGCCTCGCCAGTTACCATGGACACGAGTAGTGTCGCTGACATGTTAATAAGGTAACGGTCACTTGGTGCTGAAATGCTAATGGTGGAATGTTTACACTACATACATGTACTCTGGAATGCATGACCTGTTAACGCCAGTGGTTTAGTATGTCAAACTGCATGGTGTTTACTTCCACACGGCTTTCCATGCTATTCTAAGGTCACTCACACCATAATTCAGTGTAACTGACAAATGGCTTTCTTAAATCCCTCAGACATGTTTGAAACACCTGGAGCAGCCAGAGAGCAAATTATGCCAACAGTTATGCTTCCCTGTAGGGCTGTGCTTTGTCCCCCATTAGCAAGACCATAGCTTATTTAATAGAGCCTCTTCACTATATCTTACTGTGTGCATGGAGTTTAGCATCCTGGCAGTGTGTAATAACATCAGGGGGGATCCAAGGTCAGTGTGTACATTAAACATACCCCGACTGTGTTTTTAAAAGCATTTCCTGTTTTATTAATAGAGACGTAACATTTTTCAGAACAAATCTGGAGCACTTATTTTTCTAGATGTAGTTCAGAGGTTGCCCTTGCAGTGGGTCTGTTTTTTTTTGTACGTTTTTGTTTTAGTATTTTCTTGTTTCAATTTGAGTTCGGTCATTAATACAACTCAATTTCCCTGGAGATTCGAAGAGGAGCAGGCCCTGGTCCAGGAGCAGCTGGCCAGACTGGCTCAGAGGGAGAAGGAGCGGGACTCTGCCGGAGGAAGAGCAGACCATGGCCTCGGTGACGTCACCTCCACCATGATCATGGAGCACAGCAGATCCCACGAAGAGCTGGAAAAGGCCAAGATACTGGTGAGTCAGTCAGACGATCACACTGGAGCAAGTTGCTGTAGGACTCGTCTGGGGACCAGTCCCTAGGGGAAACTAGGGACACATGCAGCTGGACTGCGCTCCTTTCCATCCCTCATAAGCACTTAGCGTACAGAGCTACGGTTCCTACAGGAGTCATGGGAACGGAACGGCGGCCATCGGTGATCCAGTCCAGCTCAACGTTTCTAGTTAGCATTTTCTGCATGTGGTGGTGTGAGGTAGATTATCTGTGTTTGCACGAACAAATGCTTTTCCAACCTCAAGTACTGCGGCTGCAACACTGTGCCAAAGGTGTCACCACCAGGAATGACTCTTCCCCTCGGCTCCCACTAAACAACCTTTGGTTGGCGTACTAACTCCTCAGCTCCACCAGCATTGCGTCTGATATGGGTTTGTTCACCTTTTATTTTGGCAGGGGAGGCGCCGCCATAATCGGTGTTTGCGATGGCTCCTCCCCGGTCCAAACAAACAACGGATGACACCGGCTTCGGCTCACTGTGTCTTTTTGAGGACATCGTTCTTTGTGCATTGACCGTTTTCAATGTACAAAGAAATGTTTAGTGACGCTCCCTGTGAAAGTCGACAGTATTGTCAGTGGAGCCCTGGGGTAATGGGATTAATTCATTAATTTAGAGTTGACAAATGCTTTCTTGCCACAGTGCAAACATTGATATTAATATTTATAGTAATAGTAGTAGTTAGTAGTAATCCTATTCGAGCTTGCTGTGACAGTGTGTGGTTAGCAGAGAAGCTGTAGGGCCCTGCTCTCATTGAGTTATTTCTGGATTAGCTTTGGCCTGGTATCTTCTTCCTGGTAGCCCAGTGCTGGCTCCATGGAACATTTATCCTTCTGTTGGCAACATGCAATTGACAACACCATCGTAAGTGTTTGGGAAACATTCTGGTATGCATTTAGCACTTAAAATAGTGACACGGTAGCCAAGCGCCATGTCGACACAGTTTAGCTTCATAGAGAGCATATTTAAGAAGGAAGGAGTGAATTTGTGGTGTGTTTTTTTTTTCATTTCCATCGATTGTAGTTCACTACGTCTGACAAAAAGAAATACATTTATGTGAGTGTATTAATAGGGTATATGATAATACTAATTATATGCCAATTAATTGCTGTATTATCATGTATACAGGCATATTAGCATGCCGAATTCATTGCTACAGCCTAGTTCAGAAATGGCTGCCTGTCAGATTTGGTAGCGTCCGTTAATACATAATGTATTACCTGCATCTCCATTTCACAAGACGGGTCCTATTTACTGAAGTGCGTTGTACAGTTTATAAAACATAACAATCTATATATGTGAACAGCATCCTCTACTGGTCAGACTCTTCAACCAAGGCCTCTGCTCCAGAGAAGCTAGCGTTAGCTTCAAATGTTATCTAACATTTTGCAGACCGTCCTATCAGAAGAGCAGTCCCTGCCACGGTTGTCCTTATCAGTACACGTATATCCATGCTCCAACCTGCAGTGTAAATAATTTTTTTCAGCCCGGTTTTCAGGCTGCGATCCAGCCAGCACACATGCCCAAGGCTCACGCGTGTAGATTCAAGATTGCATTCGTTGTGTGTGTTGTGTGTGCGTTGTGTGTTTTGTCAACTCCCATTTTCCATCATGTCGAGTTCAGCGCTTGACTCTATTGATTTGAAAGACAATTTTGTCGGAAACATTACGATGGCAGTCCACACGATGGAGTTTCGTTTTCTTTTTTCTACAGCTTTTTTCTCTTCATGTAGGGCCTATTCCTAACCTCATCTTAAAACCCTCGGCTTCATTTTCGTTTTAAAAACGACCATAAGCTGCAGACCTCAGACGCTCACGAACTCCCTGAAACATGTGACACACACCAGGGAGCATTCAGAGAACTGTGCCAACTACACATATTCCAACTTATTGCACTGATATAACCTACCTTTCAGCAGACCCCATGCTGGTAGTAAATATGCCTGCTGTGTTCCTTCACATTCACACACACACATAATCATCATAGCGTAGCAGCTGACTGTAATCAAACAAAAGTCACACTAAATAAACCACCGTGCATGGAAATGCTCCTGATTAATAGGGAACTCATTTACTGGCTATTTTTAGATTAGACTCCCAATAAACGTGCAAATGCTAGGATTTAGGTTGGTATGATTATAGATATTCACATTACGTATAAATTGAGCGCAAAGGTGAACTAAGCTCGTTGGAAAATGATCTGATTGCTGCATTCTAACCGAATGTTCTCATTATTGGATGGTTTTATGGAAATGTTGTTCTAAAATTGCTCAAATTACATTCTGAAATTCTTTAGGGCGGTGATTCAAATGTTAAAATTGTGTATAGACCATTGTACAATTGACTCCAACATTATCATTATGTGAACTTAATTCTTAAACAACAGCTTCACATGTTCACCTTGTTAACGCATATCCTGAATTCCTTAACACCAATATCTATTTAATTATTCATGTTGTAAAGTAAGATAAGATGACTAGTTCTACTTAATTCACCCCTGGGGGAGATCTATGTGTGCTTGTACCTTGGAACAACAGGCATGACAATTAATTTAATTATCGTTGAAATATCCCTAATTGTCTTTGAAATATTACTAATTTACTATGCCCCTGTATCTTGTATATTCCTTACTTTAATGCTTAATCTTAATCTTCTAAGTAGATAAAAGGGGGACATTTGTTCATAAGCATTCCTAGAATAATTTATAACAAATTAGAGCCATGAGGTGATTATTATGTTAATGCACACCTATTACATTGTAAAGCCTGAATATGGTGTTATTTGTTTAAATACTCCGATGGGTTTTAAGTAAATTGGAATTGGAATATGAGGAAAGCAATATTTGTGCACTAAGGTCCGACACCTAGTCCTGAATCACAAAGGGTGGTCAGGGTTTCTTAGTGTGGTGAGGTGCGTCATACACCTGTGTGTGTGTGTGTGTGTGTGTGTGTGTGTGTGTGTGTGTGTGTGTGTGTGTGTGTGTGTCTGTGTGTGTGTGTGTGTGTGTGTGTGTGTCAACCGCCGCGGCGACATCATCGCGCTGACGCTAACGTTGATGCTCAAAGCTCCACAGTGGGAACTCAATTTGCAGTCGATCACGACCCCTGTCACTATTCAGCTCATCTCTCTCTCTCTCTCTCTCTCTCTCTCTCTCTCTCCTCTCTCTCTCTCTCTCTCTCTCTCTCTCTCTCTCTCTCTCTCTCTCTCTCTCTCTCTCTCTCTCTCTCTCTCTCTCTCTCTCTCTCTCTCTCTCTCTCCTCTCTCTCTCTCTCTCTCTCTCTCTCTCTCTCTCTCTCTCTCTCTCTCTCTCTCTCTCTCTCTCTCTCTCTCTCTCTCTCTCTCTCTCTCTCTCTCCCCCCCACCGTCTCCCCGTCTCACTAAAACGAGCACCTGGTGAACCCCTGCTCGCTGTCAGTCTTGTCGCGGTCGTCTCCCGCTACCTCATGTTTTTGTTCTCCCTACTGATCCGCCCCGCAGCGTCTTCTTAGCGCTCCAGCTCGCCGCAGCGTCTCCTTAGCGCTCCAGCTCGCCGTAATGAATATTGAATGACGCCCGTTGGCTCGGCTTTCACTGACGCAACTCCCAGCGTTTAATGATGTTGCACGCGCTTTCCTCCCAAGCCTCGTTTTCTGTCTTCCACTGACAGCGCCAGTCAATTTAGCCTCGTGTGTGTGTGTGTGTGTGTGTGTGTGTGTGTGTGTGTGTGTGTGTGTGTGTGTGTGTGTGTGTGTGAGAGTGTGAGTGTGAGTGTGTGTGTGAGTGTGTGTGAGAGTGTGTGTGTGTGTGTGTGTGTGTGTGTGTGTGTGTGTGTGAGTGTGAGTGTGAGTGTGAGCGTGTGCGTGTGCGTGTGTGTGTGAGTGAGAGTGTGTGTGAGTGAGAGTGTGTGTGTGTGTGTGAGTGTGAGTGTGAGTGTGAACGTGTGTGTGTGTGTGTGCGTGTGCGTGCGTTCTGGCATGCAGCTTGCCATTGCTTCCTCTTTACGTTTTTGGCCCATTGCGTTGATTTTAATTGTTCCTTGCTTTGCTTCTCCGTTTCACAAGTCCTCTACAGTCTTCATTTAGGTAAAATTGGCCTGTTGTGATGGTGCCAATTTTTTTAATTGAAGTAGACCGAATTTTGATTCCAGCGTTGCTTTCCGATATGTTGCAGGTGAGGTTTTTGTATCATGCCACGTCCTCATAGAGTCAACTATTTTATTTTATGCAGCGCTCAAAGTGAGAGAAAGTGAGAGGCGAAAAAAGACACGTACTCATGCTATATTTATTTCAGTGCTACTTTCTCTCTCTCTCACACACACACACACACACACACACACACACACGAGCACACTCACACACTGTGGACTTGGGATACATACAGTAAGTAACCTGTGTATGGCTTTGTGTCAGTGTTGTGGTGAGGATGTGGTTGTGTGTATGTCGTTAGATGAAGTTTTGGGTGTGTGTATGTGTTTGGAGTGAGGTAAGGTTGTGTGTGTTTGTAGTGAGGTAAGGTTGTGTGTTTGTGTTTGGAGTGAAGTAAGGTTGTGTGTATGTGTTTGGAGTGAGTTAAGTTTGTGTGTATGTGTTTGGAGTGAGGTAAGGTTGTGTGTTTGTGTTTGGAGTGAGGGTCAGGTTGTGTGTGTTAGGAGTGAGGTAAGGTTGTGTGTATGTTTGGAGTGAGGTAAGGTTGTGTGTGTTTGTAGTGAGGTAAGGTTGTGTGTTTGTGTTTGGAGTGAGGTAAGGTTGTGTGTATGTTTGGAGTGAGGGTGAGGTTGTGTGTTTGTGTTTGGAGTGAGGGTCAGGTTGTGTGTGTTAGGAGTGAGGTAAGGTTGTGTGTATGTTTGGAGTGAGCTAAGGTTGTGTGTATGTTTGGAGTGAGGTAAGGTTGTGTGTATGTTTGGAGTGAGGTAAGGTTGTGTGTATGTGTTTGGAGTGAGGTAAGGTTGTGTGTATGTTTGGAGAGAGCTAAGGTTGTGTGTATGTTTGGAGTGAGTTAAGGTTGTGTGTATGTGGTCGGAGGTCACAGGTTAGCAAGGTGTGGATCGAACACCTTCGAGGTCATCTGCTGGTGTTTCCTCCTCCCGTGGGTGGGGGGGGTTTGGGATAAGGTCCTGTCAGAGTTAGGACTGCGTACAAAAAGTACACTAAGGCAATATCCAAGTCACCTAGTCCAAGCCCAAGCCCACTTGCTAGTGTGTGTGTGATTTCAATAGACAACCACAGTGATACTGACTACAACCTCCCCGCCAGCATGCGTTCCCTCAAAAACGACTTACCTGTTAATACTCTTGCCTGAAGATGCTGTGCACCTTAAAGTTAAGTGGAGGAGGACACATTTCATTAGCACACTACAGCCTTGTCTCTTGTTTCTTTTTATAGTCCCTCTTTCATTAGCACCTCCCGCGTTCATGTTGTTCACCTTCTCTATTCTCTGCACCTCCAAGGTGTCATCCGCGCTGCAAATAAACACGTATGGAGTGCACGGCTTCTCATAACGCCGAGCAGCAATCACACTCGCGCATAGGAGGAACCAGCATCTGTTGTGAGTAATTGAGTTTCAGTCACAGCCTTGGCAGGAGAGATTAATAGGCTTTTGATGCTCAATGCGCTCCCATCTCGGGGCTGCAGGTTCACGTCTGCTTCTGCTGCAGTAAATCCAAATATTAACTTTTGTTCATATCTCATCCGATGTGGGAAACCAGGAGGAGTGAACTGAGAAAAAATCGATGCTACTACAAGTGTTTTTGTATGTTTAGACATGTTTGAGGTCATTTGTTGTTGTATTGTACCGGTAACACACCAGTACCACTGACATTGAACAGAACCATGACAGGCATAGCAGTGGTTCTGCCGCTCTGCTCTGTCTCTGGTTGACCGGTGACCGAATCGGGTTCAAACAGAACTGCTCACTTTTTTGGAAATGGGGGAAGAGGAAACCCCCCATTTAAACTGCAGCATCTGTGTTATGTCGGTACTTTGGTACGTTCTCCTGACGTACCCATCATCATTAACCATGCTTGTCCCACGAGCACGTCTCTGAAATTGGGGCTCCGGATCCAGGCATTGCTAATACTTTTTTTTTTTCTGGCCACCAGATGGCAGCGTTGACGTGTGTTGTGTTGTGACTTGAGGACCAAGAAGCAGAATTGATAGCTACTCTGCTCAGCAACATGTACTGCTGAGCACAATCCCCCCCCCCCCCCCCCCCCCCTCTCTCTCTCTCTCTCTCTCTCTCTCTCTCTCTCTCTCTCTCTCTCTCTCTCTCTCTCTCTCTCTCTCTCTCTCTCTCTCTCTCTCTCTCTCTCTCTCTCTCTCTCTCTCTTTCTCTTTCTCTTTCTCTCTCTCTCT
>JAXIVH010000008.1:6593524-6600446 GCA_036785325.1 Urophycis tenuis
CTGGGCTCATTATGAATCATCAGAGCATCTCTGCACATCCAGACCTTAAAACTCAGCGGCTATGTGGCAGTGGTGTTGTCTCCTGAACCTCGTCTTCTTTCTTGGTTCCTGGAGCTTTATTAAGGAAGCGCAAAGAGAGTTCACATGTCTTGATATATCTGATATGATACATCTACTAATTGCACTGTTCATCTCAATAATGACTACTAGGTATGTCCACCTACCAATTGCACTGCTCATCCCAATGATAGAATAGAATAGAATAGAAAAATACTTTATTAATCCCAAGCTGGGAAATTGCAAAATCATCAGAGCATCTCTGCACATCCAGACCTTAAAACTCAGCGGCTATGTGGCATGATGACTACCATGTATGTATATAGGTTTTCATTTTTCATCTGACCTGATTCTAAGAGTCGCATATAATCTTATCTTATCTTAATTTAGGTAAATCTATTTATTGTTTAGTGTATATTGTCTATATTCAGGTCCTCTATTGCACTCCTCTATCCCCTTGTACTGCTGGTCACTGTGAATTTCTCCTAAGGGGGATTAATAAAGGAATATCTTTATCTTTTATACATGCAAGGGAAAAAACACTCCACAGGGTGGGACCAGTGTGTGTGTGTTTTCTTCAAACACCAGCGACGATGAGTTACTTTCTTAACTTTTCTTATTGACTCAATCAGCTGACATTAAAATATGCCTCTGTGGTGCTTTGGACCTGTTATTTTCGTGTTGTGATGGAAACATCAGGTCAATAGTTGCTTTCAGTCGTTGTTGTTATTGTGGGATTTGTAGCACATTGATTCAGAACTATAAAAAAACAAAACAGAGGTGTCCCATTGTGAAAAAGAACACACACCTTTGGAATGTTATTGACCAATCAGGATCAAGTATTTAACAATGGATCATAGCTCAATGGATGCTGCAGGGGGGATTATGAGATGTGAAGTAACACTTGACTGAATGTTAAAATATTCATGATCAGGATTCACAATTGATTTGTGGATTTTGTTAGTGTTGTTGAGGGTTTCTACCCGACTGTTCCTCAAAACCAGAGAAGCTTCGACTACTTTGGAAGAAGACTGCTCAATTTGTAAAGTTTATTATACTGCATGCTATTTTCCAGCCGTGTGATGGTCACTGTAATGATTTCAGAATGGCCACCCGTGATGTTTGTAGGACGGTCACTCTTCATGTCATTATTCGCTTGTCTCCACCTCCCAGGTTTGGCGCTATTGATCCTATTTTAACTCCCCTTTTTGTCCTCTGCGTTCTCATACACGCACCCAACTGTTTGTACAGCTGGAGGCCCCGGGCACGGAGTTCGCTCTGCCAGAGCAAATGTGCAACCAGTGCCTTATAGAAGGGCATGCTAGTGTCATTTTGTACCCCTCTGGGCAGGGCAAGAGGGATACAAGTTACTGGAGCTACCACCAGTAATGTCAACACAACCCAGAGTCATGCAAATATATATTGGTCCTTTTAATTAAAAAAAATGATGTAGGTACATTATATTTGTAGTTATTTGCATGTGTTCTGTGCCTTCATGTTATGCATTTGACACACAAAGCCTGTTGATGTCGGCAACGTCGCTGTTCATTCACAGAAATGTCAATTAGTTTGTGTGTCCCTCACCGTGCCTGTCATTTAAAAAATGAATTCATACGTCATTAACATTTTCAATGCTGCAAGCTATGTCAGTATTCAGACACATACAACCTTGCTTAGTGAAATAATAAATCATTAAATACATCGTAGCTGTGGCTCAGCACTGTGAATGCACAAGGCGAAGAAAGGAATTCAGAACAGGCATAGAAACACGACGGCAGCATCTACAGAAAAAACGTCACCCTCACGCACCACCTTTAGCGTAGCTTTTAGCCTGGAATCCATCTTGTCACAGGACTTTGTTTGAGTAGCTGACTTCTTTAAGGGCTGTTCCAAAAAAGGATCTGCCAACCAATTTCGTTTTCCATACCTTCAAGATTACCATGACCATGTTTTTTCTTCTTAGTCTAATGATAAATGGTAATTTCTTATTGGAAAATATAATCAGAGGGTCTGTGAGTGAGGGCGTACACACACACACACGTTCCATTGCTTTATGATTGAGTGTATCATAGATATAACACTGACTCCAGCCGTGCTTTGCATTTGCGGGAGTCAGTGACTGTGTGGTGTGTGTGTGTGTGTGCATCAAAACATGAATCATAATCATAATTCAGTGTGTTTACGCAGCACCTTTCAAAGCGCTATATAATCACACAGTCATACATAGTGTGTGTGTGTGTGTGTGTGTGTGTGTGTATCACCTCGCCCACAACCGAGATGACGCCGCCTGTATGACCAAACCATTATCTGGGTTCATACCATTAAGAGTTTTGCATCCCTGATCTAGTTTTTTTCCCACACCCGTGTGACCTCCGTACTACCTGATCATGAGTAATAGTCAGGCCTTTGCGTCTTTAGGGGACTGTGATAATGTGTGATTTACATCAATGGCGACGACTGAATATGACTGCGGTTCAATTCTTGCTGCGGGAGCCTTGATCTCCACCCCGACCCCCGCCGCCGCCCTGGGTTCCTTCAAACAGACTAACATGTTGTCAGCGAAACAAGCGCTGTGATTGGCTGCACTAACTATGTTTCCTCTGCTCTATCCTCCTGTTTCCTCCTCATAATTTTTTCCCTTTGTTTTACACCCCCCCCCCCCCCCCCCCCACCCCCCCGCCCGCCTCCTCCCCCGCGCCTCCCTTCATCCTCCCTCTGTCACCGTGTCATATCTATCTTTATCTCCCCTCCCCACCTTTATGTTCTACGTGCGTGATGCCTTCCCTGTTCTCGCACCTTTCCCTCCTCTCATCATCCTGCCCCTTTTCTATATGTTACCATCCCCCTCCTCCTCCTCCTTCTCCTGCACCGCTCTCCTCCTCTCCTCCTCCTCCTCCTCCTCCTCCTCCTCCTCCATGCCCTCTCTCTTCTCCTTCCCAGCCAGCAGAACTGGATGCTTGGGTAAGCAGCACTGCCAGGTGGTGGAGGTGTCACTGATGTTTGTATTTTTATGTGGAAACTCTCTATCTCCTTCCTATTGCTGTGTCTATCCTTTGCTCTCTCTATCCCCTTCTCTCTCTCTCTTTCTCTCTCTCCCCCCTCTCTCTTGCTCTTTCTCTCTCTCCCCTCTCTCTTGCTCTCTCTCTCTCCCCCCTCTCTTGTTCTTTATCTCCCTCTCTCCCCCTCTCCCTCCCTCTCTATTTAAATGTCATGTTTTTGTTGTGCATTAAAGCGGGGCTGTGAGAGCATGGCTCCACCATTCCACACAACAACACTTTGGGAGCTATTCAGCTAGAAAATTACACATCATCATGCTGCTGGCAGAGGTGATTGTTACGTGTACCGCGTGCACGCACGCACACCCAAGCACACACGCACACACATGCACACACACACGCACACACACGCACACACACACACACACACTCACACACACTCACACACACGTTCTCTCCTTCTTACCCCCTCTCGGCGCTCGCCTCTCGCTCTTTTTTTTTATGTTTCAAACACACACTGCGGGCGCGCACAGACACATACACACACACACACACACACACACACACACACACACACACACACACACACACACACACACACGCACACACACACACACACATACACACACACACACAGTGTGGAACAGCTGCTGCGGAGAACGTGTGTGAATGTGTGGGGAACGCAGGATGCAGATGTACCTCCGACTCCCAGGGAGCTGCTGGGAACGTCTGGCGGTTAAGTTGGATACAGTTAGATTATTTAACACGCAAAGGTGTGTGGGTGTGTGAGAGACCTGGGTGAGTGTATGCATTGATTTATGTGTTGTTGTGTGTGTGTGGGTGTGTGCGTGTCTGTGTGTGTGTGCGTGATTGCGTGTGTGTGTGTGCGTGTGCATGTGTGTGTTTGTGCGTGTGCATGTGTGTGTGTGTGTGTGTGTGCGTGAGTGCGTGTGTGTGTGTGCGCGTGTGCATGTGTGTGTGCGTGTGCATGTGTGTGCGTGTGTGTGTGTGTCTGTGTGTGCGTGTGTGTGTGCGTTTATGTGTGTGCACGTGCGTGTGCATGTGTGTGTATGTTTGCGTGAGTGCGTGCGTGCGTGTACATCTGTGGACACACTTCCTGTTAGAAGCAGTGTCCATGCTGTGCAGTCCCATGTGATTCTTATCACATGGTAATCGACAACCAGACGCCAGCAATCACTCCTCATTATTCCTTAAAACACTGCTGCCATGCTTTTATCTCATCCCATGTACGGTTGGTGCTTTTTTCACTCCCCTTTGTGTCTCCGTGGTGGCAGAGCATGGATTGTATATCGACACTTACACACAAAAGCACACAATACACGCATTCTGCGGCTTGGATGCGAAATAATACCCCATTTACCATTGTGCTCTCCCAGCCCCAAAGTGTCCCTGGCTGCTGAGTCGTGATCACGCAGCACATTCTTAGCCCGGGGACGCTTCGCTTTGTATTTCCATTAGCCGGAGACAATTCGTGTCACGGTGTCTATGCTATAGCCATCTGTCCGGGCCCCCTGTGCTAAAAACACAGTCGGGTGCTCCGGCAAGCATTGACTGAAACTCATAGCGATGCCACGCGTGTAACATGGTAAACACACACAGCGCACGCACTGTATGAGCCCCAGAGGACGGCTCCTGCGGCCCACTCACTGTCCCCCCCCCCCCCCCCCCCCCCCCCCCCCCCGCCCACCCCGACCCAACCCTATGGTAAAACACCAGACAATTTCATCAACAGCTGCATCAGTCCCATGTGTGTTGCAGTATTAAGGCCGGTAACATGGCTTTTTTACTATCCTATTCCTATTCTGTTTCTGCCCCTGTTTTAGCATTTTTGTGCAATCTTTCAATTGAGTTCCAAACCACACCTCTGAGTGTTTTCTAATGGAATTGTCCCACATTGCCTGGCATCAAACATTAAAAGGCCATCCTCCAAGCTTGAGGGGACACAGTGTGACTGGAGCTTATTCCTGACGTCTAATCCACAATTCACCTTTCCCTATAGAAGTGTGCACACCTTTTGCGCAAAAAAGAAAAAATATGACACATGAGACACGAGAAGATTCCCAACACCCCGAGCGCACCGGTGTGGATTGACTCTCAGTCTCCTCGCTATATCCAGTTCTGAGTAGTAGAGTAGGACTTCTCTTCCCGGTACCGCGGGCTACCGGTCCCCCAGTGCAGTGGTCTTATGCGCCCGCGTAGCAGTGATGCTGCTACACTCCACCCCGGTTTGGCTTTCACTCACTGGGCCCCTCCGGAACCAGGACACCAGGATGCCTGCTGTTGGAATGTTAGGACGTGAAGACAGTGCACTGGGAGACGGTGATCCATGCTGGTGATCATCAGGAGAGCTCCTTGACTGCTGTGCTGGTTTCACCATGTGCACGATGATTGCTCGGTGTGCAACAGGTGTGCACACTGCCACAGGGTCCAATCAGCCTGACTCGGGGCCAGGTTAAAGCAGCCGCCGCCCTCAACACACACACACACACACTTGGCGTACACTCTCCACATATATATTTAGCTCGGACAAAGCGTGACTTCTCCTCCCTTACAGCGGGCAGCCATCCTCGTGTAGTGGTCTCGCGCACCGCGCTGTCCGATGCTAACTGCATGCGCTGATTCAGAGTGGGCTGAGGGGGCCTGATGAAGGAGGGGGGGGGGGGGGGGGGGGGGGGGGGGGGGTGGGGGCGGTGATATGGCGGAGGACGGACCAAGTGTGTGCTTGTTAATCAGGAGCCTCTGATGACACCCCAGCGCCGGCCGCCGCCGCCTCGCGCCAGCATCACGCCATCAATCCATCTCTCTTCTCTCTCTCTCTCTCTTCTCTCATTGCAGATCGGCAGCATCTCTTCATTCCTCGTGGCCAGATTAGATCGTTTTCTTTATTCATTTTTCATTTGTTATATTCCAGCGTACGTGTAATGGCGTTGGGAGTCCTATTGAGATTTATACGGTTTAAAAAAAAAAAAAAGGAAATCTGTTGACCGCATGATGTTTTTGCAGACTTCCATTCTGTAGTGCTGTAAAAAAACAACAACAACAACTAAATCTGAACCGTGT
The DNA here is from genome assembly GCA_036785325.1 of Urophycis tenuis. Classification (NCBI taxonomy): domain Eukaryota; kingdom Metazoa; phylum Chordata; class Actinopteri; order Gadiformes; family Phycidae; genus Urophycis; species Urophycis tenuis. The sequence goes on from JAXIVH010000008.1 coordinate 6,599,659, forward strand.
ACAGCTGGACCACTGCCATTACCGACTCCACGAGTCGGTATCTCGCTCATTTCCTTTAATGCCTGCCTCGTGTATTTCCTCCCCCCTCTTCTTTCTTCTGCTTGCATGCGGCTGCTGCCTTAGCCCTCCTGCGGGGGGGCCACTCCTTAGCCTCTCTCCGTCTCTCGCCGCAGCGCTCGTCATCGCACCGTGAACCTGCACCTTAACACACGCAACGCAAGCTTCCGCAGCCCTGTAAGTTCTGACGCATTCACGCAAGCTGGGGGGGGGGGGGCTCCACGTGTCGCAGAGAGTGCACGCCCACGGTGTGGCGACGCTGTGTGGCGATGCTGTGTGTGTGTGTGTGTGTGTGTGTGTGTGTGTGTGTGTGTGTACGTCAGCGTGTCACAGGTGTTGATAAGGAAACGTAAAGGCCTTAATGAGGCGGGCGAACGCACGTACGTTCTAAAGCGCGTTATAACTCTTGACACGGCGAGCATTTTTAGCGGGATAAGTGAGGAGATATACAGGCGTTTATGGGCCTCGGTTAATCGTTTGAGCTGAATGCCGCTCTGCTTAGCTTGCAACTCCCTGAGCCGCTGCTTAGCAACCATCTTTCATTTAACCGATGCCACCATTAATACAACAATGAAAGAAGGATTTCACTTTAATGTCTGTGCATGTTACCTTCCTCCCCCCACACACACACATACACACACACCTCACCCCATTCAAGGCCAGGTGTTGATGTAATAAAACGCACGCATCCTGATAGTATTTCTAGAAAATGGTGTGAAGATTTCCAGTGA
>JAXIVH010000008.1:6600646-6603146 GCA_036785325.1 Urophycis tenuis
GGCGAATGTGTGTTCACCGTCGGCCAATTACACGCTCACAGACTTCAGACCCCCCGGCCGACATGACAGACTGAATCAAATGCGAAGTGAGAGAATGTCTAACAACACGTGTATCAGTTAATTCCGTGTGGTTTACGTCATATGGTTACATTTCAGTCTTGCAGTGTTACAGCTTGTCTCAGCGGTCCTCATAGCGGTCTCGGTGTCTGTACGTCGCTGTCAGTTTGGGTTGCGGGCGATGGTAATGATGCACTGAACCCTCCCCTCTCCGTGTCCATCCTGGCCCCCAGGTACACAGCCTACCATTTGTACTGAGCTCAGGGACAGGTGTTCCAGTGCTACAAAGACAACCCCCAGCAAGACGACTGGGCCTGCTCCAGCCTGGCCAGACAGTACATGGACTGAATCCAGCAAGCCCGGCAGGAGCTAGGCTCTCTCTCTCTCTCTCTCTGTCTTCTCTGTCTTTCTCTGCTCTCTCTGTCTCTCTCTCTCTCTCTCCTCTCTCTCTCTCTCTCTCTCTCTCTCTCTCTCTTCTCTCTCTCTCTCTCTATCTTCCTTCTCTCCTCTCTCTCTCCTCTCTTCTCTCTCTCTCTTCTCCTCTCTCTCTCTCTCTCTCTCTCTGTCTCTGTCTCACCCCTGGATGAACAGGTTAAATATTATTAAGTGTTCATGGGGTTTGGATGATTTGTGGGTGGATGGAGTGAGTAACAGTGGGAAATAATTTTTCGTAAAGAAATATAACAAGACATTCCTCCCCATCTTCAAACTTTACTTTACTAAACTCTAATCTTTTTATATACATAACAACAGAACAAACAAAATCATCTGATTCTCATCTGAATCCTAAAATGAGGTTAGTCTAGCCTCAGGTGTCAGAAGATGGATATAACCCCCAGATGTTCAACAACATGATGCCAAGTGTGAATGATAAAACTCACCGAGAATCCTATCGTTAATTATTAATAAATGGCACAGTGTGAACTTGTTTTGTTGCCTTACAAATGATATGTGCAATAAAGCAGCTAGAGAAAACGCCAGATGTCGGAACTTGAAAACCTACTCAACTATTGAACCAAAATAAATAAATCTTGGTAATAAGATCAATAGGTTATCATTAAATGCGTATAATTCAATGCACTAACTATCTACAAACAGGCAATGTGACTTTCCAATAGTGACCCCACAAGACCGTTGCATGATAAATGACACATTTTTCATCAACGACACCGTAATAGTGCATTGTGATTAGAAGGTGGTAAAAAAATAAATAATTTGGAGCACTTTGCAATGGGAAATGCATTGTGTTTTTATGCTATTAGTTTCACAAAAAGTTATAAGACCTTGCGGTTATCCACAAAGTGCTTATTTTAGCCAATTTCTTCATCAAATAACATAATAAGTGGTTGCAATTTTGTGCATTTATTATTGTGACCAAATGTGGTGGTGTGGCTCTCTGGAAAGATAAAGGCACAGCAAGCAACACTCGAGAATGAATCAGCAGTTTAAATGGCCGATGAAAGCAAAAATGAAAAGTCTCACTATAAAAGCCGGCGATAAAGCTGGTTTCAAGAAGATCTGTTTCCCAGTGCATTTAAGCCAAAAGAAAGCCTGTTTACGTTTCTATGCCGCGAGCCTCAATGCCATCTCATTTCCACGTTGCATGTTATGTGTGCGAGTCCTCGCTCCTGAACTGACGGAGTAGGAGAGTAGCGCCGTGATGTTTCTCTTACTCTTTTTTTTTTTTCCTCTCCCTCCCTATACAACACAAGTCACTTGTTTTAATTCAGATTCAATCAGGCATATCCTTGAGGGAGTGAAAACAAAATGAGATTCAAAGGCAAGAAACAAAGCAGAGCAGAGAAGAAACCATTGGGAGGCAGTCGTGCGCGCGAGTAACGGAGCCAATTACTGAATAAGAAAGCACGCAGTGTTTTGCAACATATCACCACCCCAGACAAACCTCTCCAGCGCCAGGGCCCAGGCAGAGGAAACTGGTTTAAAACTGTGTGTTTGTGTGTGCCAGCCACAAATCACTTGGACCCAACACATCCTCCCCTCCTCCTCACAGAATAGTGCAGGTATTCTGTTCCCACAGCCATAGAGGACTTTTATTTTGCTTTCCAAATTGTTGAGACGGATTTGAGTGATCCCCATGATTGAGCCTGGTAAAGAGTTGACACTCGACTCATAAATGTGAACTGCTTTTTTTTTTTATTGGGTTTTTGCGGACATTTTTGACTCAAGGAAAAAAGAAGTAAAAAAAACGATCAAAGAAAATAGTCTGATATGAAAGAATTGTCTTGGCACAAATATGTTTATTTTTTTCGCGATATCTCGTTCTGGAAGAAAACCCAAAACACTTTTATCGCAAGAAATCTTCCCCATCTAACCTTTCTTTATTGACATAATCTGACAGAGATATACATCTTCCTGTGCAAACCCAACGCTGACAGGCCCTTCCTGCTCACACTGAAGCCAGTTGGATTTTGCATTGACCTTT
>JAXIVH010000008.1:6613146-6623146 GCA_036785325.1 Urophycis tenuis
CCATCAACCACGGCTGAGCCCAGCCCACCGGAGCGCGGGAGCGAGAGAAGAAGAGCACCGTCTCGCCCGGCCGTCCGTCCAGCTGCTTCTGTCCGTCAATCCGTCCCCATTTCTTCTCTGAACTGTCGCTCACATCAGGCTCTTGTAACACCGCCCCCCCCCCCCCCCCCCCCCTGTCTGCTGTACCCCCTGTGCTGTCTGGAGTGTATTCGCTTAGCGGCAGAGCCACTTCAGAGGGTGTGGCATGCTGGCTCTCTGGGGGGGGGTTTGGGACAGCACACGCCCGCCATCAACCAAATAAAGCCCGGTGATCGGCTAGAGATGAGGTTGCAGATTGTGTGTTTGTTCCTTTCTTCTTCTTCTTCTTCTTCTTCCTGTGTCCGTGTAAATGAATGTGTGGGTCTTTTTTGGGTCTACTGTGACCCTGTGCATGGTTGTGTGCGTGCAAATATGTATGTGTGTGTGGTTGTGTGTGTCTGTGTGTGTGTGTGTCTGTGTGTGTGTGTGTATGTGTGTGTGTGCGTGTGTGTGTGGTTGAGTGTGTGTGTGTGCGTGCCTGTGCCCCTTTGCAAATGTACTGTGTGTGTGTGTGTGTAGTGGATTGTGGTGTGCCTCATGGTGGTCTTACTCATGGTGGTCTGCCTCATGCAGAGGAAAGAGCTGCAGAGAGACCACGCCTGCAGCGCAGGAAGGAGACACACAAACTTAACCCAAGTCCTGCCTTTTGTTTTGTGAGTGTGTGTGTGTGTGTGTGTGTTTGGTCTCCACAATCCGGACTGCATTATTTACTGCATATCGTGCTTTTCTAACCAGTGGTCTCTCAAGGCTTTTTTGCAGCAGCAGCATTGCCTAACATTCACCCATTCATACACACATTCACACACCGATGGTGGTGTCAACCATGCAAGGCTGTCTGCCCCGCTCGTCGGGAGCAGTTGAGCTCAGGGACACGTCGGCACTCAGCCGGTAGTGTCGGGATCAAACCAGCATCCCGCTCTGAGCCACTGCCGCGCCAATCAATGAACATTTATTTTTATCTCTAATATCTAGTCCGTTGTTGTGCGTCATGTGTGTGTGTGTGTGTGTGTCTGTGTCCATGACGATTCGCTCTCTCACACACACACACACACACACACACACACACACACACACACAAACAACACCTCTGGAACGGGCACCTATTGTCTCCGCAGCCTGTGTTGCCATGGCGACGGCGAGGGGCCAGCTTATGCAGCAAAGGTGCGGAGAAACCTTCCCGATAACCCTGGGGGTCAGCTCACTGACTTACAGCTCGCAGCTCCGTTCAATACTCACACACACTTAACCCCTCGCCCGTGTGTGTGTGTGTGTGTGTAGGTGTGTGGTGCGTGTGTGTGTGTGTGTGTCTGTCAGGGCACCTGCATTTCCACTTAAATAAAGACACGCTTGGCCACCCTCGGAATGACAGCAGCTTGTTATCGCACACTCATACAAATGCATATATTGGACTTGCGCGCGCACACACACACACACACACAAGCGCCGCCATGTCCGCACGCAGAATAATAATGGGCCGATAATAAAGAAAGCCCACAAACACTAAATGCAATCACACACACTTAAATGTCTGACTGTCAGTCAGCGTGGGCATTCAGGGGGCGCGTGAAGTCGTTGATAACTGTGGAAGAGGAGCCATTGATCAGCTACCTAACCTAACCGCTCCTCGCATCGACCACGGCATGCACGCCGCCGCACGCCACCAGCCGCCGCCCCCCGTCTCCCCCCGGCACCCCCAGACTGGTGCGTTCACACCCTCTGAGCACCCGCGGCAACCGGGCCGCCGCGTAGATTACAGCCACTAAAGCCCGGGAGACGAAGCGTCAGGAGCCCATTACGTTTGTCCCGTGGCGTGGTTAACAACTCCACCCTGATTGGTCAATAACGTTCAAGGGGTGGCCATTGGTTATCGATAACAAGGGAGAGACGGCTCTGCCTTTCGACACATCAATGCGCTACAAATATTAACATTTAAAACAAATAAAACGACAGTCAAATACGATCGACGTTTCTTGATGACGCCAAAAAAAAAAAAAAAAAAGTATGCCCTAGAGCACTGCGGAGGACTTTTCATCTCAGTCGTTTTAATAGCGTTATAGATTAAAGTGAATATCGAATCGTCGTCGGTGACTGTGGTGAGCAGCATCCTTGGCTTTGGCATCACTGCCTCATCATACATTATGTCCCAATAACTGTCACCCCGTTGTGGTTTGCACTTTGTAGATGCCTTTATCCTGAAAGACTTCCAGGGAATTTGAGAGGAATGTCATTGAGAAGCAGGAAGTGGTTATTCATCTCGCTCTAGGGTGCCTACAGGTAGATGGACTACTGAGCTGAAACTCCCTCACCATGACTGCTAGTAACAGCCGAAGTTTGTTTGTATCGTCAGCGTACGCTTTTATTTTGGTGCACGCGGGAGTCTCCTCTACACACCGGGGACCCCCCGTCTCTGCGGCAACAATAGGCCAAGGGGGTGTCGCACACCACATATGTCCTATATAAGAGAAGCCTCCTCATATGTGTGGCTACAGCTGTAAGGGACAGCATCCCTTTCATATCTGCTCAGTCTCTGACATTTCTTCACAAATACCAGCCTCTATTCACTGTGTTATTGCCTTCGCCCTTCCATTCAATAGTGCTCTGATTAAACATGCCCTGGAAAAAGCCCAGCCTGTGGTATCTGCCATTTGGCTTTTTATTAGAAAACCCACAGCCGTCTTTTAATTAAAATGGCAGAATTACATAAATATCAGGGATATTTTTCCAATATGTTGGATGAGGGATCACAATGGGGGGAAATAAAAGGGGAGACCTGGGTTTTTATGATATGCTCAGCGCGGGGGTAAGGTGCTGGAATGAGATGAACAAAGGCTTGATAAGAGTGTTGTCCAACTTGTTCCCAAAGACACGCGCGGGAAACCGCGTCCCTGAGAGCACCAGAGCTGAAAGTCTTGCGGTGCCTAAGATGTCTTCCACTTGTGCCGCCTAAAGAGAAGACAATGCATGTTTTTTTTTTTTAAATCTATTTATGATTGTGTCTGCGGCTCCGCTTCTCTCGTACTACTTTGTCCTCCCACTGTCCCCAACACACACGCACACACACGCACACACACACACATATACACACACACACACACGCACACACACATACACACACACACACACGCACACACACACACACACATACACACACACACACGCACGCACGCGCACCCATCGCCGCCTTTTCCCTTTTCTTCCACCCGGCCCCATTACCGCGGAAAAAAAGGCTTGGGATGGAGGTAACCGTGGCAACCGGCTGGCCTCTGATTGGGGGGGGGGCGGCGGGGGGGGAGAGAGAGACAGCTGTAAGACGCAAGGTCAGAAAATGGCTGTTGCTGCGCGCGCCTCGCGACGCTCCGCCATTGATTTTCAGTCCGCGGCAATTACTGGACCCGAGCGAGCGCAGGTGGTGGAGCGGGGCCATAAAAGCCGCGGGGCGTCGCGTTCGAGCGCATTTCAGTGGGCGTTAATTCTTACTCCGCGGCCAATGTAATTGGCTTGTTTTTCTCTCCCCTCGCAGGCAGATGATTTTGAGCAATGGTTTTCCTTTGTACGGCTGCCAAGGCAGCCATCGCATCGACGCGGCGTGGCGGCGTAGCATTCGAGAGGTGGCGTCGTAGAGTGCGTGGCGGCGGCGGAGGCTCCCGGGCGCAGAAAGGAACGCGAGCGGCTGTTTTGTTACCTTGAGTGTCCTCGGGTCTGTTGTTAGCCGCCGCCGGGTATTAAACGCAACTCCAGTTAGCATTGAGTACAATTTTTCGTCAAGACACAGTCGCCGGTTCGGGTATTTGGCAATATTTGTCATCGACTGCATTGACTGTGCCTCTGCAGCCTTACACGTTCATGGGCGCTGAATCTTGTTTTTTTTTTTTTTTTTTCTCCCCCCCACTTGTGTCGCTTCCCGCGGCAGTTATTGGCATCAGCCAGTGTGTGAGGTGTTGACAATGAGCCTAATCAGAGAGCAAGGCTCTGTCAACGCCGCTGCATAAAGAGGGGGGGGGGGGGCACTCTTTCGCTAATTGATTTGCCTTTTATTAAACCATGCTAATGCGAGCTGCAGCCGGCGCCATCGATTAATTAAATTAGACCCGCCCCCGCCCGTCCCGCCGAACCAATGGGACGACGGCAGACAGCTGTGGAGGGAAGAGGTGGAAGAAATCACAGAGCGGGGGAGAGAGAGTCAAAAAGTGGGCACTCAATTACGTAGGGTTTTTTTTAATTGCTGTCATTTACAAGACACCTGCCCTACCCTCCAGTGTCCTTGAGGGGTTGCTACTTGGACCACTAACTAATGACAAAATGGATGCCATGCTGCTGTAATACACTTTTAATTGTTCCAAAGAAAGATGACGAACCAGAAGGCAGACGCAGCGTGTTTCAAATGCAACACCGATAGTCGTGTTCACCCTGTTGGTGACATCATAGTGAGACTATTAACTCTGTCTCTCTCTCTCTCTCTCTCTCTCTCTCTCTCTCTCACCTACCAATCATCTTTAAATCCATCTCCTTCTGTTACTTGTTTTCGTTGTATTTTCATTACATGTTCCATGTTTATATGGTAAGAACCCAAATTAGACATTTGATTTTAGTATCAAAGCGATTTTCCAATTTCCCGAAATGCAAAAGAAGACACGGTACATTACACTTTTGCTCATTAATTGCAGTTAGCATTCGCTGTCTTCTCTGCAGTAACCGAAAAACACCAAATTAAGCCATCCATAGTCCTGTCACTCATGTTAGCCCCTCAGATAGCAATCTCAGGCATTCAAGTGGTAAAAGTGTCCTACTATTCGCATATTTGTTGTCAAGAAGGTCAAGTTTCCTCATCCTCATCAATTTCCTGCTCTGTCAAGCATTCACAGATTTACACACAGGCATATCGACAGACAGACAGACAGAGACAGATCGACAGACAGACAGAGATATACACATACTTGCAGTCAGATACAGGTCGAGAGAAAGACAGAGAGACAGGCTTGCAAACAAAGGGACAGACCGGCAGAAAGGGCACGGCAGACTTACAGACAGCGAGAGACAGACAGACAGACTGAGACTACGGCCCAACGGACTGAGACGCCAACAGAGATAAAAGCCAAGAGGATGGAGCTGTGCGTGTGGGTGTGGGTGTGGGTGTGGGTGTAGGTGGGGTGGTGGTGGGTGGGGGTGCAGCCCGGGGGTGGAGCGTGTCTTTAGAGTGGTGCACTCCACTCACTGTGCTGCCGTCTCCTGGCAGTGCAGAGTGCGTTGGGGGGGGGGGGATGGGGGGGTGGGCTGGCGAAGGGGAACACGCGAGGGGTGCTGCTCCAGCAGACGTCGTAGCAGAAGGTCAGGAAGCCCACCACTGCACATGACCATCAGTCGACCCGCTGGCAACAGGCGGGGGGGATCCCGGGCGGAGCCAGGCAAGGCCAGCCGACACGCGTCGTTGGCACGGGGGGGGGGGGGAGGGGGGGGGGGGGGGCGATGGAGGGGCCGATGGAAATACTTGGTGGAAGAGAGCGAATGTAGGTGGCGAACGTGGGCTGGGGTGCGGGCGGGGAAAGAGTGCCAAGGTTATCAGGCGCACGCAGCAGTGGACGGAGGGAGCAGCAGGGAGAGAGGGGAGAGAACGGGAGACGGAGGGCCGTCGAGGTCCCTGGAAGCGGCTGGGGGAAGATAGCCCCCCCCCTCCCCTCTTCCCTGCTTTATTATATTACACTGGTGGATAAAAGATCTGACATCCTCTAAAGCCATTACAGCTCCTTAACCCTACGTTTGTGTGTGTGTGTGTGTGTGTGTGTGTGTGTGTGTGCGTGTGCGTGCGTGTGCGCACGTGTGCATGAGCATATATAGTCGCCACCCTCACTCGGCACGCACACACACGCGCGCGTGAGCATCCTCACCTAACAGCAGCCGCTCCGCGTTACCTAATCCCTCCTCCCCAGTAATGGCTATAAGCCCAAAAGTCTTATCTGCTCCCTCCTTCCCTGTCCTCCTCCTCCTCTTCCTCCTCCTCCTCTCCCCCCCCCTCTCTCTGTTTCCCCAGGAACTATTGTCCTCGCCCCGTCTTCTCCCTCCTCTGTCGCTCTGCATTACCCCCCTCCCCCCCCCTACCCCCCCACCCCCTTCCCGCCCTTTAATGCCTCATTATTTTGTGTTTAGAGTCTGGAATGTTCCCTGGTGCCGGCACCAGGAGGGCTGACACGGATTTCACATCACTTTGGCTCTTCTTCTTCTTCTTCTTGCGTGCAAGTGCAGTGCATGCAGCGCCCGGGATTTGGGAGCAGCTCTACGCAGGGAAGAGACGGGGATTTCTGCAGGGTTATCGACACTCGGGGAAAGGGGGGGGGGGGGGGGGGGGGCCTGTGGCTTAGGTGTGATATTGCGGTGTGCCGTGTTATTGGAATGTACCGGTAAGGGAGTGAAGGGAACAGAGGCGTCGAGGAACAGGTTGTTGTTGTTTTTTTAGATTCCCGGGGGTTTGGTAGCACGAGGGGAGCGGGTTCTCCCCGGGGAAGTGTGCGGAATACCCCGGGGGGGCATTCAGGGGCTGCCCCCACCCCCCATGTTTGCCCCCCCCCCCACCACCACCCAACCTCAGTGCTCTGCTGAAGTTCGCCACACAAACCCTGGCGCCTTGTCCGAGGCACGTCGATGAAGGGACACTGGCCCGACAGGTGTGTGTGTGTGTGTGGAGCTCCGTCTGGGCAGCGGTTGATTGATGATGATGACGACGACGACGACGACGATGATGATAATGATGATGATGACGATGATGATGATGATTATGATGATGATCACACCCGAGAGAGGATGAAGCTTCTGGAACACTTATATTACAGTATTCAATGACAACATAAGAGGAAACATCACAACAATTTTTTAAAATTTTTTGGTAAATGTTTTTCCAATTTGAATAATGAATACCAGACTTCCTTTTAAAACACATTTTAGCGAGAAATTATCATATTACCCCCCCCTCCAAAAAATCTTGCTGTTCAAGGGGTCGTGGACCCTTGGATTTTGCAACGCTGGGTGCTGGTAAAGCTGTGTTGTGTCCATGTGGCGTAGAGGCAAGAGACCTCCATGGTTTGCTGTTACTGTGTAGTCATTTTGAGCCTTGGTGACCCACTCTGCCTCCTGAGCCACAGTCCTTTGCTATGCGCTTGGAACAGGTGGCAGGACAGTCTAGCGGCAAGGCTGTCTGACTCCCAGTGTGAAGGTTTTAGCACCAGATAGAACACAGTCATGTCATTCCACAGCAGGTAGCGGCTGGGTATCTTACTCAAGGAGGCCCACAGGAGTGCAGAGACCAGCTACCTGTACTACCTGTACAGGCATACAGAGAACAGCTACCTGTACTGCCTGTACAGGCGTGCAGTGAACAGCTACCTGTACTGCCTGTACAGGTGTACAGAGAACAGCTACCTGCACTGCCTGTACAGGTGTACAGAGAACAGCTACCTGTACTTCCTGTACAGGTGTACAGAGAACAGCTACCTGCACTGCCTGTACAGGTGTACGGGGAACAGCTACCTGTACCGCCTGTACAGGTGTAGGGGGAACAGCTACCTGTACCGCCTGTACAGGTGTACGGGGAACAGCTACCTGTACCGCCTGTACAGGTGTAGGGGGAACAGCTACCTGTACCGCCTGTACAGGTGTACAGGGAACAGCTACCTGTACCTGCAGGGAACAGCTACCTGTACTGCCGGTACAGGTGTGCAGGGAACAGCTACCTGTACCGCCTGTACAGGTGTACGGGGAACAGCTACCTGTACCTGCAGGGAACAGCTTACCTGTACTGCCTGTCCAGGTGTGCAGGGAACAGCTACCATACACACAATGTGTGGCTGTAAACAATTCAGCTCCGCACAATACAAGCCTCAGCGCTGGCCTGTGAACGCGTTAGAGATTCAATGCGATCTATCAAAGGAAAGGCAGCAGGAGCTCACCAGCCTCACCACCGGAGGCAGGGACCTTTATCTCAGTTAGAAATACAAACCAACCAAACTTAATGTTTAACTGACTCACTACACTCCCGCCTCGCCCCGCTGTCAAAGACGAAACAGATGCAGTTTGAGTTGAGTGATACCCGTCCCAACAAGACAGGCCGATGCTGTGACAAAGACTTCCTTTGAAAAGAAACTCTTCTTTATTTGACTTCATTTTATCCCCCCCCCCCCCTCTCTCTCTCTCTCTCTCTCTCTCTCTCTCTCTCTCTCTCTCTCTCTCTCTCTCTCTCCCTTCTCCGATCCCCTTCCTCTGTCTCTCTCCCTCCTGCTGCGGGCTGACTGACAGCCCTGCACCTTGTTAGCTGGTCAACAGCCTCTTATTAAATGCATAACCAATCCAGATTGGAGGAGATTTTGCCCTGGCTACACTGAAGTGTGAATCGATTGCATTCAGTACACGGCCTTCTCATGCATTCGCCAATATGGGAAGAATATATATATATATATATATATATCTGTGTGTATATATATGTATATATAAATATATGTATATATGAGGAAAAAGGGGTCAAACTAACATTTGAACACCGTATATATAAATATATGTATATATGAGGAAAAAGGGGTCAAACTAACATTTGAACACCAGCTTACACACTTCACTTCCTTATTATCCTGTCACATGAGGTCATTGCCCCTCCAGAGACCCTTCGAGCAGTCCGTGTTCTCTTTAGCAACACAGCATCCGCGTGGCGATCCGCGTCACGTAGGGGGGGGGGGGGCCGTAGGGGGGCACGGGGCTGTCCGGTCCCTCCGTGATGGGGGGGGGGGGGGGTCACGGCCCCAAAGACCCCCAGCAGAGGAGATGGTCGTCTCCCAGACGTTGTGTCCGGCGCCGCATGCAGAACACATGGCGTGATCACCCTATTTATCCGCCGATGTAAGGTTGCTCATATCGGCCGTTGCGGCGGTTTATTTAGAAAGAAAACGGGTCAATATGTGTAACTCAATATGCCTTTCATTTGAAATGGGATGAATACTTCATCATGTATCATGTTTGCCTCGAGTTCTTCCAGTGTGTAGACACGGAGTAAACTTCATCCCAACAAGCAGGCTATTATTTAAAAGCTCATCCCCGAAAAATGTACAGGTGTAGGGGGAACAGCTACCTGTACCGCCTGTACAGGTGTACAGGGAACAGCTACCTGTACCTGCAGGGAACAGCTACCTGTACTGCCGGTACAGGTGTGCAGGGAACAGCTACCTGTACCGCCTGTACAGGTGTACGGGGAACAGCTACCTGTACCTGCAGGGAACAGCTACCTGTACTGCCTGTCCAGGTGTGCAGGGAACAGCTACCATACACACAATGTGTGGCTGTAAACAATTCAGCTCCGCACAATACAAGCCTCAGCGCTGGCCTGTGAACGCGTTAGAGATTCAATGCGATCTATCAAAGGAAAGGCAGCAGGAGCTCACCAGCCTCACCACGGAGGCAGGGACCTTTATCTCAGTTAGAAATACAAACCAACCAAACTTAATGTTTAACTGACTCACTACACTCCCGCCTCGCCCCGCTGTCAAAGACGAAACAGATGCAGTTTGAGTTGAGTGATACCCGTCCAACAAGACAGGCCGATGCTGTGACAAAGACTTCCTTTGAAAAGAAACTCTTCTTTATTTGACTTCATTTTATCCCCCCCCCCCCTCTCTCTCTCTCTCTCTCTCTCTCTCTCTCTCTCTCTCTCTCTCTCTCTCTCTCTCTCTCTCTCTCTCTCTCTCTGTCTCTCCTCTCATACACAAAACAGCCGCGTAGAGAAAAGGCCCGACCACCGCTCGTGTAATGATCTCTATCTCGCCGGCGTCCGCCTTTGTCCGTGGCGCACAAAGAGAGGAGAGCTTCTGCCAGAGTACAACTGAATGACCTCCCCCCCCCCGTCCCCCCCGTCCCCCTGTCCCCCCCATTCTCCGCCGTCTCTTCTTAATCA
>JAXIVH010000008.1:6635646-6638146 GCA_036785325.1 Urophycis tenuis
CACGCACACGTACACATACAGGCACACACACACATGCGCACATAACAACCAACACACACACGCATACACATGCACACACACACACACACACAGACATGCACACACACATGCACACATACACACACATGCACACAGACACACACACACATGGGCACATAACAACCAACACACACACACACACGTACACATCAGACCCTGCTCAACAAACTTGTAACAACTTTGCAGGTAATTGCATTAGACGTCCAGATGCCACGATGCAAAATGTGCGTTTGTGAGTACAGTATGAGACAGCTGCAAATGTGTTTTGTGTTTGTGGGAATTTGTGAGGGCCTTTGTGTGTGTGTGTGTGTGTGTGTGTGTGTGTGTGTGTGTGTGTGTGTGTGTGTGTGTGTGTGTGTGTGTGTGTGTGTGTTGTGTGTGTGTGTGTGTGTGTGTGTGTGGGTGTGGGTGGGTGGGTGGGTGGGGGCTTTAGCATGCACATATGCGATGCTTGAAAAGTAAAGTAGGACTTTAGTTTTAAACTTTAAACCATTATACTGGTCACCTAATCATCTCTTCCATCTCTCTCTCTCCCCCTCTTTCACTGTCTCTCTCCCTCCCTCTCTTTCAATGTCTCTCTCTCGCCCTCTCTTTTGCTGTCTCTCTCTCCCTCCCTCTCCTTCACTGTTCTCTTCAATGCACTCCTTGTACATTTACGAGACTTTGCTACCTCGCCGTACGCCATGCTGTCTCTCATCCATCGGCAACATAGCCGCTAGCCGTTAGCTGCTAGCCACTAGCAGCTAACCGCTAGCAGGAGCAGTGGTATACAGCGATGGTGACGGTGTGGCTCTGCAGTCCCTGCAGAGCAAGAGCGGGCAGCTCTGATGACACCAACACACCAACCTGTGTCCCGCTGCTCACGCTGTTGGGAGGGGAACAGAATGACACAGTCGCCACGCACACACACACACACACACACACAACTCACACATACACACACACGCATACACACACTCACCCTCACAGTGCAGCTCATTAGGTGACTGTGCTAAAAAGTGAGTATCTCTCCAGATTGGACCGGCTGCCAGGACGACATCAACAGTGCCAGGACTTTGTACGTTAAAACGGGTTCCTGAAAGCCCAAAAGGCCATCTTGAAAGATCAATGTTTTCTCCTCCGCGGTGTCTTTCACCCGGTTCACACACACACACAAATACACGCACACACACGCACACACACACACACACGCATACACGCATACACGCAGACACACATACACACACACACACACAGACACACACACGCACACACGCACACACGCACACACGCACACACACACACACACACACGCATACACGCAGACACACACACACACACACACACACACACACACACACACACCGCTGTCATACACACCCAACAGAGCAGACCATCATTGGGGTGGGGGGGGGGGGGGTGACGGGATGTCCCTCTCTCCCAGATCTGAGCCATCAGCTCATAGCGGAGGGCGTCGCCACTGTCAGAAGTATCTGATGTCTGTGAACTGCTGATGCTGGGTCGTTCGGTTTGTTCGGTTCGGCTGTTTTGCCTCATGCACGTGGAGGCACAACGTATGCGCGGCCTCCATGAAACACGGCGACGGTTGAAGGGGACGGTTCAGAACACGTTAAAGTCCTTGTCGTGGACCCTGATGTGGATCCTGACGACACCAGAGATCAAACCCTCACCACAGACTCTCCCTCTGAGCTTTGAGCTCAATGGGAACACACTCAGGGCCTCATTTACTAACATTTGCGACCGCAGCGTAATCTGCGCCAGCGCCGAGCCGTTATTTGCGCAGCATTCGTCACCGCACTTTACGTTGTATTTATCAAACCCGTACTTCATCAGGCAATCAGCGCCATACTCCGCCCTAGTGTAATTAGCGCACCGTTAAAAGAAGGAAGAATGGGTCTGAGTGTTTGCGTAACCATGGACGATCCAAGAAAAAGAAAACAAAAGTTCCGCGCCGATCAGCGATCACTTCCTGGTCGCTGATCGGCGCGGTGCCTTTGTCGGTGTCTTCTTCTTGCTCTTACAACAGCTGCCATGTCCTTGTTTACAGGCTCAAGCAAAACCCGCTTCCTGGTTTACACCTGCTTTTATGAGGCGGAGATTTGCGCTCCAATTCGAGTCGCGCACTTCTCAGGCAAATTTAGTAAATACCACGCAATACATAATAAGACGCACTTAACGTTACCTGCCAGCTCTTTGCGATTCACTCCCACTTCCCCTGATACACTCCCATTTATGCATATATATGAGGCGGGATGCGCAACTTGCCTATCGCCTCTTCAGAGGCAGGCTATTTGCGCATTTACCCCGTTGCGCCAGGTTAGTAAATACGGTTCCATGTTTTTGCGCCTATTTTACCCGCAAATTACGCTAGAAATGGACGCAATTCTGTTAGTAAATGAGGCCCTCAGTTACGAGTGTGCCGACGTGTTCCTGTAGAGTTGGGCGTAGCCGACCACATTGG
>JAXIVH010000008.1:6650646-6653968 GCA_036785325.1 Urophycis tenuis
ATAGCCCCCCTCTGGTACCTCACACTTGCATCTGGGTGGCCACTCCCACGCGTGACATCACTCCAGGGTGGGTTGTGAAACGGCTTGTTTTTGTAAGATAGTCATACTTTAGGGCCTATATATACTATTTCCCACCCTGGCTAGAATGTAGATGTGTGTGGATGTGGATGTGGATGTGGATGTGGTGCCTGCTAACACTTCCAACAGGCGAAACTACGCCCGCACACAATAACTGTAATTATCTTGTGCTATAGTGAAGATTTAGTACCTGCTGTGAATCTTTCCTCTCTTTCCCCCACTTTTTTCAACTTTTTTTTAATCTGTCATCAAAACATTTCCGATGAGACAATACCTCATCAAAAGTAAGTAGAACTATAACTTACTAAAAATCCATTGGTAGCATGGATTTCCCCCCTGCTCACTTTCCAAAGAGTGGAATGAATACTGTGCAGATATAAAAGAATGATGCAAGTATTCTGCCTGCTATTTAGTTCTATATTTCCACTTCAGATTGCTGCCCATTCACCGAATCTATTCCCCGTTCTTTTCATGTAAATGGCCTCAACCTTCGTCTAGCATTCACACACACGACGCACGCACACACACACACACACACACACACACACACACACACACACACACACACACACACACGCCTACACATACACACACACGCACAGACACCGCGCGCACACACACACACACACACACACACACACACACACACACACACACACACACACACACACATACACACGCATACACACACACAACACACACACACACACGCACGCACACAGAGTAAATAACCCTGGCCATTCAGGTATGTGTCACTTGAGGATCCCCTGGTTGGCAGAGATATGCCCCCATCCTCACGCATCACTTCCTGCGTGACTGCTCCAAACAGGAAGTAATCAGGGAAGCTGTCCCTCCAGATAGGCCGATGGCTGGCAATTGTTTAGCATTTAAATAACACCCTGTCCTCCGTCTCCCTCCAGAGTGAAAATGGCTGCTCATTGTGAGTTGTGGCGTCATAGCAGTCCGTACCCCAGCAGAGGCTGTTGTTTTCCCGGGTCGGAGCGGCGCGTGGTTGACTGGCTCCAGGACAGCGGTGAGTGAGGGGGCACTCACTGTCCTGACAGGCCTGGAGATGGGGGGCGCTGAACTGAGGCTGGCCGTCCCGCGCTGCCCCCCCCCGCACTCCGTCCGCACTCCACCTTTTCCTCCTCTCTAATGGATTCCCATGCGGACAAAAGCCCCCCCGGTGAACAAGGGGTGAGATTGTACTTGAATATATATGTGTGTTGTGTGTGTGTGTGCGCATATGTGTGTTGTGTGTGTGTGTGTGTGTGTGCGCATATGTGTGTGTGTGTGTGTGTGTGTGTGTGCGTGTGTGTTTATGTGTGTGCGCATATGTATGTGGTGTGTGTGTGTTTGTGTGTGTGTGCGCATATGTGTGTGTGTGTGTGTGTATGTGTGCATGTGTGTGTGTGTGTGTGTGCGTGTGCGTGTGCGTGTGTGCGTGACTGCGTGCGCTGTGCGCGCATGTGCTAGGTGTGTGTGTGTGTGTGTGTGTGCGTGTGGTGCGTGACTGCGTGCGCGTGCGCGCATGTGCTAGGTGTGTGTGTGTGTGTGTGTATGTGTGCGTGTGTGTGTGTGTGCGTGCGCGTGCACACGTGTGCTAGGTGTGTGTGTGTGTGTGTGTGTCCGTACTATGGGATGTTCCTACAGAGACCTCAAGGTCCTGCCATTATTGGTATTCTCAGTGCGCTCTCTTTCTTGATTACATAGGAAACATCTTTGTCCACTGTGAATGGATTCATGCAACAGGACTAATGAAGGCGGCCTGTAATGAATGCACTTTATGCGAAAAGCATGATTATATATATATTGTAATCGTGTAGAGCAATATAATGTAATAATATAATGAAGGGTTCGCGGTATGAGTCCTGCGGTGAATGATGATGGGGTTGAAGGCCTCCGCAGAAGTCTTGTTCGACGCTGACTCAAAGCATGATATAATAAATGTTGTGTCTATCGGATGTAGATTTGTTTTTCGTAAAAAAAAAAACATCCCGTCTCTCACAATGATCACCACGGCATCTCTATTTTGGTGTGACTTGAATAGGAAGCATTGGCGAGACAGAGAAAAGCACATTTCGAGGGACAAAATGTAATTGTCATAATGGTTTTCTCCGACGGTTTCATTGTGATGCCTGTCAATGGAAACGGGAGAGCGTGAAACAAAGTGAAACAGAAGGCTCCACTTCGACTCCGAGAGCAGACCAGGAGAAACCCGGCAGAAGCCTCCACTATCCATCCCCCGGTAACTAGGCAACCCTTCTCGCACAGCCAGGCTGCGAACCAATGGGAAGGGGACCCTAAAACCTTCCTGCAAATGAACTCCTGTCCTTCCGGAGGTGAGCCGGGCAGGCCTGACACCTGAATATAGGTCACTGGAAAACGATTGATTTGATGAACAACAGTTCAATTGTTCCGATATCGTTGGGTTTTTTTGTTCACGCAAACATGACATTTTGGAATTTCAATTTGTCGAGTTGTTTTCCAAACTGTTTCATCTGAAGGGATCGATAACAATGTCTCAGTGCACACGGGTACACTCTGTATTTTATTTAAATGATCACGATGTATTAACTGAAAATATAGTTTAATAGTTGAAAATGTGATCCCAGGTTATGAGTAACCTTCATTTCCACTGTGGGTTCCGCGTGATGACAGGTGATATTGTTTGGGAGAGCCTCTTTGTTTGTGTGGCCTTACCTGACAACAAAGTTGTCCTTGAACTTCAACCGGTACTTCCCTGCTTCGGGATGCAGTAAATTCATCGCGGCGGTCGTATTGGGTTTTTTTTTTGACATACGGGGAGATGATGTTACTTAGTTAGAATACATTGGCCTTGAGTCAATAAACAAGGTCTATTTGCTTTCCCAACATGACAAAGTCGAGACTCCCGCATCATATTGTTGCTGTGTTTTTTTTTTTTTTTTTTTTTCCTTAGACATATGGGGAGATGATGTCACCCACTTAGTGATAATAAATTGGCCTTTAGTCAGCGAGTAAGAGCCTCTCACTTCCCGCTACTTCATGACGAAATCAGGGCTGCTGGTGTGTGTGTGTGTGTGTGTGTGTGTGTGTGTGTGTGCATAACAAACACTGCCTTAATGTGGTGGAATGGAACCGGCTGCTCCATGCGGGGCGATACTCTGTGGCCCTGGAGGCTGGCGCTGGGACCCCCCCCCCCATGGGAGGCGTACAGCTGGGGGGTGGTGGGTGGTGGGGTTGGTGGGGGTTGGTGGGGTTG
>JAXIVH010000008.1:6654168-6664168 GCA_036785325.1 Urophycis tenuis
GTAGGCATTTGCTTTGGTAATCCTCCTAAATTCGGTGAATTTGAAACGAAACGCTGCTCCCTCTACCGTAAGCTGACAGGCCTCAGGGGCCACCGGCTCCGCGGTCAGGATGCTGAAGAACCCGCCGTTTACAGACGATGAGGGGAACGTTTGCTATGCAATCTTTTACATTTTAGTACTTGCTTTTACAACGGTCCGCTGGCGTCGCTTTACAACGTCTACAACATCTTCAAGTCATCCAAAACGTCAAGCTCTCCAGCCGGGGGCGTTTGGAAATGAAGGTCCAGGCCCTTTGGGTAACACTTGATTTGTTTTATTGAGAGGCATGGCCCCTTTGGTCGGACTTTACACAAAGCAGACAGGTCATCAGGGGCATCACAGTAGTAGACTGAAGCTCAGGTAAAAACAAAGATAGAAACAAGTCTTTCAGATAGGATGAATATACTGTATATTAAAAAAAAAAAAAATGGTGCAATAGCAGCCTCTTGTGGCGGAAAAAATATATTTACACAGACTAGTCCAGTGGCAAAAGGCAAGATCCTGCCTTGATGACAAAAACATTGAAGAAAAAAAAAGGAGTGAGTGTAATCATTTGTATGTGTGCAAGAAGGATTGAGGTTGCAGGGGACATAAATATAATAGCAAGCGTAAAGACATTTTGTGTGTTCGGTAGAAAATGGCGACTGACCTCCAGGAGGACGGGGAGCAACAAACACTTATTTTCACCTTCATTTCATTTCTTTTTCAAAACCAACACAGCTTTGCCTCTGCGGTGACAACCACATAAATCAAGAGTTGAGTCACATAAGATCCAACCGAACGTGGCTCGAGTTGATTGAAAGCACATTCCCTCGTCACAAAGGAGTAAATAAAACCGTCATGATCAATAAAGCGTTGACAATCAAAAGATTTAAAAACACTGCAAGGCACACAAAGCATTATTTTCATAGAAAACGTTATATATATATAAAAGACACTTGTTAAAAACATTAAACCGTTAGAAACACGTGGTTGAAAAAAAAAAACAATTAAAACACAAGACTGCGTTACAGAATGATAAACATAACAAAATCTTTTTTTTTTTTAACTCCCAAACAAGTATGTTAGCGAATAGAATATGGCGAGTATATTAATGTGAGTAAAAACAGGAGGACACAGACGGGCGTCTTCAGGTGATCTGTGGAGAAGAGAAGAAGGTCGCCTGGCGAGAAGAGGCTACAGGCTTGGCCTTGCTCCCAAACCTGCATAGACAAGAGTTCACACAAGAGTCACCACTAAAGAACCAAGGAAAACACAACGGGAAGAGCCCTTATAATATAATATATATATGTCAAGAGTGGTACAATAAAAACACCAGGTGTCTTCACAGCTAACCCTGTGAATTAATACAAATATAGCCCTACAATATGCTCAGTCGGTTGTTTACATTTTTTTTACATTAAGGGCACTTTAGCAGACGCTGTTGTCCAAAGCGCCTTACAATCGGTACATTTGGTCATACATTTGTGCGGCTCAGCGTCTTCCTCAAGGACACCTGTGGACAGTTTTGGAGGGGGGGGGGGGGGGGGGGGGGGGGATCGAACCGCCAACCCTCCGGTTAGTGGACGCCCCGCTCTATCCACTGAGCTACTGCCGCCCCAAATGAGAATCAGAAGTTGGTAGCACAATAGATATTAACCAATTAATTATGGGGGGGGGTTATGTACCACCTCTTCAACAAGCATCCTTGCTACGGAGACTCTCCATCGATGGAGGTGTTTCTATTGGGGCCGCGCTATACGCTGCTGAGGGAGAGACACTCACAGTGTGGTGCTGGACAGCGTGTGCAGCATGCGCTTCGACAGCGAGCCAGAAGACGGCGTCTTGGTCATCATGTGATGCTCCGGTGTGTTGACCGGCCCCAAGATGCTCACTGGATTGGTCAGGATAAACACACACACACACACACACACACACACACAATTACCCATCATGCATCAATCGATGATTGTGAGGAAAATACCAAAAAGAGAGTGATAAATAGGACTCCCCATGCAATACAATTCCCTTCGTGAACCCGGAGTTTCAACAGCGTCAGACCTTACCGTTGTTCATGGACATGTCCAGCTGTGAGCCGTGGTGGTCCATGGCCTGGTGATCTTGAGGAACATACTGGGTCCAGTAGGATGCTGGGATTCTCAGCAAGCGCTCGACCACCTTCAAATTTAATGAATAGAAAAGAAAGAAGTTTACCGTTTACTTATTTATATCCAAACACTTTACAATGGGTTACAATAATCAACCATTCACTAAACGTAGTTGATGCAGTAATAACAAACAATTATAAGCAGTTAACTAATGGTCTAGTTACCATTTCCTAATGGTGTTCATGTTAACAAAAGGTATTAATGTATACATTAACTAATAGGGTTAAGGTTAACCTTGTAAACTGTTAATTAGTTAATACTTATTACAGCATTAACTAATGTTATTTAATGTTAATTATTGTACCCTTATTGTAAGGTGTTACCCGTTTTGCATGTCATTTAGGCCTCATGTGATTAATGAGTAGGGAGGCTTCAGGCATCTTGCTCGAGAATGCCTACAGATAGACTGCATGCCTTTGGGTTTGAACCCAGAGCCTGGGAAGACGCTGGGAGTCAAACCCCGTAACCACTAGCCTCTCCTGTGTTAGCTAGAGTTAAAAGGGCTAACACCCAGAGTCGGTGGTGAGGCGTATGGGTCCGTACCCTGGGCTGCCGGCTGGTGTCCTGGAGGATGGTCATGGGGTCGGGGTCGGCCTGGCCGTGGCCCACCAGGGTGGGGCCAAACACCCGGGCCAGGTTGTTGACGTCCATCTTGGTCTCGGGGCACTGGGACACTCTGGTAGCACGACACAATATTAAAGACCCCGGCTACCATCAATAGCCTATCAGATATAATCTCATACACTTAACACTGCAGCTCAGTGGTTTGAAGTGCATATATAGACGCACTTCCCCCTACAGAGGACCCCAGCAAGCAGGAAGGGGATAGGAGGATCCAACGGCATGCCTGGATGCGGAGGTGCATCCGGGCATGGTGTTTGGCGTGTATTCATGATGCTTCGGATTTACAAAGAGCTAGGTTTTTGTTTAAGACCACAACATTGTTGGAATGCTTGAATTTGAGAATGAATTCAAAAATTGTTAAAGGTTCAGGGTTGACGGGCTAAGGAGATCGGGGAATGCAACCACCACCAGGGGAACAATCAAAACAGAAAGGTCAAGGCCAAGGCCCTTACTTCTGCAGGTGGATCATCAGGCAGGCCAGGGTGTCTCGGTTGGGCATGGGGAGCTCACTGACCGCCTGGTACACCATGGCGAGGCTGTTGTCCTCGTCCTGGATTTCTGGGAGGCAAAAACATTGAGAAACTTAAGATTCAAAACAAATCCATTTCATTCCCACTAACCCCCAGTGGACTCCGTTGCCTGACTCATGTGGTTACTTCTGTTCTTCTATGCGTCATTACTGTGG
This sequence comes from Urophycis tenuis, assembly GCA_036785325.1. Classification (NCBI taxonomy): domain Eukaryota; kingdom Metazoa; phylum Chordata; class Actinopteri; order Gadiformes; family Phycidae; genus Urophycis; species Urophycis tenuis. The sequence goes on from JAXIVH010000008.1 coordinate 6,657,664, forward strand.
CATGAGACGTTTGTTTTTTAACTCATGCGTTACTCCTGCTACGCAGATGCCGGTTGCCTTATCACATTTTTCAGCACTGAATCACCATGTCATACTGCACATTTGAGTAGGAAACAATTTTCCAATCCCCTTTTCCATTCCCTGATGCAAGACATTAGTTTTAAGTGAAAAAGTTGTTTTAGCAGACGCTGCTATCAACAGCGCCGTGCCACTGGGTCGCGGCGTGTTGCTCGAGGACTCCTACAGGTAGACCTCGGGGGGCTGGGGGTTCGAACCCTGAGCGCGGGAGAGTCTCACGGTGCCCTAGGGCAGTGGTTCTCAACCTTTTTGGGGTCCTGGACCCCTGCATATTTTTTAATCAACTCTGAGGACACCCCCCCACCAGATCTGGGGGTGGGGGTAGGGGTGGAATTTGTCAGCAATAGCAGAAACTGCCTTTTAAAAATTGCATTGTGGCATTTATTCACTCTTTGAGGCAAATATGAGCTTTCAGTTGAAATTTCCAGAACAAAAAAATCATACTTATGCAGTAGAAACGTTATGTTACCCTCTGTAGTTTAAGTAGATAAAGGTCTCAAGTCTCACATTTGAGTAAAATAATCCTATTTCTATAAATGTCATAGGATCTTTTTTTTTTTTTTTTTTTTTTAATATATTTTATTTTCATGGACCCCTTGCAATTACACCGCAGACCACTAGGGGTCTTGGGACCCCCGGTTGAGAAACACTGCCCTAGGGGGGAACCTACCGGCCGCCTCCATGAAGGCCTTGTTGAGGTGGAAGGTGAGCAGCGGCTCGGTGAGGTTCCTCAGGAAGTCCTTGAGGACGCCCGTGACCACGTTGATGTCCTCCACCTTGCTGAGGGCCGGGAGCGTCTTGCCGCGCAGCAGCTTCTCCTTCAGCTCCTTCACCAGGCGGTCGGAGCCCGACAGCCGGTACAGGCCGACCTGCGACAGACGGGCATGAAGCTCTAGATATGGGAACAGTTCTAACACCGCCTGCTTTGCCAAAAAATGAGGACAAAAGCCCCCAAGAAGGAGCAGTGATGTAAAGCTGAAGAATTTTTTTTTTTTTTTTTTTAATGACAAAAGCCGCTAATACATCGCTCTGCACCCAGCTAAATTAAAACATTTCAGGGTGAATTAGTGAACATTATTAAATGTCTTTATAAATATCCTTGTACGGTGCTGACTTTGTCGTCGTGACATGAATTACGCCGGCTAATAGACCGACACACACACACACAGACTAATAGGAGGAAGAGTCACCTCATGCATTCCCCTGCGCTCGATCTCCTTGATGCAGTAGACCACCAGGGTGGGGACCATGGGGGAGGCGCTGGGCGCAAAGTCAGCCAGCGTCATCTTAACAGAAGACACACACACACACACACACACACACTCAGTCAACAGTGTCACATGAAACCAATGACGGGAATCAAGTGGCAGACATGACGCCCCCCCCCCTGTGTGTGCGAAGCCCTGGAAGTAATTAACATGCAGTTTCTCTAATCTGTTGGATGCAAAAAAAAAGGAAAATTTTTGATTTTTCTTTGTTTGAGAAAAAAAAAAAAATTTGGAGGACGCAAGGCACAGTACCTCTGTGGTCCTCACGGGGGTGCTAAAGGCAACGGGGTTGCAGGGCAGGGGGCACTGCTCGCGACACTCCGGATGGGTGACCACCCTGCAATCCGCGCAGCGGAGGTACACCTTCCCGAACTTGGTCCTTCTCCCGCATGGCTGGCAGAACTCTGACCTGATGACCTGCGGAGGTGGACAGGAGGGATCATGGAAGTGCACTCTGGTCTCACCAACTCAGACTTGAGACGAGCAGCTGGACGAGCTGAAATCTGGGTGAACGGGGCCATTGGCTTCCTTAGGGTTTATATTTGTTTGGACCAGCCGTGTTTGCTGGAGGCCAGGCTCTGTAAGCCGGTATTTGGGGAACAGAAACCCGGGCCAGCGGTGGTGAACTGGTTTCCAAACGGCCACAGTGGAAATACGCTCGTTAAAACCCCGCTCTGGGAGCTTCATGCACTCGTGCCAATACGTTTCCCAAACAGGAATCACGCCGTGACTCCGCCCATGGTTACCAGCCCAGGCTCGGCACCGTCTCCCTCCCCCCCCCAGCGGTTCTGCTCTTACATGATGGGCCTGCTGGATCCCAGAACTTACATTATAAATATATATGATATGCGTGCATTATTTAAAAAAAAAAAAAAAAAACACAGGGAACATTTAAGGGCCTTACCGTTTTGGGAACAAAGCTGTGTTTCTTCCCGGCTGCCGTGTTGGCCCTGGGGGTTCTGGGAGTGGGCGGGGCCTCGGTGAGCGGCATGCTGGGGGCCTCGCTGGTGGTCTCCGATTGGTCGGTGGTGGTGTCCATCCACACTGAGGCAGCAGCAGCATCAGTCACGTCAAATCAAATACAGTCAAATCCCAAAACTCCCAAATATAGTGTGATCACTGACGAAAGACCACATAGGGTTACATCACAGCAAGCTGCTGTGTTCAACATATCAAAATGTCCTCACCACTCTTCCTTCTGTTCCGTGTCCAGTAGGGCACGGTCTCAATGGTGGAGACGGCCTCCACGGGGCCACCATTGGCAGGGACAGTGATGGTCGTCTTGGCTACTACAGACTCATTGACCTGATGAATCAACACATTCAATAAATGTACATGAAAAACATGAGATAGCAACCTGGGGAAGGAGAGTTTACACCTTGTGTTTTAAACTAGGGTGTTCTCCCAGATGTGGTATTGAGGCGTACAGACTCATTTTGTTTGCAGCTGCAGCAGAACTTGTCCACCAGCAGAGGTCAGTATTTACCCGATCTGCGTCCCGGCGCCCGGAGGACCGGGGCCTCTTCACGAGCTGCTGGGGAGGATCCAGGAGTTTTCTAGAGGACCGCTGGGGATATAAAAACAAATGGGAACATTATAAAAAGGTCACTTCCGCGCCATTGACCGGACTGGTCCAAAATACAACCAAAAGAAAAACTGAGAGCCAGTCACTGGTCAATTAAAGCTGCACTCACCCTTTTCTGGCGTTTCCTCAGCTTCACCGTCCTAATGACCGAGGAGTCCCAGTCCTGAGGTGTTGGACAAAGACAATAAAAGAGCTTAAAGGTCTGATAGACAAATCTAATGAGAGTCAATCAATACCAGCGCTTAACTATTCTCCAGCAGCTTGCAGTTATGCAAGGAGGAGTTTTGCACATGGATTTGGGTTTTCTAACAGAAGGTTTAACTTTTAATGTTTTTACAAAAAGTGGAAAGCTACAAAGACATGCTGTTGCATTGATATCTGTCCAATGTCAGTGAGGAGTTATTATGATGTACAAATGACCCATGGTAGTGATAACAAAAGGTTCTCCGTACCAGAGAGTCATCAGTTTGGTCATAGCTTATGTCCGACAGCATTGATGCGGATTCATCAATGGTGGTTAACCTGCAACACCAGGGAGAGAAGACCGGAAGAGCGTTAGTAACTCCTCTACTAGAAGGTTTTCCCCTGCAACCTACAAACAAACAGTGACTGATTATCTGAATCAGTTTTTACTTTCCCGTGTCATCTTTTAACATTGGGTCAGAGTTTCAGTGCTTACGGTGCATTCTAGACCACATTCTCATTGAGATATAGAGGCAGGACAGATTTACTTTATAGTAATTCACTAAAGGTGTAAACGATCAAAATCAATGAGCCCAAGTTAATTACAATCAGTTTGTGTCTGTGGCTACCAAGTGTACTACTAAAAATGTATCCCCCTACCCCATAGCTTGTACCATACCAGTCTACAGGAGTAAAAAATCTAAAATTTTAAGTTTTAACAGTTAAAAGCATGTAATCCCACCATATAGCCCTCTGTTATACATTAACAACCTTGATATAATGAAATGGTTCACACGCGGCGTGGTTGCATCAATACTAGCCAGGCGAGGACGTGCCGTCCAGGCCCAGGCAGGGGGCTCTGACCTGTGGCTGGTGTTGACGTTGACCTTGGCGGACTGCGCCGCCTGGGAATGGGCGCTGAGGAAGGCCAGGGCGTTCCTCTGCTCCTCGCTCAGGTGGACACTGCTGCTGTTGGTCTCGGAGATCAACAGGTCCCGGATCAGCTGCAGCTGGCGCTCCTGCAGACGCGCAGCGAGGGAGCAGGGAAAAATGCCTAAAGTTAATATCCCAACTTGTAGAAGCAACTGTCCTCAGTTAATTGTTAATCGAGTTAATCGAGACAAGAGATACATGCATAGTATGAAATCAGGGTTGTCATGTTGGTTAGGATGATTAACTCCCAGCTGAAAGGTTCAAACCCCAGTCTACCTGAAGACAATCTTGAGCAAGAGTCCCTAAACCATTAACAACTTCTTTACGCATATAAAAAACAGTTTTACTCAAGTTTAATTTGATCCATCCTAAACAGTAATAGCAGGAGCAGCATATCGACACTAAACTATCCAACAATACAACTTATCAACCAGATCTTCCGGGGAGAGAACCGTCTTGAGAACCCACCAGCTTCTCATACTCCGCCTCCGCTTTCTGCCGCCGGCGGATCTCCACGTCCACCTGGTTGCGAGCGTGCTTCAGCTTGACCTCCAGCGAGCCCCTGTCCGTCTCGGCCTTGGCCAGCACCTCCTTGCAGGAGCCCAGCGCCTCGTCGGCCTGGAGCCACTTCTTACGGCACTCCTCAAAGTTGGTCGCCATCTGGATGAACTCTGAAAAAAACAAGGACACAAGAAGAAGTGGTATAAAAGGATCCTATTGTGCTCCTTTGAATGATAGCCCAGTAGATTGCATGGGTACTCATTTGTTTATTAGCACTTATAAACACATGACAATTGTAGCACAGCAATACTGAAGACATGTCCCTGACAAAAGGGAAGAGGAGTATTGTAAGCTAGTGTAGAGAAGAGGAACAAAAAACATTCAAATGGAAATGCTCTCCATTATACCCCCCCCCCCCCCCACCCCCAACCCCTATGAACCACCCCGCGTTCAGCTTGCTTACATTACACATTCACACAAAAATGTTGTCCCAGTAAATCATATCTCATACTTTTCTCCACGGAAGCTATTGTACACAATGTTATCTTATCAGTTTAAACCACATGTAGGTGCAGCAGCAGGAACCACTCCATTATTATTATTCTGATGTACTGTTGGCTATTATTTCAGAGCCAAAATCGGAAGACCTAACGCTCTTTAGAGGGGGGACATGTTCGGGGTTACTGGTCACGGAAGTGACACATTCCAAAGTAAAAGCTGGGTAAACTTACGTGGTTCGACGCCTTCGCTCAGACTGTCGACATGGCTGAGAAACTTGTCGTACAGGTTCACCACTGAGATCTCCATCGTGTCTGGCTCTCCTCTCGGGCTGAAGTGGAGATTATCAGTAGACGGCAGTGGTTGTTAGTCCTCACACTGATTTAACGCCCACACGTTAAGCACTTTGTATTCTGACATGTAAATATATATCAAACAATAGTTACCATTGAATGTAAAGTGTTTGCTTTGTTAGGGATCTAGTTCTGGTACGATGATCATCTAAATGTCAAAATAATAACATTAATGCTATTTGTAAATGTATGCCCTTATCCTGTCTCACTGGAATCACGACACCGGCTATCGTTTGCTATTCAAGATTAACGTTACGTCACGAAAGATAAAAAAAAAAAAAAACATATATGTATACATATATATTTGTTACCTGTGAGAGATCTTACGGTCTTGTTGCACGTAACGGTACCGACAGGAAATGTGAAAGTTAAAACATTATATATAGCCTTCCACCACGTTAGCAGCAAGAGCAGCGCAGCCACGCCTGTCTGAACTTTTCGAAGCTCTGCTTCAAAGTTTAAAAACAGCGCCCGTTTCTTCTTCGACGCGGAGTACTGGAAGGTTGTCGCTTTGTCGCCACCGCCCGGCGGGGGTTGTAACTGTATTACTCTTACTTATGTATCCAAAATGTATTTAGTCTCAACCTTTTAGTCTCTGGAGACAACTCGCAATTACTATCCCAATGATTTTTGTGTCTCTTGTGTTAAGATATTTGTACTGAATCTGTTTTTTTCAATTAACTCTGTATTAGATGTGTGTGATTCATTGGGATTAATTAAATGTTGATTAATTCCAATCAATCATGATTAATTTGGGGAACCATGGTTGGTATTTCACATAATATTAATTTACAATGCACTAAATTGTCATAATCCACATACTATGTGAAACAATATGTGAAATGTTCTGTCATTCTGTCACCTCATGTAAGTGATAGATATGGTTAGAGCAGCTAGATCCAACTCAGCTCCAGGTCCCAGTGGAGTACCATATGTTGTCTACAAGAGGTGCCCCAGGCTCGTGCAGCGACTCTGGAAGATCCTTAGGGTCATCTGGAGGAGGGGGAAGGTGGCTCAGCAGTGGAGGCATGCAGAGGGTGTATGGATTCCGAAGGAAGAGAACTCTCGCACCATCGAGCAGTTTAGAAACATCTCACTCCTGAGTG
>JAXIVH010000008.1:6669168-6724168 GCA_036785325.1 Urophycis tenuis
ACTGCATGCAAAGCAGTGTTATGAAACATCTTGAAGAGATTGACTGCCAACTCCGTTATTAGCATCTTGCATCACAGTTTTCCGTTATTTCCCCTGAAAATTGCCATGTTTTTCTTCTGAGTCATGAAAACACATGTAAGGCAAGCAAACGATTCAACAAAAAACATAGAAAAAAAAAGGTAAACAATATATATATATGCAGCTCTCTCTCTCTCTATATATATATATATATATATTTCTATATTTCTTCAGGACCTTTTAACGCGCATGGTGCAAACAGGAATAACAATTATCAGAATGACGATTACCACAATGGCAATCAGCGCCCCTAGTTTGCAGGCCTTGGCCCGGCGAAGGTGGGCCTCTTTCCGCCTGAGCAGAGCATCATAGCCAGGAGTGTAGGTGTCCTCCAACCAGAAGTCCATGTTGGTGGGGTTCAGAGACTCCTGGCCCTACGGAGAAGACAAATACTTCAAACAAGGTGCCAAGTGAGACTCCCAAGTATATTCACTGTACTAAATGATAGGCAGAAATGTTCTTGGAATTTACTCTGCATAAAGTAAATTCCACGTTTTATCCATCCCTCACTCCAATCACTAAACAAAAGGTGACTGGATCGAGGTTTCAGGTGACCTATTATGACCTATTGTGACCTTTATTTATTTATTTTATTTATTCTTAACTGCCATTGACCCCCCATATCCATACAATCCATATTCATCTGTTGTATCCGTTCTGTTCTGTTATATTGCACTAGAGCACTATTGCACCACGAGTACACTTACTTTCATTATATCGCTATTACATGCACTATTTGCACATTGTACATTGTTTACATTGTACATTGTTTACACTTTTTTACATGTTCATACCACTGTTAGCAAACGTTTAATACCGTTTTATACCTTGTTGATCACTACCTCAATCTGCATTGTTTATGTCACTTTAGTTCTACCGTACTTTAGTATTACCGCCACTTTAATAACCACTGCCACTTTTCATGTCTTGCACATTTGCACTTCTGGTTAGAACGCCAACTGCATTTCGTTGTCCCTGTACTTGTACTCTGCACAATGACAATAAAGTTGAATCTAATCTAATCTAAAAATCTAATCTAATCTATGGTGTGTTAGCCTCTACCCCCTGGAACCATCTTCTCCAATCCATCGGATTTGCTGAATCTTTGGACCTCTACAAACAAATTTCTGTAGATCTCCATCCACGTCTTTTGGTTGTTTTTGTTTTTGTTCTAATTGTGTGGTGTCAATAGTGTATCTATATTGTAAAGGGGGCATTTAGCAGACACTTTTGTCCAAAGCGACTTACAATCAGTACATTTGTGGGGTTTGACATGTGGACAGTTGGAGGAGGGGGATCAAGGGGATCGAACCGCCGACCCTACGGTTAGTGGTCGACCCGTTCTGTTCACCCACTCTACCCACTGAGCTACTGCTGCCCCTAGTGTATTTATTTTTACACTATTCATTCTTTTATATTTTGTGGGTGGATGTGAAGCCCTTTGTAACTGTGTTTTAAAAAGTGCTACAGTATATAAATAAAGCTTTACTTACTGACTTACTTATTGCTATTGATCGGTGTTGCTCTACACCACATTCTCTCTTCTGTTAAGGAAAAACAATCCTAAAACCCTTTCTTCAGCTTTGGATACTGGCAATATTTCAATATCAGAGCAATGTACCCATACTACATTAACAAACGCAAAAAGGAAATTTTTCTCTCTCTCAAAGCCCCACGGAAGCAATTCCGTGGGAAATAGGTCAACAGAGGACAGCTCATACCTGCATATTTAGAGGGGAGACGGGGGACTCTCTGTCATTGAGCGCCCAGATTGGCCTTCCCCTCCCTTCAGACAATCTAGGCTCCATGACCTTCCCAGAGGTCATCCCACCCATCAGACTGCTGTCCTTCTGCTTGAACAAGCCCGAGTTAAACACTTGCTCCACCAGCGTTGGGGGCTTCTGAGACAGCAGGTTAGTTGTGCTGTTGGTCTGATCCACCTGAACAGTGGATAAAGCGAAGAACATTACCGCTTTAAGATGCCGGACATCTGGGATAAAAGAGTATGCCAGTGGCAGGTATAAGGCATTATTACTACTTTATTATTACCAATGAGCATTGTGTCTCCATCATAAACACCATTTAAGAGTGTGCTTACTTAATATTGTAAGCTATACAATATTAAGTACTTATACAAGTTATACAAGTTGCTTGATGTTTGAGAGTGTGGATACGCACACATTTTTGTTGCTAGCAAGAAGTATGTAACACTTACGCAAACTAAATTATTAATGCCAATAGCATTAATAAAAGCATGCTATTAATGCTAAACTAATTAAAATGTAGTATTTATTATGCACAAACATGCATTGACACATACACAACACCCTCCCATCAACACACCAAACACCAAACACCAGACACACACACATGCTTTGCAAGGGAATGTAAGCAAAACGAGTGAAAGAAATGGTTGAAAGTCAACGAGCGATTATTTACCTGTCCACCTTTGTCATACAAAGCTTTGTGGTCTTTGCCCTTGGAGAATGAAACCGCCCATTCCCGCGCCGAGTGCGACACGCTGGGCCGCTTGGTGTCCGAAATGCTCTTCTCCTCCACCGGGCCCCTGGAGGCCCGCCGAGAGAACACGTCCTTCATCCCCTCCTTGGAGCCCCTGGAGCCCTCGCCCTGATCCTTGCCGCTGTCCGTCGGCCCCGCGGAGTTCCAGCGGCTCCAGTCCAGGCTGCTGGTGCTGGTCCTCGGGTAATGGAGCCCGGACACAGACAGAGGCTGGGGGTCCGAGGACTCGGAGCCCGGAGTCACCGGGTGGCTGCTGAACGAGGACACGCCGGCGCTGAGCGGCTCGAGCCATCGACCGCCTGAGCCTCGTCCGCCGGTGATGATCGGCTGCTGGATCTTCTCATCCAGGCGCTGCAGCGCAGAGAGCACCTGGGAGATCTCAGACTTGACCTCGGCCAGGGACTCCAGCTGCCGCTCTATCTGGCTCATGCGCAGGAGCAGCTTGCAGACGCTGGCCTTGAGGCCGTCGTCGCTGCTCTCCAGGGAGTGGAAGAGTCTCTGGAGTTGACCCAGGCGACCCCTCCTGGCCTCCGGGGTGTCCTGGTTCACGGCCCCCATCGCCTCGCTGGGGTGCAGGACTCCCGTCGAGCCGCACATGCTCATGTCGTCGAGGAAACGGAATATGGCGCTGATGTCGTCCTCCCCGAACTCGGGATCATCCAGCGAGGTCATGAAGGAGAGGCGGTCGGCGTGGACCAGGCTGCGGAGCCTTCTGGGGTCCGGGGGATCGGTCTGGGTTCCCTGAGCCTTGGCCAGATCATTTCTATCCCCCATGACGCTGTGCCTAAACTCCCCTCCCAAAGATCCCCCGAGTTTGCTGATGGCCGGGGAAGATCGCCGCGGAAACTGAGCCCCCGCTGAGTCCAAGCCCAACCCCATGTTGCCCAGGCCGACCCGGTCCTCCAGGCTATGGCTCTTGTTGGCCCACACGGACTTCTGGCCTCTGGGGGGTTGGAGATGACGTGGGGACCACTCAGTCTTTGACCTGGGCCCAAAGTAGGTGGAGTCCTGCAGGTCATCCAAGCTCTCATGTTTGACCTGTGGCTCCGGTACATGCTGTACAGCTGTGGGTGACGGGTAAGGGTTGTTCAGCATGTCAAAGCTAAGGTTATCAAAGGATTTCTGCACGTTGCCAGGACTAGGAGACTCACTGTTAATAGTCACCTGGGGTATTAGCGGTGGCTGGTTGTGGAAATCCTTCTTGAAGATGCTTCTCTTCTGGCCCACGGCGGTGGACTCCGGCTCATCTTCGAACACCTCCGGAGGCACCGATTCTCCGCTGGACTCGCTGTCCGTTTCCAGGGGCAGGTAGATGTTCTGCATGTCCTGGCTTGAGAAGTGTTCGCCCGCAAACAAAGGGGAGTTGTACGGCCAGCTGAACGATACCGCCCTCGCTCTGGTGGGCGGCGAGGACACAAGTGAGATGGGGTCTGGGGGGAGGCTTCCTCGCTTGTAGGCTGAATAATTAGGTTTGGGGAAGAGTAAGTGCTGATCTATTGGCTTGCTGCCAATGTCAGAGTGGGAACGTGCTCTTTCCCTTCCGGTAAAGCTCAGCGGATTCAGTCCCAGCCCGGAGGGTCCCAGCGATTGGTCGATCGGGATAGACGCCTCGCTCCTGGTCGAGTGGTTGCCGTCGTTAGCGCCGCTCGTCATCTGAATGAGATTGAAGATGGTGACGATGTCGGCGGCCACGCCTATCGGGGAAAGCCCCATGTTTCTGACGGCGACGCGGTCCCTGAAGAGGGTGGCCGGGAAGCAGGGGTCCCGGCTGGCCGCGGCAAACAGCAGGCTCCTGAGCTCCACCAGGTGCTCCAGGTCAAAGCGGGTGCTGACCATCCGACAGAGGTCCTGGAAGGAAAGCCAGTGGCGCATGTTGGCCAGCTCCTCCAGTATACCCAGCAGCACCAGCGGATACTCCTGCTGTAGGTTCGCCATGACTGTTGTTGTTGTTTGTGTCAGGGGCGTCAAACTGAAGAAAAGAAAAAAACGAAAGGGTGGATCAGTAATTATAATAGGCTGAGCTGTTAGAGCTTGTTAATGTTCTGATTAATGACACTACTTATCACGCCTATGTATACAATTAAAAACAACGACACGATTTAAACACGTTAAAAAGTGGAGGACAATTTACGCATGGGGAGAGGCGGCCGTGAGCATGACAACATTGAAGGAAATGTACACAGGGAAGAACAATAAATTAGTATTGGGCATTAAGAAAATGTGATGTCTTTATTTCTTTTTTTTTCAAGAAATCACACTTTCTTTATGCAATGAGAAGGGAATTGTTCGTTTGGCGTTTCATCTGAAGGAACACCTTGAAGGCTATGTCCTCATAAAGTCATAAAATCAAGACATACATCCAAAATAGACAGCGCTTTTGAGTCGCTCAGAACTGAAACTGCGACCTCATTTTAGCGCCTTAAAATAACGGACCGTCTGATGCAGTGACCACCTCACGCTGCGCTCACACCAAGCACTCCACCTCAAGCTTTATGTGCAGTCGTCCAAGGTGGGCATATGACTTTGATGTGTAAAGAAAAAACCCACATCAAAATGAAACTGTCGCTTAATGACCAGGCAATTAAAACCGTGCAAAGGAATAGGCGACGTGCTTGACGTTTTTCCAAGAAAAATATGATACGCCACGATTTTATTAAATATAATGACAAAGCCAAGCGGTACAAGGCAATGGGGCTATAGCCTTGCCTTTAACATGCGGTGTACGAGGGGACGCAGCCTATTTGGACGGATCAACTCACCCGCATCAACTGAAACAGGGAGGTCATCTGCCGAATGTGCGCCCGTCAGGTTGACAAACGAGTCCCCAAAACTGGAGTCGAACCACCGCATCTCATTCCGCCAGGTAAATCCAGCCTCGACCATATCGGTTTCCTTTGGTGGTCTACTTTGTTTGAAACGAACGGCGACTACAGCCTGCACCCCAGGCAGAGAGGAGAAAATTAGAAATCAGGTCATCTTCCCACAAGTCCCTGCTCTCACCCTGAGGGACCTGAACCTCAATCCAAACGGCTTCCCCTGCACATCACTGCCGACACCAGACAAGTCCTCACACGTCAGAACGAGTGTTGATAAATCACACGACCAGACATGGACTTAGAAAGAGAGACTCGTCCGTCAAGTGACCATGGGTACGGGCTAGTCCAACGCCAACATATTTCCTGGTTGCCAGAGAACAAAATGGTTTAACCTTTTTCAAGTGTTTTCACGAATTAAAGATAAATAATTAAAGCTAATCGAGGCTCCTAAAACTCCGTAGGCCTACTGGCAGTTACCCATCAATTTAGAAGTGAACTTCGGAGTCGAAAATGTACAGAGAGCAGTCTGCCAGTCAGTCCTTCTAGTCAGTATTACCCTACATTATCATCCATAAAGGGCTGTACTTAAAACGCCATTAGGGGAGAGGGAGAGGCTTTCATGCCTGAGTAGCAGTGCTTTGCTACAATCAGACTAGACATCTCATATTCACCTAGGAACTCATCCATCAGCCTCCTGTACTCAGGATCCACGGGAATCGATGGAGTGAAAAAGTTAATGATGACGTGGTGGAAGTGTTTTGTGAACGGGTCCCATCTCATGGTAATTCGATCCAACAGGTGTTTGGGGTGTGGGGGGGTGTATACAAATACACGGCTGGAAAATGCATGCTTTACTCTAAATTAGCGACAATGATGCCACAACATGTTGTTTAAAGTTTCTGTATTTTCTACATGTATATAAAAAAAGAACATAACTTTAAAGATTGTAATCGATATACATAGGCCTATACAATACAACCATTTTACAAAAGGTTTAAAAATCAAATGAGCAAAAGCATACATATCCATTGCTGTGGATACAGTTTTGTAAAAAAAAAAAAAAAAAAAAAAAGCTGATGTCAGATGAGTTGAGATTCGCGCTCTCTGCTCTTCTTCTGTGTTGCTTTCGGCGCGATGGCTACGACTGTTGGAGTCAGAGAGGGATTCAGGGCCGGATCCAACTCTGGATTCAGCGCCAGCAGATTCATGATGTCGTGAGGCACTGCACCTGGGGAGACGTGCCATAATCAACAACAATAATACATTGATTGAAATGGACGTGTAGACAAACACATTATACCTCACGTATGATTGATCTTGAGCCCAGTCCCAATCTACTATGATCTAATAAGTTCATTTCTAAGTAATCATTTATCACTTTATATGTCTCACAATAAGTTCAAACCATGGTTTTCTATCTATCTGTCCATCCATCCAGCACGTATTGCTCTCCTCCATCCAGCCATCCTCTGCTGCCCTTTACAAGGCTGAGGCTGCACTCAGATCAGGACAGATCAGGCGTTGTGGCCATAACCTCAGTTCAATAAGGAAGGTAAGGAAGATAATTGATTGAATAAGGAAGTGAGTTTAAGCTGTGGTGGTCGGAGCAAGAGAGTTGATACAGAATCAACTTTTGGAGAAACGTAAGCCTGCGGTCAGAACGGAAGACGCCCCGCGGCGCGGGAAGAAGGACCCTGTTTCCCGGGCGACGTCAGCATTGTAGTGTACATTTGTTAAACGAGCTACGGTGAAGACGGTAGAGAGACTGGGCGCCGCCGTGGTGGTGGGACAGCTCTGCCATGAGGGAGGGGTTCAAGTTCACAGCATCATGTCACAAGGAACGGGCCGCCCACTGAAGCCAGTCTGGGCTAATCACCACAACGCCCGGACCTGGTCTGAATCCGGCCTTGGTCTGTATTGATCTCTATCGCAGGCCTGTGAAGCCCTTTGAATTTGTAACTGTGATCAAGGGCTGCACAATTGCAATTGTCTTGATTCCTCTGGATTTATTAGTCCTGTTGTCTGGATCAATATCGGTTACTCAAATCGAAAGAAGGCGTCCTCACCAGAGCTCTCCTCCTGGATAGCGGGGTCCGGACGGGCGTTTTGGAGCGACACCCGAGCCAGTGCAGCCACTTCGGTAATAAAGGCTTCCTCTGCTTCCTGAAGGACCCAGCAGTGCATTACGTACAACAACTGTTTTATTCCGATAACGATTAACACAACAAAGATATCTGAAATGCTTCTCCAAAGAAGACGGAGGACGCTGTATGATTACGAGTGGCAAGGAACATGGAAGTGCAGCACTTACCAGTAGCTGGGCTTTAACCTTTTCCACGGCCTGGTCCTGGGAAACTCTGTGCTGCCGCAGAGTCTCAAACAGCACCTCCTGTCCGAGGTCGTAGTGCTCGAGCAACTTCCTTTTGTGTTGTTCGACCCTTTGAGCCCAAACACAAAAAATGTACAGAAAAAGGTCCAGTGACACGTGCCAGTGGTTGGGAAACAGAATTGTATTTCAATTGTCAGCGCAGGCTTGACGTACATACCTCTGTTGAAACTCTTTGGACGTCAGGTTCCTCTCCCAGTTGGCCAGCTCCCTCAGCAAGGCCTGGTGGAAGAGATGGCAGCTCTCTCGCCTGGCATTCTCTTCTGCGGAGGGATTTATAATGACAAACTCATCACACAGGGGACAATTCACTGTTACTTAGGTGCTTGGTCACCGCGATGCTGCAGCCAGGGTTCAAAACAAACACCCGCCACCAGCCAATAGTGGACAGCTTTCATCATTTGGCATGGAAAACAATTTCGGTCAAACATACATTCGGTTAGACAAACAACGGCTTGGCTGATAGGTCTTTCCACTCTGGCAGGATTAAAGACATCATTCTAAAAGTTAATCTTGGACCCTGGCTACACCCCCCCCCCCCCCCCCATCCTTTCAACCAAACCTTCTTTATATACCCCCTTATCTTTGTTTTTGTATTTATTTTCTATTTCTTCAGCATTCATTGGTTTCGACAGATTTGTACTGTACCACTTGTAAAATGTACATGGATAAATAGATAGATAGATAGATAGATAGATACATACTTTATTGAACCCTGTGGGGACTTTCATGGGGCTACTTACACTATAACAACAGCAACATGGAGTTGTTATGGGTTGCATGTGCGCGTGTGTTTCTCCTTCCACCTCACCTCTGACCGACTGCCGCGCGCTCGACTGCTCCTCCAGCAGCCGGGCGGTGACGTCCTCCATGTGAGAGTAGTAGCTCTGAACGAGGGCACTGAGGGAGTCCTTGGTCAGGTACACGCTCTCGGAGGCTGCGTCGGCCAGGTGATGCTGCGGCAGGTGGGGACAGCAGGCCGGGATTATTAGGGGTTTTGTGGAAGGCAAAAAAAAAAGGCAAAGAGTCATTTGGCAGAAGCCTCGTGTTACCCGGAGTGACATACAGTGAATGTAGTAAAGATGCTTGTTGGACGATGTCTCGCTCGGCGTGCCTCCAGGTAGACAACAGATATGAGCTTTCAGACGCAGAGCCCTCGGTGCCGGGAGTCAAAAACGCCAACGACTACACTATACTGCCGCCCCCCCCCCCCCCCCCTCCTCCTCCACCTTCAGTGAACTCTACTTTCAACACATTCATAAAAGCACCTTAAAAGAAACATGATTGTACCAAAGTGCAAAGCACACATAAATGTTTTATACATTTAAGTCTTAAGTGCATCGCACCACCACCGTAATTATGTGGAAGAGAGATAAATTGAGACACACGGATTGAGAACAAACAGCGACGGAACGCAACTCTGCCTTGCGCTGTGTGAAAGCACTTTTGGTTTTTTCGCACGGGACGTGAATCACATGGTCTCGAGGCCACGCCCCCCAGAGAGCATAAAACCCATGCCTTCAGTGCATCGGCGTGCTGCGGCCGGGTCTGCCATTCCAGCGGCGGCGTGTCCTCCATTCGCCTGCGGACCCGGTGGCCGAGGGCGTTGCCCACCAGCAGCTGGGCGTGGCTCTGCAGCAGCTCGGTGCCCGTCTCCAGCTCGGAGAGGAACTCCTGCTGGAAGCTGTGGCCCACCAGCTGGCTCTCGGCCCCCAGGTGCCTCTCCGCCAGGCTGGCGCCGCTGTCCTGCGTTGGGCACGGAGCAAACGTTGGCTTCACGGCTCCCCCCGGGGAACCAGGGGCTAATTGCATTCCATTATTGAACAGGTAGACAGCGCTGCAGTGTTTGGTGTTTTTCCGGCAAAGAAAAACAGAAAAGGGGTTTTGTCTGCGTTTCCATAGCCAACAGCCTTTTGTCTGGCACCTAACAAGAGGACAATGTCACCGTAGAGATATGCTTCAGATGATTCATGAGCTAATTGTCACTTGCTCCCAGTTAAAAGAAGAACAACTAATGGGGCCCACCTTGCGTTGGCCTTCGTTGGCTGAATTGTCGTCCGCCTGGCTTCGGCTGCGGTCGTCTCTCAGCAGGTCTCTGAAGTCTGTCTGAGCCAGAGCCTTCAGCTTGGACAGCCTCATCTCCCGCAGCACATGCAGACAGAAGTGCCTGGACACAAAGTGTGTCTGCACCGCCACCAGGAGCCGCTCCTGTTTCTTCTCCAGCAACTGCCCCACTGGTCTGGAAAAAACAGTGTCAATTGCTTTTATTGTTATCAACAGTTGTTGGGACTGTTGTATTATTATTTTTTCTAAAAGCACTCAATGACAACTAGTCAAGTCAAGTCAAGTAAACTTTATTGTTTTCATGAATGTACAGGACATACACAAAAACCGAAATGCAGTTTCCCTCAATCCCCGGTGCTAGACACGCATGTAAATATAAATATAAATATATAAAAAATATGAGTACAAAAAAATCTAAATAAAGGGGGGTCGCGAATATGTACAATAGATGTAAACAGTGTAAACCGTGTAAACAGTAAGAGGTGCAGTATGGAGGGTAATAAACAGTAATAAATAAATAAACGGTATGGACATAGTATCAAAGAGTATCAAAGAGATAATGTCTCTTTTAATGATAAGGACATCATGTATCAAACGAGATAATGCACGGGCTGTTTGTTCACATCAAGTTTGTGCAACGTCATTCAAACTGATGTTCAATCCCGTTTTCCCGAGCTCACCTGTCCAGCATGTAGCTCTGCCTGACAACTGTGGTCTGGAGTATCTTCATCTGCTGCTCTGTCAGATGCCTGAGGCAAGCCAGCACCACAGTAGTCTCCTCAGACCAGAGCTAGAGCAACGACAACACATACGAATGAGGCTTAAGAGGCCCGATCGTGTTAAACTGGCTCCTTGAAAACAGGCTCACGGACACTTAAGTAAAGTATGATGAAATACATCTTCATTCATTCAATATCGCGTTCGAAGCATTGTTGCATTGTGGTGTATGGATATTTCCGGTATGGTACGAGACTGAAACCACATTTCCCTTGCATAAAATTATTTAGGGACTGATATCAGTCTAAAAATCAACATCATTGATTAGACAATAAAACCCGGTATTGGACTAAGTCTGTATTTTAATTGTATGATGATAAAACAGCACTTAAAAAAACATAAAAATAATGGATTATTACCCGGCCCTAAACTGAACCATTGAGGCTATAGCCCTCCCTGAGCTCAGATTTTATTGAAATGCCCGCTGCAAGTAATACATGAAATGCATTTAAAGCACAACCAACTCAAGACTCGTCCAGCTGTCCCCAGCCCGACGTGACCTGACCTGTCTATCCTGATCCATCTGAGCCCTCATGTCCTCCAGTTGCATCTTGGTCCCGGCCTCCGCCTGCTGCCGCTGGGCGCCCAGCTTCTCCTCTACGTCCGACCATAGCCTGCAGCAGTGCTCAGCGGAGAGCCGAGACCTGGGAGCAACAGTGCCGAGGAAGACCTTCTTGGCCAGCTCGCCCACTCGTCTTGACCACGAAGAGTGAAGTTTCTAGAGAAACAAAAATGGGATGGCAGGACAGTTGAATATAAATACACTGATAGGATAAAATAGAGTGCGGAGGTGGACACACCGTACACAGACACACAAACACGCACACACAACACACCCACCCTCCACAGTTCACAGAGGGCCTCGACCACTCTGTCGTCCTGTTTCTGCTCCAGGTTGTTGCTCTGCTGCCTGTGTTTGGTCATCAGTTCCTGGTACACCTGACAGGGTCATCAAGAGTCACACATCAGCCGATGCTTAAACCATGGGAAACTCTAAAGCAGATGACGTTGGTGTTAATAAAACTACCCCTTTTAAATGTATGGGGATATAAACTGGCCTGATCCTAATAGCAGTTTTGTGCATCCACCATGTTTAATTCAGCATGTTTTGATTCCAGAAGGAATCGCACATTAGCACCACAGTTGACGGGGGATGAGAGCTGTTTTGTGAGGCAGGAGAAAAGATCTCAAGATTGTGATTTGATAGACTGTACATGATAACCTGTGTCAAAGCTAATTAGTCAAACGGTCCAAGAGGGGACCAAAGAAGAAATCGCTCCACTGGCTCCCGATCCCACTCAGAATTCAGTACAAGGTCTCCCTTCTCACCCACCAGTGCATTCATGGTCACGCCCCCCCCAACCTCAGGGAACTCCTCACCCCCCAGACCTGCTCACGCTCCCTCCGCTCTGCAGCCACAAACACGCTCCAAGTCCCCAGAACCAAGCTCCACACCATGGGTGACCGGGCTTTTTCCTCTGCTGCCCCGAAGCTGTGGAATGCCCTCCCTGACCACCTCAGGGCCCCACAGACTACAGATGCTTTTAAACGCGGCCTAAAAACCTATCTCTTTACAAAAGCATTCTGCTAAATGTTCTTTTATTGGTTTTTAGGTTTCACTTTTTTGTTGTTTGTTGAATTGTTTTTCTTTTTTTTTTAAACTATTTATTGCCATTTCTGTTTTTAATTGTATAAATTCCAACTGTTTTTAATCCCTTCTCTGCTCTGTAGCACTTTGAGATTGCTCAAATGTAAAGTGCAATACAAATAAAATACATTATTATTATTATTATTAAGACTTTACCGGCCCGCTTGGTAAGTCCATGCTGCACTGCATAGCGTGTGCGCGGGACTAGCCCGCAGCAAGGGCAATCCTGCATCCCTATACTGCTGCTCAGTGGTATGAAGTCATGGTGCTGACCTTGATGAAGTGATGTAGGTCACCGTGGGCTTGTGCTGAATCCAGCACTTGGCTTCTCTCCCGGGCCTGGCTGCTCTGCAGCTTCTGCCTCTTGCTCTCAGTCTTCCTCCACTTCTCACCAGCCAGCTCCCTGGCCTTCCGCACACTCTCTGGAACACAACCACATCGCGGCTGGCTGTGGATACCAATACGCTGCACATCATTTCGTATATCATGTATCCAATACTTCCTCTGTAGCCTGAATTATCTAGGTCAAGCAGGAGCTTCCTGTCTGGCAGGGATTAATGTGTGCCAGTTATGGGAATTTGATGAATGAATGTTTATTTATATGTTTCAAACTATGTTAACTCAATCCACAGAATGGAATTGTAAAAATAATGATTAAATACAAATTAATTAACTTTAGAATGACTGCAATAGCAGTCATGGTATACGTCACACAGTGTAAAGATGACAGCTGTTCAAATGTTAACTTAATGTTAACATCTTGCAATCTGCTTGAAATAACAGGTACAATGTTCAGTAAAATGGTCCAAGAGCCTGACCTTAATTAAGAAGGAAAGAAGGTTCCTGGAAAAAGATCTATTTTCAGAGAGGATCTTGAAATATGAAAAGTAGGACACATGGGAAAGTTTAGGGATGAGAATCACTTGAGGGTTGGCTTGGATACCCAATTGATGACGATGTGTTTGTTTGGACAAAGATCTTAGTGGTCTTTGTCGATTAGCCACTATCAAGGTGCAAACACTGTCAGCCTGTACTCCATCATCACCCTTACCCTCGGTGCACTGTTCCAGGCACTCCTTCAGACTGCACTGCATTTCCGACAGCATCTTGTCCATCAGGTCAAAGGTCAAGGTGTCCTCTCCGGTGAGCTGCTCCAGTGTCGTGGCAACCAGGGCTTGCCTCAGAGACACTTCCTGTCTGAGTAAGGCGGGTTTGGCCTGGAAAAGACACATCAACTCCTCCCACCACAGAAGCCTCTGCTGGATGCTCTAAAGAGGAGGATCGATAAAACACAAGCATTTCTAAATTGTATGTATGGACAATTGTTTTGTATATCAATAATTACTTTTCATTAATAATGGAGACTGTTGTGGGCTAAATAATTAAATAGTTATTTTCCCAACAAATTAAGCATTTAACGTATGGATGCACAAGTAATTGAATCATCCTGAACCCTTTTTAATAAATTATTTTCCATACAGTTTCTTTTTTCTCTTGAAGCAAATCTGCCTTCTTAAAACGACTTGTATAACCATGGTGGTTATCATGAATGCCGTTATCACACTTGCAAAAAGAGCTGGGCAAAATGCAAAGAATAAATATTCAACCGATTATCCAGAAGTTAATGTTGTGAATGCACACCATACGAGCTCTGTAGCATTCTCCTCATCTCACCTTAAGGCCTGCTTCCTGAGCAGCCATCCAGTGGTTCTCCAGCAGCACCAGAGTGTGGATGAGAGAGGTGATGATGCCCTGGGCTTCCTCAGTTTGTAGAACGCTGTCGTTCCCTAAGAGATGCTGGCACAAGTGCTCCACCTGCTGGCTAAAGACTTCTGTCTGTGGATGAGAAGAAGTGGGTCATGGGTCATAAGGCCCATATAAATGAGCCAAAATATAATAATAATAATAATAATAAGCTTTATTTGTATAGCACCTTTCATACACAGAAAGCAACTCAAAGGGCTTTACATTTCAAATTAAAAGGCATTTAGAATAAAATAATAGCAAGAAAAAAAAAAAATATATATATATACTGTATTTTAGCTGGTGAATAAACATAAATGTAGTTTTCAATCAGTGATTAGTTCCATCCTTCTTCAGAGTGATTCGTTGACTGCAAAATCAGTGTTCTGGTGGCTCAATGGGTATTTTGTGCCCGTATCAACAAGCGTAAAGCACAGGTTTATAATCTACCGTGATTTAGCTTGAGTGGCCCATTAGCCACTGGTCCACGGCCCGTGCTGGGCACGACCCATGAATTTGAGAAACAATGTCATAGGTTATAGTGCATACTCAATAGGTTATAGTACTTCTTGTAGCAAGACACCCAGGTGTACCACAAGAGGGCAATAAGCAGTCTAGAGAGAAGTTTGGTATGTTGAAATAAAACGTTAATTGTTCGGACTGTCCAAATGCTAATAACAGTTTGCTGTTACCGAACAAAGGTACATGATATAATTATATAGACATATTTTTTTTCATGAGATTTTTTTCATATATATTTTTTTTTTTTCATGATATATTTATATAGACTTAATAAACAAACATTAGAAAAACATGTTTGATTTAGTCTGTTGGCGGGTTACAATGCTGTATTGATGGGTTTTTGGCATTCTGACATGGTTCTGGATTCAGGATCTGAACATCTCTCCCATGAGTTACCATTTGAAGCCCATGCTCCAGAAGGTCTTTATGGGTCCTCTCTATCTCCTCCAGAGTACAGGGAGAATCTGGCTCAGAGTTCTTCTCGGAGGCCGTCTTGGCGGTTAACCACTGTTTCCTCAGCGTATCCACTTCCTGACGTCATAAACAAAGAAAACAAAAACACCTTTGTACAGGTATATTTCTATCAGGCAGGAATATAGACATTAGACACAATTCAGCAAGTACTCTTGCATCACAGCATCAGCACATACATGAAAGTATCAAGTATAAATGAAAATGCAAGTTTTTAAGAATTTGTGTGTACCTTTTCCTGCATTACAATGATATTCTTGAAGAAGTCCGCCTCATTTTTATTCTTTGGAAAGCGCTGACTGAAAATCATCTTCACCGTACGGATGAAGATCTACAAGGAGAAAAATGGTTAAACCGACGGAACTGAAGGACACCGTGTGGTGTATCGGGGGCCGTGACGGACCACTGCGCTCATCCACCTGGAACTTCTCCTCCTGAAGGACACTGCCCTGTTGCTGCGCGTCCTGCAGGGCCAAACAGTACAGCCCGATCCGGCCCTCAAACCTGGGGAGACCACACACACACAGCACACGGCTCTTATTGGCCACACCATGTTTCATGTGTTATCGATTCATCTCTTGAGCAGGCAGACATACAATGAAAATGCACACAAGTTGGACCACCACTGCAGCCTATAAAGCGTGTCCGACAAGTACTCAAAATCAAAAACAACAAGAGAAAATTAATCAAATATTTCCATTTCAGAAACAATGGGTCTATAATGTGTAATGTGTCTATAATCAACAATAATAAATGACAAAACTTAATTTCATCTAATTTCAGATCTAATTTAATCTCCTGTTTATTCTACGCAATTCATACCTAGCCAGGGCCATGCATAGTAAATAGAGGGCTAAACAGTATCACGAGTAGAGCGCCAGAGATCCAGATCATTGGCAGTAGCACCGCGGGAGTCTTATACCCAGTTTGCGTGAGTGTGTGCGGGTAGTGGGGGGCCCTGGAGAAGCTCTGGTTCTGGAGGCTCCGGGGCACCAGAGAGGAGGAGATGAACTGGCTGCTGTCCTCGTTGTCCTGCTCCTGGCTCACGGAGTCCCCAGTGGAGGAGTCCTCGTTGGAGCCAGCTGGAAGCTTGGAACGCTCGTGTACCGAGGGATTGGATGCTCCATCTGCTAATGGCTAACAGCATCAAGTAACAACGTTAAGTTGTGTTATTAAAATGGCAGTGTACATATTGTCGTGCTAAGTGGTATGTAGTAAAATCTCCAGTGGTCTCTTAAAATGTATTATTCAAGGTATTGAACGATAAACTAAATGTATACTCAAGCAAAAACAGTAGCATTTCGGTGGTTTTACCGACTGTAAAATGTAGATTTAACTGTAATTTAACCGACTGAAAAGAGTGTAAATGTCTTAATCTGATCTGATTGGTGATTGCTGTTAATGCTACTGGGCATTTTCTTGAGTAGGTAAATATGTCTGTTATTGACAAGAACACCTTTAATGTCGGCCTATGTTCGGTGAATATGTGTTTGCGTGTGTCTCGGTGGTCTTACCCTGTATTTCTGGTTGATGGGGTAAACCACCTTTGCTCGACATGCAAATGCAGCCACATCACTGTTCATGGGCGGCAACTTTTTTTCCTGGACAATGCGTGAATAGAGTAAATGTTTAGTTTGTGTTCCATTCACATCCAACATGACAATATGATTTGTATGAGTTGATGACAAGCTCCGTAATGAATGGTCCACATCAGTACTAATGGGGTAGCATCATCCGAAAAAGCATTACGTTTGCGGCAGAGTGACTTGTCACATCCTTTCTGTTGTTGCTGAAGTGATCACTTTGATTGTTGTCCACGTTTTCTTCCACTGGCTCCAGTAGTCTTCTGGCATTGTTGCCCTATGGGGAGGGAACAGAGGTTTGAGTTTGAATGTGTGTGTGTGTGTGTGTGTGTGTGTGTGTGTGTGTGTGTGTGTGTGTGTGTGTGTGTGTGTGTGTGTGTGTGTGTGTGTGTGTGCGTGCGTGTGTCACTGACCTGTCTTGTTAAAAGCATGGGCTTCAGACAGAAGACATACAACAGAGCAGCGGAAACAACGCCCGAAAGCCCCCCACAGACCGTCAGCGCTGAGAGCAGTCCAGTAAATCCGTGCAACGGCTCGGGGAAGGTGACCACCACCTCCACCGCGCATCCGTCCAGCGCGCTGCGTGCTGTCATCGTTCAGGACTCACGCCAAGGCTGAAGTCAACGGAAAACATTCGTGTTTTTTTTTTCCTGAAAGTTATTGCTCAAAAGTTAACCTTTAAGAAGCCGTTGAACGCAGAGTTTCGAAGGTAACTTTTGGCGCATATTTGATTTCGGAAAGTCATCTTATACATGCTCCAGCTGTGAAACTGCAAAATCACGCAAAGCAAAAGTTAAAAGAAGAGGAGCGAAAAGTAACTTGGAGAGAAAACACAAAGGAGATGAAACTGTTCAGCCAATCAGATGACGCGGATCTGATGACGTCATCCCGTAGGTCCAAGGGGAAGAGACTTTCGTCCCCCCACTTCGTGCAGTGAAGTCCACTGGAATCACATCCACGCGTTTCCTGTTTCCTTCAAAGTAGAATACTTGTAGCTAATTAAAACATGTTGGATATGAAATCAGTTTTCTCAAACTCTGTGAAAATATAATTATCACATATGTGTTCGTAAATATTCATACGTCTAATCGCTGGGGATTGGGTTACGAATGATTTAGTACACTTTAATCTCGAAAACAGAGACTGTTCATTATGAGGGGCCGTTTAGGACTTAACTATTGAGACACTCTTACACTCACTACTGAGACACTCTCACACATACTAATGAAACACTCTTACATTCACTATTGAAACGCTCTCACACTCACTATTGAAACACTCACACATACATACATACTCTGTAAACCTATGCACGCTCATATATAAAACATTATACACACTCGTCTGAAACACTTACACATACATATGAGAAACACACACGCATACATATATACTTCCGTGTCATATACACATACATATGAAATGCTTGCATGCATACAAGTGAAACATTTATACGTATCTATACACTATACACTCATGCATTCACATATGAAAATGTTATACATATATATTGTTGAACATTTATACATTCATAACTGAATCTTTTGCATGATTACAAAGATATAAAAAGTTTAGATGCATGTGCAAGTGTTTCATATATATTTGTATAAATGTTTCAAATGTGCATGTATACGTTTTTCAATTATAAGTGTGTATGCTCTCACATGAGGATGTGCAAGCGTTTCACATGTATTCATACAAGTAATTTCAGTAGTGACCGTGAGAGCGTTTCAATAGTGTATGTGAGAGCGTTTCAATGGTGTATGTGAGAGCGTTTCAATAGTGTATGTAAGAGCGTTTCAGTAGTATGTATGAATGAAATCTCAGTAGCATACGGAAGGTATCTCACTTTCACCGGAAGGCGGAAGTAAAGAGTGCAGAATTTGAACAGCGAAAACTTTTGCGCTAATATTGAAGTGATGGTTCGGAGTAAAATTCACCCAATAATCCAGCCAAATACCCCATCAGATGCATTTTTTAGCGACGGTCTATATTTATCAAGTTTAGGGGTATCAGCCGAATGGCTTATTAAGGCTGGTTTATGCTTCTGCGTAGGGATTGCGTGGGGTTTACGTCTCGAAATGCAATTCATTGCCACACCGGTAGAGGGACCAGAATGAGCATTCTGGTTATTACATACGGATGCAAAAGTTTTATATATATATGCTTCGACTGATTGGCGACAATATATATATATATATATATATATATATATATATATATATATATATATATATATATATATATATATATATATATATATATATATATATATATGTTGTCGCCAATCAGCCGAAGCATTTATCAAGGCTGTGTTTACACCGTGGCGGTGTTTACGAGTGGAAAACGGAAAAGCGATCTCCAGCCAATGTAGTTCGCGGACCAATCACAGCCAAAGCCAACGCGTTGGGACGGCGTAGAGACGGCGTCGCCTCGACGCGCGTCTAGGATTTGGGGAGGTGCACGTCAAGGATAGCCTGGCTGACGCGTCCACATCTCGATGAGATGGTGGTCTGGGAACTAGTTGTGCATTTTCTCGTATTTGAGGCGTGGTTTACGAATGCCTAGAGCCGTTTATTGGGCGCTACGAATGTCTATCAAATGGCGTCTGGTTATTCACATGCTGCTTTGCGCGCGATTCATAGCCAATCGCTACTAAAAATTAGCTACTAAAATTAAATAAATTGCTAAAAAAAGCTACTTAATACACTTTCTAAAGCTGCATCGAACGGTAACGTTGTGTCCGCTGCCATGTTGGATTAACACGCTACAAGCTTCGGGGTCGTGCATAGATGTCGTCATCGTATTGCTGCCCCCCCGTTCTGTGATTGGTTCCCTAACTCAGGGGAAAATAAGGGCGGTGGTTTCCAGGCTGTCTTTGCAGTGAGAATGAAATCGCGCGCAAAGCAGCATGGGAATTCCCAGGCTACGTCAAGGACGTAAAGGGTCTGCAAAGGGTCCGCAAAGGGTCCGCCGTCCCCCCGCGTCGCGTCGACGCGGAAGTATAAACGAAGCATAACCCAGCCTAGTTGAAGCAACAGCTAGTTGAAGCTATCAGAAAAGTGCTCTTTTAAATAAACTCCTGGTGTACTAACAAACTTTAAAATGCCTCGTTTTGTGAGTACAGACCATATATGTACTACTACAGAAGTTGGGTAACAATCCATGCATTATTAGTGGGGTAATTTACGAGATATACACACGGACACTCCAATACTAAGCCATTCGGCTGATACCCCTAAACTTGATAAATATTGACCGTCGCTAAAAATGCATCTGAGGGGGTATTTGGCTGGATTATTGGGTGAATTGTACTCCGAACCATCACTTTAAGATTAGCGCAAAATTTTTCGCTGTTCAAATTCTGCACTCTTTACTTCCGCCTTCCGGTGAAAGTGAGATACCTTCCGTATGCTAGTGAGATTTCATTCATACATACTACTGAAACGCTCTTACATACACCATTGAAACGCTCTCACATACACTATTGAAACGCTCTCACGGTCACTACTGAAATTACTTGTATGAATAAATATGAAACGCTTGCACATCCTCATGTGAGAGCATACACACTTATAATTGAAAAACGTATACATACACATTTGAAACATTTATACAAATATATGAAACACTTGCACATGCATCTAAACTTTTTATATCTTTGTAATCATATGCAAGAGATTCAGTTATGAATGTAGTGTTCAACAATATGTATGTATAACATTTTCATATGTGAATGCACGAGTGTTTCAGATAGATACGTATAAATGTTTCACTTGTATGCATGCAAGCATTTCATATGTATGTGTATATGACACGGAAGTATATATGTATGCGTGTGTGTTTCTCATATGTATGTGTAAGTGTTTCAGACGAGTGTGTATAATGTTTTATATATGAGCGTGCATAGGTTTACAGAGTATGTATGTATGTGTGAGTGTTTCAATAGTGAGTGTGAGAGCGTTTCAATAGTGAATGTAAGAGTGTTTCATTAGTATGTGTGAGAGTGTCTCAATAGTTAAGTCCTAAACGGCCCCTCATAGTTCATTATTAGACTTCAGTAGTGTTCTCCGAAATTAATTGCAAATTTGTTGCAACAGACAGCACTCTGGCAGCACTCTTGTGCCCACAAAACTACATTAAAATGTAATTGATGCAGCTCTCCCTCTTCACCTGTTCATTAGTCATTTAACTTTAACATTTAAAAACATCGTGATAACTCACTACACACTTCCAATTAGACGACAATCTATCTATCTATCTATCTATCTATCTATCTGTCTATCTGTCTATCTGTCTATCTGTCTATCTGTCTGTCTATCTGTCTGTCTGTCTGTTTCTCTCTCTCTCTCTCTCTCTCTCTCTCTCTCTCTCTCTCTCTCTCTCTCTCTCTCTCTCTCTCTCTCTCTCTCTCTCTGTCTGTCTGTCTGTCTGTCTGTCTGTCTGCCTGTCTATCCATCTATCTATCCCTTATCTATCTACATTGATAAAGGGAATTACATGGATAGGAAACTCGGTTTAAATTGGCATTTATCGTCTATGTGGCCGATTTCAAATGAGAGAAGATGCCACGGATCACTGGTTTGAATCGCATGCTTCAAACGCCGTTAATGTATCGAGGAATGAAACAAAGTATTGACACATTACTTGCCCCCTAAGAAGGGTTTCGTGGGGCTGTGTGCGCATGTGCCCTGTCCCGTACCGACTCTCCCCGACCCTTACCGACACTTCCCGACCCTTACCGACTCGTCCCGACCCTTAACGACTCTCCCCGTCCCATTATTTTGGATCCTATTCTAATTGTTGTGCTGCTGAGTTCCTTTAGTTTTTCCACAGTGTAACTTCCAAAGCTTTCAAAGTCTTCCACAAAGTCTATTGGCGTATTGGAAATAAAAGGACGTCACTGTGGACATTTGTGCTTCCACGGGAGAAGTGTTGCGATGTCTTGTAGTTTGATGAAACAATGAAGTCAACAGCTAGCGACTCTCAACTTTGAGTCGCACATTGAAACGAATGCGTCAGTTAGACTTTAATACGAAGGTGCTAACAGTATACTTCATATATGTCCTCATTCTGCAACTGGCGCTCTTCTTTCGACCCATCTCGTGTTGTTCACCAAATGAACCCGGTCATGGATTTATTTTGCAAGACCCGGCCAGACAACAGCCCTCCTGTGGGAACTGTTGGGGTCTCTCAAGCTCCGGGGGGTTCTCGTCCTTTTTCTCTGAAGATCAAGAGGTAGGCCTACGAAGTAAAACGTTATAATATACTCGCATTTAGACCTGAAACTGTTTGTGATTCCCTAATTTTTGCCTGTGCATTGTGTTTTTTTTTATTTTTATGTTTTTTCCCAGGCGCTGGCCAGAGGAGTTCAACATGACTCCAACGGGGAATCGATTGCGGTGAATTTGCAGAAATGTGATGGTTCGTTTGTTTAAATCCCTTTATTTGATTCGTATGCTATTTCTGTCCGTAGCATGGGTGTGTGTGTGGTTACACTGTAATGACGATGTCGTGCTATAGGCCTATCCTATTAAGAAGCACAGCATGCCAATATCCAATCAGGATCATGAAATCTGTTCCACCAGAAAGACCAACTACTGCCAACATGGTTTATAACTTCACAGGAGATACTTCAAGGGGGCTCATATATGAGGCCATGGGGTTTCCTGGAGAAGAAGAGCCCATTTCCTCAATGGCTTCCTCTGGGCAATGGGGACACTCTATTTACAGTTCGTTAAGCTACATATCGAACACCATACTAGACAGAGGACCGAGGAGCACCCTCACCAGACACAGCCTCGGCCCTACCTTGCCTCAGGTACCGTTTTCAAATCGTTTTAGTCTTTTGCTGCAATGCCATTTACTATTAAAGTAGTTCATCCATAGCAACCCATAGTGCATTCAAATAGGTCCCGAGGAGCAGGTATGAGTTGTGCATCTTGTTCAAGGATGACTGCAGACATCGGGGATCAAGCCCAGTACCTTTCAGCTGGGAGTCAAACACTAAACTCTACCTTGCTCTACCTTTACAATCATGGTCATAATACTGTACTGACCAATAGATTATTGATATTGAATGCTGTGGATTCTGACTCATTTAGACTTCCAAATGGAGATACATTGAATGATACTGTTTTCCTAAAGTAATTTGCCTGTATTTCTTCCACAGGTTCAGAGTGCGCTAAACCCATCAGCATTCGGAGTAACATTTCAAAAATGCGCTCAGGTAAGCAATGCCTTTCATTCTATGAAAGTTGACCTGACATTTATTCAGCTGGCGTACCAAAGTATATTCCTATAGCTGTCCTGTTTTCTTCTATTGTCTCACGAGCAGGTAGTCGATGGCACGGACCCTCCCCTGCTGGCCTTCTACCTGCTGATCCACAACCTGGACCACATGGGGGGCGGTGACCTCTCCCAGGTGGCCATCCGGGACTCCATCTCTGGGATCATACCCCTGAAGTCTGAAGGGAAAGTGGTGGAAACAGACTACCAGACCTTTGCCTTGGACTCGCTGCCCGGTGAGTGTTGTGAGACCATCCAGATGTTCAAGTGTGCGTTTTGTAATGTCTTTGGCCTTTACTGGGCGGTAATTGATTTACAGATGTGGCCGGCGCCCTCTCTTGTTGGATACAATCACAGAGACAATCACAGTTACACTGTGACTCACTTTGCGCTTGCTGAATCAGGTTGGAAGTAGATACAAATGATGTTCTTCCGTGAGGAAAAGCCTTTTGTGCAGATAGCTGTTGGCACTTTGGCACTATTTTTCCATCTGGGTCGGATAGTTTGGTTGTATGCCTCTTTACTTTCCTTGAGCACTGCCATTCTTTCTTTTGATTCGGTAGAAGTGAAGTGAAACTCCCCCTAGAACTGATCATTTTTGACGTTAATGGGAAATGCCATTCAACAGCATCGGGGGATTACTGATCAGCATAGAGAAACGGAATGTAAACTTTCCAGATCAGGATGGTCTCAAGAGGCTAAAGGAAATGGGCTTGAATATAACAATGAATAAAACGTATGTGCTACTTCTTGAATACAGATGTCTGTTTCTTTCAGCTGGAACCCAGCATTTTCTTAACTATACCGCAAAGATTAGAAATCAGAAGAGCGAAGTGCTGTACCTGCCTGCTTTTCTCAGCTTCTCTAATGCCTCTCAGGTACGCACGCACACACACAAACACACGCACACACACACGCACACGCACACGCACACACACACACACACACAGACACACACACACACACACACACACACACACACACAGTATCTACTCTTCTTATATCTTGTAAATATGTAATCTATAGTATGTATAAATTGGATGTTAAAGATACGTCGATGGCTTAATTATGGCCATGAAATGTTTGTATTATGTTTGTGTTTGATATGTTAAGGTATTTTATGTCTCACATTATTGCTTTATCTTTTGAACTCCATACAGAACGACGTTCACATGTTTGGACCACTAAGGACTAATTTAACCCTGACAGTAAACGATTCAGACAGGGTGAGTAGTACTGAGCAGTTGGATCTCCATCACTGTTTCCGCCCACATAAATAAGGCATTATCATCTCATAACGTGCAGTGTTATCAGGGCATTGATGAGAGCCTTATTTGTAGGTTCAGCTCAATCATGGACTGCATTTTGCTGGATTTCTTGGTGGGTTCCTGGTGGCGCTGGTGATGCTGTCCCTGGGCTTCCTAGCCACGAACCACATCTGCGCCCGGACCAGATTCAACCTACTACGTAAAAGGGTACCATTTAATCCCATTCATATATCTTCTCTTTGCTAGTATAAAAAAATGATGACCAAATCATGCAGTCATTTACATCTGTTCTGTTGTTGTTTGTTGATAATAGACATTTACCACTATCACAATGTAATGAATTGCACACATTTGCATTAAGTTGCATTGTAGTTAATAAAGGGAATTGGTTTGCTTTAGATAAACCGGGATGAGTCAGACCCAGAGTATGCAGACTGGAGCATGAGCGAAACCCTGAAAGATGAAGCAGCGTTTGAAGACAAGATGGTGGACATCATGGTGCTGGAAGATCCTCAGAATATGTACCAAGCTCTGGAGAAGTATGTGTACTAATCCATGAATAGGTTTCCGCTTATACATCACAGCATCCATTCACGTAACTGTAATGTGATTAATGCCCAATCTATGTGTTTGTACTTAACTTAACTTGTGTACTCTTAACCTGTGTACCTCATGAACAACCACTACTGTAAATGCATTGCAATAGCAATACATTGGAATAGCTTACATAGACAAACAAACAGATCCCCAGAATGCGTAAGTGGAATCAAACAGAATGCATGCCATATCTATCCACATCTCACACATGAAACACATATCGGACCCCCCCCCCCCCAGCCTGGAGATGTCAAGCCTGCTGCGCGCCACAACCCACCTGGAGACCACCAGGGTCCAGGTCTACAAGGACCTGACGGTGTCCCTGCTGGGAGGCCTGGGCTCCCTGGGCGAGGCCAGCACCCACACCCAGCAGAGGCTGCTCAACGTGCTCCACGGCCAGCTGCTGGGCATGGAGGGCCGGCTGAAGGAGGAGCAGGTGGCCCGCATGGCCGCGCTGGCCGGCCGCTGCAACCTGGAGACCCGGGAGGAGATGGAGGTGGAGCAGCGCCGGCAGGCGGCCGAGAAGGCCAGCGCCGAGCTGCTGTGTCAGCACGCAGACCAGCAGGTACGGCAGGGCAACACAGCTGCTGATGCAGGGGTCTCACCTGGATTACAGTGGGGCAAACAAAGGTGGTGGTTGACTTCAATTGAAAAGGGACGTCAATTTAAAAGTTATACAGGTTAGAGTGGTGAGATGCAGTTTATGCTTTATTGTGTTTTTTAAGTATATTTTGAGATGCTTTGAGTGCAAAAGAATTATAAGAACTCACCTTTAACTGAACCCGATCAGTCATCATTTAGCATGCAGGAAACGCCCTGGCTGAATGGCCTTTCAGCCAAACATCAGAATCAGATTCTGATTCTGAGATGCTTTGAGTGCAAAAGAACTACAGTATAAGAACTATACACACTTTCTCACCTCCATGATGTTTGGGACACGGCCTGGTCACCTTTAACTGAACGTGATCAGTCGTCATTTAGCACGCAGGAAACACCCTGGCTTAATGGCCTTTCAGCCAAACATGACATGGTAATTCCAGGTCCAAGCAAGTAAAAGTTACCTTGCATCCACCATCTGGGTTTGATCATTAGTACAGCCCGGGGGGAACGACTAATAAATTCAGCTGGCTCGGCGAATCAGTTCAGCTAAGACATGGCAGGGCTCTTAACCATATGAACATGCAGTTTTTTCCACCCCGCAATAACAATTTTCTATTTTGTGATTTAGTGAATGTTTTTATCCTACCTGACTTTGGAAACAACACTCATGCCATTAAAGGATTTGTCCGGTTGGCTAAGACCTGAGGCGACCTGAGGTTAATTATTGACATTGGCTACATCGACATGGAAATCAGACATGGTTTTTCAAGCAAAATGAGTCTGTTGGTGAGCTATTGAAATTCACTCTATTCCAAACAAGTGTTAACCAGCTGCCATAGCTGTATCTTTGTCTTGTCCAACACAAGCTAGGGCCTACAGGCGTTTTCTCTAATAGGGCTGTGTTTACAGGCCTATTAGATGCTCAGGGACTTCCACAGAGAGGAGTGTAGAGAGTGTAGAGCGAAGATGGTGGCTGCGTTTTAGACAGTGTCGGCAGTAGCTCAGTATCTAGAGCGGGTGGACAGAGCGGGTCGTCCACTTACCGTAGGGTCGGAGGTTCAATCCCTGTGATCCCCCTCACCCTTTACAGTGTGATTATTAAATAATAAACTTAGTAAGTAAGTGTAGAGCTAAATTTGGATTGTTGCGCAGGTAAGTGTAGAAGGGTTTTTTTTTTTAATTGATGATCTCCAAAGGTACTATTAGAGAAAACCACATGGCCAGCGCTGTTCATATGCTTGTGAGGACAAAAACAAAGATACAGTTATGAGTGCTGCTTTGCACTATAATGGATGTCAGTGGCTCGCAAACGGCCTGATTCCAGAACATATCGTGGCTGATAAACGTCTCGAGAGACAACGTCAACAATTAACCTGGGGTCTTAGCACACCGTCCAAAACCTTTAAGATGCAACTAGTGGGTGAGACATCTTAACTCAAGGATCCCTAGCGGGTTGGGCTGGGGGATGGATGCCCGGCACCTTTCGGCCACACCCTAACCTTTAATGACCTTTAACCTTTAACCCTTTACACCGTCCCACGTCGTGACCTCCAGGAGATGGTCCGCTGCGGTGTCCTGCTGGAGAAGCTGCACGCGCTGACCCGGGGGGCGCTGCAGCGAGCCCTGCTGGTCCGACACGAGGAGGCGTCCGCCAGGGTGCAGCGCCAGCTCACGGAGTGGCGGCGGGTGGAGCTCCACAAGATCTTCTGTGAGGAGCTGGAGGAGGCCACGCGGATGGGCGAGCTGGAGAAGAGCACGGCGAAGAGTCTCCAGCACGACTACTTTGCCTGCCAGGTAACGGAAATGGGGAAGTGTTAATCCACATGCTCTATATGCATGGCAGAATGAGATACGTACATATTACAATATTTGTATAATGTTTTGATTATTTACAGTATATTTCTACCCTTATCAGAATCAGAATCAGAATCAAGTTTATTGCCAAGTAGGTTTGCACCTACAAGGAATTTGACTTGGTGAGAAGAAAAACAGTATTAAAATATAAGTAATATAACTATAAATATATTTAGACAATGAATACGGAGCAGTAGTGCAAGCAGAACTACTCACAGTATAGTTCATGAAGAGAAAGACCCGTGCAATATTGAACAGCAGTGCTGATAGTAAGCCTTGTAGCAGGTGGTTAAATCTGAAGAAAAGCAAAAATATCAAACTTGTTTGGCTTGTTTGATATGAATTTCCACTCCTCAGGATCAACTGGAGGAGGTGCTGGACGTGGTGGTGGCCAACCAGCGCTACATGCTAGCTGAGCGCCACGCCCAGAGGAGGTTCCTGGTCCACAGCCTCCACAGCCTCAAGAGCCTCATATCTGACACCTTCTCCAGCACCTCCAGCAACCTGGGTTGCTGGTTCAACCAAATCAGGAGGTACGGCGCTTCTGCTTCTTCAACCATTCAAAGAAATGACCAGAATGGGACCTTCGCTTTTCAATGGAATCATAACACTTCAAAACCTGGAATAGTGAGGGCAACATATAGAAGTTGATAATGGCTCTTAAATCTTACCTACAGAACTTTTAGTTACTGAAAGCAGAACAAGTCTATAGCCCCTATAGCATGACCAACCTGTTGTGCTCTCCATCAGAGGGAGTGCTCTGCCTGCAGAGCAGCTGGACCAGCTCCAGAGTAAGGTCCAGCAGGAGCTGCTCATGGTGAGGCAGAGGCTGGAGGACAAGCTGAACCAAGAGAGGAGAGCCATGCACTCTGTGCTGGTCAAGAAGCGGAGGGAGCTCATCTCCGATATGGTGAGGAGACCACCTTGAGACGCCACGCCCCGTGCCAGATACAAACTGTGATCTCTGAAAACATCAGAGGAGCTTACTCACAACCGTAACTATGAGAGGTTTTAAGTGTAAGACCCCTGTCCGTCATCCAACCCGTTTCCCTTTCCCCAGTTGCAGATCCACAACCAGAGGCGGCGCGAGCTGTCAGACATGTCCAAGGAAGGCCTGGTGGGGAGGCCTGAGGTGGCCCAGACCATGCTCTGCTGGCAGAACCTGCTGACCGCCCAGAGCCTGGAGCTGGCCGACCTCATCAACAGCCTGGACGAGGAGGCCGCCGCCGAAATACGCAAGGTGGCGCTAATCACAACACACACACACACACGCACGCACGCACACACACACACACACACACACACACATGCACACACACACACACATATACACATGCACACACACACACACATACACACACACACACACATACACACACACACACACACACACACACACACACACACACACACACACACATATACATGTACACACACAAATGACGGGGGAATCTCCGGGGACCTCACGATTGTGCAGAATCACACATTGTGATTTTATGTTTTGTGAGATTTGAGATTTTGGTCTAACGTTGGAGTTTGGGTTCTACAGGTCCGTTGGTGTCCACCGTTATTTTTCAGATGACAGTGGCTGAACATAACAGAACATAGAACATTGTGAATCAACGATTGTATAGACAAATGCACTTTAGCGCCCTCTGTAGGACTGTACCATTAATATGTTTCCACTGAAGCTTCGGTTATGGTTCCGTGTGATCCAGTGATCACACAATGGCCACGCAGTTGTTTGGACGCAGTCATGAGACCGTGATGCTTCTGCGTGGGGTTTACGTGTCGAAAAGCAATTCAACGCCACGCCGGTAGAGGGCGACCAGAATGACCATTCTGGTCATTACATACGGATTACTAGTGAGTAAAAAAAAAGTTTACAGACATGAAGGCAAAAGTTATATATATGTTGTTGCCAATCAGTCGAAGCATTTATCACACCGTGGCGGTGTTTATGAGTGGAAACCGGAAAAGCGGTCTCCAGCGGATGTAGTTAGCGGACGAATCATCAAGATTCTCTATTCTCACATGATTTGTTTTACCCCACCCCTAACACACACACACACCTGCTCTGACACTCAAACTAGTACGGAAACATGGAGAAGAGTTCAAGTTCAAGTTCAAGTAACTTTATTGTCAAATATGCTACATGGCAGGCATATAGCACAGATGGAATTGCAGTCCTCTCAGACCTGCGGTGCAAAATGAACAAATGGACAATCAGATATTGTACAGACAACACAGAAACACAGAAAAGTACAAGTATGAAAAAAAAGTGAGGTAGTGCGTTGTTGAACAGTGCAAAATAAATTCAAAAGACAGTCAAAAGACAATCTAAAGTGTCAAAGTGGAGATCTGAGTTAGTTTGTGAGTGGTGGTGGGATGGAGATGGTCTGAGGTCAGATGATGCTGGTGGGTGCGAGGTTAGAGTCTGTGGCAGGGGGCAGAGGAGGGAGGAGGGCCAGGGGCAGGGCAGGGAGGGAATTGAGCCTCCGGACAGATGCCGGAGGCTCATGACAGAGACGCCGTCTGTCATTTTACTGAGCCGCTGAGTGGCTGCCCGCCCCGTCTTGACCCCCCCCCCCCTGCTGGCCCAACAGGTGACCATGCGTGTGATCCAGAGCTCCATGACGGAGGTGAAGGCCATCCGGCCGTCGGCGGTCCAGGCGCTGCTCAGCGCCGGGCCCCCGGGGGCGGCGTGCTCCTCGCTGCCCCCCAGAGAGCCGGAGCCCGGCTCGGGGCCGGAGGCCGGCGCTCTCCACCAGGCCCAGGAGAAGCTGCACCAGGAGGGCCAGGCGGCCGTGCGCACTCTGCGCTGCACCAGGGAGGCCCTGCAGGAGGCCATGGACCGGGAGCTCCGGGAGCAGAAGGAGTGCCGGGCCTACAGCCGCGCCTTCTTCAGGTCTCTACCCCCACCCCTCCTCCTCCTCCTCGCTAATGACCATAGG
The DNA here is from genome assembly GCA_036785325.1 of Urophycis tenuis. Taxonomy (NCBI): domain Eukaryota; kingdom Metazoa; phylum Chordata; class Actinopteri; order Gadiformes; family Phycidae; genus Urophycis; species Urophycis tenuis. The sequence goes on from JAXIVH010000008.1 coordinate 6,699,338, forward strand.
AATGATTGTTGATATATTTATAATTATTTCAATAGTTTTTCAAATCTCTAGCTTTTATAGAAAAACGTGTTTTATCAAAGTCAAACTGAACTTTATTGTCAACCCTACCATACAATTAGTGCAATTAGTAATTATCAAGGGGTTCGAAATTGTGTCTCTCCAAACTCCAAATGTGAAATAATTGTAACAAACAACATATAACATATAACATAACAAATAACATAATAGTGTAAGAACAAAATCATGCAAAATATACACCCAGACAGAGTGGGCCTATACATTTAACAGCATAGGAATTAGAAAATTCACAGTGAAATTCAATGATGGTAAGTTGCTATGGTGCAATAGTAGAAGGTGCAATACGGCAAAGTACAAAAGTGCGTAACAGCAGCATGGAGATACATGTATATCAACACTTTTGTATGGAATGTAAACCACATGACCAGCCCATACCGTGACGTTTGAGTCATTCTTTTCTCGCCGGTTTCCTCCCAGGTGTCTGTGCTCCTGCCAGCTGACCCTGTCCGAAGACGACATGCTCAAGATGAAGCTGGAGTTCCACAAGTGTCTGTCGGTGATGGACCGCTGCCTGGTGCTGCCCCACGCCGGCTCCAGGGCCAAGCTCCACGCCGCGCTGGCCGCCTGGAGGAAGGAGGCCGAACTGCAGACAGAAACCCCACAGTCAGAGGTGGGTGGGTGGGGGTGGTGGTGGCGGTGGTGTTGGCGGGGGCGGGGGGCTGAAAGCCACACACAACTGGCTCTTGCACTGATTTTGAAAAATGTTATGGAGCTCAGACCTCAACCGTTGTATTACTTTACTTTGTATGTCTTTGTATGTCTATATTAAGCTTGACTTAATGTACTGTATATGGCTGTACGATAACCTCAGAAGATTCCTACACTGCTTCAAACTTACCACAACAGACCATAATAGCAGGGGCGGATGTTAGCTTGTGACGCGCTCTGAAAGCAATGACCACGAGCGTTGGCCCGAATGACCGTCACACATCTGTAATGAGGATGTCGGTGAGCATTGTTATGCACGGGCAATAAGGGATTATAATGGAGACAAATGGGCCGTGTCACATAGCCCACGCGCTGGGGAGTCGTTTCCATGACCGCCTCAAAGACCTGATGGCTTTTGCAGAGCAAGCCTCGGCCCAAGGGGAGAGCAGCCCAACGCAACCTGGAGCCAGCCGCCGCGGTGCTGCTCTACCAGCGGAGGTTGGAGGAGAGGATCCAACTGTTGGAGAAGGAGAAGGGAATGCAGGGCCATGTCAAGGACAAGGTACGCGGGAGAGATGGACGTGTTTCCAATGTGACCCCACTGAGTAATAAATATCGGGGGGGGGGGGGGGGGGGGGTTTCCAACACACGGCCAATGGGAATGTCATGACTCGTTACGTTGCATGTTAGTCTCACGAATCGGACTTTAGATTCATATCCTCCGAAGATAGATTCATGTCCAAGTTTGACGGCGGACAAACCGGGATTAACTTTCTTTCGCTTCGGACCAATCGCGTGGCTGGAGACGGGGGGACCTGTCCAGCGCATATTTGGCACGACGCAAAACACAAACACAAAACTCGGTCCGCAGCGGTCAACTTAAGAAAAGTGTCCAAAAGGTTTTATATCACCTACCGTGTGGACTGGACATGTAGAAATCCCCTTCTGAAAGCTTTGCCCCCCCCCCCCATCCCACGCAAATGACTTTTTCTTCAGCAGAACAAAAGAAAACAGGAAGCGAAAAGGTTCACGGCCCCCCCCCCTCTATGTCAGGCGTGTGCCGTGTCTCGTACAGACCAGAGTTCTCCCTCCCCCGTCTCCCCAGGTCAGAGAGGAGACCGAGAGGGAGCGGCGGGGCAGGCTGCGCTCCCAGGCGGACGGCCTGGCCATGCGGATGGCTGCCGTCCACCACCAGAAGGCGGAGAAGAGGGCCAGGGTGCTGGAGACGTCCAGGGCCATGCTGGCCCTGCAGAGCCTGCTCGCCCGTCAGCTCAGGGAGAGACGCGGCCTGGAGCGAGGGGAGATGGCCCAGAGCATACACCACCACTGCTCGGTAGGAGCGTGGCCCTTTTTTTTTTGTGTGTGTGTGTGTTTCCCTCTTGTGGCTCACTGATTGGGTTAAGGGGCCTTTAACCTCAGCAGCGACGCGACCGAAGGAGGCAGCGAAGCGAAAAATGGAACATGGCTAATTTGAGGTTGGAGTGAAATTGATAGAAAAAGTGGTCGAAACTGGTTTTCTTTGCCAGGGAAAATTGTCTGTGAAGCTGTTTATTAAAAAAAAGACCACTGTCTTGCAAAACACTGTTCATTCTGTTCAGTGTTTAGGTTTTTTTTAAACGGTTAAAACCGCACAACAAAATTACAACTGATGTAACAGGACCCTTAGAAGCTCGCCGAGGGAGGCATTTCTGTGAAGCCCATCATAGTCTCGCATTGCAACGACCGCTAACTCCTCAGCCCTTGTCGGCCACGGCAAAAAGCCAAGAAACAAAACAGGCAGAGAGGACAGAGCAGCCGTTCCACCGACGGCGGTGCAGTACATGGTGCAATCGCTTGTTATGACAAGCTACAAGCTGCAATCATACTCGTGTTGTACGCCTGCCGGCACATTACAAGCCTACCTTTGTGTCATAAGCCTACTCGTGCGTGCACACATTTCCCTGCATGCCCTCATCCAGCAGATGTGAAGGGTTGATAGTTTGCTGTCACCGCCAGAGTCTGGAGGAGGCCGAGAAGCAGCTCCAGGAGGAGAGGGCCGGCTTGGGCTGCCTGGAAGCCCCTCGGCGCGGAGACAGGTCGGCCAGAAGCCCAGAGGACTCCCAAGGCGAAGAAGAAGAAGAAGAAGAAGCAGAAGAAGACGACGTGGGGGTGGAGGAGGAAGAGGAGAGAGCCAGGAAGAGGCTGTTTGAGGTGCGGAGGGACTTCCGGATGTCCATCATCCTCCAGGAGGCGTTGTGCAAGTGCGACGGCGTCTTTGCGGCGCTGGCGGAGAGGTGTGTGCGGTATGGCGTTGGCCTCAGGAGCCTGATGAGTTAAGGCTGGTTTATGCTTCTGCGTAGGGATCGCGTCGTGATCATGCTATGGCCACGCCGTTGCTCGGACGCCGTCATAAGCCCGTGATACTTCTGCGGAGGGATTGCGTGGGGTTTACGTCTCGAAATGCAATTCATTGCCACACCGGTAGAGGAACCAGAATGACCATTCTGGTCATTACATACGGATTACTAGCGAGTTAAAAAAAGTGTACAGAAAGTGTACAGAAATTAAGGCAAAAGTTATATATATATACAGTATATATATATATATATATATATATATGTTGTCGCCAATCAGTCGAAGCATTTATCAAGGCTGTGTTTACACCGTGGCGGTGTTCACGAGTGGAAACCGGAAAAGCGATCTCCAGCCAATGTAGCTCGCGGACCAATCACAGCCAAAGCCAACGTGTTGGGATTGCGTCGCCTCGACGCGCGTCTAGGATTTGGGGAGGTGCACGTCGAGGACGTAAAGGGTCCGTAAAGGGTCCGCCATGGGTCCGCCGTCCCCCAGCGTCGCGTCGACGCGGAAGTATAAACGAAGCATAACCCAGCCTTTAGCCTCATGAGTTAGCCTGATGTCCCGGGCGCTGTGGTGGAGGAACCGGCGTGTCTCATCACACATGGTGTCTCGTCCCCCCCCCAGGCTACAGGAGTCCGGCGCCAGGAGCCAGGCCATGGAGGATTTGAAGGAGAAGCTGGAGCTCAAGAGATTATACGCACACTGTGACCAGGTGGGAACACCCCAGCTTTATATACAGACACACACACACACACACACACGCACGCACGCACGCACGCACGCACGCACGCACACAGCATCTTGATGAACGTAACTTTAATCTTCATTCTTTCTTTTTCCATGTTATGGATAAAAAAAAAAAGTCAGGTTTTTATTCCCCTCTGTGTTTTATTCCCTCCGCGGTTGAGCCAAGATCATCTCAGACATTAATAACAGGGTTGTTCTCGACTTTTACAACATGAGATTAGATTAAGTGAGTTATACTGCATTTAGTCATTTCGCAGATGTTTTGCCCCAAAAGCGACTTAAGAGGGAATGTCCTTCTGAGCGAGCTAGGGGTGATATGCACATTGTGACCACCTGGGAACATCCCACATTTATATACACACACACACACACACACACACACACAGCATCTTTCCTACTCTGGTGATGAACATAACTTTAATCTTCATTCTTTCTTTTTCCATGTTATGGATAAACACACACACACACACACACACACACACACACACACACAGCATCTTTCCTACTCTGGTGATGAACATAACTTTAATCTTCATTCTTTCTTTTTCCATGTTATGGATAAACACACACACACACACACACACACACACACACACACACACACACACACACACACACACACACACACACATACTCACACACACACACACACACACACACACACACACACAGCATCTTTCCTACTCTGGTGATGAACATAAATTTAATCTTCATTCTTTATTTTTCCATGTTATGGATAAACACACACACACACACACACACACACACACAGCATCTTTCCTACTCTGGTGATTAACATAACTTTAATCTTCATTCTTTCTTTTTCCATGTTATAGATAAACACACACACACACACACACACACACACAGCATCTTTCCTACTCTGGTGATGAACATAACTTTAGTCTTCATTCTTTCTTTTTCCATGTTATGGATAAACACACACACACACACACACACACACACACACACACACAGCATCTTTCCTACTCTGGTGATGAACATAACTTTAATCTTCATTCTTTCTTTTTCCATGTTATGGATAAAACACACACACACACACACACACACACACACACACACACACACACACAGACACACACATACTCACACACACACACACACACACACACAGCATCTTTCCTACTCTGGTGATGAACGTAACTTTAATCTTCATTCTTTCTTTTTCCATGTTATGGATTAAAACACACACACACACACACACAGCATCTTTCCTACTTTGGTGATGAACATAAATTTAATCTTCATTCTTTATTTTTCCATGTTATGGATAAAAACACACACACACACACACAGCATCACTGTCCTGCTCTGCCGGGAGACTTCAACACCCCCTCCCTCCCGTGTCCTCCCCCCCCCCTCCCCCAGGAGCTGGAGTTTGCGTCTCGGCTGGCCGGGCAGAGTCAGGTGTCCACCGAGGTGCTGCTGGAGTCCCTGCGTCTGCTGCTGCCGACGCTGCCCGAGTCCGAGCTGCTCTCCGTGGTGGACGCCCTGCGCCGGCCCAAGCACGCGGCGCCCCCCGCCGCTGCCGCCGCCGCCGCCGCCCCTACGACGCCGGCCTGCCCGGGGTACGTGCCTGGAGGTCCTGGTGGAAGAGCCAGTCGACCCCGAACCGCTTTGTGTTGTGTGTGTGTTTTAAACACACACACAACACGGTGACGTAGTCAAGTTTCAAGTTTAAAGTTGTTTGTCACATGCAAGATAACAATGTACATCAATACCAGCAGTGAGATTCTTGTTACTCGGGTGGGTCGACTTTGCTATATAATATAAAATAAAAATGGGGACAAAAAGAGACAACATAAACAGAAAATAAGAATAAAAATAGACTATGCAGAAAAAGAAAAAAAACTATGCAAACCACAATAAATAAATACATAAATGATAGAGTAGTGGGATGATAAGATAGTCCTTCATGGTCTACCGATGTGTCAGAGGTTCTGTCGGTAAGATTCAGGAGTTGTACAGAGAGAGAGAGAGAGCGATGAAACAAGTGGTTCTCTCTGCTCCCTCCCTCCATTTCTGCAGCTCTAGAATACAAAGTGTCTCATTCAGAGGCAGGTTCGGTCCACCAGAGCTGATGCCCTCAGCGCGCGTTTCACTCCGTAACAGCTGACGAATGGCGACGGCAACAACTTACCCTCAAATAGCAGCTCTTAAATCTTTTCCTACAGCACATTTATATTTTCGGGAAAGGATTAAAAAAAACAACCTGCCAAGACTGACAGTGAATCATTTGGGGTCCCGTGGGAAGGTATCGATGGTTATTCCTGACCGCCGTTCTGACAGCGTGACGATGTTCCTGGCCCATGCTCTTATCTGCTGCGGAGTCGTCTTGCACGACATCCCGGCTCGCAGTTTTAGAAGCGCCGCAGCACACGTCTGGAGTCGTGTGCTGCGGACACAGAATAATGTGCTCCCCTGAAACATCCCGCCGTGCCTTCACCCCGAAAAACGCTTGAGGCGTTTTTGCACCTTTGAACATACAGTATGTTTGACAATTTCGGTCCCCAAATAAGAACAACAAATAAGAAGTATATATAGTTGTGGTCTGCTTTCCCAGCAATCACACCCGTATTTTGGTATGCGTGCATGTTTTTCCCTTCAGTATGCATCAGGACAGTGTACATATTTGCCCCCCCTCAAGATAAATTGGACGGTTTGTTATTACAATGGTTCATCTCGGAGGTCTCTTATAAGACACCTGAGACTCTATTTGTTTTCACGGACCGTGCCAAGTTTTTCTTTGCGGGGAATATGGACACTCTCCAGATTTTAAAGTTAAAACAGACAACTTGCGGGCGTTTTTGCTTTGGCGAAATCACCCGGGGTCTTCGAATTCCCACATCGGGACTTAAGACTTAATGTGACCACCGTAACCACGACGATGACCCGCCCCAGGTAATCCCGCGGGAGGGTCTGGTTGACAGCCGTCAGGTCACTTGACCCTGTATGAACCTCCCACAACCGCCACCCACCCCCTACTCACCCACAACTGCCCCCACTCACCCACAACGACCCCCCCCCGACCACAACAAAACATTTCACACGCGCGTTCGCTCCATTTCTCGTCTCCGCTCCTGACTTCCTTGGCGATGCCTGTGGAACACTTCCCGTCATCGCCTGGCCCACACTCTGGATGACGCCGTGGATGAATAATGCAGGATGGATTCGGGCCCCCGTCGACCGGAGCCCGTCCGGCCAGAACAACAAGGAAATCACACCAAAAAAAAAAAAAACCCTCACCTAATTGGAAAAATAAGCCTGGTTCTGTGGGGCATGTGGCTCGATGATTCGGTTCTACTCGGCCTCACAAGGTACGGAGCTCCCAACAGAGACGGGGACTCTTGAGACCGTTTGATGAAGTCTGTGATTAAGTTGACATTACATTTGAAATGTTTTTTTCGTCGTTTGTTTTGTTGTTGACTTTCAGGGAAATGCTTTTTTTGCCTATATGGGATTCTGTGTAGTTATTGGATTAAAACAGGAAAAAGATCGCCTGGCTGATTCAAAATCATTACCAGCTGTGATGTCAAAACCGGACCCGAAAATATCCAATCAGCTTCAGCACAACATGTGAACTAGCCAATCGCCAGCCAGCAGATCCAGGACACGCTTGAAATGGATTGGCGTGGAGGGATTCAAGAAGTGTATTCCTGTAGTTACCCAGAGCCACGCAATGTTGTGTTACAACATTTATTTTGGTTCACTCACACGCAACGTGTTCTGCCTGCCCTGGGGAAGTTTTGTTCTGGCCTCTCCGTTGCGTTAAAAAAAACAGGCAGTGTCAGCGTTTCGCACATGAACACTTTTTTTTTTTTTTTTTTTCACGTACACTTACCAGTCTGACTCATTCGTTCATTCCTTCCAGGTCTCCCAGGGAACCAACCCGAAGTCTTGTGCTCCAGCTCAGGGAGGACATGCGGGCTGAGGGGGCAGACCAGCACGCGGTGGGAGACCGGTAGGTGCATCTCATCTGATTGTACCCCCATTCATTCCAACCCATTTCAACCGCGCCTGCTATTAATGTATGCACTCACGGTACGGTAGTGTGCTGTGGATAAAGGTGTCCACACAAAATTACACATACAGACTTCTATACTTTTTTTTGTGTTTGTACAAACATGATAACCACTTCTCCTTGCACCGCCCTAGACTTGAAGTGAAGAGGCGAGACGTCTGGGAGAAACTCTTCAGTGCCGCGGCGCCGCCCAGAGCCCCTAAACACCTCCCCCCCGTGCTGGTGGAGGAGAGCCGGCCGGAGGGGGCCGCCGCCGACCAATCGCCCGCGGCCGAAAGCGTGCCCCCACGCCAGCGACCGGACGACCCCCCCGCCCGGACCCCGGCGGACGCGGGGTCCGGGGCGCCGTGTGGCGGCGGAGGCGGCGGAGGCGGCGGAGGCGGCGGAGGCGGCGGAGGCGGCGGAGGCGGCTCCCCCCCTCCTCCGCCCGGCACCCCCACCCACGGCCCCCCCGGTCCCGCCCCCCCCTCCGGGGAAATAGCCGGGGAACGGCTGTTTGTGTTCCGCCCGCCGCCGGAGACGCTCGATGCCGTGGATTTCCCCAGGAGGAAAAAGAAGAGGAATTTCCTGAACCTGAAGAAGGGCGCGGTGGCGCCGACAAGCCCGCCCTGAGAGAGAGAGAGAGTGGGAGTGAGAGAGAGAGAGAGAGAGAGAGAGAGAGAGAGAGAGAGAGAGAGAGACGGGCCGGCACATGTCGAGGGTTCAGGAGGCCATCGCTGCACGCCCTCCCGATGACACTGCTGGCTGCGTGAAGAATGCCTCCACAGATGTGGGGTATTTTTAGGTGGAAGTTGTTTGCTGTGAGTTGTGGTTATCTTTTTTATGAGGCAGCTGTTTCGGTGATTAAACCACACATGTATATTGACTATACACTTGTATTGTGCAGAACGATGGTCGTTGTTTGTGAACATGCTCCTCCTGCTATGTTTATATCCAGTGACTGAAAGCTTACGTCCATGCAGGATGAAGTAACTCTACCTTACATCTTTGGAATAGGCCACTAAATTATATCAATAGGATACGGGCCACATTGTATAATAAACCCTTTTTTTTCTGGAAAGTTCAAGTGCTGTCATTTCTACTCTGTGAAGGCAGGTTGTTTTTTTATTTGTTTTAAATTGTCAAATAAAAATAAAAGACTTAGTGACGCTCAGTCCATGGTGAGGTGCCTCCAGAACTGTTTTGCTCAACAGTCTTCGACGTCAGTGTATCCTACCCCCACCCCCCACCATCACTCCATCTTAAAAACGGCACAGAACAACCAGCTCCCACATACTTCCTAAGCTCCCCAGACCCCAGTAACGTCTCGCCTGGACAGCGCAACAGAATGAGGCTTGCACTTGTGGCCGCGGTGTGCTTTCTCAGCGTGTGGTCTGAAGCTGCACCACCGACCTGCTACTCCAGGGCGCTCGGTTTGGGCAAAGAAACCATGGCTTTGCTGAACAAGATCCACACCTACCATCGCACGGTAAGACAAAGTTTACGTTGTTGACCTCGAACTACACAGCTGGGCTGGCTGTCTGCGTCGTGTCGGGAACCATCTCATCTTCTGTTTCCCCCTCGACCCCCCCTGTGTTCTTTGGATTGCAGAAACCCTGCGCGGAAGTGTTGCCCCCGATCTTCATCGACATCCACGTAAGTTGGTACACCTTGATGTGATGGAATCTGTCCCGTTTGGACCTAGTCGGTGTTCCATAGCACTGAACGTGTAACCGAAAATGAAATAAATGACCATAATGGGAAAGAAAAGCACTAGAATGGCCAACACTATAAAGAAAAAGACAAGTTTATCGGTGACTTTTTACCAGGAACCTTTTCTTTTTTTGTATTAAAGAGCCTTTCGTGTAGTAGGCGACATGACAGGGGAGGTTTTAGATCCGATGTATTGGTGCTTTATCCCCCTGAAACTTTTCTCTCAAATCAAGTAGCCAAAACCAATTTTATTTGGGCTTCATCCAAACTGTCAAGGGGTTGATAGTGTGAAAGAAAACAATATCTGAACAGAATCGAAGCTATAAAATAACCCATGGATATTAAGATCTAACCCTTCAACGTGTCCTCTTGCCTAGTGAGTAGCCTACATAACAAACCATTGCAGATGTAAAAAAAAAAACTGTACATCTTATGTGGGCTAAGCACCCCCTGAAGGTTAAATCCTAGAATCCCTCCTGCTACAGAAGCCACTTCCTTAAGGGCCAATAGCTTGATTGTGAACATGTTATCCTGCACATTATGCTTCTTCTTTCCTTATCACCGTAGAATGCCTGCATCACGGCCAAGCTCCGGGACATCCTGTATGTGGTGCTAAACCACCCGAATCAGTACTGCAAAGATCGTCCCCGCATCATTCTTCTCAGGCGCAAGCTGGAGAACCTGTACAGCATTATCAGCAGAGTGTGTTACCGGGTAAGACAGCCTGTACCTGTACACCATCACCATCAGAGTGTGTTACCGGGGTAAGACAGCCTTTACCTGTAAAGCATCACCATCAGAGTGTGTTACCGGGTAAGACAGCCTTTACCTGTACACCATCACCATCAGAGTGTGTTACCGGGGTAAGACAGCCTTTACCTGTAAAGCATCACCATCAGAGTGTGTTACCGGGGTAAGACAGTCTTTACCTGTACACCATCACCATCAGAGTGTGTTACCGGGGTAAGACAGCCTTTACCTGTACACCATCGTCAGCAGAGTGTGTTACCGGGTAAGACAGCGTTTACCTGTACAGCATCATCAGCAGAGTGTGTTACCGGATTAGACAGCCTTTACTCGTACACCATCAGAGTGTGTAACCGGGGTAAGACAGCCCTTACCTGTACACCATCACCATCAGAGTGTGTTACCAGGGTAAGACAGCCTTTACCTGCCATTCACTTGGCCAGTTGATCTGCATGGGAAGTGGGCCCAAGACGCAATGTCCCTTGCTTGTGTCCACCCGCAGGACCTGGTGTTCTTCTCGGATGACTGCGAGGCCATCGACACCGGACACAGTACTCCGAACTACGGGGAGGACAGACTGCAGCTCCTGGTGGAAGAGCGCTGAGCTGCAGCGTCACGTCGAGCGCAATGCAATGCATGAGTCCTCCGTGTATATATATTCTGTCCACAAGTAGCCTCAGCACACGCTCACACGTTGCCATGCCCGCAACACACGTTTTTTTTTTTTTTTTACCGTCTGGAGGTTGTGAAGCTGGGACAATGCGACTGGGACTGGTGAAGTCTGTGCATACACACACACCAGGGTGTTTTTTACTCATGGGCTCCTCTGGTGGAGAACATACGCTCCCCGCTTTGTTACACAACGTGATACCAAGAGACTTGTACAGGATAGACAATATGCAAGATAGAATGTCATGTAAAATGGGTACGAGATATGGAATGTGTGTGTTTATGAAATAAATGTAAACAAAAATCACGCAAATGCGTTTCCTGCTTTCCGGAGCAAAGTATTTCAAAACAGAGCCATATGTTTTTTTTCTGTGTTCACAGTCGTTTTACTGTTGGTTATAAGGTCAGATAAAGAGGTGAGAGAGATGTTCAAATCAAACATTTACACACACACACAAACTGAGAGTGAAGTCTTCTTTCACACAGCGGTGCATATTACTTTCTTAAACACTTGGCAGCTAACATCACAGTTGCCCCATAATGTGTGTTCTGGCGTATCTCCTCAGTGATGATCAGCCAAACTTAGCAAGCTGAAAAGCACCATGCTCAGAAACATTTCCCAAAGGTTTATTATTTCAGGGTTTTCACTGGAATGACTGGCATTCAGCTAATTTCCTGTGGAAACTTCCACACTCCTTGATGGAATGTAACATGCTATACCATGAGTCTCAAACCTCACCAATAACAGCAGCACCTTCAGGTAGTATAGGTGCGACTGGGATCCAGCAGTCCTACTGCGCTGAAGCAGAACTTCTGGGGGGAGACACCATGGAGCCTGGGCTGGAAACCGATGACTGCATAGGGGCAGAGCAATGCCTTGTTTCCTGCCTTGTTACATTATTCTATCCCACAGGAAGCTAATTCCATCAGTGGATGAAGGTTCCAGAGGGGGGGGGTATTAATGTGTATTTCTACAGGGGCCACTCTGTGGATTTGAAACCCTTACAGACACTTTCAAAAGGACTGTGCTGGCCTAGTTTGTGTTCACTGTTAGCCAACTAGGTGTTTTACAGATGCCTTCCTCCAGCTACATGCTTCCTCGTGACAAATATGAATGGAAAGAAAGGGAAACGCCACATTCACTCAGAGTGGACCTGAAGTATATCAGATTTTAGAGTTTTAATCTACAGTCTGATTTGGGTGACTATCTGGGAGAGTGGGACCCTGCATGTTCCCAATGCACCCACTCCAGTGATTGAGACACTGATTGGATTAGTTGACGCACAAGATTGTGTTTATTGCTGAAGAGAAGAAACATTCAGACAGTGACCTAAACTGACCAATATGTTTATTTCATAAACATATTGTTTGCAAAGAAAACCATGAGTTTTAGACTGATGTTTCTCAATGTCTGGCAGTTTTATGTCCTAAAAGTATATCTAAAGCCACTCAATGGACATGACTCTAAATACATAATCTAAATAGCATGGGCAGATTAAAAAAAAAAAAAACTGACATTGTTCTCACAAATTAACTCAAAATAGGACATTCCATTGCCATTAACTGTATTTAAATGCTTACAGAGTAGCCTAGCCAAGAGAGGAATATTAGGAGGCTGGTGCACACACACACACACACACACACACACACACACACACACACACACACACACACACACACACACACACACACACACACACAAATAATCACACGTTACAGTTGAATTTGACTCGACTGACCTTTTACCTTTAGGCCTACAGCACGTGACCCCGACGTGACCACTCTTCTTGTGAGTATGTCTTTGGAGAGGGTAGCTTGACTCCCCCTCATTTTTAGTTCCGTAAATTAAAAAAAAAAACACAGATAATGATCAAAATGATTTTGTTTACTAATTAATTTCTTTGGCAGAGCCCAAAAACCATGACGGAATCAGGCTAAAGAAAAGGGTTTACGACACTATAAATACTTAGTGGAGACTCGAAATGGCCCTCCGACGACATCTGCTGGCGTACAAGCCAAACTACAGTGAGGATCCGTCGGCCCACCGTCCGTCAACACCGACGCTCGTACACTTGAGGTAATACCAACATTCATTTAAAATGTAAAATAATTGCATTCTTACACAATAATGAAATTAATAATAATGAACTAGTATAATGATTATAATTGAGAGAGAGAGGAAAATGTTTGGATTGATTTGTGTCTGTTTAGGTTTTAAGTTAGGTTTTAAGTGCTACATGACATTGTCATTAAAAACGGTGACGTGCCAAGAGAGTTGTAGACATACTTGAGAAAAAACGTTCAAGCAGCAGTCATACTTTGTTTGAGCTTCAGGCATTCAGATATCTTGGGTGTCTTGTACTCCTCGAGAACTCGTCCCAGTCACACTTGAGCTAATTTAATGTATTCATGATTTAATTGCTAAAAGCAGAGCATAGACTACAAAAAAACACCAACTGGCAGGCGAATTAATCAAGTTGTTAACGGCTTATGCCTAACTCTCATCATTTTACCCAGGGTTATAATAACTTATTTGTGACAGTTTTTTAACTACACTTTTAACCTGTGGCTTTATTTAGTTTATCTTATTTATACTTAATCTCCACTTATCCCGCGCAACGCACACACACACACACACACACACACACACACACACACACACACACACACAGTCAAACAACGTTGAAATTATATTTGGCGACCATTCAAAGCGATGTGGGAACAGTTGACATCTATTTATGAAATCTGACATGTAATTATTGCGCTTGTTCGTTTGAAATGTGAACTTAAAATGATTGACAGAACCGCGTTGTCCTGACAGTGTAGGGAAATCTCTGGAAAACCAAAAATATAAATCAAAAGGTCGACAGTGACTCCAACGCCCTCTAGTGGACCATCGGTAGCCCTACTCGAACTTTTAAAGACCGCTTTTTCACCAATTATGAAGGCTGCGAAGATTCATTACATTGTGTTTATGCATATCTACCCTATATGTCTGTGCATATGTATATGCATATGTATATGTAGCCGGTCTAGAAAAATAACTTTATAATAGGTTCTATGAACGGTAAAATTATTAATATAGGGTAGTTATCGGACTAATTGGATTAGGCGGTATTATGTTACGTTAAAACGATGAATTCCCCGTATCTTATCTAGGCTACTCCTAAAGGCTCTTATAGCATGTGTGGTTTACATCGACCTACATATAGCCTACTTTTCGTAAATCCTTTTAGCAAATTGATCTGTGTGCTTTAAAGCTACTACTCATACTACTACTACTACCAAATAATAATAATAATAATAATTATAATTATAATTATAATTATAATTATACAAATTATTATTACACAAACATTAATGGAGTGCTAATAAGATAATATTCTTGTTTATTATAATGATATTATAACTTGAATTAGGCGTAGTAGTAGGCCAATCACTAATGTTGTTGTTGTTGTTGTTGTTGTATTCGTTTCAGTGTGACCTATAGAAAACTAAACACATCATTGTTTGAATAAAGAGTAGCATACATTCATGTGTAGTAAAGAAAATATATCCTGAGCTTAGCTCTGTGCAGTAGGCCAGGACACTTGATGCTTTAACATTTTATGCGTGTTATAACCACAACATTATAAATAAGACATTGTTTGGTTCGTATTTAATATGTGATTTAAATTAACCTAGATAGCTAAAATATAAAACATAAAATAAAAAATAGTTACGTTAAGTCGGTCCGTATGGGAACAGCGATAGAACGCTTTGGTGAAGGCCCTTAAAACGATGCAGCTCCTACTTTCAACAGAAGGGGGCAGTGTTGGATTTGGGGAAAAACGACCCTGGATTGAAATGACCGTTGATATTTTTAACCTGGCGTGAAGAAAAGACACACAATTACCATTTGGTTCGTGCGAATTAAATGGCATGTGGACATTCATTCATATGTTGTACTTTTTAGCAACCACAGCTTATTCAGCTGTCAATTTGAATAAAAAGCCACATCTTTTTCGGTCAGCAGTAACTTACATTTGTGCACATATGAATAGTGTATCCAGTAAATAGGTGTACAGTTTTTTTGTCTTCTATTTTAGACAACATAGGCTAAATTAGTAGACCATGTATAACTGAAAATCTATGTTGTCTGCAATATGACCATGTGAATAGGCCTAAATCCATTTTAAAGAAATGATAGATGGATGGAATCCACTTTTGTTAAAACTAAACAATCCATCAACACCTGTCCCCGCACATCGAGTAGACAGACCCAGGTTATCCCAATTACACGTGTTTTCCTCTCTGGCGCCGCCTGTGAGATGATGACAACCAACATTGTGTTTCTCTAGAGTCAACGATCCCGTGTGATCTTTAAATGATATAAACAAGTGAGTTTTGCTTTCAGTTTGGCCCCTGGCAAAACGGAGCAACCAAAGGAGCCCAGACTTAAAGGACGCGAGGGATTAACTTTCACTCTTTTGTATTCACTTGCTGTCGTGTTTAAACAGAGGGATCATCCACATGGAGTTGGTGGCCTATTTGTCTTCATTGGTTATTTTGGATCGAGTCGATGGTTTTCTTTGTTCGGACTTACTTTGACTTATTTTGTTCGGACTAAACATCTTATAGCGGCAAATGTATGGCTGAGTTTCAACAATCCAAGACACAATGAAGTAGTGCTAGACCCATAGAATGCAATATTGTAAAGCTCTTATTTAACAATAGTAGGCCTACATATAATAAGTTACATATCTGGACTTAAGTCGATATATGGTGTGTATTCGTGTGCAAAATATTGTATGGTAGTGTGGTGACCCACACTACCCACTATTTTATACAATAGGATAGGTCTATTGAAGGCTATACAATAGCCTACAATAGTAGGCCTATACGATATAGACAAAAGTCGACATAATTATGTCCAACGATACTCTGCACGCATTTGTTCCAAGAAAACAGCCTAATGTATGGGAACAACAGTCACGCATACTGTGAGACTGACACGGGAGACAAACTGCTGCACGCCTCCGTCCCCCGTTGACATTTGAGGAATGGTGGTAAGATCCAAGGGTCCGAACGTACAGTGGGCGGTATCTCGCCGGTTCCCTCCAATCACTGATCCGAACTCGGAGAGAGGCGCCACCCACTTCACGTTCGGGCCCTTGGATGTAGGCGCTACGTTTTTAGGAATGATAAAAGTCCCGCCTTGCCCCCGGCTATAGCCTCGCTGGAGCCGGCGTGCGTCTGCGGCAGATTGCCTTTGCTCATTATAGCAATTATTTTACTCCAATTTAACCCCTGCTTGAATAGAAGAGACGTCAAAGGAAACACTTTAAAGGGGTCACGGGGTAGACCATAATTTCCCCCATAATCACTAATTTTGTTTAGTAGGCTATTTGCAGCTATTGACATAAATATGGAAGCCTATTTATGACCAGTCCCTAAATATGTGTTCAGGAAAGTCACCTGGGTTTTGTGACGGTTATACTTCTCCGAAGTGACACCTGGTCTGTTTGTACGATAAATGTACACGATAATGAAACTCGCCCTTAAACGTACCTTTATCCATACTTTACACGTATTTTTACCTGGTATTTTACCTTAAAAAAAAAAAAAAACACTTTCAAGACCAGTTTGAAGTTGTCGACATTGGTCACCACCGCCCCCTAATAAATTCTGCTGGCGCCAGCAAAATATGAGTCAGTGATTTCAAAGCTGTGGGTTAAAGACAGCTGTAGAAATATGTAGTCCTTATGCCGACGGTTTGCTCAGTCAAATTACATTTGACAAGTTATTTTTTCTTTCTCTGACTCCCACATAAAACACACCTCCATACAAAGTATGAGTGTGCTGATGCAAAAGAGATACGCCCTCGTAACACAATCCATGTTACGTGTCACACGGCCTTGGGCCTACAATTAGTGTTTTCATACAGCTTCCTTAAGTTTTTTTTTTTTTAAGACACACTTGGTCTAAAATGTGAGTACACCCATCTGGGATACTTTGATCAGGACATGCTCATATTAAAAGCCCAGTTCCTCATTGTGTCATTCAGTTGGGCCTTTTTGTAAAAATGTTATAAATCCGAACAAATAATAACCAATAATTTATCACCAAAATGTACTAGTATACAGCCTTTTTTAAGTGAGATATTATATTGCGGTTGTGTTACATATTGAAGTATGGTTGTTTGGCTGGTTGATTTTTTGCTTTTGTTTATATTTTTGTAAGCAATTTGGTTATATTATTTACACGCAATTAAATAAATATAACTCAGAGGAACTAGTCCGCCGAAACACTAGGTATTTATTTAATTAGATTAACGAATTGTGCAATTCTAACGTGCCAGTCAAAACGAACATGAACAACTGCTTCATGAAAAGAATAAACAATTTATTGTTAATTTATGTCACAAATATAGTCATAATATAAATGAGGATATTCTTCAAATATACATATTTTACAGTACACAAATCCCTTTCGAAGGGAATCTTTCCAACAAACAGACAGTGCTGTTAGAAAATGCCGTGGTTCTCCAATTAAGCAAAAGAGCATTTGATGACAATTAGTGACCCACTTTAGGTGTGCATCATCGTGTACATGAATGCAACGTGAACGGGGTTGGAGTGTGTCACCAACCCTGAATCAAAACCCAACCTACCTGGGAATTGTTATTTTGTTTGGCGCAAACGCCAAACTGTGCGCCACTGTCGCTCATTGGTTTAGCCCTTTAAATCTGGCTGAAGTCCAAGCCCGCCACGAATTGTCAAGACAGGCGTCTCGTATCTTTGACACACTCAGTGGAATATTGCTGTCCTGTTGTCCAAACTTTACTATCAGGTCATCATGAACATGTAGGCCTAAAGCAGTGACGGGCTTGCGCCTCTGATACTGCTGGAGGGAATCGGTGTGTCCATACGGTCAGTCGGACGACGTGATACGGTCCCTGGGTCCCCACTCAAGCAAGGTGGTACATACTGTATCCGACGTGCGCAGCGTACAGTCCTACGGGTGACACCGGCAGAGAGTGCCTATGGAACGGGTGGGAGCCACCATAAGACCCCGGGACGTGTGCGCCGAGAGGAAAGGAAATTCCGAAAGCAGGAGGAAGCATCGGCTTGGCTGCCATTTTCAGTTTTTCCAATTCTGCCTCCTGGAGTCGCTTGGCTTTCGCTCTTCTATTCTGGAACCATATTTTCACTTGTGTCTCTGTCAGGTTAAGGGAGCTGGAAAACTCGGCGCGCTCGGCGATGGAGAGGTATTGCTTCTGGCGGAACTTCCTCTCCAGGGCCAGGAGCTGGGACGTCGTGAACGGGGTCCGGGGCTTGCGGTTGGTCTTGTGTTTTCTCAGAGGACAGGCAGGAGGACTCAGCCGTCCTGGAGAAAGAAAACACCGGATGTTTGTCAGATTCCCAGTGTCTCAGACGGGAGCCGCAGATTACTTTTTTTTTTTTTTAGGTCAATTCGCCTACTTTCTATTCTACTTGCCAATACCATTACATGCACGAGGAAATACATGCATTGAGTGCGCAATGACTTAGCCAGACATGCGAGGAACGCAACGTGAGCGGGCCGATTAGTGGGCTAGTTCTTGGGTTGTAAAAATAAAACGTAAACTTACGTGGAGGCGTGGGAGAAAAACGAGGATTCTGTAACCAGGAATTCCTGTCCTTGCTGTCCGGACTCTCTGGTTTGATCAGCACGTCGTCCTGCATGTTCATGATGTCGCCCACCGAAAAAGAGGAGCCCATGCCCAGAGAGGAAACCGAACTATCCAAATTCGAGAGGGATCCCATCCGTACGCCCAGCGCGTGGGACGTCCCGGCGACGGACGAGTGGTCGTGGGTCGACAAGTCTCGACTCGGTTTTCTGTCAGCCATAAGCGCCTCGACGCTGAACGGGAGAATGGCAACTTTGGGCTTCGCAGTCTCCTCCGGTGGACTCAGGCTCGTCTGCATGTCGCTCCGGCTGACGAGGAGAGAGCGCGATGGGACGTCTTCGGTCTTCAAACCAACTGTTAAAGTGGACATGGCGGCAGATGGGGCCATACAGGTCCGACCGATATTTGTGGGGGCAAAACTTGAAGTGGAAATAAATTGCGCAAAGTTGCTACGGCGTATCTGTTCTTATGGTATCCTCATGTTTTTATGAGGGCAAAGTGAGGTGCACTGCTTTAATGCAGGCGCTGGGGACGCGTCGGCCAATCAGGGACGCGATGGGCTGGCCGTGTTCCACCCAAGAACCAAACTCCGACGCGATGTGAGTGGCAAAGACAACAATAAAGTTTCTCTGTTCAAAGATAAACATTAGGCCGGCCTTTTGGTCAGGTGTAGGCCCATTAAAGAGTTAAATCCCACAAAAACAAATGTTCAGTATTCAAAATTGTGCTTTACAAATATGTAGATACATTTTTTTAGCGGTTGATTGAATGTGGAATTGGCATTTAATACACATCGGTTCAACTCTTATATTTGAAGACGCTGAAGTATTCGAGATGGCGTTGGAGTATTGCGCAACAGTTACGCGATGGGCCTCTCGCAGAGCGCTGTTTGTTGATGGCTGCGGGGCTCTAATCAGATTGAAACACACAAGCCATCGTAGTCATTTAGGGGTAATTATCGGGCTTGGGGAGGGATCATGAGGATATTTCCCCTTTGACTACATCCATTAAAGTAAAAAAAAAAGTGCTCCTCGAAGGAGAGGGAGGGCGCAGTGTGCAGCCAACTAGAGAGTGAACCTAGGCGGACGCCGCCGCTGCTTTACCTGCCTACTTAAACTGCACCCAATTATTTGTGGTCTTTTTCTCCCATTAAAGAAACGTCGTGCAGACGTGTTATCGTATCTCCATACAACAACGAATCTCTCGTCCAAAGCTTAATTTATGTCAAGACGCAGATTCGATGAATCCAAAGACTTTTAATGTCTTCAAAAGTTGTTTTTTTTTAATCCAACTACTTTTACCCATCGACATTTACAACAAAATAAATAAAATCACTTTTCTTTCTGCGGTGTCAGTTCTCAGGGAAGCGGCTCCGTCGCTAATTGCTAAGCATAAACCATGTGTCACGACTCGTCCGTCTCCTAATAGGCAGACACGTTGGTTGTTTTTAGGCGCCAGCAGCGGCGCGATCAAAGCTCGACTTGAGGCAGACTATTGAATACTTGAACCCATCGAGGAGGCTGCCCGCCTCCTCCCTGCTCGCCGAGCCCTGGGACATCGGGCCATTCAGCTTGAAAAATTAGCTTTCTCAGCCGATCGCATGCCATTTCAACTATTCAAATGAGCACTATAGAAGTAAGTGTGTAAAAGAAGGCCACTCAGAAGAAAAAGGTCAACGCTTCCCACTAGCTGTTTTTTGAGAGTCTCTCGGTGACATGTATTCTTTTAGCAATCCCCATTCAGAGACGTGGTCCAGCTTTTGTATAAATAAATAAATTACGCACTAGAAGCCATATTAGAAAATGCATTCACGCCGTGAACACATTCACGTTCACAATTGCTGGAGGTAAACGTCAAGGTGTCTGCGCCACACTATTTTTTTTTCCACAGTGGATTTAATAACGCGCGTATTGTATAATGAAGCATTTCCTTCGAATCCGGGTTTTTTTTTTTTTTTTTTTTTTTTTTTTACATGTGCCTGATTGGAAACATTGAAGCCTCCAACCTGGAACGAGCGTGTTTCACCGCGCTGAACCTTTGAAGTGCGCGGAGTCTGGGCGCTCCCACGTCCGTTTGAAGTGGAGTCCCTTCTCCGTGGGGCTCAGCAGGCCCACTCATTCTGCACCACAAACTCGTCCAAACGAGTCTGCGTAAACATAAATAGGACCACCTGAAACACATTAACATGTCTGCTCTGACCACCGTAACACTCCTTCAACATCACATCTCATCGATATTGAAACTTTTTTTTTTGTTTTTTTTTGTTGGGTTATACCGGGAAGAAAAAAAATAAGAGACTCGTGACTGTGACTTCCCATATAAATGCGTCCTGCAGAGAATCGAGTATACTCGAGTTTATTTGCCTTGTGAACAGAGGGGTAGTGGTAGTACTGCAAAACAATGGTTGATGGCAATTAGCATCCCAAACACTGGCCTTTCAGAAGACTGATGTGCCGTGGAGAAGACGATTACCATACCGTTTCATTTAAATCCTCAGGCAACAAATGAGGGTTGAGTAGAGATACAAAACCACTGTAAGCCTCGTCGGGGCTTTGTTTAACTTTATAAACTACCTTTGATTTCAAGTCAAGAGGCAGGGAACCCAGACAAAGGACCATTGTTGCCCCCTCTGAAAATTGTCTTAACCCTTTTCATGCGAGGTCTGTCAATTTGGACTTAAAAGACATAAAAGACTCCGTGGATGTCAAAAGGCATTTCAGGCAAAATATTTGCACTTGGTGAAAGTAAATGACTTTCGTCTGGAGACAATGACAGCGTATGTGAGTAGTCCCTATACATCTTGGTCGGATTTTAGGCTATAAGGCCTGTTCACGAATAAGAAAATCAACTTTTTGGAGGTTAACCTAATTCATATACGTTTGTATTTGTTTTTAAGTTTACCTTTCAAATTGTGGACATTTGGGAAACTTTAAAGGCAACGTTTGAGCGGGTCGAAACTCATTTTGGGCCCGTGTTATGGTGCGCTTCATCATGAGAGATGACAGAGGGAGTTGAAAAGAGAGACCCCACCCCAAGATCTCCATAATTACAGATAATATCCTGTTTCAAAGTAATTAGCGCAATCAGTCGGAGCGAGCCACTTCACTGGCGGTAACTAACAAAGCTCATTTAAGCTCCCCAACTCATTTACACTCCAAGTCGCGCATTAGGTCGACTACTTTAGCAGGTGTAGGCGGGTCGTTTTTTTTTAATGAAGCATCTGGAGACTGCACATTTAGTGTGTATGCAAAAGTGAGAAAAACGTGTCCTCTTAAAAAAAAGAAGTCAGTGAAAAGTTGTTTTTCAATTTAAAAAGAAAATAGTGAAAAGAATGCTGATGAGGACAATAATGAACGTTATGCCTCTACTATTTAAATAATAGGCTCTATGTCCACATTTAATGATTGAATGAGCTTTAATGACTCAAAAAAGCGATTTCAATTCACAAACTATATAGGCCAGAACATATTTTAGCTGTAGTAGATTACTTGAATAAATACATAGGCCCACATAAAGACAGAAATAAGGAAATTAAAGAACAGGCCTCATGAAAAATAGAAACGAAGCCTGCGAAACACACAAATTAGGCTTACTAATTGCTTGTCTATGTCCTCGGTTTGGTGAACATGGCCTACGTTTTGAATTACTCTTGAATTACTCCACGTTATTATCTATTTTGACCAGATCTATCGGGTAAATCACTCGTACTTTCACCCTCCTCACCTTTTAACCGGTGACAGGGGAGGATAAATGTATCCCACGGTGATGGCAAAACCCTCTTGCGGTACAGAAAAGGATTTTCGGTTCGGTGGTTGCCAACGTAGCGGGGGACCGCAGCGTTCGCCAAGTGCGTCTTTCAAATCAATATTTGCGTGACGTCGCCTCCAAAATGTTAGGACACGCTCATAATGTAGGGACGTCTCTCATTTGCATGGAGGTCATATGACGGGAGGACCTCTGGGTTGCGTGAGAGGGAAATGCATATGATTTAGGATGGAGGGAGTACAAATGATTCAGATTTTCCCGTTTCGCCTTAATTGATGCAAAAATTGATTGTTATCTCCAGGAACATATCAAACATTGCATTTTATAGTTTAATTTATAGGCCTAGTTTAATTCAACAACCTGGACATTTTGGCTGTCATTTGAATTTGCCCATCCCAATATGATAAAGAAGATAATATATTACAATATAATATAGTATAATATAATATAATATATAAGTGGGCCTATAATTTTTTTTTCGTTATAGAAAGTTAAAAGATAGGTAGTGCTAATAATAATAATATAATATAATAATATAATATATAATAATAACACATATAATAATACAATAATACGTAGGCTATGATTGTTATTAATAATAATAACAATATAATAATAATAATATCCTGGATTATTGTACTATTATTATTAATAATCAAAGCAATGGATAATAATAATAATAATAATAATAATAATAATAATAATAATAATAATAATAATAATAATAATAAATGCTGTTGTTTAGTTTGTTTGAAATAAATACACACAAACACACACACACACACACACACACACACACACACACACACACACACACACACACACACACACTTGTATAGGCCTGCACAATTTATCCTGCGCACACAAACCCCCGAACTTCTCGCATGCACGTTGAGGCAGAAACAAACACACGAGTCGACTGTATCGTGTTCCTTTAAAGCCTGACCTCTGAATGACTTTCAAATCAAAATAACGCTGTCCTGCGGACGGCAGAACCCAACGTGTGACCGTTTAATGACCGGCGCGCCATGCTCTGCTATCGTCAGATAAAATTGCAGCTCTTAAAATTTACAACATTCCGTCTTTCAATCAAAGACATCTCAATTACGCGAGGTATTGGTGTGAAATTGAATTATCACCACTGTATTACTTTCGCGACATTGAACAGGAATCAACTAGAAGATTATTTGCAAATCACTGGCTTGGCTAATATGATAGGCCTATAGGTTATCTCAATAGATTGATTAGCCAGTGACAAATCATTTCATTTACTTTGATAAGTCGTCCATTCACAGCCATTTTAACAGCCTGTGTGTGCTTGTTGATTAGAAAAATAAATAGACATACAAAGAAATGCTTAATACAGCGTATAACAAGCCATATAACTATATTTTTGACAAGTGGTTTTCATAATACAGTGAATATTGAAAGTGTAATTATTAAAATTATTAAGTAGCTAATGAACACCAGCAATCAAAACAATAAATAAAGGAAATAAAATAGAAAAATAAAAATATTTTGATACACTGAGATAAATACAAAATGCATTATTATTATTATTATTATTATTATTATTATTATTATTATTATTATTATTATTATTATATAACTTTTATTATTATCGTTATTATTATAGTTATAATTACTATTTTGACTCTTACTATTTGTGTTGTAGAATTAAAAGTTTTAGATTTTTGGTTCGTAGACTATTATTAGAAGCCACAGAAACAAAATGAACACTGTATCTGAGTATGTTGAATTTTAGGCCAATTTATCATTTGAACACATTTTTGAATGATTTTTAATGCTTCAATTATATAAGCAATTTTATAAATATAATATGTAAAAAGGATCCTCATTTTGATCGTAAAAAATATTTCAAACATTATTTAAATCCCTTAAGAAAAACAAAAAAACAAAACAACTAAATACACACATTGTGAGCGTGCGGGACACAATTCTACTGCAGCACACGCGCATACGTTCCCTTTCCCCCTCAAAACACAATCTCTCTCTTTTCATCTAATTGTTGCAAATTAGAAAACCGATCTAATCTCTTAAAACCTCATGTAATTATTCAATCTGCGAGTGCAATCAAATGATTCCATACGTCAGGGTTCTGTTATTGCCGCGGAGATAAAGCTTCCATCTCATTTCACTCTGCCCTTCCAGTGACACCGTGTACATAAGCCCCCCGAAACAAAGACGTTAAGTCCATCATTTCGGGCCGGTCCCGTCCGCTTCTGATCCGGGCCGGGGGAAAGGCAGACCAGCAATAACACAACGGGCCGGAGAGAGAGAGAGAGAGAGAGAGAGGGAGGCATCGGGAGGTGGGCTTGGGAGGTGGGCTCGAGGGCGGTGGGGGGGGGGGGGGGGAGGTGGTGCTGTGGTACGGATGTGGAGACTCACATCCATGTGCCCCTGCATCTCTGATCACAGCCGGGCAACCTTGGCT
>JAXIVH010000008.1:6729168-6732549 GCA_036785325.1 Urophycis tenuis
TCCAAAGCCCTCAGTCTCCGCGCAACACATACGGCCTTTTAAGGCGGCGTGGATTCCTCTGGTTTCCACGCTTCATTGAAGCCCCACATCCCTCTGTACGCTATCGCTCATTATTGTATTTGTTGAACTTGAGGGTGAGGGCCAGGAAACACCAGTACTTTTATGCCCGACTGGATCTGGGTTTGTGTGTTCGGGGGGGGTTACACTGCGAGAGTAATTGGTTTCTCCCCAGCAGATGTTTATCTACTGTGAATATGCACATGGATGAACAAAACTTCAGAAAAAAAAAAAAAAAAAAAAAAAAAAAAAAAAAAGCTTTATATCGCAATTCTTACCAGATGCATTGACTGCGAATGGACTTGTGCGCTTCGCGGTAAAGTCAAGCGCGCTTTCGAGGAGACTTTCGGTGGAACCCAAAGTCTGCAAGGCCCAGACGGCTATGGGATGCCCCCACCGGATGCCGTAGACAGAGTCTCCCTCCGCATCCAACCGTTCTCCTCCTGCCTGCCTGCCTCCTGCCTGCCTGCCTGCCTGTCCCCCCCCCCCCCCCTGGTCCACATCACCACTTCACTGTAATCCCCGCCTCCTTCCATCAGTCACACACAAGTCGCACACACAAGCATAAATAAACACAGACACACACACACACACACACACACACAAAAGAACACAGGCGCATATATAAGCTACATGGGGGGGGGGGGGGTCTATTATGTGACGGGGAGGGCGTAGCTAATGATAGCCGCGCCGGCTGCAGCGTCTCCCCCTCCGCTGCGTGCTGTGTGGTGGAGCCACGCAGGCTGCACAAACATCTCCTCGGAGACACGACTCTTGTTTAATGAAACATTGCCACGGGGGGGGGTAGGGGTGGGGGTGGGGGGTGGTGGTGGGGGGGAGGGGGGGGGGGGGGGTGAGGGGGGCTCTCTCACGACACACAGGGGAGGCACAACTCAATCTGACGGACAGTGTCAAGCGGGCCACGGCAATTATGCTTTCACCCGCAACCCAACTCAAATCTCTCTCTCTCTCTCTCTCGGACTCTCTCTCTCTCTCTCTCTCTCTCTCTCTCTCTCTCTCTCTCTCTCTCTCTCTCTCGCTCTCTTCTCTCTCCCCCCCCCTCCAATAGAATAACACTGTGAAGATATGCTTAAGACCCGCCCCCCCCCCCCACGTCCCATCCCCCCCAGAACCAAAGCAAAAACACTAAAACATAGAGATTTATTTGCTCTGTCATCAAGAAGTGTTTCAAAAGTGGAGAGGAACGGGGGAGGTGGAGGGGGGAGGCGGGGGGGAGAGGAGGTGTCAAGGGGTCACGCCCCCCCCCCCCCCCCCCCCCGCCACCCTGCCGACTGTTTGCTTTCGCTTCGATCGCACGGCTTGAAGTCCACCGCGTACCCAAAGTGCCCACCGATGATGTGATCGTGCTTTTAATTGGGGTTGCAATTTGTTGGGTGTACCGAGACCCAGGAGTCAAACACGCGGGACGGTACGGTACGTGTTTGACACCTGGGTTTCCCACGCCTGGGAAACTCCACACCTCACACCCACACCTCTCTCCCGGGGCCCGCAGGCTCTGCGGTCGCCATCGCTTTGCCGGGCGCTCGCCCGGAACCTGTTTGCGATTCGTCATCGAGGGAAGAGCCAAGAGCGTCATTTATAAACACCCACGTGTTCCGCGGTGGTGCCCTCCCCCCTCCTCCTCCCAGTCTCTGGCCAGGGGGTCCCGCGGCGGCTCCTCTTCAGGGCTGACGTCTGACGCCGGCCCCCTGTCCTCCGTGCGGAGAGAGAGAGAGAGAGACGACGGAGTGCTTCGGTGCTGCTGGCACAGAGGACGGACAACCTGTCGGCGAGGAACGGACCGCCCCATCGCTCAGGTTGGTGCTGCAGCGCAGTGCGAGGAGGGGGGTCTTTGAAGGGTGATGGAGCGTCGGCTGCTGTGTGCGTGGCGGCGGCGGCGGTGGCGGCAGGGGGGGGGAACAGGTGTTCGTACACGGCCCGGGAGCAGGCGTCAGTCCGGTCCCTGACGATCAGCCATTCGTATGCGAGTGACTCGTACAGGCTGAGCCAGCCGGCGAGTCTGCTCTGTACGAGGCCGGGGTTTGGACTCCTGCACACCGAATCGAACTAAAAGAGAATCAAGTCATATCAAATAAGGAAATGTACCAAAAAAAATTAAATGCTTTTTCTTCTTTACATTTTAAATTCAGTCTTTGCAAGATGGAATCGTTTCCCTGGAAACAAAACCGCAGAATACCGCATATCACAGCATCGCATTGAATCTACTTGAGTGGTTCATGTCCTAGAGTGCTGACCCCCCCCCCCCACCCCCCGTACGCCGCTATAGGCGCAGGTTCGATGCCGCAAAGCCAACAACAGACGGACGCCCGACAACAAAACCACATCAGTCCCGAAAATGAGCAATGGGTGGCAATTACAAAGTGGTTACAACTTCATTTCAGCGTAACAGGATTTATCAAACCCGTGAAAGGAGCAGCAACACAAATTTAGGAGATTAAGGATCATGTTGGGCCCCCTACCCCTCCTACTACCCCCCCCCCCCCCCCCCCCCTCCCTCCCCCCCCCCCCTGTGAAGCCGCAGATTGAAAGCTCAGTGGAATTCCGCCCCGAAGGCGAGCCCTCCCGCCGCCGACGGAAAAACCTGTCGCACTCGCGTCAACAGGGCCTCCTAACCCCTACCCCCCCCCCCCCCCCACCCCCACCCCCACCCCCCGCGCGCCCCCGTAAACCACAGCTCATTGGGCATAAGAAACACAATTAAATTCAGCTAAAGCAGGACCACTGGCTGCTCGGCTGCGGCCTAACAGGCTTAACAGGGGAAAATAAATCTAATTGCGTGTTATTGGCCTGAAGTTAATCCCCAGTAGCCTGACAGTGGAGGTGGGGGGTGGGGGGGTGGGGGGGGAGGTGGGGGGGGGTGCACCGGGGGGCGGGGATGTGTGTGTGTGGTGGGGGTGGGGGGGGGGGGGCAGACACGCACTTGACTTCTGACGAGGGCACTGAAACCAAGAAGAGCCCCCTGAAGTGGTCCGTACGCGCCACGGAGTGCAGGAGGCGGGGGGAGGGGGAGGGGGGGGGGGGGGGAGGTCGCCGCGGTGGACCCAGCGAGGCCGGCGGGGTCTTGGTGTTGAGGGGGACCCACCCAGCGAGATACAGGACACCGATTGAATTTCATCTCGGGGGCGAAGGGAGGGCATGTGTGTGTGTGTGTGTGTGTGTGGTGTGGGTGGGGCGATTAGGAGAGTTTGATGGACCCCCCCCCCCCCCCCCCCCCCTCCACCCCCCCCGGACCCCCACTCTCGTCTGAGGTAAGAGATGCCCCCCGCTGTAAATAAAGTGTTTCATGGTGCCGGCCCGTGAGAT
>JAXIVH010000008.1:6737749-6792749 GCA_036785325.1 Urophycis tenuis
CAGAGAGGGGGACTCGTGAGAGGCCACCACACCGTGTTGTCACAAGATGAGTTACTTTCCACCACTTCCATATGGTTCCAGTCACATATTGGTCTGCCGCTCTCTCTCTCTGCCTCTGTCTGTCTGTCTGTCTGACTGTGGGTCTGTCTATCTATGTGTGTGTGTGTGTGTGTGTGTGTGTGTGTGTGTGTGTGTGTGTGTGTGTGTGTGTGTGTGTGTGTGTGTGTGTGTGCGTGCGTGCGTGCGTGCGTGCGTGCGTGTGTGTGTGTGTGTGTGTGTGCGTGTGTCTCTCTCTCTCACTCGCTCTCTATCTGCCTCTTTGCCCCCCCCCCCCCCCCCCCCCCCCTCTCTCTCTCTCTCTCTCTCTCTCTCTCTCTCTTCCTCTTCCTCTGCTCTCTTTGCCTATTTCTGAACACACATCAAGTCAGTCGTAACATTTTGGCCCTGGCTAAAATGAGCCTGGGGTTGAGAATGGGAGAAAACGACCGCAGCGAGCCAAATGGGGTTTATGTTTTGATTTAGTGTCTCTAAAGTGGTGGGTTTTTGCTCTAGGTGGAAGTACAGAAGACAAGTCAGCATGAAGGAAACGGAGAATAGTGCCCATTGTTTTAAGGTTACCATGGTCAGATAAAAAACAAAACCCAACCATCTGAATAACATAAAGCTAATTGACCTCAAATGGCCCAGTTATAGTACTGGAATAGTTCTAGGTTTATGAGTCAATAAAGATTATTGTTGAGAATATTGGTTTTTATTTTTTCTACATGAAGTGAAGAATGCTGTGGGCTCCATCTACCTCTTGTCCCCTCCACACAACGCAGAGGAAGGTTCTTCGCCACTGGCTACAGGAGATCGAGCTTTCGTGTGACTCCTGCCGGCTTTTTGCGCCAAACATGTTGACTATATTGCGGTGATTTACTGACGATGAGGCAATGGTGAGACGAGCAGTGACCTGCTGTGTAAATGCTTCCATACATAGATGTTTTTTTTTTCTTCACACGTGAGAGTTAACATGCAAGTCCCTGTCGAAGCTAGAAGTGTGTATGTGATGAAGTGATCCATTCATGTCCAGACATAATACCCCCGATTTAAGACTAATGAATGCGTGCAAGGTGCAATAAAGTAACTGTCTCTTTCGGTATTAAATCCCACTTGTGACATGATTCGGTCAACAGAAATACAGACATCTGGTCTTGATATTACACTAGTCCTGTTTATGGCTGCCTGCAACAGCGCTTTAAAGGGAAAATGACAGAATAAGTGAAATACAATTTTTGTTTTTCGAAGATATTGAAGGTGATATTGCATTTGTGTTTAATGTACTGGAGCCTGCGACTGACCTGAATGTTTTTCAAAGTTATGTTTATAACCCCTTAGTCATCTTGTAACGGGGCTAACTGTGTCAGGACATATCAAGAGACTGGCCCACATCTGAAAATGGTTACACCACACATCAGACAAATGGCCGTGACAGTTACTGAAGTTACTCAATATAACAGCATCAATCCACAGTCAACTACACAAATGAAACTGTGGATATTATGAGCATATATAAAAGGTCATCAAACCAGAAATATATAAAATCATTCATAAAAAAGGAAATTAAATACTACATATATTTGGCAGTTCCAAAGGACTGTAAAATTGTCATTTTACATTTCAGGCACTTCAACGCTTAAAAAAAGCACTGATGAAATATATACATTTTGTTGTCAGTTGGAATAGAGCCTCCTTTGTTGATTACATGGGTTCCAAAAAGTCAGTTACGATTAAGACGTCAGGCGGCCATTTTGGTTTGATTGGCTGATGAAAGGTATAATTTAGTACTGCCGGGACACCAACTACAAAACCCCCAATGCAACGTTATAATGGAATGTGAAAACTGTCCAGAGGAGAAGAAAAAGATGATCTGTTCTATTGGCTTTAATTACAAAGAGGATCCCCTTTCATTGGCGAGGCACATGCTGTCCGTTTTTGAAGACCATTGTGGAAAATTACTAAATCAAGCATATCCACAACTATTATATCTAGGGTTTCTTTGTATGGCCAGGTTATTCTTCTTTTTCAAATCTGCGGTATCTAAAAATGTAAACTGGAGTTCTAAAAATGCTCTTTGACAAAGATATAATGACGTAAAGTTTGAGATATTTCAAAGGTAAAAATATATGAAGCTGCACAAGATAATGTTATCAATGATACAATGACTGCCAACCAAAAAGGAAATAACTCCACTAAGTCCTATTTGTACCTCGGGGTAAAAGGCAAAACAAAATAAATTCAATGATTTAAAAGCCAAAACCCTTTAGCTACCTACAAATAAACAACATTTAAAAAATAAATGATTCTTAATCCTTAGAGTGGATGAATTGTGCCTGTAGCCTATTAGTAATGGGTAATGCCCTTTCAAACCTAAATAAAGTTAGGTATCACCAACCACCTGAGGGAAAATCTAAGATGTGATTGCAACATCTCCACTCAACCTATGGGAACGCACATTATTTATTGTTGGTCAGAGAAACTAAGCAGCTAAGCTGTTTTTCCATGAGTCAACATGCAGAACATTAACAGAACAAGTACACGACCTTGCATGCAAAAACTACCATCCATACGCAAACTGAGATCCTGGATATTACGCCTGTTTAAAGAAGGAACATCTGACTATCCTCAGACATGTGTGTTTACTGTACTGTGTGTGTGTATGTGTGTGTGTGTGTGTGTGTGTGTGTGTGTGTGTGTGTGTGTGTGTGTGTGTGTGTGTGTGTGTGTGTGTGTGTGTGTGTGCGCGTGCGTGCGTGCATGCGTGTGTGTGTGTGTGTGTGTGTGTGCGCGTGTGTGTGTCCATTGGTATGTCTCACATATGGAACACACAGAAAAAGGCCTCCAACGCTCTTCACCAAACAAACAGTAAACAATATCACATCAGAGCGAGCGAGAGAGAGAGAGAGAGAGAGAGAGAGCAACAGCATGAGAGACAGACAGATCGTGGGCCACTGGCCGAGCATTAAATGGGTGAAAATCAACCGCTCCACCAATCTAACTTATAGTGCACATTAGTGGAGCGACTTGCGTAAAAAAAAAATCCTTGAGAAGGTTTTTCTCCCCGCTGCTCTCCATGTCGTCATACAGCTGATTCAGTAAGAAAGGGTCATTTTCATGTCTAAACTTCTCCCTTTAACCCCACCTGTCAGCTCCAGTAAGGCCGGTACTCTGACAAGACAGTAATGAGTGGAAAGAGGTGAGGAAAAAGGCCCCGTTTAAGGAGAATTGGGGCTTATCCAGCGGCCAATGGCTTATTTGTCCGCCTGCAGGGCGTGGCGGGAGGCTTCCATCTCAAAGGCCAGCGCGCTCCCTCCCCTCTAATTGCTGTTCCTCAGATCCAGCGGCCTGACATTCCTTGCCTGCGACCGGTCCAAGTGACCGCGGCCAAAGGATCCACAGATAATCACCATCAAAGGGGAGGGGGGGGGGGGGTGCGACGGCGCTATCTCAGGCCTGAATCGTCGCCGGGCGGCCGCTGTCTCCAGAGGGGTGGGGGGGGGGGGGTTTTGAACACACATGACCGAATTCATGACGCCGCTCGCTCATCCACAGGTCGCTACGCTACAGATGTGTGTGAATGCACGTCTTCTAGAAAGTCTAGAAAAGTCTTTAAGCCTATCCCGGTGAATCACCCTCGGGATCCTGTTAGACCGCAGAAGAGCCAGGCAATTAAAACGTTTCTGGAGGGCGGGTAGAGCCTGTTTTTTTGTTTTTTTTCAAAAAATTCTGCTTATCACCGTCCCCCCACCACACACACACACACACACACACACACACACAAAGTGGTCTTTCAAGCCATGACCGGACAGCTCCACATGACGGGGGGGGGGGGGGGGATGAGAGAGGGCCGCGTCCCGGGGCTACGGGTGGAGATAAGGGCCCCTTTGATCTGATCGAGCCCCCCCCCCGTGTCAAACAACCAATAGATGAGACGGGCCGCCGAGATAAAGGGGCCCGGGCTGACGGCTCTGGTAATGGCGCAGACAAAGAGAAAGTGGGGGTGTCAAGGAGTTCTTTTTCAGGCGCTTAAGTGGACGGCCCGGAGGAACACCGCAAAAACACGTCTGATCCGTCAGGCACAGAAAGGATACCGTCAAGCCAGGCTTCAGCCCCACGTGTCGCAGGAGGGGGGTGGGGGGGGGGGGAGACAAAGGGCCCCGCACGTAGGGAATGCAGATCCCGAGTTTGATTGCAGGATTTAGATCACCTGTGATGATTGTGACGTAGGCGGATCAATGCACGATGGATCCTTGTTAAACGCTGGTAACGCTGATACGCCCGCCCACAGCCAATCTATTCAGACCTGCCAACCTTGAGGAGATGTTATGAGTGCACACATGTCCCCAACTTCCCCCCGGGCCCCCGCGCACCCGACAGATACCCACCAGTGAGGTGTCTCACTGGTGGGGGGGCACTGGGGGAGCGTACGCTGGCGTCGGGCTGTCGGGTGTGTGCGGGGCGGTGGGGGGGGGGGGGGGGGGGGGGGGGGGCAGGGGGATGTTGGGGGGCATGTGTGTACTCATAACATCTCCCTCCTCAAGGTTGGCAGGTCTGTCTATTGTAACCTATTGATCGGCAACAAGATCCCCTGATGATTAGGGTTCTTTAGTTGGACCTCGGAATCACCAGAGAGAGATGGGGGGGGGGGGCACGATGTTTGTATAAACCTTGAATTGGACACATCCCCCGTGTCATTACGGCAGTCTGGCCGTGCCGTTGTGTTCCTGCTGCAGTTCATGAAAGGAGGCTCTCTTTTCTCAGGGAAAAGTCTCGAAAAAGCCGCCTCGGAAATCAATGCACAAGAGGGAGAGCTCCGGCGAGGGAGGCTTGCTGCTGCTGCCCAGCGAGGGAAGACGGTCACACTGCCCGACTGTAGCAGTCTGGCACAACACTAACAAAGGAAATGAGCAAACCGCACAGCAAATAACAGTCTTTTATTCGTCACCCCCGGGCCTCATCTCACATCTCGGTGCCAACACGAGTCACTTTAAAATAAACAGATTTATGAGAAATATTATGTACAAATTACTACATTCGTCTAGACGAGACATTCTTCTTCTTTCTTTTTTTTGTCCACGTGCGTTTGGCGTAGCCACGCAGCGTTTTTTTTTTATTAAACATGGTTATTGTTGTATGTCAAACATCACGACTCTCAAAGTCACATTAAATTGAAAAGACGTGAATCAGCAAGTTCACACCCGTTCCCACAGCGTAAACTGTGCGTATGAAGTGGACTGGGTTACAGAGCAAACAAGACAGCTTGTGCTCAAAGTGTTTTAAACATTTAAATAAAGGGTAACTTAGATCTCAGAATTCCACATTTGCATTTTGTGTGTCTCTATCTGTCAGGGATAAACCGCGACGGGGTGTCCTGTTGGTGGAAAATATAGTGTGACCAAAGGACATAATTTTCTACCCCGCACTGGTTTATTCCACTTACACCAAAGTTACCAACGATGATGAGACGGACGTTTCTTTCATCTGTAACGTTTTAGATTTTTTTTATCGACGGCTGAAAAACACAATATTCTTCTGCGGCGCTTTGGGCATATTGTTTTTTGCGTTGTCAAGGAAACATCTGGTCGATAGTTCCTACTTGACCGTTGTTTTCAGTTTTGGATTTGAGGCGCAATGGATTCGGAGCGGTTAAAAAAAGGCAGAGGTTTCTAGTTATTGAAAATGAATACACACCCTTTGAACGTACATTGTAAAAGCTTGATTCTGATTGGTCAATACCCAACGGGACCCACTCTTAACAGTTCCATACTGATGTGCTAAAAAAAAAACCCATGGTAATTGTGTGCAACAAAAAAAGGAGAAATATTTTTTTTTTCCAGTAAAATCATTGTCTTCATAGAATCATATAACTATCGACCAGATGTTTGCTTGACAACGCAAAAACAAGATGCTCAAAGCGTAGCCGAAGAATATTTAAATTTCAGCTGATAAAAACCAAATGAGAGCAACAAATACCAAATCATCGTTGGTAACTGTGGTGAAGCAGATGAAACCATCGCATTATCGGAAAATAACGTGCAACGCGGACATGATGATGAGACCCAGGCCGCGGTAAATATACTTTCCAACGGCCCCTTGTGGTTTCTTTACATAAATATCATTGATCTCAATCTTACTGGCTAAACAATAACAGTTAGTGTTCTAGCCATCGTCGTTGTCACGATGTTGGGGAACAGTTGTCGTTCTGCTGTGTCTTTAAAGTGCTGGCACGCCTGCCTGACAAACACCAACAACCAACTGTAGAATGTTGGCTAAAGGTGGCCGGCACAGGTTCGACATGTTTACAGACAAAAAAAACCTAACTGCGTAACACTGTTGCTGCGTACGTTGGATTTGAAAGGCGGGGGGTAACAGCAGATACAAAAAGTTGTTAAATTACATGACGGAATTCTGAATGACTTCAACTACAACAGCGTTAATATATTTGGAAAAATCTTGTAATTATTAAAATGTCATTAAAAAGGCACCCGCGTCACATTTTTGTAAGCTTTTGACTTGCAGGATTGAGTGGCTTTCAAGTAAGTGGCGGTGACTTGAAATATGAATTGGAATTCTGTAACAGGGGGTTATACTGCCATGGAGAACCCAGGAAAAACTAGTATGCAATAAGTATGCACATTTTCATTTTCAGAAGATTTCAGAAATTATATATATACATATAGGATATAATATTTCTGTCCTGAACTTAGATTAGACAAATGTAATTGTCAGTCATCTGGTTATTTATTGTACACTATACAACTACAGAGAAGAAAATGCTGAGGAAATTCAAGGCTATGCTAACTACGTAACATGATATGATGACTATGATTTTGATTATGATTTGGTACATTTCTGTAAATGAAAGGAGTCAGTTGTTGCAGAAAGGATTAAATAAGAAGGGCATCGGACTGGCCACAATTTTGTAAAAAAGATGCAAAATCGATTGAGTTAGAAAAAAAAAAAAAAAAAACGTGACAGAAATCACAGGAGCTACAACTTAAAACTAGAAATGCTTTAATACACCTACTTCTTCACATTTTCTCTCTCACACACACACACACACACACACACGCACACACACACACACACGCACACACACACACACTCAACTCACTCACAATAAGTGTCACTAGATACTGTGGTCAAACATCCATAATAAGCATAGACAGTAAAATCAAATGTAAACTACACGCACGCGCTTCTGGGGGGATTACCTCAGCAAAAAAAAAAAATTAAAAAAAACAAGAACCGGCGCCACGCTAAATGAGCACACGCCCACTTCACAGTATTTCTGACGGCTGAGGTTCCAGAAAACCGCGACCACGCGTCCGACCCGACCCGACCGGTCCACGTCAACACGGGTCCTTCGCGTACACGCCGTTCTGCTTTTTCAGCAGCTTAATCTTCAGGGAGTAGTACTCCTCCTGCAGCTTGAGGACGGCCTCCTGCCTTCGCAGGACGGACATTTCCAAATCCATTCGTTCCTGCAGCGTGGTTTGCTGCGAGCCGTGGTGCGACGACGCCGACGTGCTGACGGTGCGAGGCAAAGTCAATGGCGCCACCGGTATCGTGGCGGCGACGGCGGCGGTGGCGGCGGTGGTGGCGGCGGCGTTGACGGCCATGCCGTGGCCGCCCATGTTCATCGCGGGGGAGTGGTGGTGGACGCTGCTATAAAAAGACACCTTCTGATCCTCCGGGGAGTCGAAGGGGTCGCTGAGGCGTATGGTGGTGGACTGGGTGCACGAGTGGTGGCCGTTCTCCGCCAGCGGCGTGTTACACAGGTTGCTTTCCTCGTCAAAGCTGAAATCACAGAAGGGGGCGACGGTTTAGCAGGTGAAGGTGGTGATTGTCGGTTTGGACCTTTAAGACAAGGCAAGGCCGTGAAATTAGTTGCCATGTATGGTGTAAGAGATGGTGTGATTGGTGGAAGGTACAATATGTAACTGTGAATATGTAAGCGTTTAAAGCGGACAGCAGTCAAAGTTCATAAAATTGAGAGGGGTGTCTCCGCCCTCCTCCTCCTCCTCCTCCTCCGACGAGCTGAGTGCAGCTACATGCTGAGGCGAGTGCAACTATTCTATTTTGACAAGCGACACACGTCCCTTGTTGTACACCATCTGCTAATTATAATTCAGCTCATGTGGAATCCGTCTGGACATCCTTCTGGGCTCTCGGCCGTCTCCATCTTTCAAATGGAACCTCAAGATATACCTGTGTTTGAGCAAGCCTTTGATCAAGGAGCTTTTTTCAAAGGAGGAAAAGGCTTTTAGGTCAGTGGAATCGAGTAAAATCTCAGTGGATTCAGTTTGTGTGCGTGCTTCAATGGCTGCAGAACGCTGTGGTGGTGTGCCAATTTAGTGCATATCTGGCAACTCCAGAAAACTCGGAGAATAGCGAATCATAACACACGGGCCAAAACAACAACAAACGTTCCGACCCGGCACATAAATTTCAAAGGGGAACATACTGGCTGTAGCGTTGTTGCCGGATAAGCCAGTGGCGCGACTCAGAAAACGACTTGCTTGATCCCCATCAGTCTGGCTTCAAGACTGCGCACTCTACAGAGACGGCCCCCCTGGTGGTGACAGAGTCCCTTCATGCCGCCGAGGCCAATCCCTCTAATCGGTGCTTGTTCTCCTTCACTTGTCTGCGGCGTTTAACGCCGTGAACCACCAGACCCTCCTCACCACTCTCGCTGACCTCGGCATTACTGATACTGCACTAGCCTGGTTCACATCTTACCTTATGAATCGCACTTATCAGGTCACATGGAACGGCTATCTGTCCAAACCCCGCTCACTACCCACTGGTGTCCCTCGAGGCTCAGTACTAGGACCGCTTCTGTTCTCCCTATATACCAGATCTTTAGGCTTTGTAATCACATCACACAGCTTTTTCTATCACTGTTATACGGACAACACTCAACTGTTCCTCTCCTTTCCCCCCTCAGACACTCTTAAGCTCTTGGAAAACTGCGCATCAACTCAAGGTTAATCTCGCAAGTACTGAGCTTCTCTTCATACCGGCGAATCACAGGGACCTACTGGTCTCGGTTGAGGGCATTACAGTATGTGCCTCACCGACCGCGAGGAACCTTGGCGTAATACTCAACAACCAACTGTCCTGCACTGCAAACATCACTGCAGTGACCCGATCCTGTAGATTTGCTCTCTACTACATCCGCAGGATCTGGCCTTCCCTCACGAGGGAAGCGACACAGCTCCTGACCCAAGCACTTGTCATTTATACAATCATGTTGTATACTAGCATTGGTTACCCTAGCACTTGAAATCCTTGAAACAGACTTTCTTACTGTATTAACAGCAATGAAATGTTTCACCTTCTTCTGACAAATGTACTTTTTGTCTGTCTGCTAAATGCCCTAAATGTAAATGTAAATATAAACGTAGCATGTTTTCTTAATCTCTGATGACATACCATGGCCATTTTATGATTTAGTACATCAAAATTGTGGCACATAGCTCCTTTAACATTAAAATAATACATAAATGTATGTTGAAGAACCAAGCTAATAATTCTCCAATGCATCTTCAAATCTGTTCCATAGCTACGTGATGCATTAAACAATGTTAAACAATATTGTAATTTCATATTCATTCAGCAATTCTTTCATTCATTTTGCAAGATATTCAAGAAAAAATAAATGTGCACTGAGACAATTGAATGGGCATTATTTTGTAAACATTGTGTACCTCTGTTGAGTTTCGCTTAAAAGTAGAATAGAGGGATCTTTCATGTCCTCATCCATTCTGTCAGAGAGGTTCATCACAGAAAGTACAATCTGTGTGATATCACTCAACTGTGTAGGTGACAAGTCTTCACCTGTGAGAAAAACATACAGAAAAAATACCATTAATACAAAGTAGAGAAAATAATAGCAAGCTGAAACCAATGTGTAACATGAATTGACTTCGTACCACCACATGTGTAAAGCTGAAAATACTGTATATTTTGGTTTATTTACCAATATGCATTCGTTGTCTTTTTATTTCATTCCTTGACTTCGCAAGCAAATTCTCCCATTTTTTGGTACAATCAGCAACTGTGCGCTGATACTGAGGGAAACCTATATTAATGGTTTGGGCTATTTCTTCCCATGCTTGTCTTTTGGCCAGTGATGTAACTCCAGCGCTGCACTTCCTTCTGATTATCTCTTTCCGTTCTTCTATCAGCTGGGCAAGGAGTAGAGACTCCTCGTCGGTCCAGTTAGGCCTTCGCATCCTCGCGTACATGCCTGACTGAGAGAAATAGACAGCATGATAGATTAAGCAAAACAGAGACCACGTAACGTGATTCTATTCAAATGGAACAGGAAGCTGAATAAACGATGTGGAGCAACAGCAGTTAAGAATATATCAGCAACAAACCACCAGGCTGCTGGTAGAGCAGCATACAATAGTCGGTGTTATGAACCATACACGCCAGGATTTAACTTAACTTATTATGACTACATAATTTCTGCTGCTGTTTTTGAAGATTTTTCAGATTTCTAAGAATTAGAAATGGCGCCAGCTCGTAATGCTCGCGGCAATTAAGCAAACATTCACGGACACGTAAAGCGATATAATATGAGCCTCTATAAATGATACATACTGGTCGTTTAATAAACTATTTAAAATGAAAGTGTCGTTGTTGTAATCCTTAATGAGTGTTTCTCTCACTGTTGTCCTGACAGAGCACCATGTCGCGGAGTGATGACGTAGTTCTAATGTAGTGTTGTTTGTCTCGTGTTGTCCTGGCTGAGCACCATGTCGCTCAGTGATGACGTGAATCTACTCCTAAAGCGTGTTTCTCTCTGTCCTGGTCCTGACAGAGCACCATGTCGCGGAGTGATGACGTGTTGCCGGTGACGTGTCATTTTGTTTACAGCTCCCAGACTACAGCGACATGGCTGTGGACATAACTTTACTGTTTAAAGCCAGTGTAAAAACTGTCAAAACCCGAAACAAAGCCATGGGAGTAGGTTTTGATTCATCCAAAGACGACATATTCAAGCGGAGTAAAACAAAGCATGGCTTCTCCCCCAAGGCTAAGGAGGTGGTAAGTTGAGGGCTTCAATCTATTGGACTGCTAGCATCTAATGTCGACACACGCTGAGTCGCTAAATGTCTTCTCTCAGGCTTCTCTCTGGCTTCTCTAAGTTATTTTTATTTCATGAGACACTCAAATCATACATGTTTGAGACCCAAAACACCTCAGACAGGAACAACTCTTGGCTCACCAAACGACAGTGAAACGGGTCGCTACGTTTTCGCTAATGCTTAGCTTGATGTTGTACACTTTATCACCATCTATACGAATGAAAGACAAGTTCCTTAAAGAGACAACAAATAGAATGCAATCAGCAAGGGACGTGTTGCAGTTGTAGTCAAGTGCTTTGTCGTACATGTAAGAGGGCATTCAATGTTTGTTTTATATGTGTCAAACATGGATACTTTGAACACTTGCATGGGCTGACACGCCCAGCACTGAGTACTGGATTGTACAGCGGGGCCTGCCTGATTGACTGACTG
Organism: Urophycis tenuis; assembly: GCA_036785325.1. NCBI lineage: Eukaryota > Metazoa > Chordata > Actinopteri > Gadiformes > Phycidae > Urophycis > Urophycis tenuis. The sequence goes on from JAXIVH010000008.1 coordinate 6,749,323, forward strand.
ACATCCTGTTGCTCCCTGTGCAGTATATTTCCACTATACAAGAGCAAAAAGATAGATTGCAAGCTAACAACTGGTCCACGGGATTGTGGAGCACAATTCAACACAGACTGTATTAAAAGCCATTCTAAATTAGAAAATAAGTGAACACATCCCACGTTTCGGCAGGTAGATCGACATGAAATTATCTCATTCTCCCTTAAGCTCCTTTTGACATAGCTTTTTTACCCAACTATTCAACACCTTAGTGGATACAATTCATCCACTAATTGTAGTAAGCTGTGCATTGATTTTATGTGAACCAGGACACAATATTTATAACAGAATGTATTTTATTTGATAATATCATGCCAGTTCATAACATGCTCATACACTTTTGTAATGCTTGCAAGGACCAAATGCAGCAATAGCTGAAATTATCTGTTTATTTTATTTGAAAGACAATGGCCGAGTTCGACAAATGATTTACGCTTGCCAACCCGTTGTATGCATTTGTTCAACTTAATTCACTGTCAAGCCTGTTTATTGGGAAATCACAAACAATGCATCAATCACGCACAGTCATTATATTGTGTTGGTGAATGATATTCAATACCACCTTTTCTGTGCCTTGATTTTGAGTTCAACATTGATTTTGGGGTAGTGTATGTGAAAAGAAAACTGGTGTAGTGCCGTAAAGCAAGGTAGCTGTGATCGGATGAGCTTCTGCCAGTCGGATTCCAAGTGCCGTGTTTCCCAAATAACGTTTTCTGATTGGCCGAGTAAATCTTGTTTGCAGCCGATGCTGGGCTGGTCCCAGGCTCGATATCGAGACACAACTGGAGGTGAGCTTGTGACATTTAGGCTTGCTTTGCAAAGCTTCCTTAAAGGGGCTGTAGGTAAGATTTGGGAGTTGAAAAGAGCGAGGAGAAAAGAGCAGAAGAGATTATGTTTTTTAAAGAGGTAATATTATGCAATTGACAGTGGGGAGCAGTTGTAATATGTATATGTATCTTATATTTCAGATGGAATTCTCTAACCGTCACGGTAACAACAGTGTGTTTGTTGACAGACAGAAGCGTGTATTGTGTGTATTTGAGTTTTTTTATCTAGGTGCTGTGATGGAAAATGAACCCACGGGCCTTATACTACATGCAAGTTATCTGATTTATGTACCTGTTTTTGTCTTGATCAAGTCTGCCTTTATTCTCTCTATCTTTGCGAGGGAGAAACTCCCCCCCTCGGGAGAACCTCCTCTCTCAACCCGTTCTTCCACATACCTCACAGAACCAGAACCCTCCCCGTACTGTTTTTTTTTTCACTCATACTTCAATTTTGATGAGGATTTGCTCTTGCTATGTCCATCATCCATGGCTGTTTGTTTTATTTTTATTTAGGGTTATTATTCACTTTATATAGTCGTTTATAGTTCCCTTGTATTATTGTTATTAATCAAACAATGCACTCAGTTATTCTCAGTACTTTGGCCAACTTATCTATTATTATTAATTATTATTTTCCCACGTGCTGCAGTGTCACACTATTTATTTACTGAAGTAATTATTATGTTTCAGTTTTTTTCCCTGCATACTATTGTCACACCTTAAGTCGTCTCAGCCTAATCGCCTCAAACCATTCGCCTTTCAGACTTTAGTACTTCAAATTCCCAAGTACAAATTCAATAAAACCATCTGTTTTCGTCCCACAGTTTCGAACCTAAGTCCTCTAAACCTTTACGGCGGGCACTTATGCGCATTTGAAAAAAATAAAAATGGATATTTTGCCAGAAGGATTTAAACAGCTCACCACTGTTGGGTCGTCTCCCCCCAGGAGGGTTGACGCAGCTGGTCATTACCCCGGTGATGACGGTCGTCGGGGGTACCAGGTTGTGAGGTCCCCTTGTTGTCTAGATTTTGCCTGACCGTAGAGGAACACGGGTGTGGACGTCTCCCCTCAGTCTCCTGTCCTTCTTCTGACAGTCAGCCTTGGGATCCTGTTGGTGACACCAAATTGTTGTGGAAAAAACCGAATCCCATTAGAAGGGGGCACCGGCACAGGAGACGACAGTGAGCGCTGAATGAAATCAATCAATGAAATCATTCATATTCAGTGGTTGACAAGTGAACAGGCACAGTTCAACAGAGAGCAATACACTCGATACAGCTTTCTCAGAAGTATTGTTAGCCGGCGCCTTTTTATAGGGTAAGGTAAACAACTCTGAATGTACAGATGACCCGCACAGGGACATTGAAATACTTAAGATAAGGATGGACACCACCACTTTCTTTCCCACTCTTTCAGACGAAACACAGAGCCTCTGCGCGTTCCCAAAGCCTTGAGATCTTCCGTGGCCCAAACAGACAGGGAGTGTTGGTCAAATAAGATAACTTGCATGTAATATAAGTGCTGGAAAAGTATGAGTGCTCACAAGAATGATAAGCAGAAAAAGGCCTGTGGGTTCATTTTCCATCACAGTGCACTTTTGGAAACTGCACCAAACGCAAGCAATACCAGAGTTAGCCAGTTAATATTAATAGTTAAAACAGTATAATCAAGCACCACATTACTACAGTACTCCTGCATTGCCACTTTTGCTGTACATTATCCTATAAGACCCTCCTACAGCCTACAACACCGTTCAGGCCTAGAGGCGAGCTGTTTAAATCCACACACCTGCAAGGTTTCAAGGTGCGTGGATCCAAGAGCTATGGACCTTTTTGAGGTTAGAGGACAGAAGAAGAGTATGTTTTTATTACATGTGCATGTACATCCTGCCTATACACAACGCAGACGGTTTGCAGCTGACTTGGTAATGGTGTCCAGCTGGGGGCCTGGGGCTCCTTAGGACAGCACATCAGGGTTGTTGTCCCCATCACGTGTTGCGTTCCGGACACGCCTGGAGGCTCCCAATCCGGCTTCTCAGTATGTCGGGTTCCGACCGCCCACCCCCCCCCCCCCTTGACCGAAGAGGGAGACATGGCCGCAGGCCGCAACGTCCTCCTTTTGAGGGTCCCTCATACTGGGCTGACAGGCCGTCACCATGGGGATGGTCTTCAACAAATGGCGGTCAAACACCTCATCAGAGACGAGCCATCTGCAGGGCGTCCACAGTCTGTGAAACGATATTGCATTCTATCACCTTGTGCTTTAGTACTTCTGAGGGAGGCAGTAGCTCAGTGGGTAGAGCGGGTGGACAGAGCGGGTCGTCCACTAACCGTAGGGTCGGCGGTTCGATCCCCTTGATCCCCCTCCTCCTCCTCCAACTGTCTACATGTCGAACCCCACAAAATGTACTTATTGTAAGTCGCGTTGGACAAAAGCATCTGCTAAATGCCCCCTTTACCTTTCTGCGTCATCCCTTGTATTTTATTATTGTTAAAACAATTCAAGCATTGTCTACAATTTACTAGAGTCTTTTTTGATTTCCCCTTTTGCTGGACTCGGGGAACCTTGTATTCAGCTGGTCAGATGTTCTAGCTTACTTGAGATTACTTGCACTCAGCAGCCTACATCATGGACTCTGGCAGAGTGGACTGGTGCTGGCAGCCTGCAGGCATGCAGAGGCAAATGAAGTTATTAAAACACATTTGTGAAACACAATGTTATTGTGTTGGTGGTAATAGTTGGTTGGTAGTTTACTAATGCTCTCTTGTGTTGTTTATGTGCCGTCACGATGCACACGGTCATACATGGCGGTGTAATGCGGCCGTAATTACAGCGTGCAAAATCAGAAATCGGACTACAGCCATGTGAACCACAACAGTTGTACTGACTGAGTAGTAAGTGGTAAAAAAATGAATTGTAGCCACTTCTTCTTCACTTCGTCATCCTCGGGAGGTCCGTGCAACGGGACTCACTGACAACAGCCTTCTGTCACTTGAGGGCGTGGCTAAGTCCCGCCAGGCGGGACATAGTTGCTGAGAGGCGGGACCGCTGCACTGTGACGGATGTGAATGCTCGCTGCAAACAAGCTGTTTCAGGAAGTTCAGGTGGGATGTTTTCGGTGGGGGGGATTAAATCCCTTTGTCATGCACCATGAGCTTTATAGCTTAGCATACCGTAACCTTGCATACAAATAAATACATGGTATATTACGCTAAAGGTAAGAGAAAAAGCACACCCGTTCAACTGAACACACCCAAGACATGTCTCCTCCCTCTCTGCTCCTCCCTTCCTCCGTTTCTCTGTGTTGCATTTCATGCACCTGTGATTGACAGGCGAGACGGATTCCCCAAACCAATCACGGAAGAGAAGCCGTGATTGGTCAGAAATCGAGATCATGTCTCATGCAGAGGCAGGCACAGGCAACACAACTATTAGCAGTTCCCTCGCTGATAGCTTACGAATGGCCATGGCATTAAGAAATTACAATCAAATAATAGCTCTTAAATCCAACCTACAGCCCCTTTTAAGGAAAGAGCTGAGTCTGCACAGACGTAACTGTATTTTACAGGGTGCAAAATAAAAACTACCAACGATTAGGCCCCCTACAAAAGGCTCTGCTGATCATATGATTTTTTTTCCCTTTAAGGCAGGCTGAGGTGTTTTCATAGGCTCCCGGTTCCACGCTCGCACTAAGTTGCGAGGAGCGGCATAACACATTTGGCCTCCTTTCCCTCTGATGCGTGTTATATAAGGCGCAGACATGGAGAGCGTGGAACCTGGCGTCCCGACAGCCCGTGTCACGAGTCCAAGCTCTTTGAACGCCACCGGGCCCCGCGTCCCCTCTGGGGAGAGGCTGCTTTCAAAGGATACCTGATGTCTGCTGCGGGCGCCGCCGGCCCAGTCACAGCGCAGCGCGACCCCCCGCACACACAACCGGGCTTTTGTCACGCACCGCGCACTCCCGTTGCACTGATATTGGAAATGGCGGTTTAATAAAAGCAGAGAGATGCTGATTCAAAGAAACTCCAACCTATCCTGTGGTGCTTGCCCTCTACAAACCCCCCCCTGCTGCCCCCCCCCCGTCTCCCCCTTCCCAGCGCCATCGGCTGCTGATATCATCTCCAACCATCTCGGTGAACTGGCGTTGGGAGGAATTGAAATTGCGAGTTTGGAATGTTCTGACTGCCTACAGTTATGTTGTGGTTTTCATCCACCTCTCTTCCTCTCCCGCTATCCATTCGTCCCTCTGCACCACTTGAGAGAGAGAGAGAGAGAGAGAGAGTGTGTATGTGTGTGTGTGTGTGTGTGTCTGTGTGTAAGTCCACTCTTCGCATGTATAATTCCATAAACATGCTGCAATAACATTTTCTTTCGTCTCTCGAACAATTTCGGGGAGAAAGTCGATCCTCCCAAGAGCCAGTGATTAAAGGTGGAAGATCAAAACAGAGAAAATATTAAATTAGGTCCCCAGTAACAATGTTGACGGCCGGCGCCTAATGCACAACAGATGTGGGTGCCCTTCAAGACATGTACAGCTCCCCCCTCCATGCAGTTCCCACTGAATCTCCAGAAAACAGATAAAAAAAAGACATCAAAGAATGAGGGAATACATGCACAAAGCATTCAGATGAATGCTCTCTCTCTCTCTCTCTCTCTCTCTCTCTCTCTCTCTCTCTCTCTCTCTCTCTCTCTCTCTCTCTCTCTCTCTCTCTCTCTCTCTCTCTCTCTCTCTCTCTCTCTCTCTCTCTCTCCGCGCCGCACGGAAAAAACGTGAGTAGGAGTCTTGGAAGCTACCGAGGCACACTGATTGGCTCATAACCGGGCCCTCTGCGTTTGCAGGGGGGCTGCGTGGCCTGGGGGACTCCTCTACCTTCTAGAGGGGTCCCCCCCCCCTAGAGGGGGTCCCCCTCTCTGGGCCCGCGACTGTGATCTCCATCTCACCGCACACCTCCTCGGCCTCTCTGCAGCGGGCCGGCCTTCTTCTCGTGTGATTTAAACGTGTAAAATTGTCAAATTGTGTGTAGAAAATGGTGCCTGGCGTCCCACAAGCCTCCAGCAGCAGTGAACTCTCTCTCTCTCTCTCTCTCTCTCTCTCTCGCACTCTCCGCGGTGTTTTCTTTGAAACCCCCCGCCCCCCCGCCAGAAAAATGTGGCCGACGGCCAGAAGTTAAAAGTATGTACTTTTAGTCATGGGGAGGGCTGTTTATGGGGTCTCCGTTCCACAAGGAAAGTTAGAAAATTCAGATGACAATGTCACGTAGCCTCAGAATATTGAGTTCAGATTTGGGAGAGCGGTTCATTTGAAGTTTTTCTTACTTTTTTTTTTTTTTTTTTTGCTGTAATGGTTAACATCCCGGAGCTTAAAAGCTATTAAAATAATCCCGAAGAACTCGAGATATGATCTTGGAAAAAGCTTTTTGGAGAATTGTTGCAAACCACATAGCCCTAGAAAATGGTAGGAACTTTCTGTTGCCTAATATACTGTACTTACACAACACAATACACATGTTCTTATTGAGTTAGTTTGAGGTCAAACTGGATTCTACTTAGGCTTTTTTTTTTAGTGAGAGAATAACTGCCAATTGACAGCTCAGGTTTATGGGCTAAAATGTTTTGTCTTCCAAAGCCCTTATGTATAAAGTTTCTAAAGTAGATTTTGATGGCTTCTTCATTGATACTATTGGGGTGGATATTGTAGAATGACTTCAAAGGTTTTCAGAGCATGGAGGGTAAGGGTTTATGACACATTATAACGATGACCTGATGTTTGTTTGTTTATTGCTGTTAAATCTACCAGCGTTTTGTAAAGCCAAGCAATACTATTGACTGAAAGCGATAAAGTGCGTTATACCTTTTATTTTCATCTTCATCTTTTGATTGAATTGTACCATAAAGCCGACTATTTGACACACCATATGTTATTATATTGATCGTTTGCAGAAAAGTCCAAAATCTGTTCCAGGGACAGTTTGTGCTGTAACCCTCTGGTGAAGGCAGGGATCGCCTCCATTATTGTTTATCCGTTCACATCCCAGCTCGTCACTGTTATTGTTTGTTGTCGCGCATGACCCAAACTGAAACGGCAAGGTCACTCGACTGGTAAGGCTTCTTTCACGTTATATTTAGAGTTGCTCCCTTGCACAGACCTGTCATTAAAGACATGAGACAAATTTAGACACATCCGTCTGGTTGTCTTAACAAAGGCGAGCAATTAACAAAGGCATTAACCTGAGGTGTCCTACAGTTGGACGACATGTCTGACGCAGTGCCTCATGTCTATGCAGCGTGGCAGCGACTCGCCAAGCAGGTTGATTTCCTGGCGTGGGTGCAATGAACCGCGTGACCCTGGTCACATCGCATGCTAATTGTAGGTTTTAAGGACTCAGGAGGAGTCAATCAACAGTCGCCCATGTATGCAGTCACGTGCGCCTGGGTCTTGGCCTAATCTCTACTGCGTATTTCCAGCTGATTGTGTTTTTCAGCGTGGTCTTGCCGCGGGGGCTTGTGCCATTGTGCATCGAGGGATTTTATTGATCATGAACTGTTGCTGTGGAGGGCAACCTTGGTTTTTTGGAAGTTCTTCAAAAATATTTTAAAACATGTAACGTTATTTATGGTTATCACCTTGAACTTCAGGCAAAGTTTTTTGGGGAAACGTGGAATGGGTCATTTAAATAAATATATGTCAGAGTGTACCTTTTTTTTTTTCTAATTCCATATTAACAATGCACAGTGCATGTAATATTTTGGCATGTGTGTTGGCGTGCTCACTCTAATTACATCTTTTTTTATTGAAAGCCTCAAGTGAAACCGAAGCGAGCATTAGGGTTGTCCAAACATCCAGCAATTAACTTAATGCTGCAGCTTGTTAGCTGTGTTGGTCGTTAAACATTTAGACATCGATGAAAGGAATCGCTAAAGGTCACTAGAAGTTGCCAAGTGGAGCCCAAGTTGAAGCCAAATACAGTGGAAGACTGTGGGTGCCTTTTTTTTCTGTGTGTAATGGTTGCATACTAGTTTCTTTTATTTTCTCTCTGTATTAAAAATGCCTAATCTGTAGAAAAATCTTTCCATACAAATAATTCCCCACCGTACGGTAAAGACCCCGAGTGCGTGGCTTAGGTTAACACGCCCAGTTACAGTATATATTTGCGGATGCGTCATTTGGCTCGCTCTCCCCTCGAGAAAGCACCCTTCATAAGCGCAAATTAGCTGACGCTGTTTTGTTCTGGAGTGACTGGACTCGCGTTCTCGGGTTAGCCAAACGCTCTCCGAACGTTCCCGCAAAACGGACACGAGAGGTCATAGAAAAAAGAAAAAAAAAATCGACGCTGCTTTTCATCGTTTTGCACCCCTCTGGGGGCGTGGCCCTCTCCAGCGGCCCGCCGGTTTTGTCTGCGGCGCACGAAAACACTGAATGGGCCCAGAGGTTCCCGGCCGGCCGCGAGTCACAAACGGGGGGGGGGGGGGGGGGGGGGGCGCTGGTGATGAAGGTCTTGTCGGTTTACCTGGATTTGGCTAAACAAAGAGTCCCGGGCCATTCAGCGATCCCCGAGACTTTGGAGTCTTTTCTCGTTGCGCTATCATAATAACCACGCCCCCCCCCCCCCCCCCCCTCCCGCACGCACGCACACACACTCTCTTGATGGTTTGTTTGGGCTCAGCCGTGGCTGGAGGCGAGCTGGGAGTGGTGGTGGTGGGTGGGGGTTGGGGTGGGGGTGAGAGGAGGTGGGGGGGTGATGAGGTGAAGTGGGGGGTCCTTGATTCTGCTGATGATGATGATGATGATGATGATGATAACATAAGATGTGGCCCGGCAGACCTGTCTCCATCCTCATGCTGTCACTGCCGGTACACACACACACACACACACACACACCACACACACACACACCACACACACACACACACACACACACACACACACACACACACACACCACACACACACACACCACACACACACACACACACACACACACAACACACACACACACACACACACACACACACACACACACACACACACACACAAACACAGACACATAGACACGCACAGAGAAAAGCCTACACTCCCGGTTAACGTGTGAATAACACAACACTCGTGGACACACACACAAGCACGCCACAAGGACCCCCCCTTCCTCATTGTTGGGGAATTACTTGCTCTTTAGGGTCTTACGTTACAAGAGCAATTGATCCCACTGACCCCCTGCAAGCCCTTGAGGTTGTGCTGGGAATCCGAGCCTCAGTGTATACACACGCACAGGCACACACACACACACACACACAGGAGACGGCTCGCCCTCCCCCCCCCGCCCCTGTGACACGGCTCCCTCGCTCTCTCTGGCGCTCTGAGTCAGCACCTTCTAACCCTGTGGCCTTAGCACTGCCTGCTGGAGGGATCCGTGTAGTGCGTCAGAGGGCCCGGGTCCCCCCGTGCGCGGCGCCCGTGACTGACCTCGCCACAACTCCCATCATCTTGACGCATACGCGGATGCTTTCTGAGCAGCGTGACTGCAGGTCACCCCGGTTTGTTTTAAGAGGCGGGAGTCGACATGAGGAGGAGCATCGCGGGGGGGGGGCCCCCCCCAATATGTTTTTGATACAACGGAACACACACACACACACACGCTCGCTTTCTTGTCTGTTGTAGAGTGCGGTGGGGTTCGACTAGACTAGAAAGTCCTTTTTTTTTTTGAGGGGGGGGTTTGTTTGGGTTTTTTTTTTTTTTCTTTAACTGTTGGGTGGCTTCACTTCTGACCTTTTCGAACAAGCTCAAGCACTCGGTACAACATTTAAATCCTGACCTCTAATAATTGTATTATTACAAGAGAGGGGCGCAGGGGTTGGGGGGGGGGGGGGTTCGATGTGCCTCAACAGATTTTCTCTGTAGTCAGCCTCTGGCCTCCCAGAGCAGCACCCCCTACATCACTGGGCCACTATTGCCTGTCTGGAAAGACGAGATCTCAATTACCGGCAAGCTGTGGTGGGCTCGGTGGATCTTGACACCCATTTCTCAAACACTGTTGTTTTGTCTCCCCCCTGTAAATAGGAGACACTGTTGGCCTCTGGCTCAGGTTACCCCTTACAACTCAAAAGGTGGGGTATGGGGGGGCGGGGGCGTGGGGGGGGGGGGGGGGGGGGGGGTGCGGGGGGGGCGGCAATTTGATAATTGGGGTTGTTAGACCCGAAAAACAAGACTCGAGGACAGCGCCGCTGCGCTATCAAAATAGCCCTCCTGCCCATGGGGTGGGTGAGGGTGTCACACTCGCACACTTTGTGTCAAACTTTCAAACCCGGCGCTTGTCGTTCTCCGAATCCCAACAGAGCTAGCCGTGTCCCTCCATCGCCCCCCCCCCCCCCACCCCCCCCCCCTCCATCCTCACCCGGGCCGCCTGTCGCTGCCAACCCCGCTGCCCGCGCAGACGGCTGTCTCGGTCGACTCCTCGGTGTTTGACTGAATTACAGGGGCAAATATTGGATTAAACCGAGCTTCCTCTGCCCTCCTCCGCACACAAACACACCCACGGCCGTTTTTTTTTTTTTTTTTTTTTCTCTCTCTCTCTCTCTCCGGGACGAACGCTGGGGGAGCGGAGGAATATGATTTTATTTTGATTTGATTTTTTTTGAAAGCCTATTAGTGATTTCTGGGAGACGCTCCCTGAATGGCGAGCAGCGGGTTTGTTGACACGCGCCTCCTCGACATGGAAGTCGCTTGTTTGTTTGCTGCGTGTCCGAGAGCAAACAGGCGGCGCAGGGTAAACACGGGACGACGCGAGAGATCGATGGGACACGGGCGCTTGTGACAGTAAACAAACAGAGAGACGGCCACATTGACTTTGGCTTTCAGGGTTTTTAGGTAAATGGGACAAAATGGCTTCCTGGCACACCTTTATTAAAAAAAAAAAAAATAAAAAAAGTCCTTGCTTTTTTTTTCTTCTTTTTTTTTTAGCCACGCTGACGCTGCCAGAATACCCAGAGACATATCGGAGGCACGGCGTTTAGAGTGGCTGCCAAGGACATCGCTTGACGTGTGTATAACCGTTGGTAATGCCACTCTTTCTCTTCCCCTGGCAGATCACCAACATCACCAAACTGAAGGACTTTCTGCTGCAGCACCGGAAAGACTACATCAACGCCGGCAGGTAGGGCGTTCCTCCTCCTCAAAACCAGAGCACGGCCTGGCATGCCCTGTCCTGGGAAGGCCTTGAAGGAACCAGTTTAGGTGTGTGTTTGTTTGTTTGTTTGTGTGTGTGTGTGTGTGTGTGTGTGTGTGTGTGTGTGTGTGTGTGTGTGTGTGTGTGTGTGTGTGTGTGTGTGTGTGTGTGTGTGCGCGTGCATGTGTGTGTGTGTGTGTGTGTGTGTGTGTGTGTCTGAGTGTGTGTGTGTTTGTGTGCGTGTATGTGTGTGTCTGTCTGTCTGCGTGCGTGTGTTGTGTGTGTGAGTGTGTGCATGTCTGCGTGCGTGCGTGCGTGTGTGTGTGTGTGTGTGTGTGGCATTATATCAGGGGGACGTGGGTCCACTGGATGCCGTCTGAAGGTGGGCCGGCTGGGGTGGTCTCCGGCTGCAGTCTCCAGTCTAATTGTCTGGAATAATTGAGCTGCAACCGAGGGGAGAGTGGCTCACGCCCTGGGACTAATCCTGTCCCTCCCTCCCTCCCTCCCTCCCTCTTTCCTCACCCCCCCCCTCCCTCCCACACTCCCCAACCTCCCGCCCTCCCTCAAGGTCCTTCTGTGCTCGTGGGTGTGTGAAGGCGCGTATGTTTTTGTTGAGCCGTGTTGATAAAGCGTTTAAACGCAGCCATTAGGCTGTCATCGGGTGACACTGATGCGTCAAGTGTGTGGGCAGCGGGAAACGCAGCACGTCAGGCCCGGCTGGGGTTTGTTCGCCGTCTCGGTTTCACTGAAGCACCTCATTCAGTTGAACGGGATACTCCTCATCTGTAACACAACACAAAGAAAGTATCTGAAACTATATAGCTATATATATATACAGTATATATATATATATATATATATATAAATATATATATATATATATATATATATATATATATATGGGTTTTTTGGTGCTTTTACTCTTTAATGAATGGTTTTAGACAGAATTTTTTTATTTGCAGTTTTATATTGGAGGAAAGGTGGAGGAACTACAGGCATGAAAGAAAGGTGTTGGACCTACAGCCATTGTTTGAACCTAGGGAGGAGGAGGGTGGTGTGTGTCTGTATTGTTCAGTGCTGCATGGTGAAACACGTCTCTTCCAAGAAGTCAAAGTCACCCTTACAGTGTTGTCAAACAACCCCGCGACGAACTAAACGTGTGGTTCCATTCAAGGCGTCACACGCGTCGGCCCTCACAAGCTGACTGTTCAAAACCACTTAACACGCGACACTTGACCGTGGTGTGATGCTCTTGTCCTCTAGCCTCATCTCGTCCGACCTGACCCGCATGACGGACAACGAGCGGGACCAGATTGACCAGGACGCCCAGATCTTCATGAGAACGTGCTCGGAGGCCATCCGGCAGCTCCGCTCTGAGGGTGGGCCGGCTAATACAATAATAGTAATTGAAAATACGCACATGTTGTATACATATAGGTAAATATGTTCTAAATATTGTTTGGTTAATGTAGAGTAGGATAAAGGGGCATTTAGCAGACGCTTTTGTCCAAAGCGACTTACAATCAGTCTATTTGTGGGGTTTGACATGTGGACAGTTGGAGGAGGAGGGTATCAAAGGGATCGAACCGCCGACCCTACGGTTGGTGGACGACCCGCTCTGTCCACCCGCTCTACCCACTGAGCTACTGCCGCCCCAGTATGATGGCGTGTCAGTCCATCATGTGATGGACTGACATGATGGCTGAGTGGGTCGACACACTGGGAGCAGAATCAGAGGTGCTGACTTTCCTTGCATTGTTTGCCCCCAGCCTCCCTGTTGTAATAATTGTGCATAAAGGGGACCCTGGTACTTTCTGCTCAGCCATTTGTATGTTTATCTTTTTTTACATATGAACTGGTAGGCCAAAGGTCTCGATGACAAAGGTTGGGTGTCACTGGCATGTATGTGTCTGTTAGCATCTCTGTCCAGCACGTTGTACAAAATGAAAAGGTCATTGATACGTTGTGTGTTGTTCTTTTTGTTCGTGTTGCCTCCTCTTAGCCGAGAAGCAGGTGTTGTCAGCTCAGATGAAGGAGCACCGCGCGGCAGTGCTGGACCTCGTGGAGATGTACCTGAGAGGTGAGTACCACTCAAACCACCCAGTCACACCCCTGGTGAGATTTAGTGCACGGAACGGTTGACTTCGTCATAACAGTGAATGACATGCCTTATCGCATGCCTAAAGGGGCAGCCGCGGCCTACTGGTTAGGGCTTCGGACTTGTAACCGGAGGGTTGCCGGTTTGAACCCCGACCAGTACGAACGGCTGAAGTGCCCTTGAGCAAGACACCTAACCCCTCACTGCGCCGCTGTTACGGGCAGCTCACTGCATCGGGTTTAAGTCAGTACGTTTACATGCAGCAATCGTATAAGACATCGTTCGGACTTTTCAAGTGCATGTAAACACCTTAATCCGACCTACTTCGGACCTACTTCGGCCCTATTTCGGACATCTAAAATCGGATAACTACACCTGGATAATTCGGACTTTTAACGGCATGTATACTCAGCAATCGGATCTGAATCGGATTTTGCATTCTGCGCATACGCATCGCCATTCTGCACATGCGCAGAGCGCCACACAGCGTACGCGGCACTCATTGAGCTCAGCCAATCAGGCGTAGGCATAGGGCGGGACTTGGCGTGGCCATAGTAGGATTCGTGAATACGCGTCCGGAGTCAGCCACGCTCCGGCTGTTAATCCGATTCCTTGAACGGCATGTATACTCGGACAAGTGATCCGGTCTTACGCATGTCATTATCTGATCCGATCAGAAATTCGAATTTCTTGCTGCATGTAAACGTACTGAGTGTGTGCTTCACCTCACTGTGTGCCACTGTGTGCCCATCACTGTGTTCTGAGTGTTTCACTAATTCACGATTGGGTTAAATGCAGAGACCAAATTTCCCTCACGGGATCAAAAGAGTAATTCTTCTTCTTCTTCTTATTGTGTCTCCCCTGATGGATCCCCCCTTTTAAGGCGTGTGCAAGATCTACTCTGAGCAGAGGGCCATCCGAGTCAAGCGAGTGGTGGACAAGAAGAGGCTGTGAGTACCGCCCCCCCCACCGTCACCGTCAGCGCTCACCGGAGGAAGCCCAGACACCGCCGGGGCCCCGCCTGACGCTGTGTGGTGTCGTCCCCCCTTCAGGTCCCGCCTGGAACCCGAGCACCAGGGCCGAGCGGAGAAGGTGGCCAGGCCGGGGCCCGCTGAGGAGAAGACCGCCGCCGTCAAGGAGGAGAGCTCCGGTAGGCCTCGGAGACGCCTCGCTAACGTTCACCACGTTCACCATGTTCACCATGTTGCCATAGTGAATACGTTTTGTCGCCGAACAAGTCCTGCGCCACGCATCATCAGAGAGTGACATGATATGCCTTCCAGGTATTCTTAATCAGTTGTGTGCTGTTGTGTTCACTTTACCGTTTTTAAAAAATACCTCCACTTATAAAAAACGAAAATCCAGCCAAGTTGCACAACATGCCAGCACACGTCCATTATGGAAGGAGTTGGAGATCGGGGGGAGTCCACAAAAGTGAATGGCTGAGGCATCGTGGAATGCGGGGCAGCGGCGCACATACAGTACATTCGATAATAGGTTCAGACGGCTCGACTCCGTCGGTCATAAGACACACGAATGCGGCCTTCGTGATCAATTGACGCGTCTCAAAATGCCAAAAGTGTGAACAGAGTCCGTGGAAGGCACGCAGCTCCCTTCGGGCAGCACAATGGACGCTTTCTTTCGCTCTCGAGGGCAAGAGACGCTCTCGGCACGCATGAAAGCCACCGAGTGTGTCCTCTCTGGAGTGCAGGGATGCCCGTGAGCCCCTGAGTGCTTTCTGTGTGGATGAGCCAGGACGGCCAAGAGATGGTATCTGCCCTACGTGCATACGGCCCTGTGTGTTTGGGAAGAATTATGCACTCGCATTCATCATCTTTCTGTCATCGTGTTTTGTAAGGTTTGAGAGGAATTTGACATAATCGCCGCACTTTTCTTGTGAGTGTGATGATTATTTTGGAGATGGTAGAAGTTGATTTCAAATGTGTGTGAACACGCCTTTGCGCTCCCTCTCTCTCTCGCTCTCTATCTCTCTCTCTCTCTCTGTCTCTCTCACTCCCTCTCCCTCAGAGAGGAACATGTCTGAGCTGCTGGACAACAGCTTAAACCCCTGGGAGGACAATCGCGTGGAGGACGAGCTGTCCCCAGAGGAAATTCAGATGGTGCGGCACCGCATGTTAAACCTCTAAGCAGCTGCAGTAACCTGTGTTGTACCTCTACCTCGATCAGTGAAGTTTAATCGTATCTCATCTCCATCTCCAGCTACAGGCCAATACGAAGTGTATATATATATACGTCATCATGCATCAACATTATAATTAGGCATGTACAGCTCAACCTTGTTTCACCGAACAAGGGTCACTCAGACAGCCGACTGAGCCTTCACACACTTTAGGTGCAGGCTGGAGCTCATTTAAAATGGCCTCTGTGTTAAGAGCTACAACATCTGCTAACATGCTTGGGAGTATTTGCTTTGCGTCTACAGCACCGACCGCATTGTTGGTGTAAGTGGAAATGAAATGCAAACTTGTTTGTGATAAATAATTAGAAGTTCGGGCACATTTCCTTTTCTGTGTTCCTTGAGTGAGCAGTAATGGTGCTCTTACTGAATGTGAGTTCTGTTGAGTAAAACTTAATGACGTTATGCTAGTCTCAACTCACCGTCGAGTGTTCGCGTGGTCGTAACTAATTGTTTTTTTGTCGTTCTGCGTTTAGTTTGAGCAAGAGAACCAGCGGCTGGTGAGCGAGATGAGCAGTCTGGTGGATGAAGTGAGGTGAGGCGTGTCTTGAGGCATCTGATAGTTCGAGGCCCCTGCGCTCGGCTCCTCGCGTCAATCAACTCCAAATGTTTTCTTCAGGCAAATCGAGGGCAAGGTGGTGGAGATCTCCCGACTCCAGGAAATCTTTGCCGAGAAGGTCCTCCAACAGGTGAGTTCTCTGTGAATGACTTCTCGAGAGGAACATGCTTGTGAATGTACACGTGGGGGTGGGGGTCAGACGTTCGTGTTCTTTTCTCATTCTTTTTTCGTCTTTGCCCCACACCAGGAAACGGAGATCGACAGTATTCACCAGCTGGTCGTGGGCGCGACGGAAAACGTCAAAGAGGGCAACGAAGACATCCGAGAGGTAAACAACACGTCGCGAGTTAACCGTCGTCGTCGTCGTCGTCGTCGTCAATCATCCGTATCAGCCGTGGGGATCTTGTGTTGCAACTGTCAGGCCCTTCATCCTCGCCACATGTCGATGTTATTCTTAATGAACGTACAGCGGGCTCGGCACGGTATTTCATGTCGAAACGCGTGTCTCTGCCTCTTGTGTGTCTCAAGGCCATTAAAAACAACGCCGGCTTCCGCGTGTGGATCCTCTTCTTCTTGGTCATGTGCTCCTTCTCCCTGCTCTTCCTGGACTGGTACGACAGCTAACGCCTCCCCGAGGCGCCTGATTGGACGCCGCCACGCCGCGCCACATTGAAGTGGACGTCCTGACCTCCTCCTCGCCTTGACTGTTTTGTTCAGCTCACACTGTATGCGTAATACTGTCTGTTGGAAGTCTTGGAAGTGGGACAAAGTAAGATAAATACGTCAGTGTGTGTGTGTGTGTGTGTGTGTGAAAGGCATTCTCGTCACACGCGTGTGTGTGTTACCAGCTCGATGTGGACACATTTTAGTCTGGCTGTGAAAGGGGCCGGCTTCCATGTAATACAGTGCCGTAGCCACTAGAGGGCAGCAAGCTTTCTGATGGTGTTGAATGTGCTCTAGCCACTTTTCGTTGTGAGCATGGGTTGGACAATCATTGTCTTTTCAGCCACTTCAGTGCTTGTGAATGAATTAAAGGATGTTTTTGTTTTAAAGAGACGGTGCACTAGAGGATACTATGTAGACTTGCATTGTTTTGGCAAATCATTTTTGGATCCATCAAAAGATTAACTTTATGTGATTTGCCAGTGCACTGAGTATCATGTCCTTCATTCACCTCCATGTTAGACTGAACTGCCTGGCACCTTATACCACCAAGAGCTCTGTTGGTTGTTACTTTTCAAATTGTACTGATCCACCATGTAACCTAATAAAAGCCCTAATGCTTGATATTACCTCGTGTAACTTGTTCTTCAAATTACATTTGACTCAAGATCCTTGGAAAGTTGGAAACATTAAAGTCCCAAGCCTCATTGGGGGGGGGGGTGCAAGGATCAGGACAATTCATTGATTTCTGTCCTTAAGAGCATGTTGATCCAGAATTACGCCACAAAAAAAATGTAAATCTTACCTAGAAGTATACATTTCTAAGCTAAAAGACAGAAGCTAGCGTGTTAAAACAAGGCCCTTTGAACCGAAGTGTACATTAGAGTTCATTGATAACATTGTTATGGGGCTCCTTAGCTCCATTTCTCCTTCGGTTAGCATGTCATCAGGCTGTGTTCCAGCAGCATCACAGCCACACTGAAGAGCACATCCCGTGGCCCATGTCACGCTTACTCGGCTGCCTCTACAGGAACACAGGGCCCATTGTGAACTCAAACCGATGACTGACCAATAACACGATGTACACAATGGTTTTCAGGAGCCAGAACCTCATAGGAAACACATCTCGCCCCTCACATCTTGCTGAGATCACAATTTTGTACTGCCTATCGAGTGATGTTGATTCAAACAAAGAGGCCGACAGAAAACAGTGAAGCCCCTTAAAGCTGCTCTAAGAGATTAATTAAATCATCAACCCACCCATCAACCTTTGATGTGATGATAGTATGTTTAAAGGGTACTACAAATGATTGGATCAGACATCAGTTTATGCAGTGATGGACAGAACAAAGGTTTCCCAGTGGGTTGAACACAGAAACATCTAAACATTCATTTATGTCTGATTGAAAGAAGATACAAGACAAAAAATGCAACAACAAAAAAAAAAGACATATGTTGTAAGGATGTACAAATGAAGGGTGCAGGTCTATAGCTGAACTAGTTTTTGATTGGCTAATGTTAGGTTGCATACAAGCACTATAAGAGGTTGTAAGACAAATAATATTTTTAACTCAAATATGGGCACTGATATATGTGTTCATATTAGAGACACCAGTAGATTCTCACCTGCAGATGTGAACCAAATGTGTGGTGAAGATTGGTAGCAAAGATGGCCAGCAGATATAGTGGATGTCTATGGCTGGTGGACACACTCCTCCAGCATGAAATGTGAGCTGTCACATATACTAAGGGACTTCTCCAAATACATGCCTACTATTTTGTAGATCAATCAAATGAAAAAGAATTCAGAAGTGTTATTACACAATGGACATTACCATCCTCCCCTTTGGAGGATTGATCGTGCAGATATGCAGAAACTGCATTTACAGCGCCCTCCTGAGGTTGATTTAGATATGGCTCATGCAGAGCATTCCTGGAGTGGTAAGTTAAGTAATCACGCTAGGTAATTGTCATAGTGCTGTAACCCTAAGGCGAAAGGCCACATATCATTTCATATATTTTATTCAATTGATCTGAAAAAACGCTGGGTGTTGATTGGTCAGTTTGTGTAGGAGTTATACTTGATGTGTTTTTCATAGAATTTAGTATTCTCATAGATTTTTTGTTCAGTATGGTTGGTTGCACCTGTGTACCAATGTTGACCCCTCGAAAGCCCCAGTAGTTGGAGATATGAATTCTGAACGGGACAGAATCCCGAACTGTTCCACAATCAAATGTCATTCTAATCTATGTGTTTAACATTTTCAACGTTTCTGGATTTAATGTTGGATTGAGCGATATTCAGTCAGTCAAGCAATGTTACAGTAGGATTAATTTATTTACATTTTATCATGACCAAAAGTTTACACCAGTGTTGAAAACTCATTTCAATACCGAATTTTGTTCTTACAATGTAATGTCAATAAACCATTTCTTCTGCTGTTTTGTTGGCACTTCGTTCCCATTCTTAAGTGTACAGTTTCAGTAGCAAATGTACTTTAAATATAATACTTCATTGTTTGAAAAAGATACATCCTTTATGCCAGCTACTGTGAAATACAGATAATGCAACAACCACAAGTTCTACTGTCAGATTGCACTACTACATCAACTTAGACTAGTATCTTTTGAAATAGCTACCAATAGCCATCCATTGTCACGACACTAATTAATTCAAAGCATTGCACAAGACAGTATCTTCATATTGCAATGCAAAAAACATTCAATACAATAAATAGATTATGCTGGTAAAAAAAACCCTTTCTGTTCCTGTGTTCTGAAGCAGTTCTTATACGCTGTTTATGTGTTCACGCGTGTTTTGTCGATGTATAACTTTAAGTGGAACTAAAGATGGTGGTGCTGCTTACAAAGAGTTTAAACACATTTAGACATTCATTTAAAAATGAATCGGAAACATTGGGTCCTGTTTAAACTAGTGGCCAAACAGTCCTTCACTGCCCAGTACGTGAGGACCAGGGACCGTACCAGGAGGGTAGAGACGAACACGAGACGCTGCTGGTTCCAATGAGTGCGCGTCTGCCCGTCAATAGTGCGTCGACACGCTCACGTCGAGAATCAGTGACTTGACTTGAGAAGAAACCCACTGTGTATCACAAGTGTGCACGTGCACGTCGCGTCAGATATAGCAGCTCCCAACACGACCTCGTAGCTGTGATGCATTTGAAAAACAAACAAACAATTAAACAATCCTCACATAGTGTGTGTGTGCGTGTGTGTGTGTGCGTGTGCGTGAGTGTTGGAAAGAGGTGAGGCAGACGTCACCGGCGCTGCCGTTCTTAAGTAGATCGAGATCTCTATTTCAAGTGTACAGAGGCGCGGTGCGTTGGTGTGTTGCTGCTCTGCGTTCAGAAGGCTTCTCTATGTTTTTACGCACTAGCTTTAACTACGTCTAATTGGCAAATCAACGCGGCGCTGCACAAACAAACCCGGGGGAATACCGGGAACCGGTAAATCCTTTCGCAAACACCCCCTCAAAAATAAACCCCCTCGCTTAAAACCCCCGACCTCAACCGGGTCAACACAGCAGCTCGGAGGGTTGCGCGTTCGCGTTTGACCCCCGCCGCGGAAAACCCAACAGAACCGGGCCTGAAAAGCACAGACACAGACATTTCAGGTTGGTGGCACCGGCGGGCGCTACTTCAGTGATGGCAGCGGGGGAGGCGAGGAGGGAGGGGAGGGGAGGGTGGGGAGAGAAGGGAGAGAGAGGGGAGGGGAGGGGAGAGAGAGAGAGAGAGAGAGAGAGAGAGGGAGGGGCGAGGGCGGCGAGGGTTTTCAGGCCAGCTTCTGCGCTGTCTCCGTCTCCTGTTGGGCGACTTTCTCCTCGGACACGACCGTCATCCACGGCGACACGGAGCGCGTGATGGTCTGCTTGGCCATGTTGTAGTGGTTGATGATGGTGAAGAGCCGGCCGCGGCCCCCCGGGCCCTGGGGGGGGTAGTAGCCGTACATCCCGGCGGGCATGCAGCGCCCTTGCTGCACGGAGAGGAGACGGGGGGGGGGGGGGGGGGGAGGAGGAGGAGGAGGAGGAGGGGGTAGCGGAGGAGGAGGGGTAGCGGAGGAGGTGGAGGGGGGTAGCGGAGGAGGAGGAGGAGGAGGAGGAGGAGGGGGTAGCGGAGGAGGAGGAGGAGGAGGAGGAGAGACAAGGATCCCAGTGGGAGGAAGAGGGGAGGACAATAAATCAATTGTTTAGCCCAGGAGGGAGGTAGGGATAATGTTCTGACGGGAACATGTTTGGATGAAGAGTGAAACCGAAATGACTGAATCCATTTCTAGGCCACTGAGGCACTCAACATGATATCTTGATAACGCTTGATGTGTCTTTTTATCCTTTTGCCTCATCCTCCATGTACGTCTGGAGGGTTGAGGGGAGTCACTGGAGTTCGCTTAAGGTGCTGGAGCAAGAGGATGTGTAACTGCTTGTGAAAACCGATTAGGCTATTACCGTAAATGAGCTAATAGTCACCGGCAAGACACAGGCATGATTCTCCATGGCAACAGACACTTGCAAACATCAGTGTATCGTTGTCATGTGCGTATGTGCATGTGTGTGTGTGTGTGTGTGTGTGTGTGTATTACACAAGTGACTAATTTAGTTAAAATAACATCTGGAAAAGTAACCCGCAGAGGTAGCTGCAGCATTAGTTTGATTAGAGACGAAATTCGTTTGAACAAACAAGACCTTCACAGGGACTTGTATTTCCTTCAACCCCTGTGAGTTCAAACGATGACTCATTTGGTTCTTTTTGTTTGCCCATTTTACCTTTCGTAAGCCTGATTCTTATCTGTTGAAACATTAAAACGTTATATAAATACAGTATAAATAAATCAATGAATTTCTATCCCCCCAAACCGTGTATACATACAGTCTATTCGCAGGTTCTTTGTCGGGGGGGGGTAGAGACAGGGTATAGGCAGCTCACCGTGTAGACGAAGCTCTCTGGGCAGGGCTGTTCGTACTGGTAGACCTTGTAGACCACCAGGAACACCACGCACACCAGGAAGGCCAGGGCGCAGATCACCAGCAGAGTCACCTGGAGACGGAGAGAGAGACACACAACCGCCCGTCACCCCCCCCAGCTCAGCACAGCTCATCAACGGTCACACACAGCTCTCATGCTCATGGATCAGAAAGGCCGAGGCATGATTCTGTGTGTCGAATAAGCCGCCTGCTTGCATTTATGGTTCTGCGTCGGGTGATTCTGAGACGTCTTCGGCTGAAAGCGATGAAGACAAACAAAAAGGTACCCGGGCCCCCAGCCGTTCAAAGATACACTGATAAAGACGATCCAGAGTCAGTCAGTCCCGCCAAAAGATGTTCTCCTATATCACTGAGAACAATCTCATCAGCTGAGGGCCTAACCTCGATGCACACGTCTCATCGTTCTAAACACGGACAGCGTGTGGGAGCAGGGGAACGTGTGGGGCAGCTTCAGGCGAGAGGAGCAGCATTGATATGTTGGGTGGCACGCGGCTCTCCCTCTCTCCGTCTCCCGGGGCTTACGTAAGCACCGCGCGGTGCCTCCGGCAGACCGGAGGGCCGCGGAAGACAAGGCGCTATTAGGATGACTTCATTATCTCCCCCCCCACTGTTTGAGATGTTGAACACATACCGCCTCGCGCGCTCTCTATAGGTGCAGTTAGGGGGGCTTCGCAAGAGAGAGAGACAGTGAGAGAGAGAGAGAGAGAGAGAGAGAGAGAAAGAGAGAGCCCGCAGTCCCCTTCCTACTCCCCCCAAACGCCTGATTAACACTGTCTGTCTGGCGAAGGTTCTCTGAGGTGTAGCGAGATACGTGGTGGAACACACACACACACACGGATGAAGATATATTCTAGGCGATGCGTCGTTGATGTCGAGAAGGCTTTTTGCATTACGTACATCAGTGTGTGACGTGTTATGATGTTGGATTTAGCCCTTGTTCTTCAAAAGTGTACGCAGGGCTGGCAACGGCTTGTGACATGAAAGCGGCAACAGGAGTGGATGAAAGGGATTCCCGTTGACGGGGTCTTCTTAACCGATCAGTGATGTGCGGGTAAACTACATCACGCCCCAGACACCTTAACTTTCAACCGGTTGTCTTCCGACACATCAAAGTCAGAATCAAAGACACAAGACGGCTTTGATTCTGACGTTTGTATTGTGATCCGTTAGAAACATTTGTGGATGATTTTTTTTCTCATCATATTATTCATAAAATGGTTGTTATTATTATCCTGAGCATTATTATGTCTCTATGTATTATGTCTATTTAAGATATGTATTGTTAATATTAGGACTTTCATCCCAACGGTTCATTATTACAAGTCCGCTTACTTCATGTATTCTAATCAGAGACTGTTTTTGGGTGTATGTGTCTGTGAAACCAAAGATACATTTCCATATTGTGAGTGGACATATATATAAAGATGTCTAATCTCATGTAATTATCATGATGATTATTAAAATATCTCGCCCGTTGCAGCTGGGATTGGCTCCAGCCCCCCCGCGACCCTCATAGAGGATAAGCGGTTTCGATAATGGATGGATGAATGGATGGATTATTAAAATATGTCAGGTATACATGTTTGAATGAGCATCACTGGAGACCCTGCTGTTTGGATGCTATCGCCATGGCAGCAGAGGAATTCATTACGTGTTTGGGGGAGGGGTCTGTCCGTCGGACATTA
The DNA here is from genome assembly GCA_036785325.1 of Urophycis tenuis. Taxonomy (NCBI): domain Eukaryota; kingdom Metazoa; phylum Chordata; class Actinopteri; order Gadiformes; family Phycidae; genus Urophycis; species Urophycis tenuis. Next base: position 6,772,544 of record JAXIVH010000008.1, read on the forward strand.
AGCATTGTGTCGTGTGCAGCGAACAGAAATCGCCTGGTAGAGACTTCTTGCCTTGCCGTTCACTGAGGTCACTGACACAAGCTGATATGTTCTTTCACACTCTAACTCTGCCGAGCAGAGAGGAAGCGCAAGTGACAAATTATGCACTGCAAAGAAGCCACATGGTGGGAGATGCTAAAAGTCCTGTGTGTGTGTGTGTGTGTGTGTGTGTGTGTGTGTGTGTGTGTGTGTGTGTGTGTGTGTGTGTGTGTGTGTGTGTGTGTGTGTGTGTGTGTGTGTGCGTGCGTGCGTGCGTGTGTGTGCCTGCGTGTGTTTGTGTTTGAGAGTGTGAAAGTGTGTGAAGGTGTGTTGAGGTAGAGGAAGGAAAATGACGCACATAAGACACATGAGCCCAGCTAAAAGCAGAGGAGCGGTAGTGTTTCTTACCTTGAGCCGCTCGGACACTCCTTCGATGATGCTTATGGAGAACTCTGCGATTTTAGGGGACCTCAACTTCGCCTTCTTGCTGTCACCATCGTAGTCGCTCTTGGTCTTCACCACCACCTGGCCCACGAAGACATAGACGCATGACGTTTAACGTGCTGCATGATTTTTAAGAACATCTCAGAAAAAAAGATAGGCCTATATCATAAAAATTAGACCTTCCCAATTTGTGGACTAATTGCAATGTTCCCAATACAAAGGCTTAATCTTAATCCGATTCAATGAATTGATGAAAACCGAGAAAGATGTTGTACCTTTTCCGGAGCTGGAAACTGCAGTTGACTGGCGTCTAACGGTGTGATCAGGGGGATTGTGTCGAACCCGTCTTCAGTCGCCCCCTTCCCATTATTCTTGTCGCTAAAATTATTCCCTAGTTTTACCATTTTTCTTCACGATAAGAGGTTAACCTGGAGGAGAAGAAGATGGAAACGTTCACATTTCAACCAAGTGATCATCATGTTCGTATTAATATAGGCTATGAAACAACCAGATAAATTGAATTATTTGTATCTATGGTGCATAATGAATCTCAAACTGTATTCTGCACAATACGATTGAGTACCCTGCAATAAATGACTAATAAACGTGCGCTGATGTCCTCGGCCGCGGAATGAGATATTAATGACAATAGAGAGGAGCAGAAAACGTCGTTTTTTCCCCCTTTTGTTTACCCGGCTGCATTTGCCGTGATATCACACTGCAAAACTAATCGTACACTTACCCGCTTAATTGCGAATTTCGTGATTCCGTGCGGTGCTTCTGTCTTTCAATAAATGACAGCTTGTGCCGTTGATGCTGCCAAGGAGTGACGCAGCCGATGTATGAGTGGGGCACACAAACACGGCCAAGGTCTGCACGGTGAGCCCCTCCAGCTAAACCCTGGCGGTGACTGGCGGTGACTGGCGGTACTGCAGAGGATGTCCAGGCCCCCACCAAATCAATTCACTCATTTGCTTCAATGCAGAAGAATGAATGGATTTTAACCGCGGAACTAGAAGAGACGATACAACAACGCGAATGAAAGGGCGAAATACTAATGTATTGGTGCATTTAAAAAATATATTGTGAAATCAGGACTAGACCTCCTTCTTATAGGCTATCTAAAAACTCTGCCAAAAATGCAATGCAATCAGTCAAACCATCAGCTTGTATTGCAATGGAATGGTGCCATGAATTCATATTTTAAGAGATTCAAGATTAGTCCAGAAATACCAAATTAGTAGGTTTTTTAGATGAAATGCCTATGAAATAAAACATATACACCCTGTACTATTATATACTCCATAGGCGATTACATTGTAAAAGATGGTGTTTAAGATGCTTTTGGAGTTATCGGCTCTTTAGAAACCAAGAAACTCGCAGAAATAATAAAGATGTACTTTGGATCCAAACCTCTGGGGGAAAATACCACCAGGTGGAGCCAACACACAAATATATTTATTTCGGAGAAGGGTGAAATGCTCTATTTTATGTTTTATCTATTTTATGCTCTTTTTTATAGAGGCTCCATATGATTTTATTTATACTTCAAATAAAGTTTGCTGTCCAGTCTGATATTAACGGTTTAACATCACGTTGGCATTCCTCAAACGTTTAGGTCAGTAGCAGATACGATCATTTGTATGGCTTAACTTCTCGGCTGACCAGTTGGCCTCACTTACAAGTTATGTAATAATTAATATTGTCGCCTTATCCACACCATATGTGTAGCCTACATTTAAAAAAAGAAAAGAAAAAACACGTATTCTTCCTTGTATTTGTATTTTTAGACAAACCCTGCCCTTAGGCATGTCGTCCACAAAGTTGTCTGATAGCAGGAACGTTCATTTAATTGTCGTCAGCCATCACCAAACCCTTTTAAACCTTAGACCTAATTGTTCCTACTCCTACGCGTCATCCTTTGGGTTTGACCTGAAAACAATAAAGAACGGCAGAACGTTAAGGTTAACCCCTGAAGTTGTGTCACTGCAACCCGTGTCTGCAAGCAGCCCTCTTTGTTGGCTCGCTTCCCAGAGGGTCCAGTTAACACCAGGCTGCTCTGAGTCTGTTCTGTCAGAACACCGGAGCCGCGACGAGTGTGTTCTGTCCGAACAGCGGAACCTGGACAAGTCTGTTCTGTCAGAACACCGGAGTCTGGACGACTCTGTTCTGTCAGAACACCGGAGCCTCCACCACCAACAGGACCGGTGTTGTCTTTGAGCTGTTAATAAGCGAACCCGACCAAAACCCCACCGACCGAACAAGGTATGTTTTACGCATGCCTTTACGCACTTTTCTAAAGTCACATGCAGAACCTTAGTCAGATGCTGCTGTCTATATTTCGGTTTTTGTGTCATTTTCATGGATCTCTCGTCCAAATTGATCTCGAATAGGGGTTTTCATCATTTTGGATATTCTTAATCCACGTTACAGCGCAAGCTTTGCTAGTAGACAAAATATTTCTAAAGCCGTGGTTCGCTTTAACATGCTTCTCCAGGCAGACTGAACCTTTAGACTTTAGGGTCGATGGAACCGAGTTTAACTTCACCACCGGTTAAACCATGCAAACCCCTTTAACACACACACACGCACTGTGAAATCACCCCATTGTCCAATGGCACGATGAGTGAACCTTGTTTAACGTTTGTTTTCCGGTAAACGCCATTAAATCGGAAAGTGTTGTAATTCGTCACCATGCGAAGACTTCATCACGTGTCCCAAGGTTTCCTGTGATTTCTGGAAGTATGAGGTCACTTTACGCCCATCAGCCCTGGAATGCTGCTTGCTGCTCTTATTTAAGGCACGCTGCTGATATGCCTGCCCAAGTACATAAAGCTGTTTCATAGCTGTTTTTAATGGAGCTCCAAAAAAATGTGCCTAGATTAGATTTTACTGTAATGATGTTCATTCCAATATGAATTGTCATTTGAATACAGCACGAACATATTCTCAAGTGTTACGTCTGTTTCTCAGTAAGTAAGCCAGCCGCAGGGGCTGAAAGATTTAATGTGATGGAAATTGCAGTCCCCGAGGTGTGCGATATATATATTCCAGACACCACAAATCCATTGACAACAAGCTCATTACCTTGTTATTCAGATGTTTGAGGAGTTTTCCCAGTGGCGGCGGCGGTGCTTAGCCACCGGTGCGGTCTGTGCGGACTGTAAAGTCAACACCGGGCTGGTTCTCAGCCCCATGTTGCTCATGCTCCCCTGCCTTTCAATTGAGTTATGAGCACAGTCTCCTGTGACGTCACCAAGAATGGAAACAAGAGTGAGAACACACAACACACAGTCATGTTCTAGCCTTGGTGGAAGCCATTGTGTTTGGTCTGGCCAGTGTCAGCTCTCCTTCTTCCCCCACCCACCCCACAGAACTACAGGAGGGCTGTGGTTTTGACAAATTCTATTGTCAAACCACTGAACACAATATAAACTATATGTTAGATAAGACCTCCTGATATATCAGGGGTTGTTGGGATGGATGAACCGACTCAGACATCCCACCACAGGCTTATGTCAAGTCAACTATGTTACTACACGGCCTTCATCACAGTTACTGTGTCAAAGGGCCTCAAAGGCCCACTTTACTCAACACCCGGCAACCCTAAGTTTCTAAAGGTCGAGGGTTGAGGTGAATTGTCACAAAGGTCCTGAGGTTGATTCTGCCGAAGGATTAAGCGATTCTCCTCACCTCAAGAGGATGCACACATGAAGCATCGCACACCGTCTCCATAGGCAGAATACAATCTGTAGAATGAAAGATACTTCCTGTACATTGACCACTCAAGATGTTGTCCCCTCACATACATATGGACATATATAAAGAGAGTCTCTATGTGCAGCCGTCATTCATTTAACATGGCAAACACTGAACGGCAAAACCAGATCTAAAATAAGTATGTTTGACTTATTTTGACCGGAGAAGGACCGGTCCTGTCTGCAGAACCGCCTAACCGCCACACACACACACACACACATACACACACATGACGCTGACAAACACGCGGCACTGAAACCACGCTGCATAAGGACCTCATTCTCCTCCTCATGGTGGTTTCCACCACCACACTCCTTCCCAGGCTGCAAGACACAGTACTCCACAAGCGAGGAGGCCCCTGCATGGCTTTCTGTCGCAAAGTCCAAAAGTCAAAATCAGTTACGGACCATTGGAGGGGACGTGAAAATCATTGTCTTTTTCGTCGTGTACTATTTTAGTCAAATTACAGACTGCAGTTGGTTTTTGTTTGGAATACTGTCGCCATGGCGTTGCGCCCATAGAGGAAAGGGGTTGTGGAAATGATGGCAAACCCTGAACAGGGAAGTTAAAGTCATGTCTAAGGGCGGAAGGGGTGGTTGTGACCAGGAACACGCTGTATAATATTGCGGTAATTCCAATGAACAGTTGCGTTCTGCACTACTGCTCACTGTGTGTGTACCAGTAGATGTCAGGCTTCACCAGACCCCAGATGTTGCCTACAGACCAGCGATCCGGCCCGCAGCTTACTTTCACATAACATCATTGGAGGCAGGGCTCCAGCCCCGTGGTACACAAACTGTCCCCATCACTCTCCAAATAACACAAACACATCAGGTGGCTGTTTATTTTAGGTGACCGTAGCACCTTAGCAAGGCGTGTAATCACCTTTTATCACACACTCAATATGGTTTTATACCTTTGACTGTTCAAAGTATCCTTTCTATTTAAAGAGAAGATACGATGCGCTTGGCAGACAATGTCACCCATGACTTTGTCCACCACCAGCTGCAGGCTTTATCAACAGAAGGACCACTTGTAATCGTGTCACTAGGAGTCTTTAAGCGGAGATCGCTCCATTCCGTTGCAGAAAAGTGCCTTTAGCCAGTCAGCCTGGTCTATCAGAGGTTCAGGGGAGTGAGATATAATTCCACATTACGTCAGACAACTAAACACAGAGAAACAAACAAACAAACAAACATAGATTTTTCAAGAATCAATTAAAACAATGGATGATTAATACATGCACATGTCTGCAGAAAACATGTTTTTGTTTCCTCCTGCTGTGTTGTTCTCAATGTCGCCCTATATGTATACTGTGTGCGTATTTGTTTGTCTATTTGCATGTTTGTTTGCAATGTCATTCTGTATGAATAATGCTTTTACTGTTTTTTAACAGCTGTGTGTCCTTTTCCAGTCTTTAAACTGCATGTTGGGTATTTTTGGGTGCATTTTCATTGCCTCTTTTTATACATGTGTATTTATTCATTTGACATGTTCCTTCTCTCAAATAAGCCAAACTAAAAACAAAACTACAGATTGAATGTATTTTCATTTCATTAGGAAATAAGTCTGGACTGATTGTGTGTACTGTTTCGAACATTCCACCAAATCCAACACCCAACAAACAGGCAGGCTATTCAGGAGAGATTTGTAAGAATTGAGCTCCTGAAAAGTGTAAGTGTGGATTCTACACATTTTCACTGAAGGCTCTTGTGGACTAGGGGGGACAAAGGAGGGATTCTAGAGTAAGCACCATGTCTACCCAAGTACGGTCGATGGTTGGAGTAGGGGAAATGTTTGGATGTTTTGTCGTTTCCAATATTAACATGATGGTCTGAAGTGACGGGTGCTGACGTTCATCATTATCACAGGCACTATATTGGCGATGCCAACAAAGTGACACTTGAATGACACCGACACATGAATACTGACAAGAGATACTGAAAAGCAGTTCATGGTGACATTTGTGACTGCTAACTCATTTGTTTCTGACATAGCGTGAAGCTCCCATTGAGGAAAACATGCAAACCATTGGCTGATAACATGTTATAGTAGTCCCATTGTCTAGTTGCTCCATCTAACTCCGTCGTCTGCACTTTGAGCAGGAACTTGCCACCCCCACCCCAAATACTTCAAATTCTATTCACTTCATATCAGCTTTTCTGCTGCCATGACTGACCGGAATTTGTATCATGTCTGATGTCTAGTTGTGGAAGAACCATAGCTTGCATAAAGAAAATGTTCTGTTTGGGCAAGTTGACCTGTTTTCAGCCCTTGACATTTGACCCCGATCAAGTCCAAACAAAAGATAGGGAGAACACTATGCTGTCAATAGTTTAACTGCAGTAATAGGTGAAGTAAAATTGTGACTTATTTTATTTGTTTGTGTTATGAATTACGTAAAAACGGTTAATCTTAACCACCTGATAAGCAACTGATGATGAGCTCCTGTTATACAGCAGGCCTATGTGGAATTCTCACCTGTGGTCTCTAGCGTGTATTGTAAGCAACAGGTAGCATGAATCCTGCAGGCAACTAACTCAACTGTTACTGTTAAATGTTTTTTCATTCCCTGGTGTCGTCTTCTATTCTTCAACTATTTAGCTGATATGTTCAGTGATTAAAGTGTCTTTGTAGCTTCAACAGCAAACGTTATCGTCAATGAATGCCGAGACGCAACCAGATTCCCATCAAGGCTGAGAATGCTGGCTTTGTGCTGAAGATGCATAATATAGAAACTATTTTTAGAGTATCACTCATCGTCCAGCCACTCCGGTCCAAAAGCAAAGGCAGTTCTACTCCACATTGTTGTTTGTCTAATTGAACAGCATGTCCCTGCATGCCTTTTTAAGAGCAGCCATTAAGTGAAGCTGTAGTGTAGACCTCTGGGCTGTGTGATTAACTTCGTTAACTTTGTTGACCAGCATCACCTCTGGCCTGGAGTTCAACTTCTGTTCTGGTCTCGGGGTTTCATGGTTCATCAACAATAGGAGGAGGGTATTTACAGCACAGTACTTTATTGCACATTGCTATACGTGAAGAATGAAACCGAGCTCTGTTGTTTACCGACATCCTTTGTACGCCGGCCACAATAACTTATTTCTATGGATGACCGTGTGTACTCTCTGCGTGCTATGTAAATGCAGTGAGTATAAAGCTGCTTGGTCGAGTACGCCTGGGTGAATCATCTCTTCATCGGTGCTAGGAACTGGTCAGGCTGGATCTCTCTTGTCAGCCCTAAGCCACACATTGATCCATCCCAAGGGAAGCAGCGAGCAGCCCCACGATTAAGGCTATCCCATGACTGCAAGCATGACTACCGCCCTTTTTTCTTTAATGGAGAGACTATTATCTGCAGTGGAATCACACACACACACGCATGGACACAACGGAGCCTGGAGGATTTCTCCGCGGGCTGCCTGTGTCGGCGCTGTGGTGTTATTTACCTGGGGAAGGAGTGGTCAGGCGGGGGGGGGGAGGGGTGAATGACAAGCGTGTGGGAGAGAAAGAGCATAAGATAAGAAAAGTGGGCGTGTACCAAAGGAAGGTGTGAAACTAGCTGGCAGAGAGAGAGGGAGAGAGAGAGAGACCGACATGCCAAAGACCTGTGTATCTTTCAGGTCGGCTGTACAGCGACAGAACTCTCACACTGTAGCAGGGACGTAGCGGACCCTCCACTCATACAGGTGCTTAGTGGCAGAAGGGGTCCCCTGGGTGGGACAGGGCGGACAAGGGTGTCATCATGGGCAACGCTTCAAGTCAGCAGAAGAGCCGCAGGCCGACCAGCTCCAAGCCCCAGGCCAGTAGTAGCATGTAAGTTCAAATGGACTGTTTGATCAGTTTTTTTTTTTTTGCTGATCTTATGAACCAACTTATAATGCCAGAAGTAGGATTAATGACTGGAATTCCCTACTTCTTTGCCTCTGTGCTGTATTGTCTTTCATAATCTCGGGTTGCTCATATTTGGTTCAGTGGCCTCTGCCACTGAACCAATATGACGTTTTGCACCCACATGCAATTTTTCACAGCGCCTCAGTGAGCTCACTGATAAGTGCACTGACTTGTAAAGCTCTGTTAAATATTCATAGTATTGTAAGAACATTGGTTGACATTGGCTTTATTGAGCAATAGTCTTAACGTATTAAAAAAAAATCTTCACAAAACAAACTCCACTCACGTTTGACAGCTGGTAACGGGCACGTTTTTTATTTCATCACTACTACTGCTTAGCAACCCAACATTTGTGTAGCAGTCAAAACCGCCGGTTTTCCTTATCAGAATGGGATTGAGAAACGCGTCCTCTCTGTGTCAACAAATGCTTCAGGCTACTCCTGTCATCCCAGAGAAACCTGTGGTCGCTCTGCCCTCTGTAGGCCGGGCCTCCCAAACACACGCAGCGTGCCGCCCACTGTTTCAGAACCCTTTTATTTCAATCCTTCAGTTCTGGTCTGAAAACGTGTCTTCATGGCCCTTTCCGAATTGGCAGTGAGAAAAAAAAAAAAATAAATAAAAAATAAAAAAAATAAAAAAATCACACGACGATCATACAACTTCGCTAAAAACAAATAACCGAACGCACGTTGAAGTTGTTTAAAAAGACAACAGGCCATGCTCTGAGGGCATGGCGTCGAGCCCGGCTCAGCCGCAGACGCCGACCGCAAAAAGTAACTGGAGTGGCGGCAGGTTTGTCAGGATTCGCCGTCAGGATTGACACAAGCCCGTTGCTCAACGCATAAAAATCAGATGCAGCCCGCTTCCTCTTGCGCCAAACACCGCGTTCATTCACCTGGAGCTCGGTGCTCTTTATCTTTTCATCACGGCCCCATTCCCCACCCCCCCCCCCCCCCCCCGGGTCGACTTAGTTGCCGTCGGGCTGCGTGTCCGCGGTCGGCTCCGGCTCCGGGTCCGGGTCCTCCGCTTTGAGCCAGGCCGTGGGGGACCGCTCCCTGGGGCCCGGCGCCCCCGCCTGCTGGCAGGTGTCGGCGAACCTCTCCCGGGCCTTCTGCCAGTTGCTGCTGGACCGGGTCGGCGCGAGGAGGGCGGCGTCCTCAGCGGACACGGTGGCACCGGCCCCCAGCCCCGCCTGGGCCTTCCGGACCTTGAGCTGGATCTTGTTGGGATGGGGCGGGGGACAGAAGCAGCAGGAGGAAGTTTTAAACGAGGCATAGAGACACACAATGGGACACACAATAGAGACACACAATGGGGCGGCGGTGGCTGAGTGGGTAGAGCGGGTGGGACAGAGCGGGTCGTCCGCTGACCGTAGGGTCGACGGTTCGATCCCCTTGATCCCCCCCCCCTCCTCCTCCAACTGTCCACATGTCGAACCCCCACAAATGTACTGATTGTCGCTTTGGACAAAAGCGTCTATTAAATGCCCCTTTAGCCTTTACAATGGGGGGGGGGGGAAGGGGAGGAGAGACTAACGACCACGTTGATTTGAGCGCACCCCGCCCCTCCCTCTTTTCGAACCCCTCCTTACCGGGTTCTTCATCCCCTTGCCGTCCCGGCCCAGTCCGTCGCCGCGCTTCCAGCCCATCTTCTCCAGCATCTTCCGCCCTTTATTGACCTCGCTGATCTCCCTTTAAAAAGCCCACCGCCCAACAGAATTGCGTGAGTTCCCGTTCCCCGGTCGGGCCACACACACACACACAGAGCAGCACAATGAGCGGCGGCGGCGAAACAGAGCGGTGTGCGTACACGTGAACCGAGGCCGGGGCGTCATCCCGCTGGAAGGTTCCGTCGCTGCCCACCGTCTGCCTGCGGGACTGGGCCCGGTCCTGGTAGCGGGGGTTCTTCAGGGCCTTGGCCTCCTCGTACTCGCTGCTCTGTGTGCAGAAGAGGCCGGGGTGGGGGGGGGGGGGGGGGGGGGTGAATGGGTCGGCGCTTAAGGGGGGCAGGAAGTCTGTCGATTGCGGCTCTGCGTTTGTTTTTAATGGCGCACTTACCTTCAGCCCGTATTTGGCCTTCATCTGCCGAAGCTCCTTCTGTCGCAGGACTTCCTTCTCCTCTTTAACTGGACCCATGGGGACTTTGGAAAGCAAACACACACACACACACCCGAGCCAAAATGGCTTTTTAGTTAATCTGGTTACCTCACATCAGTGCAGATAATCAGTACACAGACGAGTGTACACATGTATCGCGATAACACTGCGCTGTAAACTAAATACATACATAACAGCTTGTCTAGCAAGTAAAAAAATGCATTCATCATGCATTCGTTTAACACATGACACATCCAAAGCGACTGAATTCATATTAAATTAAAGGGCAGGTAGGGCTTAGGGCTTTTGCTAGGTAGCCGGCAGACATTGGGGAAATGAACCCAGTGTGTTTCCAATGGGACCGAGACACCCTCTACTCCCCATCACCCTCTATGTTGATGAATGGAAACACCAGTGCAGGGAATGCAGTGGAGGAACGCGAGGCGCGAGTACCGGGCCGGGTCACCGGCGCCCGTGGCTCACCCGTGGTCCACTCCTCCCGCTTGTGCTTGCTGAGGTGGGCCATCACCTGGCCGGGCTCACAGCCGTCGCAGGTGTCGGTCCCGGAGTGGATGTGGAAGGACAGCACCGTCTCTCCCATCTTCACCTCGTCCCCGTGCGTCAGCGCACAGGGCTCGCACTTTATCTTTGGCTGGGATGTTTTTTTATGAAGATACACGCATTTTAGTGCAATGTCCCATGCCATATTCATATATTGTATTGTAGGTTTTTTTTTTTTTTTTGTATGACATGGAAAATGGATCAACAGCATGGCTTTATGACTGACTGACCTGCAGGATTCTGTTCCCGTTGAGTACGGTTCCGTTCTGGCTGCCCTGGTCCACCAGCATGTAGCACTGGTGGTCTTGGTCGAAGTAGACCACTGCGTGGCACTGGAACCACAGAGAGACACCCCAACATCACCATCACGCTGATTTTCTCCCCCCCACTACACGGCGTCCTCAGAGGAAGGTTTAACTGTGTGTGTTTAATACCTTGCTGACTCCCATCTCGGCTATTCGTATCGCATGGTCCATATCCTTCTCCCTTGAACGGAAAATTAGTATTTGCGTTAAGGGCAGTGGTCATCGTTGGTACATATTGGCACTAAAAGACGGACTGTACCAACAAGACAGCATGGATTAAGGTTGTGCATGCTGCCCTTCTGTTTGAAGAACAATGTGTTTATGATGGATCCCCGTATATTGGGAGCCTCACAAAGCCAGCCTAAATCTCATGAGCTCACCTCTAGTTTTGTTTTTGATGTCTCGCCCGGAACCAGCCCTACAAGGGAAGCTAGGCTCCAAACAACATGCGCTCGGCCAATTACGCCCCAAGTTTGTTATGATAACATGTCATTTGGACATTTCTGCAATGGATTAATTCATATAATAGCTATCCTGCTTTGGAATTTGTTTTATTTGAAGGCAATGTTTTAGTTTTCACGTCAATGAGAACGTTTTTTTAATGTGGTGCCAACGTCCGCCAATGGTGTTTGCTTTGCAAATAGTGCACTCCCTAGCCAAGGCTCCTCCAATCAGCTGTGAAGTAAAGTGGACTGGCCCCGCCCCTCAACAAACACTACCGACGGCTTCCCGGTCACTCACCTGCCGATGGTGGCTGGGGCGTCGGCTGTGATGATGAACAGCGTGCCCACCTGGAGCACGGGCGACCTCACCACGGTTACCCGCACACACGGGGGCCAGATGTCTGTTGTTGCTAGGGGGGGGACACAGAACAAGATCGGATTAACATCTGGAACGTTTACTCTTCAGCTGGTTATGCATATTTTTTTTGGTTCACATAAAAAAAGAATAAAAAAACTAATTGATTTTGTCTGCTTCTGTTGAATTAAGGACAACTACTAAATGATTGTACCTTTAACGACGTACGAGACACAATCCTAGATATTCTAGTGTGATCATTAGTTATTACTGATGACTACTGGGGTGATACTGTGAGTGTGAGGGTATGAGCGCGTGAGTGAGTGACTGCTCTGTGGTGTTGGTGGCCACGTCAGGGAGCCATGCCCAGACCCGGTCTTCAGCCCGCTCTCTCTCACCTTCCTGGCCCTCGGCCTCCACGTCCGACTCCCCCCCCTCCCCGGCGGGGGACGACGAGGACGAAGAGGGGGAGGGGCTGGACTCCCGCTCCCCCTCCGTCTCGGTGAGCTCGCCCTCCTCGGGCTCGCTGTCCCCGTCCGAGGCGCTGCTGTCCGAGGCCCGGCTCCTCCTGCTCTTCCTCTTCTTCTTCTTCTTGCTCTTCTTGTGCTTCTCCGACTTGGACTTCTTCCTCTTCTTCCTGCGGGCGGCGCTCTCGTCGTCCGAGCGCGAGCGCGAGCCGCTCCGCTGCCTCTTCCTCTTCGCGGGGGCCCTCTTCCTCTCCGACCGCGACCGCGAGGAGTCTTTCCGCCGCGGCGAAAACTCCGGGCTGGAGGACCGCTGGCGCCGGCTGCGCCGCGCCGCCCGCTCGTCTTCCTCCTCCGGCTTGACGCCGTCGTACGGCGACTCCTGCTCCCCCCCCCAGACAGCCGCGGACACCCAGGGTTACCATCCACGTTAACGGACGGGAGAGGACGGGGCTGGCTGGCTTTTCCTGTGCGTCTCTAGCAAAAGTCTCCCTCTTCAAGGTCTCAGTGTTCAAAAAAAGCGTGTTGTGGTCCACCATTGTGTTAAAAAAAAGAAAGGTTCTTCCCCTACGCTTGTGATCGAATTGTTGCGCTACAATTGCGATGAATTGTGTGCGGCAAGTTATAATGTAGCCGCTGAGTTCCATTACTAGAATGGAGGAACTGGTGTTTGGGATTTTTGTTTTTAACAGGCGTGTATGTTCACACTACAGTTAAACCTATTCTTCTCAATAAGACATACTTTGATTTGTTACAACTCATGTGTACCTCTGTATGACGCAGTGTTCCGGTAAGAAGACTTGCTAATCTTCATACTGGCCAATGTGCTAGTCAACTCTTGCACCTGGGTGAAGAGGAACAGCAGTTTAGCCCACCTAAACTCCTGACGGGTCTGTAGGACACAAGCTCCATCATTTGAAGACTGAGACCAAGAAAAAGCAGCCAGAGGGCCGCATACCCAACTTTTTTTTCCCGTTACTAAAAAAAACGGGGTTTGAATGAAAAGCCAGCCGTCGTCCAATTTTGCGAAACAAAACCAATACACATCAAGCGCAACCCAAACTGTGCTACCATTAATAACCAGAGTTAAGTAAGCACTACATTACGGATATTCTTCTGCAACTCTTTGCCCTACAAGTCCCAGTTAATGTGGGACTTGTAGTGCATGGATTCAGAGCTGTTAAAAGGCTGTTATGGAAAAGTAATGCACGCCCCTGGAACATTACTGACCAATCAGGCTCTGCTGCTGTGGTACAAGCGTGCATTATACCCCCCCTCCCGCCCCCCCCCCCCCCAGGCCACATACCTTGTGATTCAGCTGGGAGACTTTCTTGGTGCCCTTCTTGGACGTTTTCCCCTTCTTCTCGGCAGGCTTGTGGTCTTGGCCCGGCTCTGAGTCAGTGGGTGGCGCTGTGGGTGCCACCTCTATCTTAGAGTGGAACTGGTAGCGCCCGCTTTCTGCGTCGTAGCAGTAGTAGATGCCCGTGTTGTTGTCATAGTAAAGCTGACTGGCCTGAGGGGGAGGAAATAAATAGAGCAGGCCTTACAACGTTGGCCTGGTTAAAAACAAGTGCAAATATATTCTTGCACTTGTTATTGATATTTTTGCACTTCAGCCTGCTGTTGAATGAGACAATGGTGGCCGAAAAAAAATCAATGACATCCAAATCATTTTACGACTGATGTCTTTTATAACTGCTACTAATGCACACAAAGTGCACTCCTTTGGAGAGGCATGAAACTTGGGCTGGAATAATAAGCAAAACAATCCCACAATATCCCCAGAGTACTCTATAACACTACTAGATTCCTCGAAAATCTACTCGAGAGTCGACAAAATGTAAACCTATAACACTGAAGGCATCACCCGGGGGGGGGGGGGGGGGGGTCGTCCACTGAGCGTAGGGTCGGCGGTTCGATCCCCTTGATGCCCTTCCTCCAAAACTATCCACATGCCCAAAATTGTACTGATTATAAGTCGGTGTGGACAAAAGCGTCTGCTAAGTGCACCTTCACCCACCGAGTCGTAGTAGAACTTTGTGCTGTGGTCGTAGTACATGCCGGTGGTCTCGTCGAACACAAACCCGGTCTGGGTCATGGCCTGCTCGGCAGTCGCCCTCAGCATGTCTGCTATGGACCCCTCCTCGCCCTCCTGAGAAGAGAGGGAGGGGGGGGGGAGCATTGATAGGGAATGACACTAACCCTTCAAATAATGACGATACAGATGTTACTGTCTAGAGCTAGGAATTCTGCAACCATCTAGCTATGCGATTTAAAAAAAGGCAACGGCAATTTCAAAGCTTCAGCTCTGAATTAAAGTGTCCGAAAATACTTGCACTTTTGTTGCGCTGCCCATTGTAAAATTAGACGTTTCTACATACAATCAATTCATAGGAATACGCTACGGTAATTTGAAAAAACGTGCCATTCAAACAGACCTCTGTCTTTGGTGCGGTGAGGGTGTCTGGCTGAGCAGGCACATTTGGGACAGCCTCGGTGGTAGTGGGAACACCTGTGATACCGGGAACCTCTGTGGCCTCGCTGACCTGGGGCACGTCCTGTCCCGCTGTGGCCAGGTGACCCTGAACGTCCGCGGCCTCCGCGTTCTCGTAACTGTTCCCATAGTAGTAATTGTAATAGTCTGTAGAGATGAATTCCACAACAAATTAGTATTGTTCATATTCGGTTCCGATGGTTCAATGTTTACAAATTATGATGACCGCAACAAAACAAGAGAATCACACACCTGTTTCAGTCCAGGTGTACTCCTCTGTCTGAGTTTCACAATCGATTCTGTCTTTCTCCTTCTTCTTTCGCTGGTGAATCTCTGCGCTCAGCTGGTCAACCTTATTAGTAAAGAGCACAAGGATGTGTGAGGTCACGACATTCATGGCAATGATCCCCTGAACTGACAATTCATCTTCTCCTCTGTAAAATGCGCGCCCCTACCTGTTTCCTGAGGTCCTCGTTGTAGTTCTCCGTGTTTTTCTGCAGTCTTTCAGAGTGACTCAGTTGTTTCTGTAACTTTGCCAACTCAGCTTTGCAATCGTGCAGTTCCTGCTTTAGGGATTCGACTTTCATCTGGAGCTCAGCCACGCCTGACTCGGGGTCTCCCTCTGCGTTGTTTTGGTGGGTCTGCATCATTACGACTAGGACACATTCATACACATGGCCAAGGGTTAGCCGTTCATCAGAAGCAGGGCAACAGGCCAAAAACGTTGTAGCAGAGGGAGCAAAATACAAATCAAGCAATCAATTCAAGCAGACAGTACGTCTTGACTCCATCCGAGAATACAAACATAGACGGTTTTTACTGTAGCTGTTGCCGGGGGATGGATATTGGCGTCTATTACGGTCGTCTTACCATCGATCACGTCCGCTTCTTTTACTCTTCTTTTCAGTTCATCTTCATTCAGCCCCCGTTGAAAATGAACCTGCAAGTTGAAAATAAACATCGTGTAACCATCTTGTATGTTCGACACATCCTGGTACAAGTTTTGAGGATAATTAGAGAGTTACACTTATAACAGGTGAAAATTTTACAGTCCGTCGTTTTCATGAGCGCCATTTTGTGGCTAACTACGTCACTAAGGCGGTTCTTCTTCTTCCTGATTTCTGGTGAAGGGTTCAGTAATGACTGCCCTCTAGCGTCCAATCATCTTCATTGCGTTCTCCTGTTCTGTGGATATTTATTTGAACTAAATTCCCATACGCATACATGGACATTCATAAGAATTCATGATAATGAATTATTATATATATTATATAATGCATATAATATTTAACATTATCTTTTCACAGTTAATAATTGGAACTCTATGTAGTCTACAAGTGAGGAAAGACGTATTCATAATATATAATGTTGCAGTGCTACTTAATGTAGTTGTCTATGCCATAGAATAATTATCTAGAAGCTACAATATTATTGTTACAGTGCTTCCACAATTTGCTTGAAGGCACTGGGGTACATCCTCACAACTTCCTCCCTTTGTTTTCCAGGATATGGCCTTACCTCTCTGCCTTTTTCTGTTGAGCCTTCCTTGCACGCATCCTTCCAATCTGATTGGGGCTGCTTTTCCAGAAAACAAACATGTTTATTTGCATTCACTTTTGAAAACTTTTCTTGACGTAAAAGAAGGAACGTAATACACACTGATACCAGTAGGTGGCGCGGCCACCCATCTAACTCATCCACAACTATTAACACTCACACAGCCACGCTCATTAAAAAACTTTCAAACAATGTTAGGAGAGAAGTAGCCAGTTCAGTGTGCCATATCTCAGGCCATGTCCATGGCTATTTCTGGCACTACTAAAATAGCTGTCAATTCCAGTATTGTCAAGTATTTTATTTTCTAAAATTGGGAGACAATCAGGTGGACATGCTCTTCTGTTGTTTGATTGCTATCAGCACATTTGCTGCTCAAACATTTGCATTGCAGTCCCATGAGCTGTGCTATTACAGGCTGTTATTTCAGAGCCGTCATGTTAACGATATCTATTTAGAGGAAGTCCATCTCAACAAGGAGCTACAATGTTGTTGTGTCAGTTGACGTCTATGCTGCCAAGAAATATAATAATAATAATATATAGTGCTCAAGTATCGCGTAGGCCACTACAAACTAGGGAAGCTAAATGAGGAAATATATCTGATTGTTTTGCTGTTTTTCTTTTCTTTGTCAGGCTTCAGTATCTTTTTCCTTGTGAAGTTTCTGTTCTGCTTATCTTAACATCTATCAGCTCGCCCCCCTCTCAGCTTTTTTTCTGTTAGAGCCCTCCATGTTTAGTTCTGCTTGGGTTACACAATGGAACGGCAAACGTCTGAACAGCTGTGGTATTGGTCATTAGAAAGGGAAGAGGCGCTCTCTCTCATGTATGGAGAGACACACACACACATACACACAGACATGCATATAATAACCCCAGTCACATGTTTATGCTATTAATCACACCTGCATTGTACCACAACTGCTACCTGCCTTATGTTTGTGTTGAGCAGCAACAGGTCAAAAACATTCCCATTTGACTGTCTGAGTGTTCGTACAAGTTGATACATTAAACAGTGGATGAGTGTGTTGCTATGGGGGGTTCGTCATGTTGTATTGCTGCCAGTGACAGCAAAGACTCCTGGCTGACAGAAGTTATGTAGCCTCCTCCTAACAGTCACTCCATTGAAACAAGGCCCTCGGTTCTAGAAAAGGGAATCCATTGAGCTGTCCATTCTGTGGAACACACACACACACACTGTGCTAATTCAGCAGATCTGGGGATAAGCATCGTTTTTTATTGGTGTAGGTTTTGGCTATTCCCCCAGAAAGAAGAGACAGTCAGATTGAGTGCGTCTGCATAAGTAAAAGTAATTCCCCCCCATTGGGTTGTTACTGAGGTGTGGCCATGTTTTCTTTGACACCACTAAAAATGTCTGATAGGCGTTCTTTTTGAGGAACCGTGTGTTGAGACGCTTCACATCGCGGAAGCATCTGCAAATCAGACACATCAACACAGGGGGTTGATCCAGGGGCCCCTGTTTTCCTTCACTTTTTTATTACATCTAAACTACGAGCAGCTCATTACATCAATACTGTGCAGGGGGAAAAAGGCCCCCAAGCTCCACCCGAACCCACACTTGCACATAAGTAGAGGGAGCCTCCGCCCTCATCTCCTGGTCCCTGGTGTGGAACATCTGAGCCACACGAGAGCCCACGCTGCTCTCGCCAAACCATATAAAAGAAGCCACATGCTATTATGTGTTATTATGTGCTAATGTAGCACGATGAATCATGTAGGGCAGGCCAAGGTTGTGCTTCTACATAAGGGTAATGGAAGAACCTTGCTCTCTTGGTTAAGGAATGTCTTATTGGTCATACACGGGGAAGGCTAATTCTGGGAGGAGGTATATAGGAGGTATTTTGGACCACACCTATTCAGGATTTCCCAATTTTTTTTTTATTATTATTCTTTCAAATATATTTTTGACATCCTTGACTTCCTGTCAAGTTCTGGACCACCCGGGTCAGATGCTTTACCAGAGGGTGTTCTGAGAGTGGGGTGTTTTTGAGTTTTTGAGTGTCCTTTCTCGTGGATGTTGACTCACAACACATATTTTCCCATCAGCTGTCGTGGCTGTTTTGGGGCTATGCAACTGAACCAGTTCCCCAGGTCTGGTGTGCATGCCACTGATAGAGCAGAGAGAGAGAGAGAGAGAGAGAAAACCAGCTAAACAGTTAAACAGCCCGGGTGGGGGGGGGGAGAGAGTGTGTCAAAGATCCGGCCCCACATTCCTAACCGCTCTCTGGGCAGTAAAAACCTGGAGCCCCACCAGTCCTGCCTCCCTCCTACCCCCGCCTCCTTCTCCTCACTGTTTGTTTTCTCTCCCTCTCTCACGCCCTGCTTTGCCTTCTTCAGAGTGCAAGAGCCTCCATGGCTGGAACATACCATTACCCAAACCGCAGCGGGGGGAAACTAGCGTGGCTCATTCCAGGCTGAGGTACAGCCTCTCAAGAGACACAGGGCTTCCTGCCTCACCCGTGGTCTGTCTCACAGTGGACCAGTCCGGGCGGTTGAGCAGGAGGGGGTGGGAGATGCTCAGAGCAAGAGAGAGCAAGAGAGAGAGAGAGAGAGAGAGAGCGAGAGAGATGTGCTTTTTGGAAGCCAGCTGATCAGTGCTGTGGTTTTCTGCCACAGAGGCAGAGAGAGAGAGGAAACGTGACCTGAAAAGAAAGGAGGTCCTTGAGCACGAGGGAGAGAGAGAGAGAGCAAGCAGTCGTAGCCTTCTTCATCTCAAGAAGACACCCTGAAGACAAGAAGACAAGAAGAAAAAGAGGTCTTTTTTTCAGGAGGGAACGGTTCAGAGGGGAAGGAGGAGGCAGTGAGAGAGAGAGAGAGAGAGAGAGAGAGAGAGGAGATGTGAAGAACCTTAACATGCTGGCCGTTTCAGGGGGGGGAAGCACGAACACAGGAAAACAACACACCAGGGCTGTGGAGCCCATCACGCGCCCATAACACGACCAGGAGGCAAGACAAGAAGAGAAGACATGTCCTGGCTGTCCCCGGTGTCGTGGGCCAAATGGACGTGGACGGCCGTGCGAGGCGGAGAGGGAGAGGATGGGGAGCAGGAGGAGGGAAGAGGAGAGGAAGGAGAGTATGAAGAAGAGTTCAGGCGGAGAACAGAGCAGCAGCAGGAGGAGGATGACGAGGAGGAGAGATCTCAAGGCGGCAGGCGAGTGTTTTGGCCAACATTTTGGCCTCAAGGATTAAAAACAGAGAGGCATACACTGTCTGGACGTGTGCGTGTGTGGGTTGTGTGTGTGTGTGTGTGTGTGTGTGTGTGTGTGTGTGTGTGTGGGTTGTGGGTTGTGTGTGTGTGTGTGTGTGTGTGTGTGTGTCCGTGTGTGTGTGTGTGTGCGCGCGCGTACGTGTGTGCGTGCGTGCGTGTGTGTGTGTTGTTATTATAAGCAAGTGGTTGTTTTTTTTCACCTGTGGAGTTGGGGACTGAGAATAATGTAGAGCTTGATTCAATATTCATGTTGTTTATGTCCCTTTTGGGATGAAGAGCCGACGCAAAAAGGCTTTGCCTGTGCCCCGAGGCCCCTGTGAAGTTGAGCATGTAGTCACAGTGTTAAAATGGCTTTGGATGTGATGTACATCTTTGTTTGCTATCTGTCACCAGATCTTTAGTATGGGAATGAGACACATAGTGTGAAAGCGTGTCTTCCCTGTTTTTCTTTTAGGGTTGGGAGATATAGGGTAGTTTACATTTTAACGCCACTTAAACACCTCGGGCAGATACAAATGAGGGCAATTATTCATCATAGTCACACACACACATACACACACGTGGACACGCACATGCATGCACACGCACACACAG
>JAXIVH010000008.1:6797749-6807749 GCA_036785325.1 Urophycis tenuis
GGCCCCGGTGAGCCTGGACGACGTTCCCATCCCCAAGGCGGCCACGTACAACTTTGACCCCAGCCAGTGGGACGACCCCAACTTCAACCCCTTCGGGAGCAACAGCGCGGCGGGCAGCTCGCCCGCGCCCCCCAAGGCCTCCTATCAATTCGACCCGGACAATTTCGACGACTCCGTGGACCCCTTCAAGGCCAGCAAGGGACTGAGCAACGAGGAGGCCGTCGTCCCCGAGAAGAAGGTCGTTGAGGTCGCCGAGGTCGTCGAGGAGAAGGCCGCGCCTCCGCCCAGGGAGAAGAAGTCCAGAGCGCCGCCCAAGAAAAACAAGGACAGGTCGACCACGTGAGTGTGTGTGTGTGCCGGCCCTTGACTTCAGTGCCCCCATGTGAAGCAGTGGTTTGTTGTAGCCAGCCGTACTGTGTAGAATGTTGAAATGCTAACTGCTCAACAAGAACGCCTCTGGACCTACTTTCTCTGAGACCTTGCGCCCCGAAAGCTTCGAAGCATGCCAAACATGTAACGGGGTAGAGCAGTACGAGTGTAGGGATATATATATATACACATATTTATATATAAAGGCTGTTAATTGTCCACAGCTCCAAAGGTGCATCTATTCTCAGCTTCTCCACGTGCCTGTATGTGAGTCGTGTTTAAGGCGAGACATTCCCCAGATTCTAATTATAAGTACCTTACACGCCAAGTCACTCACTGGCCCTCGTTTCTCTCCTCTCTGTCCTTTGTTTTCTCCCATCCCTTTCTGCATCCCCTCTATTTTTCATCCTTCTCTTCATCCTGCCTCTATCCACTCCTGCTTTGGTCCACCTTTCCTCCTCCGCCTCCTTCTCCTCCTCCTCCTCCTCCTCTCTGCTGCCCTCAGGACCTCTGAAGGGGCCAAGTTTCTCTGTTTTCCGTTGTAAGTAAGCCTCTCACAGGATGCTTTTCTGCAGTCCCTTTCTCTCTCTGTCTCTCTGCGCTCCCTCTCACACCTGCTCCCATGCATCTGTACTTTCAATTCAGTATTGCCTGGTGGAAACCCTCCCGATGTGGCCCGAAAGGGTGAACAGTGTTTGATTTATGCCGTCGTCCTTGTGCTTGCTTTCCATAGGAGCACCTGTAAGACGAAGAACTATGAGAATCAATCCTCGGCCCCTGATGTTTTCAGTCAGGTAAAAATGATGTGCATTTTTTTGTGTGTGCGTGTGTGGTGTGTGTGTGGGGGAGGAACAGAGTGGCGCTGAGTAATAAAAAAGTGTTTGAATGTCACTGCAGTCAGGTGAATTTTCAGCTGATCACCCCACACGCACGCACGCACGCGCGCACACGCACACACGCACACACACATACACACACACCCACACACCCACACACACACACACACACACACACACACACACACACACACACACAGAGCTGAGATAAGCATCCGTGTGTCCAGCTCTGCAGTGTTCTAGGTTTCAGTGCAGACTCACGTTGACTCATCTCCCATTAGGGAGAGGTTGGCTTGGTGGTTATGTTTTGGTATTAGTTTAGCTAGGTGTTTATGTTTAGGTATTGGTTTAGCTGGGTGGTTATGTTTAGGTATTAGTTTAGCTGGGTGGTTATGTTTAGGTATTAGCTCGTCAACATACGTTTACATTGGGAAGGTCCCTGATGTGCTTCGGTATACCGTTAACGTCTTCCTATGCGTCTGTAGGAGGAAGAGGAGGTCATCGTTCAGGCTCCAGACATGGCTCACAGAGTCCATCACGCCACGGATGAGGAGAAGCTCGCTTCCACGGCCATCAAGGGTCAGACGGTGGACCTACTGGAGGACAAAACAGACACACAGTGCAGTAAAGGACTGGTCACCACTCAGCCCAGCAGTGACATCACCATCACCAATGGTAGGTGCAGTATGGGTCTGTTGTGGTCGAGCAATACCATGTATCATATATTTCCCCTCATAGCGCTATTGTTGAATAATTAGATAGTAGATACAGAAATGAAGCATGCTGCTGGCAGGTCAGTTGAGGTCCATCTGACTCTTATATAACAGGAATGTGAGACTGATTTGCCAGCACACATCCAGGATGAATCACAGTCTAATTCTGGATGCTGTATAGGGAATTTATTTATGTGTGTGTGACAAAGGGAATATATCAATACTGTGTGGGACAAGGGATGTTTTTTTTTTTTAAATTATATAAAGCTGAGGGAATCAGCACCATGTTTAAACATTTAAAAAAAGGTATACTTTTTAAAATTAATTTATGTATTTATCCTTTATTTAACCAGACGAAGTCCCATTGAGATATTAAAATCTCTTTTACAAGGGAGCCCTGGGGCAACAAAACAACAACTTTATTTATGAAATGTCCACCGTTAGTTTTATACTCACTCGGTTGGTTTGGCATTCGTTCGTAGGGCTCAAGATGACAACATCAGAAACCCTGGAGGACGATGACCCCTGCAGTCTGAAACACGACATAGTAGGTTGAATAAATACATCGTGCACTGCCTCATTAACAGACATGCTGACATGTATACATACAAGTTGCTGCATATATTATGTGATCATTTGTTTGATATTGATGGAATTATTTGATATAATTGAATATATATTTCTGATATTTTTACACATTGATATGGTTTTGATATTGCTGGATTGTTAAATACATGATTTACATTATACATGTGTTTAACTGTTTTCGTCTTGTCAAGTTTGATGTTCAGAGCAAGGAGCTCCCTGTGAAGCAGCCATCTAAGGTCCTGTACAGCGAGGATGAGGACACCCTGACCTTCTCGCAGGACGGCCTGCCTCTCAGCGAGATGGACAAGGCTGCTGTACTCACCCTCATCAGGGAGGAGGTGAGTCATCTCGCACACACACACGCACACACACGCACACACACACACACACACACACACACACACACACACACACACACACACACACACACACACACACACACACACACACACACACACACACACACACACACACACACCCACACACACACACACACACACACACATACCTTCCCCAAGCAGTTGACACCCAACAGACAAACAGTTGTCTTGTTTTTTCAAATGTTCTGTACGTTTTGTCCTCCATCAGATCATCACTAAAGAGATAGAGGCGAACGAGTGGAAAAGAAAGTATGAGGAGAGCAGAGAAGAGGTTTTGGAGATGAGGTATGAAAAGCTCCCATTCAGTGTACTGTAATTCATGGCTCTAGGGTTTGAATTAAAACACAATTAAGATCAACTTAATTCATGTTTGGAAATAGCTTATTGTTTGTGAATAAAATAGTAAGTAATTTAAAAAAAAATAGCAATATGAAGACATCTCCTGGGCTAATAGGTATGAATTCTTTACAGGAAAATCGTTGCAGAATATGAGAGAACTGTTGCACAGATGATAGGTGAGTAATGGTCCCACCTGGTGGGCTAATAGCTCTTATTTTTCATACATGAGACACCATGCGTCCTGTCCATCTGTCTACCATCTCATTATAAACTGGTAGCTGCTATAACAATCAAAGTGTGCAAAGATGCTGAAACTTCAATTCCATCCACACATTTAGAAATAACATTTGATGCAGGTCTGTTATATATATAGATTGTTATTTGAATAATTGTATTTCATGTTTTTCACTCTCTCGAGGTCCCAGTTTATCTTAGGCCTATGGAACAGTTTTACATTAGCCATCACGTTTTTCTCAGTAGTCATGGTCATGAACAATCAGTGACCTGTCCCTGTTTTCATTCTGGTTGTGGTTGGTCTCCACCAGAGGATGAACAGCAGCAGAAGACCCTGTCTGGCAACAAGACAATCAAGCAGCTGACCATGGAGAGAGACCAGGCCATGGCCGACCTCAACTCCGTGGAGCGTTCCCTCTCCGACCTCTTCAGGAGGTACGAGAACATGAAGACCATCCTGGAGGGCTTCAAGAAGGTCAGTCTGAGGTTAAGACGGGCAGTCGAATCGTGAGCAATCAACACAACCGCCACATCTCTCCACTGAGAGACTGACTTCGCTGATTCCGTTCCTCAGAATGAGGAGGTGCTGAAGAAGTGTGCGCAGGAGTACCTGATGAGGGTCAAGCAGGAGGAGCAGCGCTACCACACCCTCAAGATCCACGCCGAGGAGAAACTAGACAAGTGAGAGGCTGCTGTTTTATACCATACCCTGTACATGACATAGTTTGAACCGAATTACTGAAACAGATCTTTAAGCATCTGTGAACCAAAAAAATAGGAGATGCTTTCTATTGAAAGCAACATACAGTGAATATGGGCCATGTAGGAGTGGGTAGGGGTTAGGCGACCTGGAAACTGCATCCGTTTTGGCTGAGAGTCGCGACACCCTACCTACTTCATTATGCTTCTCCAACGCTAGCCTACTCCCTAGCCTGGTCATGGCGATGAAGACCTGGTATGGCACTAAATCTCTGATAAAATGCATAAAGGAAATGAAGTACAATGCAAGAAAAAAAGTTGATGTTCATTTGAATGATTGTTAATCAAAAATAGTGTGAGAGCAAATGGTGGAACGTGCAAGTTCCTCCCTTTCGGTGACGATGTCCCGCGTATTGCCACGCGTGTCCCATCTTCTGCCTCTGTGTTCTCCGTAGGGCCAACGAGGAGATCGCCCAGGTGAGGACCAAGGCTACGTCTGAGGGCGTGGCACTTGGAGCCAGCCTGAGGAAGGAGCAGATGAAGGTGGACTCCCTGGAGAGAGCCGTCGATCAAAAGGTATGAAAGCACCCCATGGAAACCACACATCTGAAGGCCTTTGGTTAGAGCCTGGCACTTGAAAGTCTCTCCCGATCTTTCCACGGTTTTACTTTCCACATACGCCACCGGACAATTTCGTTTGAAGTCTTCTAAATGTGGATCCATTTTTCCGTCTCTCACAGAATCAGGAGATTGAAGAATTGACCAAAATCTGTGACGAACTGATTGCCAAACTTGGAACAGCCTGAAATCCCTTGGATCAAGCCAAGAAAACCAGACCTTTTTCTCTTCTCGCTGTCATGTAAATAGCACTCAACCACGTATTGGCACAACATGCTCTCCTTTTGGAGACAGGAATTGTATACATTTTGTTTTGCTTTTATAACTGAGATGAGATTGCAATATCAGAGCTGAGGATCCACATGTTCTCTCAGTGTTTACGGAAGCACATGGTAAGCTCATTGTCTTTATGATGGACATATATTTTTTAAGTAAGTGCCGTCATTTCTTGTTTACCGCCAAGATTTCTGGGAGATCTCGAGGTCTATAATGTAGTTGGGGCAAGGCCCACAGAGCTATCTGTGTTATTGAAGTAGAAGAGCATCTATACCTGTAAAGTCAACCACTTTAAAGAGACTAAAAAACTATAACTCATTTACCCTAAATCCAACACACACAATGTCCATGTGGCCATTCATTCATCTCCAATCAGGAATGCGATTGATCAAATCAAATCCCGAATGATCAATACACAGCACACTTCCCTTTGTGTCCCACGTTTACTGAAATCCCATTTTCAGTTGGAAATTGTTAAGTTTGGGAGTAAAACCTCTATTGACTCTATTGACCCCCTTCTTAAGACAGAAGTGTAGAGTCTAAATGTGGAGTAAATTACAGGACAAACCCCCACATTTTACACCGCATGTCACAGCATGTCATAGCCCATCATTAAATATAATATTTACATATAGATGTGTGCAATATGTCTTCATAAGTGGACAAAGAGAATAAGTCTATCATGCTATGAGACAGCCTGGACTGATTAACTTCTATTTAGTCAAAGTGTCAAAGTGTCATTTTGTACAGTTAATATCATATTTCACTGGGAAATTAGCTGTTATAAAGTATATACGAACCATCACAGTGTGTTATGCTTGTACACATTTTTCATCTTCAATCGCTGTTGTTTGACTTTCCTTTCTAAGTGCAAATATTCAAAGTGATTTTAATTTCCTGGCACATTATACTATTTGTGCAAATATTTGTGCTGTATCAAAGGAAATTCTCCATAATCTTCTAGTGAATATCTTAATTTGCCTTTGATTTGATTTGCCTTTTGAACTGACAGTTTCAGTCACTTACTACATACATAAAAAAGATAGACATGGCCCTATATTTGTATAATGTATTGGTTGTTTCATGAAAGGAGCACTTAATTACATGCACATATCATCAATTGTTTCATATTCAGTTTGCATGATTTGTGTCATTAGACAAAAAATAAACATGATGTTTATTATAAACCAGCATCCTTTGAGATAAGAAATAACTATATATTGTTAAAAATTGAGGTGTTTCTTTTTTCTTTTTTTTTTATCTATTCTCGTTTTACGTGTAAAACCAACTGTTGCTAACGTGCCTTTGTTTTGTTTTCGGTGAAGAAAACACAAGCCAATCTGTTCGCCAACATTGGTTCTGAATCCTCAGCCAGTGTTCCACTCAAACCATCCAGCACAGAGTATGGGAGTTGTCAGGACATTGAATAACTGCACTTTCTGATTACAAAGTAGGCCTATGCTGGTGAATCAAAAGCCCATATACATTTTCTATTTTCAGACGCCACCAGGATATGGTCCTGGTCTTGTCTAAATGCTACAACACAAGGGTTGGGAAAATTAAGGAACTGTTTATAACTTAAGTGAAGGTGTTTTTGTGGATCAGCACAATCAACTGCCAAATGCTGTTGCAAAATCACATTGGTTTCAAAATGCGTGTATCCTGTCGTGTCAGCTTTGCATTTGTTTAAAGGTGCTTTTGAAATGGGAAAAAAAAACTTTGTGACAGTATAATTTGTGTATATTTTATACTAAAATGATATGCATTATTTTTGTCTTGAATGTTTGTAAAATGGAAGTGGACATGCCAGAGTCTATGTTTAACTGCTACATTTTGTGCAAAGCGTTACTGAATAAATGCTGAAGGTATAAATGCTGCCTGCTAGTGTTATTGAATGGTGAAACTTCTTCTAAAACTAAAACTACTTCTGCATCACTACATGGCATAAAGACCTTGCGTCTTCTCACTTGCATGTCATTGTTCTCCTCAACATGTACATTGAGTTGGATTAACCCTGAATCATTTGGGGTTTTTCATGCAACACACCAAACGTCCACCAGGGCTATATGTTAGACCACTAGGTGGAGTAATCCTTGTCCAGCAGGACTATATCGTTTGACCACTAAGTAGAGAATTGATACACTATTGATACAATTGGCCGGCAGCAGGACTATATCTAGACCACTAGGTGGTAGAGTAGAATAGGATACCATTGCATGTCAGCCAAGTAGGAAAGCACCCCGTGTAGGACATCACCGATAGGACCCACAGAATAGCTCCTGATTTGCAGCTTGATTTAGCATCTCATGATTTTCATGTTAAGTTAATAACTTTCTTTAAGTTAAGTTAATAACTTAATTAATGTTCGCTGCACGTACAATTAGTTAGTCGGTTTTAAGTAGGCCTTGGACTAATAGCAGTTTAACTCTTTTTTCTTCAATAAACTAGCCTAATTGAACACATTTTGCTCTCTTCGTTCGATCGTTCAATTAATCGTTTGATTCATTGAAAGAAAAAAAGTAGCAGTACGTGTCGACGTGCACAGGCTTACTCAATGTAAGGTTAAACGTTTTTCCATCTCCTGCCAGCTCTTGTTTTCGTAACCTCTCTTCCCTGGACGAGGGGCGTGGTTAGGATACAGAGACGGCTGCTGATTGGTGCATCACTGATTCAGCGAGTGGGACTGGCGCTTCGCGACATCCCCTTAAACATGAGCTCTAACAGATGAGCACCCCAGTGTGTGCAGACAATCTATTGAAGTGCCTACTTCCAATATCATCCAAGTTGCAAAGTAGGCATTGAAGACGGCCTGTTCACGTCTGAAGACGGCTGCGTGAGGAGCTTACATCGCATTCTCCGTTTGGCAAAGTAAGTTGTACCAAGTTTTTTTTTAAAACTTTTGACTATTGATGAGTATGTTAATTTATTTTATACGCTTGTCGGTCCATCCCACTTTCCATTTCCACATTCGATTTCATGTAAATATTTTGAGACATTTGATAATTGCTGTCCCTGCTGCATATTAATCTTTTCAGTGGTTCATTGGTAGATGTAGCCAAATCAATTTTACTCATAGGCCTACTAGATGTCCACTGGGGGAGCTCAACTCCAGAGTAGCATTAGTAGGAATCAGATGTGCTCATTGCTAAAATTTCATTATGTACAATAAAGAGTGAATGTGGAAATTGTCTTTGCCAGAAGACATAAAAAATGCCAGAAAAAATGAATACAAAGTTTAGTTGTGATCATTAATTAGTTCAAAGATTATGATAAAGTGATAAATGAATGTTCTACCATTTTCTTTTGTTCTACCAATCACTCCTTTATCTTTAGTCTCTGTCTTCAATGTTGCTGTAGAACATATCTGTGAACATATAGAGAGAGACGGCCCTAATTCGCCACAGTCTTGTCCCACTCTCCTCCTCCCATATATCTGTCTGAGGCTCAGCAGTGCTGATCTCTTGCTTCAGAAGTGCAGCCCAACCCCGTCAGTTGCGTTTGGCCCTAACCTTGACATCATGTGGAGCACCTTCTCCCCTCTCTGCCTTTGACCACCAGCTATAATTCTCGCCTCCCCCTCTGCTACTTTCACTGGCTTAACTCCCACCCACCTCCCCCCCGAAGTCATCCTCCCCATGGGGGCTTTTGGGTCCCCGCATGACGCTTTTAAGTGTTGAAATATGGAGGTGAAGTGCACATTATCCTTCGTTCCCTTACTGCCCCGGGCACTGATAAGACAGCGAGATAACCACAGCCACGTATAGCTGGGACTGCGCCCTTCCTCCAGGGCTCCACATTTGTTTTTCGTTAGGCTGTCAGAGAAAGAGAGAGAGAGAGAGAGAGGGAGAGAGACAACAGGAGAGAGAGAGGAAGAGAGAGAACAAAAGAGGAAGCAACAGATAGAGCAAGAGAGAGGGGGGGGGGGGGGGGGGGAGGGGGAGAGAGGGAGTGAGTAAGAGAAAGAAACAAGAGGTAGAAAGAGTGAGGGAGAAAACCAAAGAGTTATGATGCATCTTGTTGAACTGTTTGTGCTTTAGCGAAAGCACAAACAGCTTGTTTTTTTCCACACCAATAAAGACCTTTGCATCTTGAATCGTGAGAGGGAGAACAAAAGGTGGAGCGAGGTCAACATATAGACAGAGAAAAGATAATTATGAGAGAAGCTCCCCAGTCTATATAATCTTAGCAGTATATAATCTTTCTCTCTCTCTCTCTCTCTCTCTCTCTCTCTCTCTCTCTCTCTCTCTCTCTCTCTCTCTCTCTCTCTCTACATTCTCCCCTTTTAATTTGTCTTCATCCCTGTATCATTCATTCACTGGCATCCCAGACCTGCTGGCTCTACAGCTGAGAGTCGGGGCTATTCTGTGGCTTGTGATTTGTTGACCTTGTGGGGCGGTTGTGTTCGGTGGCAGAGAAAGGCCAAACGAGACTGGTGCCCGCTGGCAGATCGTACGCATCTTTCTACAGAAGTCCCCCATGAGCTCACGACACCCTCGTCTGCCATATGCTGCCCCACCGCAAATTGCTGCCTGTCTTTGCCGACATTGAATGAAAAAAAGAAACCCGTTTCCCCTTTTAAAATTGCCATGCATTTTAACATAAGTTAGTGTAGGTTACTGTGAAATGCTTTGATATCTAAGTCCCTTTTCCACAAAATGCTGCAGCTATACAGGAATAGCATTGCGTCCTACAGTTACATATAGTTAAGTAGAGTAGAGTTGTATTAGCACCACCACATGATGAAACCCTGAACCTTTTTATGTGTGTCCCATCAGGGGTTCTCTGTCAGCGGTGTCTCCCATCATGCTGCACACACTCTCCAGCCCCCGCGTGCCGTCCTCCCCGCTGCCGCTGCTGCTGCTGCTGCTGTCGACGTGGTGGGCGCTGAGTCTGGCCCAGGCCGACCCCAACGCCGCCCCCGCCATCCAGCTCCGTCTGGCCGGGGACA
>JAXIVH010000008.1:6812749-6880783 GCA_036785325.1 Urophycis tenuis
GCTCGTCAGCATGGAAAATGAGTGTGTGTCTGTGTGAGAGTGAGTTGGCTAGGTGGAAGGAGGGCCTGGTTGGTGGCGGGGGGGGGGGCTCTCTCCTCACTACAGACACGTAATGTAAAACCACAGCCTATCTGACAGAGACCCTACTCAGGAGTCAGACGGCGTTCTCTGTTCCGCCAGACCCATGACGGCATAGCAGCAGATGGTCAATACCTTAGCGCTGCGGTCAGGGTTTTCCTGCCGTGGCGGCTCGACACACACCGTGTCCCAGAGCACGCGTGCCGGGCACTGAATGGAGTTAGGGGGTCGGTACGTGGGACACAGTGGATCCGTCTCAAGCTCTCCCCCGTGGGTCTCGTCGATCCACCGGGAGCCGGGCCTGAGGGCGCGACCTGGGTCCGACACAAGAGGCGTCGGTCAGTCTCACACAGAGGTGAAGACATCCTCAGGCAGGCACACACCCTACAGTGACCCTCATTCACCATTATTGTCCAGGTGACCATCTCAGCCGTGCATCCATATTTCGCCAGCTGTTTCTTTCTGTATGTTTAGTGTCTCGGGAGTGTTATTCCAGTTTTGGCTCCCCACCCTTGTAAATATTTCCCCTGGTCCGCTTTTCAAGTCTGGTGGTGGTGGTGGGGGCGAGGGGGGGCAGTGGAATGGTCAACGGTCACGTGCACTTTATGTACGTGTTTGACCCGATGTCAGCCACGGCCAGAGTTCTTTCACAGGCCTGTTTATTCACCGGGATGAATCAGGCATTCTGTTCGGTCCGCGGGCGTGGAATGGGTTACACCCCAAGTGCGTCTCAAAATGTACCCGGGGTACTTAAGAAGTAAAGCAAATTGGAATTTGTATTTGTTCAACCTTTGAAATGGTCCAACCTCCACGTGTGTTGAGACAGCTTGGCCATTTACACCCCCCCCCCCCCCCCTCCCCCCCCCCCCTCCGGTGTTCCCTTGAACATTCAGCGAACATTTTGGTGGGCAGGTTTGATTTTTGATAAGTAAATGAAAATATGAATTCACTCAATGTACAGGCGACTGTTGAGCTCCGTTGGGCTGACCAAACAGGATTCCTAAGTAGGTCTGGGTCCATTAGGAAGGCTTCATTTTCAGCGCGGAGAATGTGGTATGTACAAACACGTGAACACACTGGATTCTAAAACTGCTTTGTGTTCAGCTCTGCCCACTAAATGGTAGGCTCTCCGGTTCCCCATCCCCATGAAAAACATCGATGTGGCTTCTTTTTTTTTTTTTTTTGCATGACGATTTGTGTTTTTTCTTAATTCCTTTGCTGACCTCATCTCCCTGTTCACATGGAGGAGGAATACCCCCGCGTGTGGAAAATAAAGCTGATATTATCCAGTGTCAACAAGGATACATACACAGCAAGACGAGGCAAAAGCAATGTCTCCTCTCTAGGGGTCTTTATCTCATTGGGGCATCTTTGGTCCAGCTTGTTTTGTTGTTGTTCTGCAGCCCACCAGTCCCACCAGAGGCCTTTCTATCCGAGCCTGGTTCTGTTTTGATGCCCTACATCGTAGGTTATCAGAAGAAGATCAGCCCCACTCACTATCTCACTGGGTTTTCTGACTGCTGTCCTTAAGTGTCCATGTGTTGGGCTTAGCAGTATCTAGCAGTGAGGTTGCAGATTGCTACCACATGTCCCCCCCCCCCCTCCCCCCTCCTCCCCCCCTCCCCCCTTTACCTCTCCTCACCCCTTTGTTTCCAACGACGTAAGAGAAGCTACGGTGGCCTGCAGAGGCCTATAAGGTGCCACAGGCACTTCGGGAACGACTGCCACTGTCCACCACGACAGCATGGAGTAGACAAGGCTCAAGTGATTGGTCAAGTTAGTAAGCTAGGGATTGTTTTTGATTGAAAACACATCCATCCCCTCTAGAGCCCTCTAGAGCCCTTCAGCCAGTCGGTCCTGCCCTGGAAGCATGATGGCGTAAGATGGCAGGCCACACACGTGACCTGCCCCCCCCCCCCCCATGTAGACATGTAAAGGGCTCGCTCTGAGGAAATGGAAACTCCGTTTTTATTTTCATGAGATTATACACCAATTAACGCACACTTGACCGAACATAGGGCTCCATTTCTGCCGAGTCTGTTCAGCTGCAAGCCAAATGATGTATACACACTGCAGCTTTAAAACAACTCAAGCCAGATGCCGGGGTGTTGATTGATCAGCACATTCGCAACAGCTCCGACTCTTACATGTCCTTTAAGCTCCTCATCATTGAAATCCCCACCCCCCGCCTTCACGTTATTGGGGCTGTTTGTGAGGGCAGTTAAGGCAGATCCTGCTTTGCCTTCAGACGTGTTATTAAATCGCCACTTTGACGCGTTTCACTCCGTCTCGCACCACATGGCATTCACCAGGGGAATACGTGTTCCTTCCTCGAGGCAGGGAGAGCAGCAGGAAACGCCTTACATCACTAGACCAGTGGGGGGGGGGGGGGGGGAAGGATTGAGTTTCCCAACACAAATAAACAAAGAAGCAGACGAGGCAGCAGAGGTCTTTCTTTGTGGCCCTCCGGGGTTGAGTGTGTGTGTGTGTGTGTGTGTGTGTGTGTGTGTGTGTCGGGCAGAGGGGTTGGGGGGGGGGGGGGGGGGGGGCGGTGTGGGCGGTTGCCGACAACACACAACATCGGCATGCCGGGCTTCCAGGCACGCACGTGGAGCCCGCGGTCCACACGTGGGATGATGTGGACAGGAAAAAAGAAAGGTTCCCACCACAGCAGGCGCGGGGGGGGAGGCTCGTGGGACCGCGGCGGGCTTATCATTCGCGGTTAATCGGGGATAATCATTTTGTCATGCCTCGTCTCCGCGGGCCGCCTGCGTTCCACAGCCGTCTTCGTCGTTCGCATCCAAACTCGAACCACGACATGAGCGATGGAGACTTGCAGGCAGGCGGTGGTGGAAGTTTGGACGTATATTTCCAATATCAAATAATAATAATAATAATAATAATAGTAATAATAACACTAATAATGCAAATGGACTCCACAGCGGTGGTTTTTGGTATGGAACCCTTTGGGTTTAGCATGTGGGTCAGGTTACGCTCAGCTTCGTTTCGCCGGCAGGTCCGGACAGGTACGCCTGCACGCCTGGACCCAGACTCAGACTCAGAGTCCCCTATCCTTAAGGAGCCCTCGCCACGGGGGGCTGCCACGGTGCTTAGATCATGTCCTCAACCCTTACGAGGTGATAAGCGGCAGCTTAACAAACAGATTACCTTTTTTCTCGAACCGCCCGGCTTTTACTTTTAAAAAGCGTAGCAGGAATCAAAGGGAACAGTGGTTGTCTTTTGTTGCCAAGGAGGAATGCAAGGAGGTCAAGAACCTCTAGGGCCCAGCATGCAGATGAAATGGGCTAAAGGTGTGCCCTCTCTCTCTCTCTCTCTCTCTCTCTCTCTCTCTCTCTCTCTCTCTCCCTTTTTCTCCCTCTCTCTGGAAGGGGGCGGGTGTCCGTTTACAACAAAAGGAGCAGGCAGAGAGAGGCTTCCAGGGAGGAGAGTGGTCGAGAGGAGAAAGGGTTGATGAATGTGAGGAGATCTCTCCCGCTCCCCCACCCTCTCTCTCTCTCTCTCTCTCTCTCTCTCTCTCTCTCTCTCTCTCTCTCTCTCTCTCTCTCTCTCTTCTCTCTCTCTCTCTGTCTCTCTCTCTCTCTCTCTCTATCTCCCTCTCTCTCTCTCTCTCTCTCTCTCTCTCTCTCTCTCTCTCTCTCTCTCTCTCTCTCTCTCTCTCTCTCTCTCTCTGTGTGTGTCTCTCTCTCTGTCTCTCTCTCTCTCTCTGTCTCTCTTTCTTGAAACAGATCAGGTTCAGGACCGGGCATATTACAGAGAATTCCACAAAAAAACACAACATGCACATGTCCAACAGCTGGTCCTGCTCTCAGCTTCTCTGAACTCACAAACACATCAGTTGTTTTATGGCTGGCGTGAAAAAAAATGAGGATAAATCACAACCTCATTTCCATTGCAATATTAGGCCACACATTTTTAAATATCATTGTGTGCATCATGTTGCAACTTGCCGTGTATGATGTAAAACATTTTTACACAAAACTGAATGCCAACCGCTGTGAGCTCTTGATATCTTAATAAATGATACAAAAAGGACCTACAGCTTGACATGACAGCCAGTAGTACATTTCAGTGAATGGGGTTACGCAAATATAGTGATAGATTGGTGAACTTTGAGCTCTCTTGGATGCTTGGATGTCAAGTGTTGTCAGTCAGATACGTAATGTCTTTGCTTGGATGGCTTGAAGATTGTTTTTCTTTGTGTGTGCATGTTTCTCCCTGCATGCACAGCAACTGATCTCCAGAATGGAAAGAACACTCTCCTGCTATGCCTTTCTCTCCTCCAGAAACGTTGAGGGGAACTTTGAGAACGTGGGGGCCTCTTTGTGTGTGTGTGTGTGTGTGTGTGTGTGTGTGTGTGTGTGTGTGTGTGTGTGTGTGTGTGTGTGTGTGTGTGTGCGTGTGTGTGTGTGTGTGTGTGTGTGTGTGTGTGTGTGTGTGTGTGTGTGTGTGTGTGTGTGTGTGCGTGGGTTACAGATGTGAAAGTCATTTCACAGATTTTCTTCTCTTGCTCTGGCATGATTTCCGTCGGTTCCCCCCATGTTCAGACAGAGAGGGTCTGGGCACGTGTAGCCGAACGTGAATGTTGAATAAGTCAAAGAAAAAGATAAACAGTGTTTCAGGCTGTGTCTTTTCAGAGTTAGTCAGACCGGGGGAGGGGAGGGTGCAGCTAGACCCACCCCAGCTTATTGCTCACACTTCCAACTAAAGGGGGAAAGTCTTGTCAGGACAGTCTGCTGGCCTCCAGTCTGAAATATTTCAACTACCAAGTAATGTTCGGTATTACTTATCACCAAACTATTTCGGCACTCATGCACACTCATTCAAACTGACCCACTGCCATACTTGTTTTTTTTTTTTTCTTCGCTGTGACTGACCAATGATGAAATGAGTAAGAGAAAAGCTGCAATCCCGGAATCAACCAGAGAGGAATGAGCAGCATTGGTCAGGATGAGAGGGCTGGTACTGGAGTGCTCCCGGGGGGGGGGGGGGGGGGGGGGAGAACATAGACCAGGAACCCCCTGCCCCACAGACACGTTCCTCCTGATGTTTGACCACTCGGTGTCATCACGTCTGGTGCTTTTCCGTCTTCAAAAACACAACATTTAGCCAGACGACTCGACCCCCTCCGTGTGTTCCTCTGGGTTCCTCTGGGTTCCTCTGGGTTACAACCCCCCCCCCCGTGTTCGGTGCCGTTGGTATTTCCGGTGTCGCATTCCAAAGGAGTTCCGAAAGTGACCGTCGGTGTTAATTTGGGCGCTGAGCAAACTGAATTATGGTGATGTTATGTCTGCCGGACCGGTTTGAAGTGGGAGCAGTGGCGGATGGAACCAATGTGTGTCTCTCTGTCTCTCTCTCTGTCCCCCTCTCTCTCTCTCTCTCTCTCGTGCAAACCCTTCTTTCAGAAATACTTTTCGCTCTTAAAATACTACGTACTACGACTACTGTACCTCAGGCTTTGAAATATTTGTTCAAAAAAATCTCAGTGTTTCTGTTACCTCTCTCTTTTTGCCTTGATTCCAGGTACTTTCATGAAGTGCATGCTAATCCAACTAATCCACCGTGCTGGGCCACGTGCTCTCTGTTTCTTATAGCTTCGATTGCAGTCTACCAGTTACAGATGTTCGTCTTCATTCCTTTAGACTAACACAATAATTTGGGATATCCTCCCCGTGAAAGTGTCCCAAATGGACACGTTGCAAATAAAAATGCAAATACCGCAACACTGGACAGATGCACTCGGCTGTAGCCAAGCTATCTTCTATGCATTCACCAAACAGGGCTCTTTAGTTTGCAGCAACTTCCGTCATCGCCGCATTCTCTTCCCTCCACATGAGAAACCACATGATCAGGTTGACCCTGATCTCCATCTTGAAGGCCCACCACCCGTGATCATAGCCCCACTGACCCCTCTGCCCTTCCCTGGGAGGGAAGTTGCGGTATTCAGAGACAGTGGTCAGAGAGGACATTCCTCATGTCTGATGCCATCTCAGCAAACTCCGCCTCGCATCTTCCCAGAGCCACTGATGTCAGCGTTTGCGTTGCAGGAAAACCTCTTTCCTTGGTCGAAGTCATTGCTGCGTTTAAAGCAAATAACTAGGACCGAACTCAAGGGCTCAAATCGTTGAACTTTTTTTAACTTTTTGTGTCATAACTGTTTACAACCACGGCCTGTGCCGGCCAGGAAAAAACATTACGGAGCCTCTGGTGGTTGGTTCTTGAAGGGGAGGATTTTGGCGAGGGGGATGGGAGTGTGTGAGGATGAACAATGGCTGGTTATTGAAATTGCTTGTTTGACCCGAGTTAAGTGAGGTCAAAGGGTTTACGTGCGGCATTTTAAGAGGTGTCCAGGAGCAACGAGATTGACCTGAGATGGTCGCCCTTTAGTCTGGCTAGCGGTCTTTACAGCCCTCCATAGTGGGCCCAGTATATGTAGACCACCCATGGATTTTACTCCTCACCCCGTCATTACATCAACCACAGCGTTGGCTGTAATATGTTGTCTCCTGGTTGTTGCCCTCCAGAATACCAATTGCGTCCAGCAGATTTCCTCCGGCTTTCTTCTACCATTTAATTTCAATACTTTGCAGAAAGAGAAACGAGTGATGTTTGTCTCGGACGAGATCGTTTTGATATGGCTTTGACTCTAAGAATGAAAAGCATTGTGTAGTAAAAACGTCATCCGCGTGACACCAGAAACCCCTTGTTGATAAAGCAGAACTGTGTTTTAAAACTAAAATCCACAGAAACTGTTTTCCATAGCGGTAGTCCCGTTTGCTTCTGAGCAAAGTTCCCTGGGGAATTGTTCTCTTCCCAGAGCCAGAACGCGTCTTGCCAAGGCTCCGCTCCAGACAAAACACACGCCGGATGAAAAAGATGAAATAGTATTCCATGCATATGTCTCACTGGCCAGGGCCCCCCCGGCAACAACAAGTTGGAGCAGATTTAAGCTTTAAGCTTTGGTTCCACTAAACAGTCCTCCCTCCCCATGTTTCTCATGCACACAGTATATACTAGAGTATACACTAGAGTGCATACATCCAAAAGAGATTACATAACAGATAGGTAGATGGATAGATATCACAGTAAAGAGATAAAAAAATAAACGCCTTGACCAATCAGTGTCACTGACCAATCTTCTTTGTGTGCCCCCCCACCCACCCCCATCCCCAACCCCACCCCTACCCCCTCGCCCCACCAGAGCTTGACGGTGCAGGTGGAGGAGGTGCGCATCAGGGCCACCTACTCCAAGAGGAAGCGGGTGCCCATCACGGAGGGCTTCGTGGAGGTGAAGGACGGCGGCAAGTGGCGCCAGATCTGCAGCGAGGACTGGACCCCCATGAACAGCCGGGTGATCTGCGGCATGTACGGCTTCCCCGGGGAGCGGGGCTACAACTCCCGCGGCTACTCGTGAGTACCAGGGTGGGGGGGTGAGGGTTTGGGTTACTCTGCAGGGTACGGGGGCTAAACGCGCGTGCACCGAAGAGTGTTTACGGTTGCCGCACGTCACCGAGGGACATTCCTCGGCATGAAGTACACAAAGTATGCGCCGTGCAGCATGTGGATGCCTTCTCTCTAATGCGCCTGCTTTGTTTGACATAAACAAACGCCCGGGGAGCCTGATTTATCAGGCCGTGGCCCGACGTGACGGCGGGCCGATGCTTTACATGAGCTGGGGGGGGGGGGGGGGTTATTTATCCTGCTTGTCCCCTTCGCCTTTTTGGCTCTTTTTTTTTTTTTTTTGAGTGTGTGAGCGACGCTCAGTCTCCGGGAGGTTGAGGACCGTCTCTGGGAAGTGACTCAGACCCGTGGGATGTAAGAGGGGAGATCATGTTTTGTTTTGTGTCAGCTATGTAAATGTTTGATTAAAGTACCTGAGAACATTCCTTCTCTCTCTCTCTGTTCCCCGACACAGTCGGATCCCGAGCCCAGCCGGTAATAAATACAGCACAATGCTTTAAAGGTGCCATATGTAACATTGACACCAAGTGTTTCAAACGGGTACTGCGCTCCAAATTCACAAAAATGCACACAATAATCCCCCCCCCTCCCCTTCCCCCTCCCTCCTCCCTCGTTTTACCTGTCTGGCTCCATCACTTCAGTTTGTCATTAGATCTTTGAAGCCAGCCAGTGGTCCATCCCGCTGCCCGTTCCGCCCTTCGACTCTTGTCAATGCCGATCCAACCAATCACAGCTCAAGCGCCCCCCGATTGGCCTGCCTAAATTGTAAGGCTCTCAGTCCAAGCTCTCTTGTACAACAAAAAGGAGACAGAAAACCGCGGCTAATATCTACCCGACATTCTGGCCATTGTAAGTTGCCAAGAACATAAATTACCTAATCCACAATGGAAGTGAAACATACAAAGAGCAGGAAGCACAATGCATTAACCTTAAACCAACCTACCAACTCCAATCTGATCCATTCTGATCCAATGACATACCTGTAAAGGACTCAGAAACCATAGACACTGTCCACACCATCCTAAGGCACGCATTGCTTGGTTCCAAATCTGGATCTAATATGTTCAGGCTGTACACTCCCACTGTGACCTTCGCTGTCTTCTGAGACTCTCAGAGACATTCAAACCACCGGAAAATGAAGACCAGCAGAGCCTCTGCGATGCTTGAGTTGCTTCACATGGAGGAACGGTCCCGGAAGAGGTGTCATGGTTCACAGCTTATGGAGTTCTTTAGGCCGCGTAACAATGAGGTTTTTTTTTTTATTGGGGACACAGTGGCATGAAGTCACATTGTTTCCCTTGATGGCATGTTTTACTATGGGCAAAAGACCACAAATGAAGACACTATCCAAAATAACTCCCAACAATTGCTCAGCCATCATAGCCAGGAGTGACAAAAGAATAAAGCCAGACTCCGACACATTCTTGTCAAAGTGATAGTTGACAGTTGAACTTGAGCAGCTGATAAAATAGACTCTTATAATTTTTGGGGTTGTTGTATTTGATCACTTACTCGTTAAGACAGACCACATTTCAGGACATTTTGTTCCACCGCAGTCAAATCCATTTCCCCATCTACCCAAATAGCATCAATGCATGAGCTGCACATGTCGTCTGTGTCCAAACTTTAATTGAAGTTGAAGTGTTTAATCTGCTTAAATGCAGCTGCGTGCAATTTCAGTGCCATAAGAACTAAGGCTGTAAATGTCCACCCATACGGTTTTCATTAAGACGGTCTGCTTCATGCTAAACTCTGGGTGGGAGAGTTCCCAGACGTGCTAGCTTTAAAGGCCTGCTGTTGTTAGGTACCCCTTGCTGGGTACCCACTCCGATTGACTCCCCTCTCTGAACCCCGGGGTCACCAGAATGTCAGCCTTACCACAACAACTCCGCTTTTGTTGCTGACGAAAGGGGAAAAAAACATCACCCCCACAACCCCGGCATGGGCCACGGTTATGTCAGAGAAACAGTCCTGATTCTTCTGCTAATGTGCTCCGACAGTGGGAGTGACATCGGAAGAAAGGCGGGGGGCATGGGGCGGCAGTAGCTCAGTGGGTAGAGCGGGTGGACAGAGCGGGTCGTCCACTAACCGTAGGGTCGGCGGTTCGATCCCCTCGAGCAAGACACTGAACCCCAACTTTCTCCCCGGGCTGCTGCAGTCCGGCATTGTAAATAAGAATCTGTTCTTAACTGCCTAGCCTGGTGAAATAAAGGTCCAAAAAAAAAACGTGGCACGCATTCCCTCCGCTGGAAGAGCTTTTCCCAGGAGACAATTCATCAAGAATCCCTACTTCATCATTTTGGCATTAACTGGGAGCATGACAGCGTGGCGGCGAGGGGGTGTGTGTGCAGTGGTTGGGGGTGTTTACGACTCCCTACCGATAGGTTCTGGGTTTGACCCCCTCCGTCCTCAGGCTACCTGTCGGCATGCCTACCCCCCCCCCCCCCCCCCCCCCCACTAAAGCTGGTCTCACCCCAGGTGACCCCAGTAAGCACTCTTTTTTCTGGGTTTAAAACAACGGGTGCCGACGGCCCGGCTGCTATGCTGCGCGCCAGCAGGGCTGCACATTGGGAGTTCCATCAGACGCCACCGCATGGCGGAGGGCTCCGGTTGGAAATAACAATGCCTTTTAACGTACAGAACGTCTGAATGCCCTTCACCTGCTCAGTAATTGACCCGTATCCAAGATCTTTTTAAGTCCCTAAAGTCTCCCTCTTTAAGTGTCTGCTAAATGACTAAATAGTAGCTTGGGATTCCAGCCAAATCAAGCCATTCAATCAATCAGTGAATCAATCAAACGTCTGGTGTTGGCTCTGCTTCCCTCTCCTCTTCCTGGTCCCGCTTCGAAGGCTGCTGGCCAAGCGTCGTAAGAAGAACTACTGGGGCTTCGGGGTGAACTGCACCGGCAGCGAGGCAGACCTGTCCGACTGCAAGCTGGGCCGCCAGCTAGAGCTGAAGAGCAACGGCACCTGCGAGGAGGGCACCCCCGTGGTGGTCAGCTGTGTCCCCGGCCGAGCCTTCGCGCCCACGGTCAGCGCCGGCTTCAGAAAGGCCTACAGGATGGAGGTGAGGGGGGGGGGGGGGGGTTGGGCGGCGCTGTGGCTATGGGAACGTCTCAGGATGTATCACTTGGTGAAGTGTTGTTGAGCAGAATGCCTGGCGGTTAAAAAAAAAAAGTTGTTTCAATATCAATATCAACCTGTCAACCCAATCTGCCTAAAAAACACAAAAACCTTACATTGTGTTTGGGCATCATTGTAAGATACATGTTATGTTACACCTACAGTCTGGTGTGATTCCAAGATTTGACCTTTGAGGGGGCTCAGACCCACATGGGACTAACATCATGTTAGATTTGCAATGGTTCATGATGCAGGGTACTTACTGTGCGGAAGGTGGACATCCAGGACTTGACGAGTTGATGGGGTTATTATACATCCATGAGTTGTATATGTTGTAGCGGGAATTAGCATATTCTATAGCAATTGCACATTGTGTTTGCATAGTATTGGTCCTTTGACTCCTTCCAGACACTGTTTATTCACCACAGTTTGGATGAAACCTAAATAAAAGTGGTTCACTTAAGTTTCGGAAAAAATAATATTATGGGATGTTTTCAGGGGGGGGCTGAGGTTAGACCCAGTGGTGGGCCTTAAGTCCCCCAAACCGCCTAAAACACAGGCACACCATTTGAGTAAAAATAGCATACGTCAGGCGTGTACAGTAGCACGGCAAGTGAGAAAATAAGTCTCTTTCGGGGAACGGAGCTGCATCGAATAATAAGACGTGACATCTGGAAGACGCTGTGTTCACAAAAGCACAAATAAGAACACAAACAACAAGGTTCTGACCACAAAGCCGACCGAGTCATGGAGATGTGGGACCGCTCCAGCACCGGACCATCTCCTGGTCGTTAATGAGGTTACGTTAGGCCAAACATCTGGAGATGGTTGAGCAGACAAGTGATAAACATGCGACCCGGCCAGCTGTGAACACCAGTTTCCCCGAGATCAGTTTTTTTGTTTGGTTTTTTTTGTTTGGTTGTTGTGTGTTTGGATTCCCGTCGGTTATCGCCAAGGTAACAGCCGCTCCCTAATTCAACACAGAGGAACTATTTCTCCATTTTGAAAGTACTTGTTTTCACAAATATTTGTCGCAAAGTAACATCGGTGTACGTCGCAAACCGCTTCGCTGCGGATTTTGGATAAACGAAGAGATCTTTCGCGTCACGCGCGCACGTCCTGGCGACGGTTGCCAACGGCTGTCGGGCTGTCACCCTTCAGGAAGGCGGTTCTTCCTGCGCGCGTCCCTTAATCCTTCTGACGGGCGCGCTGTGCTCCCACCTCCAACCCAGCAACCCCTGGTGCGCCTGAGGGGCGGCGCGCTGATCGGCGAGGGCCGCGTGGAGGTGCTGAAGAACGGAGAGTGGGGGACGGTCTGCGACGACAACTGGAACATCAGGGCCGCCACCGTGGTGTGTCGCGAGCTGGGCTTCGGCAGCGCCAAGGAGGCTCTGACCGGCGGGCGGCTCGGACAAGGTAAGGGAACCACCACGCCCACCCAGGGTCCCCGGCTACTCATGTGTACTCGGGTGTCCTGGGTGATTCGGTACTTGATTCTGACGGGAGAGTGATGGTCCAAGGGTGTGCATTCCTTTTCTGTGACGGGGGCTGGTGGCAATAATGAGCGTGGCCTTTACAAGTTTCAGAGCAGGAATGTGTTTCTGGAGGATGCACAAAGATCTCTTGGCGTCCTGGCCTTTTTCTGCAACTGCCCTCCGCTGCCAAAGCCTGTCCCCAACAAACCACTTGGAACTTCACACTTGATATGTCATTCCAAAAAAAAAAACGGTCCGATTACAAAAACAGTAGCAACTCACTCCATTTTTCATTCAAAATGGACGTGATGAGAACTGATGGAGGGAGGCATTCTATTTGCTAATTTACTCACTACATGATCCACTACATTCCTTATACATTATTCCTTAATTTGACTTCATGATCAATGCAGGGTGAGAGCTAGGGTGAAGGCTAAACAGACATTTAAGTACTATTTGACTCATCAGCCAAATCAGATTCCCCATGTGCAGAGGATCCAAAACAATGAGACATGTTGTTATGGAAAATCCATTCCACTGAGGTGAAGAACACACTGAACCAAAGACATAACGAGAGGCTCCTGGCTCCTATTTTACAACACCGATATAAAAACATTGCTTTGTTATGTGCATGGAAAATGGCATTTTACACCACTTTCTGGACCTTTTAGTCCAGAAAAAATATAAATTAGGTAACTTTCCATGTTTGTATTTAATGAGGTGTTTGTTCTAACTGATACACGC
Source organism: Urophycis tenuis (assembly GCA_036785325.1). Taxonomy (NCBI): domain Eukaryota; kingdom Metazoa; phylum Chordata; class Actinopteri; order Gadiformes; family Phycidae; genus Urophycis; species Urophycis tenuis. The sequence continues at coordinate 6,825,648 of JAXIVH010000008.1, forward strand.
TACACAAAGAAAACGTGACCGGTGTTTCTATTTTCCATCACTCTCCCTCTTCTCCATCTTTAAAGTGTGATGTGTCTATAGGGACTAACTGACATGGCCTTCACCCTATGCAAGGCATTTGTACGTGCACGTAGAAACACACACACACACACTAACACCTCAAAGAGACGTTTCAAAGTAGCAACAACAACATTAAGCAAGAGATGGTTGTGTAAACAGAAGTCCTGTGTGTGTGTGTGTGTGTGTGTGTGTGTGTGTGTGTGTGTGTGTGTGTGTGTGTGTGTGTGTGTGTGTGTGTGTGTGTGTGTGTGTGTACATGTGCGTGCGTGTTTGTGTGTAGGCATGGGGCCGGTGCACATGAACGAGGTGGAGTGCACTGGGTTCGAGAAGTCTCTGACCGAGTGCTCCTTCAACCGCGACGCGACCGGCTGCGGGCACGAGGAGGACGCGGCCGTCAAGTGTCACATCCCCGCCATGGGCTTCCACAGCAGAGTGAGTGCTGTCGCGACGGCCGGCACGAAGGATAAATATACATCGCGGCCATACGTTCACAATGTGGCTTTTTTGTTTTGGCGACCTCGGGAAGGCGTCGGCCATCGTCTCTCGCCTCTCGCTGCGCGCTGACCGCCGTTTGCGGTCTGAGGACGCAACTCGAGACGCGAGAACCCAGTCATATGTTGACGGGAGACGTCTGTGACTCGGGACGGTTTCACAAGTAGCGGCCGTGAACCGTGAACGGTTTAAAACAACGGCTTATTTTAAGATATTTAATTGGCAAAACGGGTGAAATGCGTAATCGCCGCCTGACGCTCGATGTTGACGAGAATGGGTCAGTACTCCGCGGACTGTCAATGGAAACCACAACGCCTTCCAAAACAACATCTTGACCCGCTGCCTTCAGATTCCGCATACATCTGTCTGATGTATGCGGAACATCTGTCTGCCAAAACCTACACAAATAAAAAATGTTTTTTAAACATTACTTTATTTACTTTTAAGCATTTTTCTTTTAGCTTCAATGTTGGACGTGTTAGAAATACAGCTGACAAAGGTAAAATAAATATGCAGGGTAGAAAACTTAAAGCATGAATAAAACTGTAAATCGAAAAAAGCGACAGTTGAATGAAGCACAATCTGGAACTGGTTAATAAATAGGCTATTATTCAAGGAAAATAGTCTGTGCCGTGCACATATTTTCATCCCTTGCCATCTTTAGTCCAATAAAAGATATGTTGAGATAAGAAAAGGCAACATAATAATAATTATAATAATTGTAATAATAATAATACATCAGACTTGTATAGCACTTTCTCAAGTGTTCTCAAAGACGCTTTACCTCTGTGGACAAAACAAAACAAATAAGATAAGGCTAGATAAGATAGCCTAGCCTAGCCTAGCGTGGCTGGCTGGATTGCTTGAGTGGGCGGGGCTTCAGGAGTGTCTATTCTTGTATTTTTCATTTGTACAATATATCAGTCATAGGAAGTGATTTTATTGACAACAACACTGTACTCACTATTGATCAACCTTGACTACGGCTAAGTCCAGGGTATGTTAAGCTACGAGCTAGCTAGAAATGTTGCACACTGCAACTTTAATCGAGGGAAATTCAGTGAACGTCAACTTCAAGTTGACTGATGCTTATCAACGGGTACCAGAAATAGATCAGTGTGGCTTATCCTCCCCCCCTCCCCCCCTCCCTCTCCCTCCCTCCCTCCCTCCCCCTCCCTCCCTCCCTCTCTCCATGAAGCTGAGGCTAAGTGGGGGCCGTAACCCGTACGAGGGCCGCGTGGAGGTCCTGGCCGAGAGGAACGGCTCCCTGACCTGGGGGGCCGTGTGCAGTGACAGCTGGGGGACGATGGAGGCCACGGTGGTGTGCAGACAGCTGGGCCTGGGCTTCGCCAACAACGCCTTCCAGGTGAGCAGGGGGGCGGGGCGCGGGGGGCGGGGGCGGGGCGAACAAAAGGGGCGTCGTCTTTAATGAACAGGGAGGGGTTACGCGTCTTGCTCAAGGATGTCCACAGCTTAGGCTGCAGCCGTCGTCGGGAATCAAACCCAGGGCTTTTTCAGATGGGAGTGGGGCCTCTGCCACGACACACTCCTCCAGCTCTAGAGGACAGAGTGATCACGTCCCTATTTTATTGTTAATGCCTCGCATCTCACGTTATCTCATTTTGCCTTTAAACAAGTTGCAGCGGATGACATCGTTGTGTAACTTTATTTGATGTCATCAAAATAGCCTTGTTGTTCTTCTGTGCCCGGCTAGAGTGAGCAGCGTGTACATTTTGAGGTTGTGTGAAAATAAATTATGGCTCACATTGTCTGGTTTTCCCCCCTCTGTTGGAACGTCCCCAGCGCTTTCATAACCCGGTTGCTCCTTACACAACATTCTGGAGGAACACATCTGGAAGAGATTAAATTTGGCAGGCCAGTTGTCAGGAATACTGGAAGAATACCTATAGTATGCAAAGTTGGCTTATTCTGAATCAGATTTGAACCTTTAGTGCTTTTCAAACAGAAGAGCCCATGACCCCAAATCCAAAACAAAAACATACATTGTGTCATCCATTCCACTTAAAAATGTGCAATATTCTCAAGTCAAATATTTAAAAACAACAAGACCTATGGTACATATTTCATTGAGTCGTGTACTTACATTATCCAAATTGTTTCTGACAATGTTCAAACCCAGTTACATTTGGTCATATTTCAGTGGCTTCCCCCCTATGTACCCTCTCATTTATTGACATCTCATTTCAATATCGATTTGTTATTTTAACCGTCTGAGAGAGAGCGAAGCCATCCCTGATTGATGGGATGATGTTTCCCATACATTGACAGTTTTGTCACTTTTCAAAATGGGTATAATCTTATTTAATTGCAGAGCCGCACGCAACACATTGATTTGCTCTCTCGTCAACGCGGCAACCGCGGCCCGTCTGTGAACAGCCCTCCTCTCCGTGCGCACGCTGGATTCAGAACATGACCAGCTTGTCGTTGGCTCTCCCCCTGCACCCAGGGACACTCCCAGCCGAATCCATTCAGAGAATTGATCCCGGGGTGCAGGAATCAGTGTTGACGGGGAATGCCCCGAGGCACACACGCTCTCAGTCTCAACAAGGGTAGGGCGCTTCCAAACACTGACTTGAATCCACTGGGAGCATCTTGAAGCGTCTCCGTTGTGATGGCATTTGAGTTCATGGCAGGGTATACTTTGTAATGAGTCTATTGTGTAGAAACCTAGAGAGGAGCCCTGCAGCCTGACCGCCCCCCCCCCCCCCTCCACCCCAGTGAGGGTGATTGCTACTCCATGAGCTTTAAAACGTCAAAACACACAGTGAGACATCCCAGGAGGCGGCTGTGCGTGGCTGGAACAGGTGTGATGCCGGTAGCTGCTCTCTCTTTTTTTTTATGAGCCGTCCAGAGTGTAACATTTAAAAGAGGGACTCATACATTTAAAAGAGGGGGGGGGGGGGGGTGACGAGGTGGGGGTGGGGGTGGGTGAGGGTGGGGGGTTTACGAGGGGAATGTGGACTCAATGGAAACAGCGAGAGCTTGTTTGGGCTTCAACAACTCGTCATTCAGATGATTAGGCGCGATGTCCTCCCTATGGAAGAACCCATAAATGTGTCATTGAGCGCTCCGAAGCCCAACCTCAGCATTAGGACCTTCCAGTCTGCGGTTTGGTTACATTGAATTTGCCAGTGTGTATGAGGGCTTTTTTTTAGCCATGCTAGCCGTTAGCCGTTACACGCACTACTTACTACTAATTCAATACTACTTTAATCTTCGTTCAAATAGGACACAGGAAATGCATTTTAAATATGCCACAGATCATAACTAAGGATATTAAGTCGCTAAGTTTCAGTGCATACAAAGTATTGGACCACTTAATGGGATTCTACGTACAGCAGTTCAAAATGTCGACGTGAGGTTGACATTTTTAGAGATTGAAGATTGCCTGCTGTGTGTTATATAACAGCGCCCAAGTAGTCATTAAACAGGCCCCTCAGACAGCCCACTCTGGTATTACATACAGCCACCAGATGGAAGCCATACCAGTATACCTAACCCTATAATATATGCAATTACATTATGTATGTATTTTATAACACTCGTCAACACACACTAGTAAACTCAAGCTCAATTTTACACAATTAAACTGTCTGATGCTAATGGCCAAGACCACTAGGAGCTGTCCCATAGTGTGGGCGTTAATTGAATTTATAGCCTTCTATGGGGCAGCCATGATTATATCTATAAAAACTGAACATGGCTGCATTTAGTTTTAGTTTAATGCCCAAAAAACAATAAAACAAAATCCCCCCTCCCCCCCCCATTGAACAGCAGGAACGTATCCGGTTCCAGCTGGCTATGCAACAGTCTGTAAACAAGACTGAACCTAACGTTGTTATCCTGGCCATAGACAGCAGAGCTATATAATTAGGTAAAAATAAACTGTCAACTCTGTTTTATTTATGCTCAAAGATTCAAGAGTCCTTCTTTCTCCCAGGACATATTTGCGAAACAACACGCAGGCATTTCAGGGTGCATGTTGAGCATGTTGACGGCCCATTCGTTGGTTTGCTCGTTTATTAACTGGTGGACAGCGCAATGCAAAGGGCCATCTTGAGCAATGACCTCTGACCTATATTGACCCTCACGGGAGTTCAAAAGAATTAGAAAAATGTGTTTTTGGAAACGTTATTCCTTCAGGCGTTTCTATTTTGCCATATTTGAAGTGATGATGGATATCTCTATCGCTGGGCTGACTATAACACACTGGTGCGTTCCACAGACAAACAGACAGACAGACAGACAGACAGACAGACAGACGTACTTTAATAATCCCTGAGGGAAATTGCATTCGTTACAATACAATACTCCAGTGCAAAAGGAAGAAGAGACAGACACTCTACGTAAAGTAAAGTGTGAGAATATAAATATATAAAATAAAAATAAAAACCTATGTAAAATAAACCTATGTAAAATATAAACCTATGTAAGCAATATACAAAATATACAAACATAAAGAAATATACATAAATGTACATACAACCAGGCATACACTGAGAGGTGATAGCATACGCAAGGATGTAGCATGTCAGAGCAGCTGTTAGTAAATGCTAGAAGACGTTATTGGCCTTGCTTGTCATGTTGTTGCCACTGTGGACGTGACCCATACTGACTTACCCTTGCGGTCGACACTGTGAGAGTATTCGTGTCTTGTCGACTCTTGTATTTTGCCTTTTGCTATGCTCCTTTGATGCGCCATTATCATTGTTCTTCACTTATCTACTCTGACCTCACACTGATCCCCTCTGTTACATGGCCTAATATCACATATGTTGAAAAGCCCACCTCAGTCCACACCACTTTTCACCACAAAGCGACCTCTGCTCCGGTGAAGAAAGGGTTTCCGCAGTCAGAGGCTTCCAACCAACTCGCAAAATCTACGAGAAGCAAGGATTAAAAAAACAAAACAAAAAAAAACAAAAACAAAAATGAAAGGAGATAACCCTTGACCTACTGACGTTTGGTGTGACGGCGGCTCTTCTTCCAGGAGACGTGGTACTGGCAGGGGGACGCGGCGGCCGAGGCGGTGGTCATGAGTGGGGTGAGATGTTCGGGGACCGAGCTGACCCTGGAACAGTGTCTCCACCACGGGAAGCACATCGACTGCCCCAGAGGAGGAGGCCGCTTTTCTGCCGGGGTGTCCTGCACACAGTGTAAGACACGCACGCACACACACACACACACACACGCGCGCGCGCGAGCGCACACACATGCACGCACACACACACGCACACACGCGCGCATGCACGCACGCACACGCACGCACACACACACACACACACACACACACACAGAACTTCTCCACACATAATAGTTTGGAGATTGTTGAAATGTACAAGATGGCCGCCGAGTGTTTTCGCTAAATTTGTATGACAACTTCTCCTTAGATACGTATCAACAATGACCCCCTTCCCCCCTACCCCCCCCCCAGCGGCCCCTGACCTGGTGCTGAACGCCCAGGTGGTGGAGCAGACCACCTACCTGGAGGACCGGCCCATGTACGCGCTGACGTGCGCCCATGAGGAGCACTGTCTGTCCAGCAGCGCCGCCACCGCCAGCTCCACGTCCTACCGCCGCCTCCTGCGCTTCTCCTCCCAGATACACAACAACGGCCGCACCGACTTCAGGCCGCGGGCCGGACACCAGTCCTGGACCTGGCACGAGTGTCACAGGTGATGGGGGCCCCCCTTGCTGTGCCCTGTAGCCACGCCCCCCCCCCAAACCAGCCTTTACGAAACGATCACGATAGAGCCCCGGTGCTCGGATGTGTTCATACCCGTGTGTGTGTGTGTGTTTTGTGAGGCGCGGCACTCTTGACCGCTCTTGACCCAACAACGGCTGGCCGGTTAATGAGGAAATAACGTCACAGAAAAAAAAGAACAACAGGCAAAAGTGTTGGGAAGTGTTTCATCGAAGAACAATAGGCAAAAGTGTTGGGAAGTGTTTCATCGGGTTATTTGTTCCCAGGAGGAAAAGAAAAGTATGTGTCAAACTGTGCTGTTCCCTGGGTTATGATAATCAATCTAAACAAACAATCAGCAACGTGGAAACCATTTAGCAAAGAATCCCTTGCCGAATAGTAATTAGGCGTTATGTTAGGCGTATATGTTCCCACCAACATCACCGCATTTCTCCTGGCGTTGCCTCAGTGATTACAACTCTACTCAAACCCTGCTGCTGTCCCTTCCAGGCACTACCACAGCATGGAGGTGTTCACCCACTATGACCTCTTCAGTCTCAACGGCACCAAGATTGCAGAGGGTCACAAGGCCAGCTTCTGTCTCGAGGACACCCACTGTGATGAAGGTACCGTGCGTCTCCCTCCTCTGTTCCCTCTGTGTGGATGAGAGCGCAGACACTCATAACGCCAAGTGTTGATGTTCGTGTTTGGTGGAAGGTCTACAAGGGAGGCGGTACGACAAGGCTGTGGGAAGCGACACGCGGCCAAACCATGCTGTCCTGTTTAAAAGCCAAACAGACAATTGTCATAAATATGAACTTTTTTTTTTGTTGTTGAATGTGGAGCTTGAGGCTTTGATTAAGCACAATGATCAATGAGGAGCAGACGTCTTTTCAGATCTGATCCATACTCAGAAAGCTCTAAATGACATACATATGGGCTTCAAATCAGCTATGTTATTATGCACAAGTCCCTCGGGCACGTTAACAACTATCTAACTGTTATTAGTCTCGGAGGACACGAGACGGAATAGTTACAGAGTACAGCTGTGTTAGAATGACAGACGAAGCTTCAAGGTAAACTACAAAAAAAAAGGTACACTCCTAAGGCGCAAATGTGATTGCTTGACAGGTATTCAGAAGAGGTACGAGTGTGCCAACTTTGGCGCCCAGGGCATCACCACGGGCTGCTGGGACACCTACAGACACGACATCGACTGCCAGTGGATCGACGTGACGGACGTCAAGCCGGGGGACTTTATCTTCCAGGTGAGCTCGACGCCCTCCCACTTCCTGACGATCGCTAATGACTTAAAGGTGCAGTGTGTAGAGAGGGGAGTATGCACTGCTAGGTGCCACCTAATCCTAAACTGCCACTTTAATGAGCAAATGACAAATACTGGTGCAAACATCTTCAGCTTGTTCTTGTGACACTGTTTTTATTTTCATTCATATTAATCTTGAATAGATAAGCACTCTGAACTATACTTTTTGTATAAATTGTACTATATGCAAATTAATATGGAATATAATCATCGTACATGTCAACGTCACAAAAACATTTCATCGTAACCTGGACACATCTGTCGTCAACACTGATCGACAAGTGATTTCACATCCTATCACTTATATAGTCTACAAATTGATGAAGGCTGTCCTATACCTCTCTGTTTACATCAACTTTGCTGTGACACTCTCCCAAATCCCCTCCCACTGCCCCATTATGACTACAATGAACGAGAGTAGCACACATTGTGTTCATTACCAAATGATCATGATCAGATCATGTTGATTGCTAAACAGCCTGTTTTTTTTACACACCTTCTGGTTCCTCAACGTCCAGGTTGTGATCAATCCCAACTTTGAAGTGGCGGAGTCGGACTACAGCAACAACGTCATGAAGTGTCGCAGCAGATACGACGGCAACAGGATATGGATGTACAACTGTCATATAGGTGAGGTGGTCAGCGTCATGTCGTTTTATTTCACGTTGTTTAAACAGCAGGCACATTTACAATATTTATTATCACACCACTGGGAGTTAAAACGTTTAAAAAAAAAATCTCATTAATCTCATTAAATACATCACCATGTTACATGTGGTGATGTAGTTGAGACGAGAAGAAATACATAACATGTATTTCACTTGGCTCGAGGGCAACAGCAAAACAACAAAAAAAGAATAAATTCCCCAGATGTACTGCAGAGTACAAAAATACACTCTTAACAAAATGTGCAGGTGCAATACAGCCATTTAAAAAATGTGCATCTCATGCGAACTCTGTCATTTTACTTCAACACAGACAGAATAAACATTTCTATTCTAAACAATTTAGGTTCAATGTCTTTAACATCATAACGTCATTGACTTAGTGATGGAGAATTCCACAAAAAGAAAAACCCTCATCGCAAAACACCTGAACAATAAAGAAATGTCGTTTGGCCTGCAACACAAAAACCCATGACCCGCATTCTCTCATTCTCCTTTATTGTGATTTCTATTAGAAAGACACAAAAACCCAGTCCCTTCCACTGGCTACGCCGGTGAAAATATGATATAGAACCCTTGAGTTGATTCTGCCAGACGGGGTTCCACTGAGCTCAAGAGCATGATGGCAGCGTGTGTGACGGTCACAGTTTACTTCACCGCCCCAATAAACGAAGCACAAAATAAAATGAAGCTGGATGTGTCCACCCGTGTGGATGTTAGCAGCTCAGGAAAATCAGGTGGTAAATGTCACCAGATTTCTGCCAAGTCCTCCTGAAATACACAATGGCAATGTAATTAATGACTCCCGCTTTGTCTTCAGTATATGTTCACAAATCAGAATTCAGATTAATATCTTAAGTCTGATGGCAGACAAGGTCAAATCTGGGGGAATGGAGCCCATTCTTTTGCTTCCTATTTGTTTCAACCTAATACATTGCTGGAGGCAGGGATATTAAAGCGCGCGATTGGCAAACACAAATTTGTCCATAAGTAGTAAACAATAAATAAAAAAGTGTCTCTAAAGTTTTAAAATCAACATAGTATGGACAGGCCACTGTAGAAAAATCCTTCTGAAAAGCTTTATCCACTCAAATGAAAAGAGGTACCTCCATGAGGAAACAGGAAGTGAGGCATAACTCCACCCCTTGCATTTTTGGTTTGGTCTGCTATAAAATATCATGACTGCTGGGTCTGAGATTAATATTAACAAACCACAAGTAGAATTTGGTTGGATGACACCTGCCTTCATGTGTACTCATCACCACCTCATATTCTTCCCCCCCCACCCTCCTTTTACTGCCTCAGGTGGGTCGCTGAGCTCTGAGACAGAGGAGACATTTCCTGGACTGCTGACCAATCAGCTGTCACACAGGTAGACCAAGGAGAGTGGACAAACAAACGCAGCACCAGACGGCTCGGAGCAGGACTACGCTGGGGCAGCTAGACCGCAGGAACAATTAAAAACCACTAGAGGGAGCTGACCCCCCACCAGCCTCCTTCTGCTTGGTTGTGGATTTTGGCCTCAGTTCCTCCTCTTGAGAAACGGAGGATGAACCAGCGAATGAATGACCTGCTCGCTTAATATTGGCATTAACGATTTTGGACCATGCAATGCACACTAGTGCTTTTATCCCCCTTTTTTCTACACTTTCTCGCGCATGGTGCTACTGCTCCCACTGAACCTAGAGTGAGGTGGTGCTCGTTTCCTTTCAAGCTAAATCCCGTCAGTCCCACTTTCAATCAAGCCAATTTACAAGTGGTTATGCTTCATAACACAAAGATCATGTATTTGCACTCGTTTCATGCTCAGAATATGTGCAGTGTGACATTTTGGGATGTATCCATGGGAAAAAAGTTGGACGGAGAGAGATTTATATATATGTATAATGAGATTTATATATATATATATATCTCTCTCTCTATAGAGAGAAAGACATAGACATAGATATAGATATAGATATATATATTGAAACATGTTTACATCAATTCAATTGATGATATTTAATTGACAAGGACTATTGTATGCATGTTTGACACGCAAAGCCTCAGCCTTCAAGGTGGAGCCTGCAGGACTGTGTAGGGACCGGGTTCATTCTCATTTCAAAACAGTCCCAATCATTTCCAAAAAATAATCCTGAAAGTTAAACTGAAAGTTCATTTCAATTGGTCAAATCATTCATTAATACACAGGACAAGATGTTACTATCCCTTGTGCCATCATCCAAGGTGAACACATGTAGAAGGCCAGCTCAGATAACACCAAGCATACAACACACGAGTGACAAAACCACCATTAGCTGCAACACCATAGTGTGATATCCACCGGTTGACTTTGTTCACTGGGCACATTTGACTTGCATCATCGCGTTCCAGGAATCTTTCTCACGTGAAACAACATCTGCAACGTGGCCACGGATGGGCTCGCCTTCCCACCCCGTGCAGTCTGCCCGTAGACGGACACGTGGTTTTCGTCCCTCATGTAAAAAGTACATCACTTCCATCTTAATGTGCCTCGCATCCCCATGCGTTCTCCTTTAAAGTCTACATTTTGTTAAATTATTGCAGTCAGGGACTTTAGTGCCGTATGTCAAATGTACTGTAAAATAGTTTGTGAAAAATGCATTGTTTACGTAAGTCTATTTGGTGACGTGGCGACTGCGGGGAACCCCTTAATTGTTCAAGTGTACATTTTACTAGCCGAGTGAGAGGATTATGGATGCATTGTGGGAAATGTGGGAGAACATTCAATTTGTAAATAAATAAGCACAAAAAGCAGATCTCATGCTGCCGTGGGGCTATTATTCCTTACCGCACGCACCTCCATTTTTCAAAACAATTGTTTGCATTGAGTCAGACGTTTACCTGCTGCCATTTTGTGTGCTTGTCAAATGTGAAAAATGTGAAGATTTTAGTGTTTTTGGTCACACTGTCCCATGCAAGCAGCTTGAGATGAGTTATTACAGTACGAGTCATATAGGCTGTAAACCTGTTGTTGGTCAACAAGGATGTCTGTGCTCCTCTTTGCGCCTGGCCTGCCCTCTCTGTAGCCCCAGAGCCCTGGTGACCATGCGTCTGGCCACGGCCGAGTCTGTCTTGGGACGCTCCTTCACTGGCTGAATGAACTCTTGGGAGAGAGAGCGAGAGAGCGAGAGCGCGAGAGAGAGAGAGAGAGAGAGAGAAATAACATACCAAATTAGATAACACTTTATAATAACATCAATTCACAAGTCATTTATGAGACCTTTGTTAATGATGAACCAAGTGTTCTCGAAACACTGATATACATTTGTAGATGATAATCCAGCCATCCTGTCCAGTGGACTGTACCCACTGGTAGGCTGATCTATCCATCATACATCTGGCGGACACACACACACACACACTCCCACTTCTGGTGTCACTAGTGGGTGGATTTTGACATGGCTTCTAATGGCCAATCAACATCCCACCTACAAAGCACTAGTTAATCATCTACAAATATGCTGTATAATAAAGTTATGTTGATGATAAGTTCATCATTAACTTAGCTTAACTTAATTAGGCTTGTAAATGAGTTATGATAAAGTGTGACCCAGACTGTCTGTCTGTCTGTCTGACCCATAATTACACCGATGTAGGAAAACTCCAGACCGATCCACAACAACACCAATAATCCACCAACTAGTCGGTACTCCCCTTTAGATTCATTTGAATTTGACTTGGCGTTATCATTGACAAATAATAAAACTAGGGATGCATTGACATAGTGGCCAATCACAGTTTTATAGTGTTCATACATTTAAAAAAAAAAAAAAAAGTAATTTAAAAGTAATGTTAGTCCCATGCAGATGTGTTAAAAACTGATCGGATCAGAAAATGATCAGATGACGTTGGAGATCTGTGGAGATCCCCAACAGTGCAACCCGGGATATTTAAAGACCCACGGAACACGCCCCACACGCCCCACCCAGGGCGTGTTACCTGCTCTCTGGCTGGCCTTGGCCTGGGACTGCCTGCTCGCCTGGGAGAGCGCGCGTGCCTTCAGGAGTGGGTGGCTGATGGAGAGGGCCTGGTGTGCTAGGGTGAAGTGCAGGACACATGAGTCTATGGGGAGCCGTACATACAGTGCATATAAAGCAGGCCGAGGCCCACCACAGAGTCTACGTTTCACACGTAACGCGTTTGGCCGAGAAAGTGTTTGTGGAAGGGAAGCTACCTGCGGTCTCACTGGAGAAAACAGCCAGAGCATGCGTGTCGTCCACCCATGTAATCTTCATTCCTCCGTTGCTGGACACAACCACGAGAAAAGGGAACATCTTGAACTTAACCTGGTCTTTTCATGGGTTTTATAAAACGGGGTAAATCATTGGCTTTTGGATGAATACAGCACACAAATATAAATAAATAGAAATACTTTATTGATCCCAAGCTGGGAAATTGCACAACGCACATCACGTTAAGCAGCTAACGGACTGGAAACTGGAATGGAGGTTTCGAACCCTCTCACCTGTAATCCGTGAAGGCGTCCGTCAGGTCATCGGTCTTGAGCGCGGCCGGGAAGCCGTAGATCTCGATCACGTGGTCGAATTCCCCCGTATTTATCAACGCGTTCTCAAACGCAGAGTAGTCGTTATGGACATACTCAATGGCCACCCCATCTGGCTCCTTCAGCCCTGCGGAAATCTGATGAAGACAGACAATACAACTCATTAGAAGTAGTATGACCACGCACTCAAACTAAACACGTGCGTTTATGTCATCTTGTGTGTTCTATAAAACGGTTTACGTTTCCAATCGGCAACTGCCAACTCTCAAAGACAATATCATTCACTAAAAAGATCATAATGCAACGGGGTGTAGGCCTACTGCACCTCTTCGCTTATCTTGGCTGTAACCGCGCTCAGGTCTAGCGTTGGGGTGCCGTCGCAGGGGGCGGCCATTTCCTTCCCCCTTTCCTCACCATCGCCCCCTTCCGCCTCTTCCTCCAGCTGCTGCTCTACCCCCCCTCCGCCCTGATCCAGGGACAGGACAGTGAAGTTGGACAGGGTCTGCTCAAAGGAAAGGGCACATGTCCCGGGATCGCTCCTCGGCGCCTCGGACCGCACTGCCTCGATGTCCTCCGGCGGGTTGTTGGAATCATCACCGCCACCGCCGCCGTCATGGAGCGACCCGGGGGCGGGTTCCGCGGCCGGGCCATGGGGGGCCACCGCCGCCCCGGCCACATCGGTCCGAGGGGGCGATTCCGACGCGGCGCCGCGTGAACCCGAGCCGGCCGGCTCCGGGACTCTGGCGGGCGCCGGCGGGGGTTGCGAGACGGCCGGCCGCTGTCGCGCGGCGTGGGGCGTGTAGAAGGCCCGGTCCGGACGCTTGGAGGCTCGGGTTCGACCGCCGTGGGCTCTGTCCTTCTGTCCTCTGTTCCTTGGCGTTCGGGCCGCCTTACCCACCGAAGTGGTGGGGTTGCTCTCTGGGTCGCTGTCATCTTCCACATTGGCCCTGTAGATTACACCGTGAAAACACAGCATTTGACAAATTTGATATCAATGGATTCCATCCAGCAGTATGTGAACCAAAAGATGGAAAGCAATCTGCATAACAGTACATATTTTGAAACCACTAGAACATAACATAAGTGAAACAAGATGAGATAGATAGATGGATGGATACTTTATTCAACCCGAGGGACATTTTTGAAATATGTCCTTAAAACACATTACTACACATTCACTTAACATAGCATAGCATTCGAATACCTGAGCTCTGAAAAGCACACCACCACCCTACGACTCCAGTCCTCCCCTACTGAGAAGGTGGCCAATTCTGGGTGGGACTCGGTGGTCTTGTGGATCAAAAAGCGAAGTCGGCTTGGCAAAGGTGGAAACACCAAAACACTGACAGAAGAGACAGACAAGTTGTACATGTAAGCCAGCATTTGTGTACATGTCTTATCAAGGCTTGTCTTATTAGGCTATAAGTGTTTCTGCTTTTTATCATTTGATGACATAGCTATGTTTAAGTATGAATGGACTCACCTATTTCGATCAAGCCTCTGCTGGTACCCATCAAGTTCGTCCAGCACAAGGAGCACAAAGCCGCTCTCTTGCTTCGGGAGATAAGAGCCATCACAGCCGGGGAGCGCCAGTGTAGGGATGTATTATTCTAAAAGGTAAGGGGAATTAGAAGTAATTGAATAAAGTACAGCAACGTGAGCTCGTGAAGAAAATCACAACACTATCAGTAAAGCACATGGCATCTAGTTTAGTAGTTGTAAGGTTATGTGATAAGGACCTTACAAGTTAAAACCGCTTTACTGTGCCGGACACACCGAGACAAACGTAACACTTCTTCTACAGCTGCTGTGCGCCGCCTACCCGCAGCGACGGCGCCGCCTACGGGGCAGAACGTGGTATGACATGGACTGTATAACTAGTTCACTTTTAAAAACTGGTTGTTATGACTAGAGGTAGTAGCCATAGTATGGCGTAAAGTGAAAAACATTAAGGTAAACTCTACTGCTGTGGTTTCGAATTGCAGCCCAGATGGCCGAACCTGATGTCAACAGCATGGATGGTTCATCGGAGACCAAATAGGATATTGAACTAGAAGATGTAAATCCACACGAGGAATCACGTGTGCATAGGAACGCCCGTAATTATTGATACATTTAGTTGAGGTGGGGTGGGGATCGAACCGCCAACCCCCCGGTTGTGGAACCCATGGTCTACCCGCTGAGCTATGCCATAATAGCGCGTCGTGAAATTGCGATTACGCGCGTAATGGCCGCATACTCACAAGAGGAGTTGGAATTGACGCGCCGGCGTGGGTTCCACTGACAGGAGGGTTGGCGCCCCGCGCCATAACGCGTGCCATAATAGAACATCTTTAAAGCCAACTCATCCGAGTATGCAAACCCTCCGGTTGTGGAACCCATGCTCTAGCCACTGAGCTACCCAAAATATGTCGCAACAGTGCGTAATGAGCATCGCCATCGACACATCGAAGGACGCGCGTGTGAAATCTTATTACAAATGTACTCTTTGCAAGTCGCTTTGGATAAAAGCGCCTGCAAAATCCCCCAAATGTAAATGTTAATTGACACCATCTAGTTCTAATGCGCTAGTAAAACAGCAGTTAATTGGACCAATTTGGAGGCTTATTGACAAGAACACCTTCAATTCCAACTCATCTTGTTAGTACACCAGCCATCTGAGAAAAAACAAACACCATTTAACCATGGCGCTTTATATACTCAATTTCACTTCCAATAGCAATTACTGCAACCCAGATTAGCCGGGTTTAACAAGGTGCGGTCCAATTTCACAGAACAACGCCATCCTGAGCTTCCAATATTTTAAGCAGAGAAAAAGAAAATACAAAAAGCGGCAAATGTTGGCAATGCTTTATTATGCATCAGGGTGGCGGCTACATCTGACGGCTGCAGTCATCTAGTCGAACAGGCCGAAGCCCATGTCGTCGTCAGACTCCTCAGACTCCTCCTTGGCCACCTCCTTGGCAGCAGCGGCAGCCGGGGCTGCAACAGTGGCTGCTGCGGCTGGAGCTGCCACCGCGGCGAAGGCAGTAGGATCGGCCAGGTAGGCCTTAACCTTGGGACACAAAACACAGGCAAGCCTCATTCCATGTGCACAACGGATAACACAATGTTCACTTTTGGAGACATTGTGTCTGGACTGTGACATTCTACCACAACTAATGAAGGCGCTTTCTGTCTGCAGGGAGAAAGACAGTAAAAAGAGTCACAGTAACCCAGCCTGCAACAGGTGAGGACAACTTTACTGTAACCCAACCTGCAACAGGTGAGCGCACCGTTTTTCTGTGTGCCTGGGAACGACAGTAAGCCACCACCCAGGCATCACTGTAAACAGTCACCTAAAGGGCAACAGCGCCATTGAATAGTGTGCTCCATTACCTTCTCTGCCAGGGGGAAGGTGATGTCCGTCTCCACAGCAATAGCCAGAACCTTCTTGTAGCCATTGATGATTGAGTGGGGGATGGAGGCCAGAGTTGGGTAGCCGATCTCCAGACACACACTTGCAATGTTCCTCACACCCTGAGAAGAAAATACACAAAAAAAAAATCACATTGCAGCGTTATCTTCAGGGTGGGGGGGGGGGGGGGTGCAGTACCTTTACTCTGAAAGGCAAGCAACATCAAGTTTTGTTTGAAACCAAGCGTCCCTGCTTATCAGGGGACATAGACAAGCAGGGATAGAAGGCAACAACTTGTTTTGTGCAGGGGGAACGACAGCACAGCACCACACAGGCTGCCCTGTAACTTATCCTGCAGCCAACAACAACCACATAAGTTTCTCTTTACGCCATTTATTCGCCAACGGCCGAACCCAAGGCCACGTAAACCAGGACAGCCGTCTCACCTCGAGGAAGCGGGCTTGCAGGGCCGCCTCGGTGATGTCGAGGACCTCGGGGCTGTACACGCTGCCGTTGTCGTACACCTGCTGGATGAGCAGCCCGTACGAGAAGGGCGAGATGTTCAGCATGTTGAGGAGCGTGGCCTCACTGGCACCGACCTTGTCGCCGGTCTTGATCAAGCCGACGTCACTCTGAGGGAGGACAAACAAAAAAGGTTGAGATTATAGCAAGACATCTCGCCCCCGAAAAAAAAAAAAAAAACGATCATCATCACTCTGCAATAACTCACCAAGATTTCAATGGTACCCCTGGAGATCTTTGTGGTGATACCCAGAGCCTGGAAGAAGGAGGTCTTCTCTGGGCCCAGACCGGTATTCTGGGCTGGCACGATCACCTCACAGGGGGCAATGGCTCCGGCACGGGCAGCTGCGGGCACCTGATTTCAGAAACAACTTTGCGTGTCAAAACAGTGGTGGCCTTGAACAGTCTTTAGCTTGTGATTGTATATAGCAAACACAAGTCAGACAAGGCTTTTAAGGCTCGAGACAAGTGGTTTTCTGTCGTTGAAAGCCGGGTCTCACCTTGTTGGACAACAGCAGGTCGCGGACCTCGACCAGATCTTCTTTGGTGAAGACAAAGCCCACATTTCCCTTGATGTGGGGCAGAAGCCTAAAAGTAAAAAAATAAAATAAAACATTAGCTACTTGAACCTCCCAAAATTTGGCTGCACATAGCAATAGCCAAGTTTTGTTTGAAACCAAGCGTCCCTGCTTATCAGGGGTCATAGACAAGCAGGGATAGAAGGCAACACTTTGCTTTTTGCAGGGGGAACGACAGCACAGCAGCACACAAGCTGCCCTGTAACTTATTCTGCCACGGTCAAGTCATGTCAAGAGGATAACAAGTGTCCACGACTGACTTCAACTCACTTCTCCAGGGCCGGGTTGTTCTCCAGGTGTCCACGGATGGCCTTGCGCATCATGGTGTTTTTGCCCATGAGCACGACGGCCTTTCCGCGCAGAGACAGACGGATGGTCTGCATTTGCTTGGAGCCGACGTTATCGGCGCCGACGATGAAACATTTTGGATAGTCATCCAAAAGTTGCTGCAAGAGGACGGTGACAATTTGTAAGTTGCAAGATTGGCAGTCACAGCATGGGGGTTATAGTGAAGAGTTGCTACTTTGTAATACACAGGTGATAACACTTCTTGGTCTTCTGACAGCTTTAACCGAAAGGACCGCAAGGCATGGGGAGAAGGTCGCGATCTCTTAGACCCCATTTCAATGAAAATGTTCAATCAGTAGTATTGAATGACGATAAAGCCAGCAATATCAAATTTTGTACACACATTTTGTACAGGTTGTTTTATTGGAACCAAAGGGCTGCCTAACGGTGACCCAAACTCTCTGGCAGGTACAATGTTGATGAGTTTATAGCCAGTCAGAACATACGACTTATTTGGTGATTATGAGACTCCGTAGAGGAGATTTAGACTATGCTGGAACCAGTGGTTATACTTACGATGATTTTGATGAAGTAACCGGACTTCCATGCGGCCCTGTCTTCCCTGGGCATCTTTGCAGTGCTTCCAAGGATCGCTTAACAGCTGGTTTAAAGACAAGGTTGATATCTGCAATGGGATGACACATGTTCGTTTACTCGCAACATATCGCGTCCCAGGTGACACGGATTCCACCAACCGACCATACGTCTAGGCCACGACCACACGTGTGTAGCTCCCATGCTAAACTAGTTAGCGCACAACAGAACAAACGAGGCCCTAATAGAAAAACTACGCAAAAGCACTAGCGATTATGCAGACTAAAATGGATGCCTAACTCCTTTATGTTAGAATACAACAAGTAAAATGTTATTCTAATGTCTCTATAAAGGTAATTCATGGATATAATAAAGACTCGGCGATTGGCATTACCTCGCGATAGGGTCGCGTGAAGAGAGAGAACAAAAACGGAAGTGCCTGGAATATAAGGCTCCGCAATGACCAATCACGATGCAGTAGTGGGCGTACTAACACAGACCTGACACAGACCATTGAAAGTATACTCTGTCAATCATTGACAACGGTCCTCATTTTCAAATTAAATATTTATTCTTATTCTCTGTCTACACAACAGTATGCTGCATTGCATGCTGATCCGAGTCACCCATGTATGTGCATTGTACGTAATTAAACGTCTATGCAAAGAAAATCTGATAAAAAAAAAAAAAAAAAGCTTCTTCCTGCACACTTATTTTTGTCAGTGACCCACACACCTGACTCCAACCCCCAACCTCACAATCAGAAGAACACAGAACAGGCGCGCCGGATTCATTTCAGAAGTGGGGGGGCCAAATGGCTATAACTCTAAAGGATGCACAGAACTGTCTTCTAAATTAATAAAATAATATTGGGAAACGGAAAAACTATTATAAGCAACGAATGAATTTAAACAGTGGTTGAAAAACTTTTTTCAAACATCTTTACCGTGACATGCAAATCCTCAGCAGCACACCTGCGTTGCTCTCATTACCTGCGCTCACACCCCGCGGTGCACAAAGCCCGCACACACCCCAACAAGTAACAACGACAAAGCAGGCTTGGAGTAAACAGTATTAACAATGTATTATAGGCTATGAATTAACGATTGACATATTTGCTTTCATAATAAAAACAAAACTAATCTTCCTCCTTTGATTAAATATCTGTTTGATTTCACTTTATAACGAGGCTACAGTTGGTGTCAGAGCTGCAGGATATACGGTGCTGGGTGAAAATCAATTAATATTGAGCAAACAAATATTTCACGTTATTCTCGGTGCGCGCACCCAGTCACGCACATATGGAGCAAGCAAGCTGCGCTCAGTCAGCAGATACCCATCGGACAGAGAGAGAGCTGTTCACGCCCAGCACAATCGCGAGCTTCATCCACAGTAATTGCGTCCACAGAACCTTCATGTGTGGGGGAGGAGCGAGACACCTTACTGTCTCCTTTGCTCCGGAAGAGGCTCCTTGGAACATCTCCTCAGCAGCTGCCCAAAGTCCCTGGCTGATGGTCGCTACCGCTGGCGCCATGACCAGGTTTTGAAAGAAGTTGCTGAGAGCATAGCCCTGGCTATCAGCACGAGCAAACACCATCAAGCTCCGAACAAGGCAGTCCCTTTCATCAAGGCAGGAGAGAGACCCCAGACATGTCCACAGACAACAACAGGACTCCTCCACACTGCCTCTGATTGGCAGGTGCAGGTCGACCTGGGAAAACAGCTGAGGTTCCCCCAGCACATTGCAGTAACATCTCTCCGGCCAGACATGATCATCACCTCTAAGGCCTCAAAACATCTGATCATGCTGGAACTTACAGTACCCTGGGAAGAGCGTATGGAGGAAGCCAACGAAAGGAAACGTGCCAAGTACCAGGAACTGGTGGAGGAGTGCAGGGGCAGGGGCTGGAAGACGTTCTACGAGCCAATAGAAGTTGGCTGTAGAGGCTTTGCCGGACGTTCTCTCTGCAAAGTCCTAGGACGGTTGGGTGTGACAGGGGCGGCCAAGAAGAAGGCCATTAAATCCGCTAGCGAAGCCGCAGAGAAGGCCACTAGGTGGCTATGGCTCAAAAGGGCAGATCCGTGGACTGCTACTGGGACGCAAGTTGGGGCATGATCAACCCCGGCTGGGTCACCTGGGCGAGAGTGTCTGATGTTGCGAGACCCGAAACACTCAATGACCCCAGGCTACATCACTGATGATGCGTCCCAGTTGCATCCAGGAGATGTTTCTTTCAAGTTACAAGCTGGCAAAGCCAGTGACTCCTAGGAAGAGACTAGGTGGCAACCAAGAATAGTTTGGTCGACTACTGGAGAGACAGTTGACAGCCCGGAAAGACGGCAACCGGGACAGTATGGGTTAGCACCCCAGCCTGTATCTTTCGTGAGAAGGAACCCCAATAAGCTACAGAAAGCCCTAATGAGAAATACCCCCAGGAGATCCCGAGAGGGGGGGAGGATGAGATCTCCAATCGGACGGACCAAAGGTTAATGACCCCCGCAAACGAACCGACTACGAGTATGACATGTATCTGCGGCAAGCGATGCAAAAACAACCACGGCCTAAAAATCCATCAGGCCAGAATGAAATGTTTGGAGCGGGAGAGCGAGGTACAACGCACAGGTCCTGGACCTGGTGAGACGCAGGAGGAGCCCGGACAGGAGGCAACCCACAGATCCCAGTCCCTCCACGTGCCGGAGTCTCCCAACCCCAGCAGAGTAGTTCCACAGCAGCAGATTAAATGGCCCCCAGCAAGCAGACGGAGCGAGTGGCTGCAGTTTGACGAGGATGTGTCCAACATCGTTCAAGCCACAGCCAAAGGAGACGTTGACAGCAGACTCCAAGCAATGACCACCATCATCGTCAGCTATGGCGCAGAGAGATTTGGCTGGTCTGAGAAGGGCATCACCAAGACCACCTCCTACACCATGAACCGCAGAGCCACTAGGATACACCAACTGCGCCAGGAGCTTCGAACCCTCAAGAAACAGTTCAAGAGAGCTACTGAGGAGGAGCAGCAACCATTGGCAGAACTGCATAACATCCTGCGAAAGAAGCTGACAACTCTCCGCAGAGCAGAGTGGCACAGGAGACGTGGAAGAGAGAGAGCAAGGAAGCGGGCGGCCTTCATAGCCAATCCCTTTCGCTTTGCTAAGCAGCTGCTTGGGGACAAGCGCAGTGGCCGGCTTGAGTGCTCAAGAGAAGAGGTGAACCACTTCCTCCAGAACACAATGACCGACCCACTGAGGGAAGAAGATCTAGGCCCCAACAAAGCCCTCATCAACCCTGCCCCACCAACAGCAGAGTTCAAGTTGTCGGAGCCGAGTCTGAAGGAGGTTGAGGAAGTCATCAATGCAGCCCGGTCAGCATCTTCACCGGGCCCCAGTGGGGTACCCTACCTCGTCTACAAGCGCTGCCCAGAGCTTCTCCGGCACCTGTGGAAGACACTGAAGGTGATCTGGCGAAGGGGGAGAGTGGCCGACCAGTGGAGGTGTGCAGAGGGAGTTTGGATTCCCAAGGAGGAGGACTCGAAAAATATCAACCAGTTTCGGACAATCTCACTATTGAGTGTGGAAGGGAAGGTGTACTTCAGCATCGTCTCCCGAAGACTGACCGAGTTTCTCCTCAAGAACAACTACATCAGCACTTCTGTCCAGAAGGGTGGGATTCCCGGAGCTCCCGGCTGCCTGGAGCACACTGGTGTAGTCACACAGCTCATCAGAGAGGCCCATGAGAACAGAGGTGACCTCGCTGTGTTGTGGTTGGACCTGACTAACGCCTACGGGTCCATCCCGCACAAACTAGTTGAGCTTGCACTACACCTCCACCATGTTCCTAGCAAGATCAAGCACCAGATCCTGGATTATTATGCCAATTTCAGGCTCAGGTTCACTTCTGGGTCAGTAACATCAGACTGGCATCGCCTTGAAAAAGGAATAATAACAGGTTGCACCATCTCCGTTATCCTTTTCGCATTGGCAATGAACATGGTGGTCAAGGCTGCAGAGGTGGAATGTAGAGGGCCCCTATCCAGATCAGGTGTTCGCCAGCCTCCTATAAGAGCCTACATGGATGACCTTACCATCACCACAACATCTGTCCCAGGGAGCAGGTGGATCCTGCAGGGTTTGGAGAGACTCATCACATGGGCGAGGATGAGCTTCAAGCCCTCCAAGTCAAGGTCCATGGTACTGAAGAGGGGGAAGGTGATGGATAAGTTCCGGTTTTCGATCTCTGGAACACAGATCCCAACAATTTCGGAACAACCAGTCAAGAGCCTGGGGAAGCTCTTTGACTCAACCCTGAGAGACGCTGCTGCCATTCAGGAGTCTGGTGAACAACTAGGAGCGTGGCTCACCAAGGTGGACAAGTCCGGCCTGCCTGGTAGATTTAAAGCCTGGATCTACCAGCACTCCATTCTGCCCAGAGTCTTGTGGCCCCTTCTTGTCTACGCAATCCCTGTAACAACTGTGGAATCTCTTGAAAGGAAGATCAGCGGCTTTCTTCGGAAGTGGCTGGGCCTTCCTCGCAGCCTCACCAGCGCTGCCTTGTACGGGACAAGTAACACCCTCCAGCTACCCTTCAGTGGGCTCACTGAAGAGTTCAAGGTGGCACGAACAAGAGAGGCTCTACAATACAGGGATTCCAAGGACAGCAAGGTGTCATCAGCTGGCATCGAAGTGAGGACAGGAAGGAAGTGGAGAGCTGAGAAGGCAGTGGAGGTGGCAGAGTCACGCCTAAGGCAGAAAGCACTGGTAGGGGTCTTGGCAACGGGGAGAGCAGGCCTGGGCTATTTCCCAAAGACCCAAGTGAGTCAGGCCCGGGGAAAAGAGAGACACCAGCTACTCCAGGAAGAGGTCCGTGCAGGTGTGGAGGAAGAGCGAGTAAGTAGGGCAGTTGGACTCCGGCAGCAGGGGGCATGGACGAGGTGGGAGAGCACGTTACAGCGCAAAGTCACCTGGTCGAACATCATGCAGGCAGACTTCCACCGCGTCCGGTTCCTTGTGCAGGCAGTTTACGACGCCCTCCCGAGCCCAGCGAACCTTCATGTGTGGGGGAGGAGCGAGACACCTTACTGTCTCCTTTGCTCCGGAAGAGGCTCCTTGGAACATCTCCTCAGCAGCTGCCCAAAGTCCCTGGCTGATGGTCGCTACCGCTGGCGCCATGACCAGGTTTTGAAAGCAGTTGCTGAGAGCATAGCCCTGGCTATCAGCACGAGCAAACACCATCAAGCTCCGAACAAGGCAGTCCCTTTCATCAAGGCAGGAGAGAGACCCCAGACATGTCCACAGACAACAACAGGACTCCTCCACACTGCCTCTGATTGGCAGGTGCAGGTCGACCTGGGAAAACAGCTGAGGTTCCCCCAGCACATTGCAGTAACATCTCTCCGGCCAGACATGATCATCACCTCTAAGGCCTCAAAACATCTGATCATGCTGGAACTTACAGTACCCTGGGAAGAGCGTATGGAGGAAGCCAACGAAAGGAAACGTGCCAAGTACCAGGAACTGGTGGAGGAGTGCAGGGGCAGGGGCTGGAAGACGTTCTACGAGCCAATAGAAGTTGGCTGTAGAGGCTTTGCCGGACGTTCTCTCTGCAAAGTCCTAGGACGGTTGGGTGTGACAGGGGCGGCCAAGAAGAAGGCCATTAAATCCGCTAGCGAAGCCGCAGAGAAGGCCACTAGGTGGCTATGGCTCAAAAGGGCAGATCCGTGGACTGCTACTGGGACGCAAGTTGGGGCATGATCAACCCCGGCTGGGTCACCTGGGCGAGAGTGTCTGATGTTGCGAGACCCGAAACACTCAATGACCCCAGGCTACATCACTGATGATGCGTCCCAGTTGCATCCAGGAGATGTTTCTTTCAAGCGTAGTGTTTTGCATTGCTTTTTATTTCTGTTAAGAGAGTGGTGAGAGACTATAAGTTCATTGATGGTCTCGTGTGATGCATATTTCCCCGTGAGCATAAAGCTTTTCAGAGTAGGGTTTTTCACATCAGCGCTAGAAATTTTCTGATTGCGAACCAGATACAATTTGGCTCGCTTTTTTATTTATTCATATATTTTATAACTGGAGCCCATACAGTGCCATGGTAGGTGGGGATTAGCCTACTGCTATAGGGGCTGTTGGATAGAGCCAGACTGCTGAGAGTCTACCCAGAGCCTGCAGATGAGGCTTTACTGGGCTGGTGAGGCAGTAACAGGCGGGAAGGCGAGAGGTCTGCGGAGTCCACAGAGTGCCCGGTGGAGGCTTTATCTTTCTCTCTGTCGCCCTCGCCCCTCTCTGTATTTTCTATGCATGAGTGGAAGAGAGGAGTGAAACTTTTTTTTACCATAAGTAATGTAATATAGGGACCTTTGAATGTGGCAGGAGGGTAAAAGTGGGGGGGCCAATGGTCCGCCCCCCTTCCGGCGCCGCTGACACAGAATGGATTACAGTCTATTGGAAGATACGAAAAGAAAACACAAAAATGGTCATGCACGCATGGGCTAATTATACACTGTGTGAAACGGGAATACACCCAACAGGGACATGCACCTATTGCTGTGAGGCAGAGACAGCTAAGCGTGTTCTAGACTTGATAATTGTATGGGCTATACTAGGAAAAGGTACATGGGACATAACTCTATGATAGTTAAAGAAAAATATGTGATTATGAATTAAATGAAATAAACTTTCTCAAAATGGTCTTGCATGTGTGTGTGTGTGTGTGTGTGTGTGTGTGTGTGTGTGTGTGTGTGTGTGTGTGTGTGTGAATACAGTATATCACATTATTATTGTTTTATATATTTGTATGTTGCTGAAGCCAGACTGCTGATCCACTCCGGTACAGTTGGTGGCGGTGACGCACCACAAATAACAACAACATGTGGCCGAAACAGCACCTTACAATCAGAAGAAGAAGAAGAATGGATGTTAGAGAACACAACAAATCGGGTAATGAATGATAACAATCATCAAGACCACGGCGGACGAGTGACTGCCAGTTACCAATGGGTTGACCAAGTTCAATGTTTCGGACTCTAGGGTGATGGCACACTTTCTTCAGCAACTACCTGCTGATGTTTGGCTCCACGTGTTCAGGTGTCTCCCAGCTGCGGACAAGCTTAACGTCCGTGTGTGCTCCAAGTATTTCAACCAACTCGTGAGCCATCCCTCTCTGTGGAAAGACCATACCGCCCGTTTCTTTTTCAAAAGGGGGAGATATAATCGGCTATTCTGGACGAGCCTTGCTCGCAGAAGAATCCACAGCGCCGTGGTGCAAGGTGGGACCACGGAGAAGCACTGGACCCAACTGGCTTTAACGCTCCCGGATCTCGACACGCTCATCGTGGTCAATGGCATTGGAGAATGTTGTCGACATCTGAACAAGTTTCCAAATCTGAGGCGTTTGGCGTTAAGGGGTAACACCATTTGTGAGGTGATAGACGGGCTGACGGTAGCGGACCCGAGACGGATAACCTTCATCAGTCTGTGTGATGTGGAATTTCATTCGCACAAACCTTTCATTGTGTTTCTCTCACAATTCACGAATCTGACATCACTGGAATGTCACTCTGCGGGTGACAAGCGAAACCAAGCACAGACATTTCACTGTATTGTTGCCGGTTTGCCAAAGCTGAAGCACTTGTCTTGGGCCATGCATCCCTATCCCGAATATCTCAGGGTTTCGGAGCAGTGTTGGGGAGAGACTGGCTGCCCCTCCAACCAGACTCTGACCAGTTTGGAGCTGATCGTCTACGACGACTCTTGTTTGCCAAATGACACGATGCGTTCATTGACTGGCCTGCAGAAGCTTGCTGTGGTTTACGTGGATTCACACACGGGACGTCTGTTGAAAACGTGGCTGGTCCAAACCCATCACTTATCTACCCTTGTCATATGCGGGGGGCCCCCTCCCTATGAGTATGTGCGGTCAATTCCAGCCACGGTGACCAGTCTGACTATGTATGTCAATCATTTGACCTCAGCAGACCTGGCAGCCATCGCGTCGCAGGTTCCAGGTCTACTACACCTACACTTGAACCCATGGCCGTCAGATTGTCCCACTGGTCAGATGCTCACGTTCTTTCCCACGTTGCAAAGTGTTAAACTGCGAAATTGGGAGGTTGGAGAGGATAACTTCTTGGCCTTTCATCGTTTTCCAAATCTGAGGAGAATCGAAGTTTTGGATGCTGCCGATTCGCCTCGCATCTCCGAGCTCAGCCGCCAGCTACGAGTGCTTACTAATGACAAGATCAGCATCCTAACGTCATCACGCCGCAAAGACCCAAAGGCTTGTTATCATCAAGTGCATTAGACATGTACTTGCTCGGTTGATTAAAGATTAATCTAGGCAAATGTTATTTTACTCTGGATGGGTTTGCATTAAAATAACCAAAACATGATTTGTACTTTGATTTTTGAAAAACGGAAAAATACAGAGCAAACAGACATACTTACAGAAATAACAATTTATTATCAATCACATGAATTCAAACACATTGCCAGGCTTTGAAATGTTTTCATCAACAGCAACCAAAACGAAATCATCGTGGCACTTAAAGGGCACATCACATTAATTTGTCAATTAACATAGGGGGACTCTAAAGAGCTGAGATACTCAGGGCAGAATAATTCGATCTATAAGGCAATAGTAACCCTAAACCTGCCATTACGACTGGCAGAAATACAATTTCACAGGGGCATAGTTAAAACATTGAAAGTGTTTAATATCCCATATTGCCCCAGGCTTTTGGGCCTGTACAGTAGGCCTATAGTGGAACCACATCAAATGTATATGGCTCAATATACAGTATATTACCTAGTGTGGTCTAGGACATTGTTCAGTAATGGCGTTGCAAGACTATTTGGAAATCAGCATTAGTGCACTAAAGCAAGTAAAGATTTTTCCAGAGCTCAACCCATAGACTCGACCACGAGAAACACTGACATGTCCACAGTGTACAAGACATTGCATTGGCATACAAAAATTGGCACAAGAATTCATGTTTTTAAAAACACCAAGTGTCGGGTGTACTATAAATCTTACAAATGTATCTGAATAATAAAGTCTGCATGAACGTCAGTGAAAAGTTAAAGATCACCAAATAATGTAATCGAGGTTATCATTCAGAGACTGAACATGTAAAAAAAGACACTTGTCAAAGAAACAGTTATCAATGCTCAGTCACTTTACTAACAACAAAGACCCTGGCATTCCTGCTTTCCCATTCCAGAGGGGGTTTATCCAATACACCATTATAATCAAGAGGTTAACACAGCTCAAAAGCATTCCCCTGTAACCTAAATAACGAGGGCAGGGTCTTAATTCCCCCTTGAACATGAGCCAATACAAGTGGGTGTGTTTGCATCAGGCGAAAGCCATCACTAGTTTATAATTATATGCCCATAGAGCCAGCTCTTTGCATATTCCTTGGAGCCTGGAGAAAAATAGACTTATATTTTGTATTCTATCAACGACGTGGCATTGCTGTCACAACACTATGTGTATGCATGTCCTTTTGATTGTTACAGCAACCGGCAGCAAGTGCTGATAAAGCCCCCAGCCCCCACCCTCCCACCCCCTACTCATCGGTCGTAGAAATGCAGCATGCCATTAAACATAATGCACACCATAAAGCACACGTTTAAACCCAGGTTTGCATCGTCAAGACGCCAGTAAAGGCTGCTATATGTGTAAATGTAACTCTTACAGTGATGAGCTTCGTTCATAGTAGTCAGACATAAAACATTAGATCAGAGTACAATTCTGCTTATTCCTAACATATCACTGGATACTTTGGTTACATTTTTGGACATATGCAGCAGTAAATTAAATAATATCTATAAATCATGTTTAAATCATGCCATTTGGCTTATTTTTATCAAAACTGAAATAAAAATGTATAAGAGTAACCTGTATTGACTTCTAATAACCAATTTTAATGTAATTCAGCTACTTTGTAATAATAGAAAATTGAGTAGGATAGCACACCGTTTAAAAGTTAAAAGGTGCAAGCAATAGAATTGGGACCAGTTTGTGAGCAGCCCACCTTCTAAAAGCCCTGGTGCCCATTGGTAGAAAACAGGAACAGAGAGGACACGAATGACATGAAAAACCAATTCCTTTTACATTTGGATCTAAAAGAACTGAAGAATATGAATAATTGATTTCCATTTAAAAAAAAGTTTGCTCAAACCAAAATCGACTTTGATGGTCTAAGGCAGGAAAATCCGCAATTGGATGTCACAAAATATTAAGAAATAAAATGACAGAAGGAACGACGGAAACCCCAACCAGTGTGTGCCTGAACGTGATGTTTCCCCATGTCTCTCGGTATTACAAATCTGTCTTATAATTAGAAAAATACATTGACACATCACCTCAACACGCATAGGCAAAGTATCGGTTACGTGAAACCATCTACAGGTTTCAGGGTTATTGAGGTCAAGCCTATGGTCCATGCAATTGACAAGCAGCTGCCCCAAACCATCACAAAAACGCTTTGAGCTGGTTTGGTCACATGATGCAGGTTCTTTGCCCTGGGGAAAGGGTTAAAAAATAAAATTTTACAAATCATCGCTCTGCGGAAGTATTAATCACTGCATTTGTTGCAACCACACTCCAACAAATGCGTGCATACAATTCTGCCATTTAAAAAAAATCCTTAAAATCTCTATTAAAAACACCTCTGCCTGTAATCAGTGTCAATTAGCGAACCAAGAACAATGAAGTGAATGACACCGGCACGCCCGTCAGACCGATCTGACCCTTTGAAATCAATCCCCTCCACACTGTCCATCCCACACATGCATACACGACACACACACGGATGTGCACAGACGGTACATGCAGCAATTAAAAAAAAAAAAAAAAAAAAAGAGACAAGAAAAACACATGAATGAACCCACACAGGGCCTGTGGGTCACTTGTGCAAGCCACCCCCCCCCCCCCTCTCCTCCCTCCTCCAAAAAAACCCCCAACAACAACCAGAAGGGGCTTTAGCTGAACAGCTTGATGAAGCAGCCCTGGCAGTAGGGCTTGTCGTTCTGCTCCTTGAAGGTGCCCTTGTTCAGCTGCTTCAGGCAGAAGGCGCAGACAAAGTGTTCGGGGTGGAACTTCCGCGCCATGGCGGTGATGCAGCGGCCGGTGATGGGCTTCTGGCACCCGGAGCAGAGCGAGCCGCGCCTCTCGTGGTAGTGGCCCTCGCAGTACGGCTGCCCGTCGTGCTCGAAGAAGCTGCCGTTTATGAACGGCGTGAAGCACTCCTGGGGGGAGGAAAACGGCAGGGCAGCGCGGAGGTTAAGATGGTGGTGGTGGTGGTGGTGGTGTTGGTGGTGGTGGGGTGGGGCTCCAAGGCCCAAAGCCCTGCCTGGGCCTGGCGGACTTTATCAATAACACAATCTAAAGTGTACTATGTTTTAGATTTAGCTTTGGATGAAAGGTGTTTGCAAAATTACTTCATGGTAAATGCAAAGAGGAACACGAGGGCATGCTGCTGACTTGAATGTGTGCAGTAAGGATGTATTTTGTCGTTAGAATTTCAGAGATGGACGTAGGCACTTTACTCAGCTTTTCTTAGCCGAGTAAAAAAAAAACCTCATCCGACCCACTCACCCTGCAGACAAAGCATTCTGGGTGCCAGAGAGAGTTGAGGGCGGAGATGTAGTTCTCAAGGATGGCACGAGCACAGCCGCCGCATTTCGGAGCGAACATGTCGAAGTAGTCCTTTCTGCAGAACGCCTTGCCATCCTTCTCATGGAAACCTGGAGGACAACAAGGTTAGCTTGCAGATGCTTCTGACTGACTGGCTGTTTAACACCGTGCTGTGGAGCAGGTATGGTCAAGGTGAGCAAACAGCCTCCCATCCATCCAACAAGATGTCAATGTCGATGATTAACTGCACAATCGTACAGTTTTTAGTTAGCAGGCCACAGAGGATTTCAAAATCCTAAACCACGACAGGATTTATATCTTGTTTTTTTAAATAATTACTCTTAAGGTGATAAGGTGCCCACAACAGGTGGCGTATGTGTCATGGAGGTGTAGACCATACCTTCAGGTCCAAAGAAGGCACCACACTGGGCACAGAAGAAGTGTTCTGGGTGCCAGGTCTTGTCCAAAGCAGTCACGACTTTCTGCAACATCCAAACATACAATGTCAATCATCATAAGCAGCACTCATGTCCCATTGTTACAGGTTTACACTGTAATGGTACAGCATACGTGCTTGCCTCCCTCATGCCAATACCTAAACTCAAACTGAACCTGGACCAAAACGGGGTTTGTTAAAAAAAAAAAAAAAAAAAACAGGACTCATAACTTCCGTTTCAGTGAAACACTATCGACTATGACCAGAAGGGGGCAGGCTAGTTATAGAGACACTGAGGAGAGAAAGTAATGCCAGTTGCTTGCTGGATCATGTTTTCCAGCCCTCAAACCATTTCTCAGGTACTTTAAACAACACACACACACACACACACACACACACACACACACACACACACACACACACACACACACACACACACACACACACACACACACACACACACACACACACACACACACACACACACACACACACACACACACACACACACACACACACACACACACACACACACACACACACACACACACTAGGCCGAGATGACAAAACAATTCCAGGAACAGCCTTGCTAGGAAAAAATTTCAAACTCCAAAACATTTGTGATGTGATCAGATCATTGTGATCTGTTGCATGTTAGTGCTAGCCCCAACATGTTAACTGGGGGCCCGAGTAGCACTGCACACACACTGGGCTGCAGCGCCCCTCTGATATTCTTGGAAATATGTGAGAATAATGACTCATGTTGGCCTATCCCTCGAACAAAGTCCACTTCTACTTCATGACCAGCAAATCTTGCACTTTTTGGCTAGCAATAGCTCAAAGGAAAAACATGGATGACGTTATAATGAAGAAAAAAAATCCCCTTCACTTTTATTGGCCAAAATATTTTGAGTAAATAAGAGATCTGATGTGTTTGCAATAACCATAAAATCAGGCGGTTTCATAAATATAACAAATATCTCATCATGAAAGGTCCTTTCGCTGTATGCACATCGGTCTCACGGCACTTCTTACGTCCAGGATGGGCCCGTTGCAGTAATGGCAGCGCGGGGAGAACAGGCTGTGGTAGTCCTTCTCACAGTAGGGCTGGCCATCCCGCTCAAAGAAGTTTCTGGAGCCAATCTCGTCCTGGCAGTGGGTGCACACAAAGTGCTCCGGGTGCCACGTGCGACCCATGGCGGTCACCACCTGGCGAGGAGATGACGTTCAGGTCAACATAGTTGGTGGTGGTGGTGAGGTTCAGGTAGAAGAAGAAGAAGAATTACTGTTTTGATCCTGTGAGGGAAATTTGGTCTCTGCATTTAACCCAATCGTGAATTAGTGGAAATACACTCAGCACACAGTGATGGTGTGGCACACAGTCAGTACGTTTACATGCAGCAAGAAATTTGAATTTCTGATCGGATCAGATAATGACATGCGTAAGACCGGATCACTTGTCCGAGTATACATGCCGTTCAGAGAATCGGATTAACAGCCGGAGCATGGCTGACTCCGGACGCTATGTGGCGCTCTGCGCATGCGCAGAATGGCGATGCGCATGCGCAGAATGCAAAAGCCGATTCAGATCCAATTGCTGAGTATACATGCAGTTAAAAGTCGACTATGAACAAATTATCTAGGTGTTGTTATCCGATTTTAAGATGTCGAGTTGAGTAGGTCCGAAGTAGGTCGGATTAAGGTGTTTACATGCACTTAAAAAGTCAGAACGATGTCTTACACGATTAGAAATTCGAATTTCTTGCTGCATGTAAACGTACTGAGTGAGGTGAAGCACACTAATCCCGAGGCAGTGAGCTGCCAACAGCGGCGCTCGGGGAGCAGTGAGGGGTTAGGTGCCTTGCTCACAGGCACTTCAGCCATTCGTACTGGTCGGGGTTCGAACCGGCAACCCTCCGGGTTACAAGTCCGGCTACATCCGTACACAAGGAGCGGCGACTGGCTTTGTTTTGATTTTGGAACGGAGGGGATTTACAGTCGGAAAAAGTCGGGTCAATTTTACCGTTCCACGGACCTCGGCAGGAGAGGAAAAGTAAAGTGGGCAGCGTGTAACTCACAGGGGCTGTAAATGTTACTTTCCCCCGCATTAAAGTTATCCTGTCATTTCATTTAAAGGAATTCATTGTGCGTCTGCTATGATGGTATTCAACCGGATATTGCAGTGACACAATTGCCCACGATTGAGACAATCATTCTGTCCTTAAAAATCAAAAGGAACAGAAAGCATTCCAGTGATACAAGCATATGGCTCTTTTAAGGAGATACATAATTCATAAATGTAGTGGCTTTGGCCTTAATGAATGGTAATTGCTCAAGAAATATGCAGGACGCAGGCCAACACAGCATATCTTAGTAAACTAGGACATCTTACTGGAACACCCGCTGGTGTTCATATTTCCCCCAAACAACAAATCTACATTTTAATATTCTATACACATTTGTATTACTTAATCCTAGATGCTTCAGTTGATGTCTTTGTGTGCATCAGTGGGCGTGTCTCAGTGGGCGTGTCTCTGGGGGGGGGGGGGGGGGGGGGGGGCGTCCAACTCACCTGGCCCACGATGGGCTTCTTGCAGGCACCACACACCCCCTTGGCCACGGTCTGCACGCCCAGCCTGTTGAGGTCCGACTGCAGGCTGCCCAGCATGTTGTCCAGCTTGTTGGCTGGTTTCGGCGGGCCTGTGGGAGAGCTCTTCCCCTGAGACTGAATCTGAAAAGAGGGGACAGCCAATTCCACAAAAAAAAAAGAACGGCAGAAAAATCATAATCTTTCTGATGAGTTTGAGAACTGTTTTCTAAAAAAAAAAAAAAAAAAAAGAAAATGCGTTGATTCAATGTGTATTGATTTTTAAATGGATTATTCTCAAGCGGCCACCGCTTTCTGAACATATTGTGTGCTACGTCTTTCCACAGCTCTTCCATCGTCTATAAAGCCAATAAACTCACAAACATGAGCTAGAAACCAGATCTCATTGGTACTTTGCGTATACATCATCCAAACAACCTGATTACTCGATCCGGGTCGCTACAATAAGGACTGCACCATCTTCCTTCGGGAACAGGGGTCAACAAGCCAAGACTGAGAGGGGAAATAACTCTTTCTGGTACAAAGAAGCACGGCTGATTCAGGACCACCCGTCCAGTCGACATATTATATCCGTCTCCTGTTGGCGACGCTCAGCTTCACAATCCATCAACATTTCTCATTGCAGGGGGGGGGGACACAGAAACCTCCCCCCTCTCCCCCTCGATGCGGCCGTCCGCTCGGCGACACACACACACACCTGGCTCTACAAGTGAGGCATCTTCAAAAAACTGGCCCGTTAACCCGGGGACGTCCGGATTCCTCGCCACGCTAAAAAAAGCAAGATTCTATGGCAGCATTCTACAGTGACCCCCCCTGCCCCCCCCCCCCCCCCCCCCTCGCCCCCCTCGCCCCCTAACAGGACCTGTTGACGGAAGTCCTGTGGGAGATGCTAAAACGGTAGGGTAACCTTGCTGTCATGGGCCGGATTGGGTGTCGAGCCGGGCCTCGGGCCCCGCATTCCTGCACAGGAACCATTAAAGAGCCGGGGCTGCAGGCTGGACCCCCCCCCCATGTGGCGACCCTGTTAAAGCCCTTAAAGTCTCCTACCTCTTTGCCCTTATCTGATACCACTGCCCCCCTGGCGCCATTAGAAGTGAAGACAGCGAGAGATAGAGAAACGGCGAGAGAGAGTGAGAGTGAGAGAGAGGACAAGATGGACAAGATGGTCACGTCCAACAGCACTGAATGTCATGTGTTACATGTACCTTGTAGACCGGACTAAGTGGGCCTCGCGCAAACACTAGACTACGCGTCGCCACGGCAGGGGGGCCAGAGATGGATAGTGTGGCCATGTGATTTATCACCGGCACAGACTCACAGGAACCGTGTGACCACGACGACACAGAAAGGCAGAACACTTGTTGGACCCCAACGGACCACGGACTCGGATGATAAATTAAACCAAATAAAAAAAATAGAGTTCAGACTCGGAAGAGAGTTTAACCAGGAAGAGGGTGAACAATACAAAGTGGCGGTGGTGGGGTGAGGGTGGAGGGGGTGAATGTGTGGTGGTGCCGTGCCTGCATGGGGGGGAAGACGGGGTCGTATTCTGTCTGACAGCTCACGGACACCAAGACCTTGGGGGGCGGAGGGGGCGTGGCCGGCTGGGGCGGGGGGCTGGGTGATGGAGTGGGCGGGGCTGGCGGAGGAGTGGGCGGGGCAGGGGGGGGAGTGGGCTCCCGGGGCAGAGGAGGCGGGGTGCGCTGCCTGGGGGGAGGCGGAGTGGGCGGGGGCGGCGGCAGAGGAGGGGGCGGGGCCTGCTTGAACATTGGAAACCTTTTGGGCTGAGGAGGGGGCAGGACTTTTCTCTGTGGGACGGGGGACTCAGGAGGGATGATGATCTGGAGGGGGGAGAGAGAGAGAGAGAGAGAGAGAGAGAGAGAGAGAGAGAGAGAGAGAGAGAGAGAGAGAGAGAGAGAGAGAGAGAGAGAGAGAGAGAGAGAGAGAGAGAGAGAGAGAGAGAGAGAGAGAGAGAGAGAGAGAGAGAGAGAGAGAGAGAGAGAGAGAGAGAGAGAGAGAGAGAGAGAGAGAGAGAGAGAGAGAGAGAGAGAGAGAGAGAGAGAGAGAGAAAACACAGCAGGACAAAAACAGGAGGGCAACGAGAACAGAACAGAGACAGGATGGGTCAGAATTAAATATAGATGAATGGCATTCAGAAAGAAAAAAAAGTCAATAGATGGAGATATGGGAAAAGTGAAAATATGAAAGTGTGAACAAAAGGCTACTTTATTCTTTTTTTTTTTTTACTACAGAATTCCTTACCAAAAGTCCAAATGCAGTCGGGTTGAAAAAGTGTAAGCTAAACCCACTCTGCTTATTCAGTCTTCTGAGCGCTTGTCTTTTTTTTTTTTTTTTTTTTTTCTAACGGTACGGTACCAGACTGGCACTCACTTGTCGGTACCGGTGTGTGTGTTTTTTTTCTACTACGGTACCGGTCTCGCTTTGCGCTCGCCGGTGCCAGCCGTGCCCTTTTTCTCACTACGGCACCAGTCTGGCTCATCGACTGGCGGCTTCCCCCTCTACCTTATCCACGGACGGGGCCGCGCCTTCTTCCCGCGTGCGCTGCGGGTTGGACATGACGATGACGCCCTCCGTCATCCAGTCGTCGGGCTGCTGCTTGCGCCGGCGCTCCGCCCGCCCGATGCCCAGTTTGCCCTGGAGCTCTTGGATGAGCCGGTCCTGAGAGTTGCTCTTGTTGACGATGACGGGGCCCAGCTTGCGCCGCAGCAGCCCGTCCCGGTACATGGGGTGCACGTTGGTGGTCTCTTTGGTGCGACGGATGACCGACTTGAGCTGGGGAGCGAACGATATGGCGCGGGGGTGGGTGTGGGGGGTGTGGGGGTGTGGTGAGGGGGTGGGGAGGGGGTGCCTTCATATCTCAAAGCACACGTTTGGAGTTAAGGGGAAGGGAAAACACCACACAAGCAGGTTGGCTTCAGCAAGCGCCGGCGTTGGCCGAGTCTATTTGGTTTTTTCAAAGCACTCCTTTTATCCAGTGCAGTGCAGCCTTGTTGCAAAAAAAAAAAAAAAAAAAAAAAAAAAAAAAAAGTTTCTGAGCGAGAGGGGAAATGTCTTTTGGCAAGCCATGCCGCGCAGCTTCGGATATCAAACCCACTCTGCCCCGCCGATCACTGCCAAACCAAGTCAGTCAGGGGTTGCAAACAGTCAACAGATTCCAGCACACTTTGGAGCAAAGCATGCCATCGTCCAGCATCAGTGTTTAATGACCCTTCTGCGCCACGAGGCGCTGTGGTGGAGGGGGGTGTGGGGGGGGGGGGGGAATCATTGACTAGTGATGAATGGACACAGTGTGCACATCTGTTGAGCAAAGCCAGGTACCGATGATGATGACTCATAGACAGCAATGTCAACCGGGGAGCAAGTGGAGGCGTGCACAGACAGCCTGCAGCACGGCTTCCAGAACACCGAGCCGTGGAGTCAGCCGGGGTTATTTAGCACCGCGGACGTGTGCCTCCAGCTATGCTGTAGTCAACGGGGATGAAGGAGAAGCACTTCATGCACCACACCTCAAAAATTACTCTTCATCAAGATGCCTGTGTGTGTGTGTGTGTGTGTGTGTGTGTTCATAAAAGACCAGCTGCTCTGCTGAAACAAGCTTGTTTTCAGCTGGCGACGCAGTGAGGCTGAAAAACTTATCTATCATCATCATCATCATCATCATCGTCATCTGTCGGCCATACATCAATAGTTATGATATTTAGCCTTCTGTAATGCCGGTAAGGGAGACCCTTGTGTAAGGCTTTGTGAAGGGCTGGGCAATAATAATTCAATAAAAATGTTCCTCACCTCTCAGTAACATCAAATGAATTCATTATTGATTTACACGATTTTGTGTAAATCAATAGTAAAAACGCTCATGATGAGGACTGCAATTTTTGGAATTGGAAACTAAACTTAACAGCTGCTCTGATATTACAATCCTTCACCATATCTAAAGGGTGATACATGTACTTTTTTATATACTACTACGTAGTAGGGCTTTATATAGAATTTCATATGCGGCCTATCTGTGATGGCGTCAAGCACGGGGCTCGGGTCAACCGGCCCAATATAATAATAGAACGCCCAGATGGGATCTCGAGAAGGTGTTCCAGCCATGCGTCAGCGTCTTATTTCGGGAGCCCCGAGGCGAGAGTCCTACTTGGCCAGATGTGGATAAGCGTTCGACGGCGGAGGGCTGCTGCGAGGGCAGGTCCTGCATGGCGTCCGGCGTCCCCGGGCAGGTGGAGGGGGTCATGCACTCGTCCATCCAGCTGGACTCGGTCATGGGCGTCAGCGTGCCGTCGCGGCTGAGGCTGGGGTACGTCCCCTCCTCGTCCCCCCACAGCGTGTCCTCGTCCCCCTGGGTGGAGCAGCCCCCCAGCTCGGAGGCGGCGTCGTCCGCGGCGCTTCTGGCGTGCAACTGGCCGGGGCCCATCGCCAGGAGCTTGTCCAGCGCGTCGTTTATCAAAGGCGCGCGGCACGGCCAGGACACGCTCTCGCTCTCCGGCGTGTCGTCGTCGTGGGGGGTTAGCAGCACACTATTGGATGACACGGGCGGGAGCGCCACGGGGGAGGCTCGGGGGGCTGCTGGCGGCGCGGGGAACCGCGTAGGTTATTTTGGTGACGGCGGCCGGGCTGGAGCAGCGGTCGGCCGCGCTCAGCGGCGACGACATGACGGGGCTGCCGAGCCGATGAACCGCCAGCGGGCTGGCGCACTTGTCTGGGGCTTGACTGGCGGGGCTTTGAGGGATGGTGAGCGGGCTCGAGACCCGGGGAACGGTCAACGGACTGGAGCACTTTGGAATCGGGCTGGAAAGCCGGGGAACGGTCACGGGACTGGGGCATCTCGGGGCCGTCTCGAGGGTTTTCGTGACGGTCGTCATCGGACTAGGGGCTTTGGGCGAACCGAAAACCTTTGGTATGGTTACCGGGCTGGCACACTTGCGTGGTGGCACCGGACTAGAAACCTTCTTAATTTCAACTGAACCGCTACTTTCGGCTTCTGGACTTTTCGAGAGCGGCGCTGGACCAATGCCCCCGGGGGCCTCTACTTGACCTCTCGGGTCAGAAACGGCACTAGGGGTTTGTCCAATAGTAGCAGGGCTTGAGCCGCTAGCAACAGGACTCGGGCTCTTGCTGATAGACGGCGGCGTTGAGCTTTTAATAGCAGGGATTTTAGCTGGTGCCACATGAGCAGGGCTCGCCGCGCTAGCCTGATTTAGAGACTTTATCATACTTGAGACGCTATGCGAGACTTCGGGGCTATCGCTGCCACGGCGGTCATTCTGTGGGGTCTTGGAAAACGGAAGGCTTTTAGATGTAGATGTTACGGTAGGTTCAGATGGTGTAGGAGCATTGCTTGTGACGGAGTGATCTTCATCTATATGGAGCTCAAACAAAAGTGGGGTGGAGGAGGGCGAGATGTCACAGGCGGAGGAGGAAATGTCCACCAGAGCATCATGGGAGTTTATCGACGGGGAGGTTGCAGTGAACGGGGAGCCAGCCGGTAATGAGGAATCTGCACCCTCCAGATTCACAGACCACTGAGAGCCAGACTAAAGCCCCCAAAACACGTGTGTTTATGAACACAAACAAATAAGACACACAGGATGAAGGGGGAGAACAGACAGAACAGAGGAAAAGGATTGAAAAAGAAAGGGTCAACCATGAAGTGGCTCCACGAACATGTTCAGAAACTGGCATGCCGCCTTCGCCGCTCAGCACTCAAATAGGAGAGTTGGGGAAATAGACAAGGAAATACTTGCTAATTCTCTCTGTCAATACCTCATTATATTCAATGTGCACACACACATTGTTAAAGGATCCTGACCTACAGCTTTTAATTCCTTCCCCGGCCTAACCGGATACTTGGAGAAATAACAAAAACCAAGCTTACCCAATCTATTACAGCCACATGTATGGAGAAATAACACAAAACCAAGCTTACCCAATCTATTACAGCCACTTTTACAGAGAAATAACGAAAACCAAGCTTACCCAATCTATTTCAGCAAAGATCTTTCACAGTGATCTTACCTCAGTGCCCTAAATTTACAGTATGGTAAGCTTACAAAGGATAATGAAGTTCCCAATGCTGCCATCTTAAAATGAAATGCAGGCTGAGAGCACATAGTATAACAAACACTATTGAATAGAATATCTAGGATAGAATAAAATCACCCATTGCAACACTGCACTGAAACACTATTAAAACCGAATAACAAATACATACATAAGTACATGACTTGTTCCAGAACAATAACCATTTTCATTCTAAAGTACACTTATAAAATTCTGCCATTTCATCTCCAAATAGAAAAATCGATCCACTGTTCCATCCCAACATGAACCCCGACCCCCCCCCCCCCCAACAACACTCACATTGCTTTGGACCTTAAAGTCAGACAGCGACGCCATTAGCTGATCCAGCTCCCGTGTGGCGGAGGACGCCGACATCCTGGCCTGCTGCTGAGCCGGAGTCTCCTCCTGTCCGTCCGCGGGCTCCTCGGACAGCGCTAGCGGCGTGGGGCTAACGAGAGACGCACATGGACACATGGCTCACGTGAGAGGAGGTTTAGGAACCAAACCGGTTGCCAATTAATTAATTACCGGGTAATTCATTGCCAACACAGATGTGCGCAAATGGAATTCCATCCGTGAGCAGAATGATGAAAAACTGATGGGACCTGGAGGATTGTGACCTTTGATACCAGCATATGGTAGATCCAGCCTCTGGACCCTTTGATGCTAGCATCTAGAGTGACCGAGAACCTTCAATACTAGCATCTAGTGACCTAGAATCCAGGACCTTTGATGCTAGCCTGTACCGAGCCAGCATATAAAATCCACCAGGCATCGAGAACCTTTGATCTACCCATCCCCTAGAACCTTTGATAGTAGCACCTAGCGATCAACACCATCAACCTGTATTGATTTCCTTACACGGGCATCGGCACGGAGCTCTCCAGCTCATCCAGGAGGCTCTCCACGCTGGGTCGTACGTCCTCCATTCCCCGGGCGCCCGTGCTGCGTTTGGGCTTCTCCAGGACGGCGGGAGGAGGGTTGTTGGTGGGGGGCGACACTCCGTTCTCGTGGACAAAGTGGTTTGTGCTGTTGGACAGCAGCGGGGGGGCGGCGTCCTCTGTGTGACACAAAAGCAATCGGCGGATTGGATCATCTGCTGGGGGTCCAATGCCCGTTTGTAGAGAACCAAGGGAACATCAGGGAAGGGAACATATTGCAGAGGTGGCCTTATTCCTCTCTACGAGAGATGGACCCAGTCTGGTGGTCCAAAGTCTTCTCCCTCGCTCAACTAATTTGACCACTACTCAATTATTTTTGCTAATTAGCTAACCCTTTGGGACAATGCATTAACCACGGAGTGGTCCACTGATTAGCATCATCTGTATTCTACGACATCAAATGATCAAATAATTTCTAACCCAAACAAGCTCATCTTGTACGACACTACTCGGTTCCACATATTGAGAATTTTAGCATTTGGACAACGGTCCAGACATGCCGGTCTGGGGTGTGTGTGTGTGTGTGTACAGAAGGTAAATGGACCTTCTGTGGGGAAGCAGGGAGTGTTGTGCTGGACGGCGTTGAGCTCCAGCAGCAGGCGGTCCAGCTCGGACAGGTTGCTGCCCAGAGAAGAGTTCATGGCGGCGGAAGAAGATTCGCTGTTCTTCTGTTTGTTCGGGAAACTGTTGAGACAATAAAAAAAAAGAGAATGAGAACAAAACCTAGTTATGAGTTACATTTTTATACTTTAGGGTTAGGGTTAAGGCTAGGGTTTGTTCGGGAAACTGTTCAGACAATGAAAAAGAGAACGAGATAAAACCTAGTTATGAGTTACGTTTTTATACTTTATTATGATTAGTAGATCGTTTTTTTTTTCTATCCAATTCATACTATCCAAGCTCACACTGGAATTTGCATTACATTTTGTCAACTGGTGCTGACCTCTATACCAAGACATTGTAGCCACTGACAATGATGGGAAAAAACACTGGAAAACAATAAAAAAAAATTTTAAAAAAAAGTAATTGAAGTCCTACCTGTAGACGTGCTCCTCCTCAGTGGGGGGCGGCTCTGGACTGCCCGCCTCTGTGGACCAGGGGCTCCTCGGGGCGGGGCTGAAGGACTGGGGAGAGGAGAGCGACCGCTACGTTACTCGCCGTGCGGGGAACCTCCACGCGCAGGACCGCCCATCCGTCACAGAGGACGTTCTCTGCGTGGATAACCCGCCCTGCTTACACTAATTAATTTAATAATTATTGGGGCACCTTGTGGTCTTTATTTTGTCATTCCCATGTGACATGGGAACGAAATTCGTTCTCTGCATTTGACCCATCCTATATTGTACATAGGAGCAGTGGTGCTGCTATGATCAGCGCCCGGGGAGCAAGTTGGGGTTCAGGGTTCAGTGTCTTGCTCAAGGACACTTCGACATGTAGACACTTTTGGGAGTGGGGATCACAGGGATCGAACCCCCAACCCTACGGTTAGTGGACGAGCACTAACCACCCGCTCTACCCACTGAGCTACATGCCGCCCTATAACACTCACGGCCGTGCAATGACATCACATTCAACGCTCCCAACTACGACTGAGCCACCATCGGGCCTCGCGTCGATCTCGTCTCCACGCCGACCATTACCTGCGTGTCGTCTAGTCCGTTGAGCGGCTGCTCGGGCGGAGAGGCCGGGTCCTGGCCAATGGGCAGGGAGTAGGCCGACTCGTCCGTCAGGAACAGGGGGCGCTTGGAAATGTGTGACGTTGTGGACTCCAGGTCCGCCAGCAGAGCATCTGCGGGGGAACAAGAGAACACACAGAGTTGTTGTTGTTGATCTCCTCCGTTCGGGCTCTCCTGTGCGTTGCGACACACAACACCATCAAAAGAGAAAGACCAGCGCGACCAACGTCTGTCTTTCCTGCAAACAAAGGTCACGCGCGTGTGGTGACATCACAGGGGGGCGGTCCAAGTGTCGCATGAATCATGAGAACAGCCAGGGCCACTCCTCTGGTTACTCATTGACCCTGGTTTACCCACGGGTGGCCTCAACACGTATACACAAAGAGTGTGGCCATCGAGGCGCGCGCGCGCACACACACACACACGCGCACACACACACACACACACACACACACACACACACACACACACACACACACACACACACACACACACACACACACACACACACACACACACACACACACACACACACACACACACACACACACACACACACACACACACACACACACACACACACACACACACACACACACACACTTCGGTCTGGAGAAAACGGTCATTCCCCGCTCCAAAGTGGGAACGCAGACTGCGGGGGGAAAAACCAACCCGTGATTGTGCCGGTCTAACAAGCAGGTAGGAGGGGACACTTAAGACATTACGGTGGATTTAGCGAAGCACCCGGGCCGTGTTACCCAGCCCCACCGGGCCCATTTTAGCTCACTCAAACAGCCACACCAGTGTTTGGTTACCCACTCAGAATGTCACAAGCCATAAAAACAATGAAGCCCCCCAAATGAGGTAACAACAAACTCGTTCAAAGTGTCAAAGCAGCGGCACAGCAATGGAGGTGCGCGGTGACCTCCTGACACGCCATGTTTAACACGCCGCCCGTGAATATCAACATACCACATGCACATATCTAGTGGGCATGTGGTATGTCTATGGCTTTTACAGAACGTCACCTCATTTCAAAAGACGCACCCCGAAAGACAAAGACGATATGTTGTCACTCGCCAGCCCGCGGGACATTTGTTTACTTACTTAAGCATTTCAGCAAACCCA
Organism: Urophycis tenuis; assembly: GCA_036785325.1. Taxonomy (NCBI): domain Eukaryota; kingdom Metazoa; phylum Chordata; class Actinopteri; order Gadiformes; family Phycidae; genus Urophycis; species Urophycis tenuis. The sequence continues at coordinate 6,868,311 of JAXIVH010000008.1, forward strand.
ACCATGAAAAATGGGTAAAATTTTTCGCGCGCACACACACACACACACACACACACACACACACACACACACACACACACACACACACACACAACTGAGATGGAGCGAGAGAGAGAGAGAGAGAGAGAGAGAGAGAGTCAGTCAACAGTAAAAGCCCTTTGAAGATGAGACGTACCTTAGGAAAAGACCAGAGCTCGGCTACACACACACACACATCCACCCAGGGGGGGTCATAGGGAGAGGACGAAGAGACACAAGCAGAAGAGGAGGAGGACAAGGAGGAAGGGTGGCCCACAGCGACTGCCTGCCAGGCCGGAACTGCCCTCCTTAACTTTACCATCAGCAGAGGGGTGAGAGGGACAGGGAGGGGAGAGGTGAGACGAGAGGGGGGGCAGGGCGAGGCAGCGAGGGAGGGAGGGAGGGAGGGAGGTGGTTGGGCGGAGAGGAACAGGGCTAAAGTTTACCTGCTCCGCCTCCCCGCTGCTATGCTGGCAAAAGCCTGTCAGCCTGAAACCTGAGGTGGAGTCAGGAGACACACACACACACACACACACACACACACAGGTACAATACATTCCCTCAGGCTACACAGCCAGTGGTTGTGAAATATGGGGAAGGAACGCACACAAGCACTGCGGAACACGAGTTCTTAACAGGTTCAAACACAAGAAAGGCGTGGAAGGACTGGGCTACAGTATACACACACACACACACACATATATATATAAAACAAATACCCAGCAGGAATATAAACATAACCAGCTGCCCATACCTTATGCTCAAAACCCCATGCAAGCTTTCAGTAGAACTGATCGTGCCGTTATCATGACCATATTTTAATTATTTAGTTGACTTTGATTAAAAAAAAAAAAAAAACGTCATTTGTCACAAGGATCTCCATGACCAAAACGGACCTTGGGTCACTTTGAAAATGCCGAGCATATTTGGCACTAAATAATAGCAGTGAAATCCTCCACGTGACGGCAGCATCATCATCACTCGGGGGGCACGGGCGGCTCTCGTCACCAGACAGAGAGGAGACGGGGCCGAGCTGCATAAACACAGGATCCTCTTGGCCACCGTCAGCATTACCGGGGCTGGCGTGCCAGCGAACAGACTGGATTTCACAGCGGAGGCCTCCTTCTCCACATGGATACAACGGACCAGACACATTCCATTAGGATCCACTGCTGCCCACTGTTTACACATTTGCAGCCAAGTGACAGGGTTTGCATGCACGTGTGCGTGTGTGTGTGTGTGTGTGTGTGTGTGTGTGTGTGTGTGTGTGTGTGTGTGTGTGTCTGTGTGTGTTTGTGTGTGTGTGTCTGTGTGTGTGTGTATACGTGTGTGTGTGTGTGTGTGTGTGTGTATGTGTGTGTGTGTGTGTATACGTCTGTGTGTCTGTGTGTGTATGTGTCTGTGTGTCTGTGCGGTGTCACTGGGCTCCTTGTTTAAAAACACACACTGAAAGAACAGCCATTGTCTGTGCATTGGAGTTTGTAGTTAAATATGCTACAGCTCAACATTTTTTTGCACAAGAGCGCATTGAATCGATGCCGGCCGAGTCCCACCACCTCAGGGGCTCAATTACAAACGGGGCCCAGTCCATTGGTCTCATATCATTAGTGCTCTGAAAGCCTTTTAAATAAAAGACAATGTGCTTCTTGAGCAAACCAATGCCATGCTCCATTAAAAAAAAAACAACAACAACAAAAACAAAAACAACGATGGTTAGTGCGAGGCCTAAAAAAAAAAAAAAAAAAAAATAGATAAATAGAAGATAGATAGATAAATAAAAAATAAAGAGTGCCTCTTTATTCATGAAGGAGAAATTATGCGAGATGGCCATGGGCCGGCCCACGGTGCATCCACGGGGGCTGGGAAACACAAAACATTAGCGCGGAGCGTGTGTGTGACGACTGGCGCGTGGGCTGCGCTGCCGTCAGCCCAAGCGCCTGGGGGAAACACGCCACAGCAGGGCCCGCACGCGCGAGACACCCAGAGCCAGGTCAGGCCCCGCCCACCCACCCAGAGCCAGGTCAGGCCCCGCCCACCCACCCAGAGCCAGGTCAGGCCCCGCCAACCTGCACCATGAGAGCCCGGAGGCCACAAGAGCTGAGCTGTATTCACACTAGGAGGAGACATCCCATAAAACGAACGAGCGGTGCGCATCTCGTGACGTAGGAGATGGAGGAGATACTCGGGGGGGCTTTGAGCACGGCCCGTTCCTGGCTTTCGCGGAGCGACGTGGAAACCTTTGAAGATAACCAATTATCTTCAGGCCCGGATGCACCGCGCGATACAGTGGGGGGGGGGGGGGGGGGGCTCAGAGAGACAAATCCTCGCCACTCGAGTGGATGAAATCCCAGAGCGGCGCAATCCTTCCTGCGGATGATGAAACGCCGGTGCCCCCCGACCAACAAGCACAGCTGCCGAGTTTTCCGAGACCGAGCTGAATTATAAGCGCGTTAAGCCACGGGATCCTCCGGAGTGGCGAGGGCGAGGGCCCATTTGTTTTGCGCTCACACTCATTTCGGCCGAATGCCAAAGTTTCCATGTTTAACGGGGCCAGTTCTCTCTCTCTCATGTGAAACACTAAAAAGTGCTTTAGAAATCCGAGCGCTCTGGCATTCTGCTGCACCGGCCGGCGTGCATACATAAAGAGGGACAGCTGAGAAGACACGCTGATAACGAGACATCCAAGATGACGAGGATGGATGGGTTAAGAGGAAGGGGGGGGGGGGGGGGGGGGGGGGGGGTATGTGCATGGCCCAGGCGAGTCCCCCAGAGTCTGAAATATGTGGGTTGACATGGATTAAGGAGACGCCTTCTCCCAGATGAATTGTGTGCCTTTTAATTACACAAGCACTGCCCTCCATGGAGAGAGAGAGAGAGAGAGAGATCACATAAGCACAGGAACATGTGTGTAAAGGGCTGAAAGGAAGCAACAATGGAAAAAAGGCCAGGCCTTGAGGGATGTTTAGTGAAATGGTTGAAGACGAAAAGGTAAGAGCCTCAATATACCTCAGCATCACGACACCGCAATCAATATCCATATGACGCATTGAGATGTGTTGCATGAACAGTGGGTGCCGAAAAGGATTTACACACAGTCATATCTACAAGGAAATCATGGGGGGGGGGGGGGGGGGGGAGGGGGGAGTACCACATGCACACTACATTATCGTGCATCATTTCCATATGTATGGATGGACACTTTAATGCAGAACACCACAGAACCACACAAGACAAACAGGAACCAGTGCGGCCAGCGCGCGATGGAGGGATAGCGTGAGGACGGAGGATTGTGCGGGCGATAACAAAGCCCACAGCTTCCATTATCCCCGGGCAGGATATCCTGCCTGCCCCGTCTCCTCGCTTTACTCCACGTTTCCTGAGTCGCTCACAATCCCCGCCTGCTGACCGGCAGACAGCGGGGTGGAGAGTGAATCGACAACCACAACAACACCACCCGCCCGCAGGACCGCCCGCCAGCCCGCCAGCCGTCGCATCCACCCTGCTCTTTGCCGGACCCCTCGGCCACAGGGGGTCCGAGGGCGGTCCGCGCTTCTCTTCTCAGAGCAGGCAGGCAGCGGGACCACAGACGAGCCATTTGTTCTGCCCCCCCCCCCCCCGAAGGCGCCGTCAATGGAAATCACATCCTCTGCGTATCCTGCAGGTGGAGCTGATGTTGCAGCATGCGCGGGGTTCATGTAAAGAGGCTTTCTAACGTGCCGCCGACCATCATACGTGGTAAATGTCACCGGCGGCACCAATCAAAAGCCCGTCACCGCACGCCACGCATAATGTCAACCGAGCCAAACACAAGCCCTCATTAACAACCAAATGCTGTCGGCCTACACCGCCTGCTTGTTTATTTATCCACTTCCTTCCTTCCTTCCTTCCTTCGCTGTCATCTACTCATTCCTTTCTTCCTTTCCTTCCTTCACTCCCTCCCTCCCTGCCTACCATCTACCCTTTGCTTCCTTCCATGCTTTCCTTTCCTTCCTTCCCTTTATCAAGATGAACACGGCCGACGGAAATTCCTGACGTGCCAGAACCTGAAAACACATCTACCATGAGGAAATAGGAATTAAAAAGAGGCGCAGCCAAACACGCACACACACACACAGACACGCGCACATGCACAGTGTGAAGTGGGAAGGGGAGGCGTAGTAGAGTGGGAATTATAGGCCAGGTGAAAGACGAGCCGAAGGAGCCACTCATCGCAGGAGCTCAGCCCGCACAACACACTGGGATCCAAAATGGACTCCTCTCTTGAAACACAGAACCGTTTAGGCCCGCACAGCTGTTGGACAGAGCGAGGAGGAGTGTGCATCCACAGAGTGCGCGCAAGCCATTGGAATGACACATTGTCATTTTTGGTTTGAGATTGTGTAGTGGGACGGATAGCCGGCCCGCCCGACAGAGCAGTGCGGCAGTGATGGATCACCGTGTAACAAAGCCTCAGGAAAAACTCAAATCAGGACAGAGTGGTGGACACACTGGATGCACTACTGCTACATACACAATGGGTACACTGCAACACACACACACACAGAGACACACACACCAGTGTGCTAGCCTGACAGTGCCAGACTAATTCACAAATGCATATTAGTCTGGAGCCTCTCAGTTCATTTTAGATTTCCAAGCACCACCCAAAGTGCCGCCGGACGCAATTGGGACAAACCGATAACCAATCAGAGAGACAACCCACGTGACACATCAGCGGCAGCCATCTTGGTCTTGGCTGTTTATAAAAAACACCTCATCGGGGTAATTGTATCAATTGTACCCGGGTGCGGTCTGCTGGAAATCTGTTCTGAAATGGAGAGGGGCAAGACCCATATGCCAGAGCAAATAAAACATGAGCTCGCAGATTCGTCTTGTTCCCAGGCCGACTGTGTGCACTACTAAACAAAAGACTTTTCAATACCGCTTTTCAGACCACAACACAAAGACACACACACACATACGCAGAGCTAACACCGTCTTAAGACTTCCCCATAGTACAGGACACAGGCCAAGCATACTCGCGCACACACAACGTGTTCCAACAGGGGCAGAAACAGCACCCAACAACACACACAGCCCCCCCCCCACCCCATGCACTTAACTTAGGCTAGACATTCCAAGGATACGCTGAAATATCCAAGCCCGCTATAAATACCGCAGCGACCCTGACCCTGGTGGTCGCACATGCAGGATATTAGGTAGATGATGTATAGACGGACAGGTCAGATGGACTGCAAGACAGCCAAGACCACCCGGCAGGCCTGGAGTGTCTTGGGAGGGGGCGGGGGGGGGGCTGTTGGGTATGCGATGGCCACTGTTGTTTTGTCCACACGGGGAAAAATCGAGCCACGATCGATAAGAACGCCGTGGACGCCATTAATATGGAAATGTGTCTTCACTTCTCCGGCGGTCTTGCGAAAACAGCAGTGCAAGATTTATGCACGCGGGCCCGACGCTATTCCACTCTGCCACCTGACGTCAAGTGTAACAAGGTGAGAGGCTTCCAATAGCTAGGTCAAGAAGCCATTTAGCCATGAACACTGGAAATACTTGGCCTATGTAGGCAGTGGCTACGCCGCGGATAACGCGGAAGGCCAGGCCAGGTAGGGAAACATGTTTACGTCGAGAAACAAAAAAACACAGTGATGGTTTTATTTAAGGATCGCAGCACTGGTACTTTGCATGCATGCCTGCTAAACTTTTAAGGGTGCACTTCTGCAACTCACAGGCGCCCCGAGGGCAGGTCGACGACGCCTGAACCCACAAAACAGGAAATTGCCAAACACAGATGTGTCAGAAGTTGTCGTCGATTATTGGCGGCGGACACATCACTGCGGTTTGACAGCTCATCTCTTCGTCGAACTCCACCCCGCGTCATGACAGGCTGCAAGCTGCAAGCTGCATCGCAAGGAATCACGCGTTCAGGGAAAGAGCCGCTCAGGTCGTCTCGGGCTTAGTGCAGTGAGTGTCCGTCCCCATGACTATCTGGTTCCTCCGTTATCTGACGGGATTTGCGGTAATTGTCTGACCCGCCAGGGGGGGGGGGGATGGGGGGGGGATATCTGCCAGAGAAGCCAAATCCCGCGAAGCCAACCTTCAGCCGAGAAGAACGGCCAGGTCCCGGCTACAATCAATCGACCCATCAGAGTCACGCGACCTTAACGAAAGCTACTCAATAAAAGCCATTTATTCAGCAAGAGCCCTTTGTGACCCGGGTCTTAAATCAGGGACACGGTGGCTGCCCGTCATGTCCCCCGCTCAGCTCACGGACTTCTGGCTGCCTGTACCAATTTGTACAAAATGAGCAAGGCCTGTGTATAGTGCCAAGACAAAACGACCCATGTTCTTCACCCCGACCCACCCCACACCACCACCACCACCACCACCACCACTCACCACCATTCGTTACAGATTCGTGTGTTGAAAGGCAGCACAGGCAGATAACCTACTAGCTCAGGGGCTGTGGTCGCTCCTGTGGTTGTCAAAGTGAATGCAATGGTTTTAACCGCGGCACAGTGCAGACAGACTGCAGCATGAAGAGTCAGAGGTGCTGGAAAACAATGTGTAGAGAGGCTTACTGTTAAGTGGCTTTGATGTCATTGCAGGGCGTAAATTCATAACATTGCACATGCCGTGTTGGTAAAAATACAAAAAAAAAAGCCTATGTGAAAGTGAATTGATGAACCCGAATAAAACATTTGGTGCGTTGCGTAAATCCACTATAGTACGGTGGGTAACGCTGGGTTCCTAGTCTTGGGCCCACTCACTCTCTGGGTCGCTGTGGGTCACAGGACCAGAGACAAGCTGGTCTTTGTCCCCCTCTGGAAGGGAGATAAGAGAGGATGGACAGAGAGGATGAGGAGGAGGGGGGGGGGGGAGTGGAACGCAGCACACTGCATTCCAGCCAGCCAAATCACTGATGAAGAACAGCCAGGGCTGTATTAGCATCAGAGTGTGTGATGTGTGCTCGTGTGTAGCCCTGCCTTTATAAGCATGGAGCAGAGGTGTAATCTGGAGCTGGCATCACTGATGATGTCATGAAGCCAGGGCGGTTTAAATACAGATCATCTTTAATGGGTAACTCACTGATAGCGAAACAAACTACTGTCATTCGAACACACACACACACACGCACGCACGCACACAAACACGCACACACACGCTCCCCTCATGTGTGAGTTCACAATAGCTCTCTCTCTCACACACCATTTGCACGTGTGTTTGTGTTGAGTGCTACACATACACAGACACACACACACTTTCCCAATTAAAAGAGTTTCATTGTGTCGCATTGTTTCATAACCCCAGCGGGTCGATATCATTCTAGAAGAAGGTTTGTTACTCCCTCTACCAAAGTGACCAGACAGGCGCCTGTTGGTAATGGCCAACAAGCCTGGACCCAACCTCAAGCAGGCCTGAAACACATCCCCCAGCGCCTCGCAAAGCAGGAAGACAAAGAAAGGAACAATGATTTCAAAACCGGACGCGCTCTGAAGTGACGCAGTGATCTGTCTGAAAAAAAAAAGCAGAAACGCAGCAGATTGTGCATGTTTGCCAAATTTCAGTCAAACCTCCCCTCCCCACCCCCAGAGCCTGAGCACCTAGCTAGCTGCAGTGGTCATCGACGCCAGGAGGGAAGGAAGTGCAGCTGTCCTCCTATTTGTGTGGTTGGCCGCAGGGCCGACCGCATATTATCCACTGGGCTGTCAGTCAACTTCAAATTAAGCACCGCGGTAAGAATCCCGACACAGTGGGGAACTCCTGCCGGGGGAACTCAATCCATCCACAAAACGGCCGAACGATGAAAGGTCCAAAGCTAATTTTGGGCATGCATCCAAAAACAATGTTTTTCGTCGTGAAGAAGAACAGGGGTCCAGGTCTTCGGTTCCTGTGCTGTGGTCACGTTCAAAGACCATTGCGACAACGAAAATGAATGCAGATCTGGAATGGCCAAATTAGCCACTTATGTGCGGATAGATAAACCTGTATTGGATTAAAAAAGTGTGATTGTATACAATGGCCAGGCTTTTACAATGTTGATTTTACAACACTATATGCCAGTAACATTTAGTCTTTGGCCAGCTCACATATGCTGTACTGCAACAGTCACAATTCAAGCTTGACAACGCATGGAATGAAGTGGGCACTCTAGAAATACACATTATTCAAATGCTGCTCACTTTCACCTACACAGTCGTCATTTTTTTTCCATCAACTTGGTCAGCTGAACGCTAAATTTTATTCAGCAGGGCTTGGCGACTTTGTTTTGCGTTTCATTGTGAGGGAAACATCTGTTTGATCGTCATTTTTGACCCTTCTTGTCAACACTGGACTGTGGCGCTTTGACTCGGAACTGTTAAAACGCAGAGGAATGCAAAGAAAAATAGCAGACGCCCTTGGAACCTTACTGACCAGGATCCGGGGCTGCTCTGCGACAATGCCGTGGCACAGAGTAACAACCATCTGCGAGTCCTATTCCCAGCCAGGCCTTGCCGTTACCAAGAGCCATATTGTTTCATTTCATGGTCATTCATTTTCTCAACAAAAAGCACATGCAGTCTGTCTCAACCATCCCCCCTCTTCCTTGCGTTAGTCACTGACAGCTCACTAGTAGCCGGGGAGACAACAGGCCGACTGTATAGGATCACAGTTTCCAGCTGTAGACCATGAAGCTCCAGCAGGGCAGCATTATGCAGACATGATTACCCTTTTAAGAAAAGGGAAGTGAAATCGGCTGGCTGGGAAGCAAACTCTGGTGTTCGGACGACTACAGTACAAATGGTCTCTCTGTGTGATATGTGGCCGACATGATTGCTGAGAAACAGTCCCTTCCCGTTTTTTTATGTGCGATCTAGTGGACACGTCCAGGTCGAAAGTGCCTTACACAGTACCATAGGGGCACATCTCGACAAAGGAGGCATCAGTAGGACTCAAACCCCTAACCCTGGTTCTACCCTTTGACCTGAACATAGGCCAACAAATGGCAAACAATATCAGAAGAGAAGAGAAGAGAGGACCTTTCGGTCTTTATTGGTCATTCTCAGTATTTTTTCGACACGGGAACAAAATTTGTTCTCTGCATTTGACCCATCTTATGGTACATAGGAGCAGGGGGCTGCTATGTTCGGCGCCCGGGGAGCAAGTTGGGGTTCAGTGCCTTGCTCAAGGGCACTTCGACCTGCAGACAGTTTGGAAGTGGGGATCGAGGGGATCGAACCGCCGACCCTACCGTTAGTGGACGACCCGCTCTCTCCACCCGCTCTACCCACTGAGCTACTGCCGCCCCACATATCATATATGACACATATAAACAGAATTGGATTTTCCAATTCAAGTCTCATTACACATCATGATTATCATCATTATAGTTGTGTTTAAATGACATCCCATCTACGAGACCAGCAGCGGCATTGTATGTACAGCCGCTGGATTCAGCAGCGGCTGTAGATACAATGCTCTGCATTGTAGCCATACAGGGAGTGTTTGCTGAGCAGTCTGGGATGCTGCTGGTCAATATGGTTCTGGGCTAAGAGCAAAGCTGTTGCCGCCTCGTCAGCATCCCCTGTAGAGAGCAAACCGTCCACGACCAGCAGACTGAAAGCTGGAGCACGCATCACTGGCCTGGTGTGTGTGTGTGTGTGTGTGTGTGTGTGTGTGTGTGTGTGTGTGTGTGTGTGTGTGTTGTGTGTGTGTGTGTGTGTGTGTGCGTGTGCGTGTGTGTCCCATATGTTTCCAATGCACAACATCGTGTTCCCTCGCTAAACAGGAACAGATGGAGAGACGACACACTGGAGGATAGATGACTAAAGTCAGAAATGGGGGTTTTTTGGTTCTGTTTTTTTTTTTTTTTTTTTTTTTTACCAATTTCATTTCAGGAACTTACGGCATATACAAAAACGGACACAATGACATCACAACATCCATGTTATATCTGGCAATAAATAAAGCCTCGATGTGAGTCAGAGCTCTGATGCTGCTGACTGTAAAGTGGAGCATCATGGTGTGGGAGGGGGTTGGGGGGGAGAAATCTCATCTCTGAATCTTTACCATCCGCTGCGAGAGCAAAGCCAGATGCAATATGACATCCAAGTCTCCTCCACATACATACGGCGACGTGATGTGCATAGGCAGGGCTTTGAACCAGAATGTTTTCCCAATTGGTTCGTTCCGAACAGAAACGGTACATTAACGTTTCACGTTTTTGGTTCAACCCTAAAATTGACGTTTCCAGAACCGGTTGGAACAAAAAAATAAATAAAGTTCCTGAACCGGTTAATAACGTTTCACATAAAAATAAGTAGGCTGATCATTAGGACTTTAAAAATGATCTTATGTTCCTATCCTGTCATTAAACATTTAAAAAAACACTATAGGCTACATTATGTAAGTGGCATAACTGTAATTCTGACATGCTTAACTTTGTCAGTATTAGACATGAATTAAGACAAGGAAATTTATCTTGTGTTTATTATTAGTTAACAAAGCATAACAACATTGGGCCAAAAAGTTCAAATGCCAAGTATGAGAACTACCGTATTGGCCTACGTTTTAAATAAAGACTTAACAAACTAGAGTAGGTTATGCTGTGCAATAGCCAATGCTAACTGTCCAACTTGGCGATATTTTCATTAGCTTGACCGTGCAGATTTTTACAACAATGCATTGGAAATTCAATTCGTAGCCTATCTAAAAAGATAGAATTCATTATTTAAAAACAAATATTTGTGAGATACGTGTTACAAAATTATAGTCGAGTTTGAGGGACTGGCTTCAGCTGCAGCGGCTTCAGTGCAATAGTCAAACGATCTTGATTCGGCTACTTGCTGGCAGCAAGCTTCGCTATCTACATTTCTTCTGAGGAGTGAACGACCAGAAGTGAGCATCACCAATTGTTGAGTATTCTGACTGCTCCGTTTAAGTTAACAATCGTAAAGGATTCTACATCTCTTTTCTTGATTTATGAATGTAACACCAATCATGTTACTTTTAGAAATCTAGTTAAAGAAACGAAAAAGAATAACTTTATTAACCGTTACTGTTATTTTAGGTAAACGATTCTGATCCGGAACATAACTCATTTTTAAAGTTTCTGGTTTCGTTTCTGTTCCTTGCAAACATCGAAAGGTTCTGTTTTTCGTTTCCTGAACCGGTTCAAAGTCTTGCGCATAGAAAGTACTGCTTTTCATGTCGTGCAAATCGCAGCACACGATCAGACAGCGGTCAAGTATGCGCGTGTGTCAACCATCAACAGCACGATAACTAAATGTCTGTACTACTCCAATACACTCTCCATATTAAACAACTGAAAAGGGGGGTGGAAAAGGTTCGCCCACATCAGGTCTCAGTTCTAGTTAGCTAAAGAGCCGGTCTCTCCCCCCATACCGATGGGCGTCACTTCAAAAACAAGGCCTCTTCAGCCGCACGGCGAAACAAGGCCCAGGACTCAGAGAGAGGAGGAGACGAGAGAGACGAGAGAGGAGAGAGAGAGAGAGAGAGAGAGAGGAGAGAGGAGAGCAGAGAGAGAGAGAGAGAGAGAGAGAAGAGAGAGAGAGAGAGAGGAGAGAGATGAGAGAGAGAGAGAGAGGAGAGAGAGAGAGAGAGAGAGAGAGAGAGAGAGAGAGGAGAGAGAGAGAGAGGAGAGAGAGAAGAGAAGAGAGAGAGAGAGAGAGAGATCATTTCAGGCCGCCACCAACGCTTGAGCGTACCCACAATGGACCGCCTTCTGAGAGGGGGGGGGGGGATCCGGCAGAGAGCGCAAGAGGGAGAGAAGACATATCCTGACAGAAGAGCTGCTGCAGTGGTGCATGAGAAGACACACGGAGATTGAAGTGAACAGTGTGTTGAGCGTGGCGTGTGTGTTGTGGGGGGGGGGGGGGGCGCCGTGTGAGACTATTTGACATGCATGTCTGGTTGGTGCAGAAGCAGAACTGTGGAAGAGAAGCTGTGGACAATGGCTGAAAGGTGTGTGTGTGTGTGTGTGTGTGTGTGTGTGTGTGCCTGTCTCAAGTTAAACAGCAAACAAACAAACAAACAAATAAACAGACAAGTCTATGTGGTACATCTGGCCCGTGGCTAATGAAATCCATATGTCTGAACATCGCACTCTGCCCGTATGCAGAGCAAGGATAATCTGCCGTGCATTTACTCCTTACCCTGTTCCCAGCTGCCAATAGATCACAGCCTCCTGCCTCCCATGTGGCTCACCACAGGAATGGAGAAGCAGTGAGGGAGGAGGGAGAAAGAGGGCGAGGCAGCGGCGGGTGGTGGATCAGGAGGACAGAGGAGCGTGGCCGAGGCTTAAGCCCTGCATGTGGTTGGGATGGACCCATGATGACACCTCCGTCACCTGACCATTACCCACATCAAATCTGATGGACCCGTGACACCTCCACACCAAACTGACCATTACCCACATCAAATCTTTTCCAGCCAGGCGACCATCTGGTCGGTCTCTC
>JAXIVH010000008.1:6880983-6898483 GCA_036785325.1 Urophycis tenuis
GGTCTGACGGTGGGTCCACCTCGACCCCCTCTCTGAACGCAACGCGACGCCGTCGCTCCCCGTAAACGCCAGATAGAGTAACTTGGCCACATATAGCATGGCCGTGTTTGTTTCGAGAGAAACAGCCATCGATAGTTACAGTGGTATGATGTAAAAGCTGGGCTCACCTAAATCATCCATGGTACCCGGAAATCGAGCCGACACACGGCGTGCAGATGCTGCTCAGGCTGCAAAGCGACAGATACCAGGTTTCTTTCTTGATCTTTGATAACCGAAATCACAGCCTTCCCCAACAACTGAATGCAGTTAAGTTTTCAAGTTCCCCAGCTCGACGAGCGTGAGACGGATCGGTCACAGACTGGAAGCTCGCCCCCATCTGGACCCTCCGACAAGTGAACTCAGCAGCAGCGTCCACGGCTCGGTGTCTGGGGGGGAGACGACCCTGGCGGCGGGCTGAGGTACCGCAGGATGGACACAACAACAGCGGGGAATAAAAGTTTGTATTTGTCATTTTTATTTTAGAGCCTCGTCAGAACTCGCAAACAATTGGAACAAGTACAGATGGACAACTTGGACACATTTCACAAACATTAAACTATGATAAAACATTGTTTTGTTTGGGCAAAGATGTGGACACATTTATTTCAGCAGGAATAGCCGTTCATGATTATGAAAAAGTGTGACTGTCACGAACACGAGTAGGTTAAGATGTGTTTTTTAAAAGTAACAAACTCTCAAACAATTCTAGGGTTGTACTTGGTAACGCTCAAACACTGGGGTTGCCATTCTCTCTCTCTCTCTCTCTCTCTCTCTCTCTCTCTCTCTCTCTCTCTCTCTCTCTCTCTCTCTCTCTCTCTCTCTCTCTCTCTCATCTCTCTCTCTCTCTCTCTCTCTCTCTCTCTCTCTCTCTCTCTCTCAGAGGAAAACGTGAATTGAATTAGTTGTGACGTCACGACAAGAACCCTCGCAGTTTTTGTTCAAATGCTTGTCATATCAGGCATCATTGTTCTGGGGAACGCATTGGTGCAATTGCAAATTTACCGTTGAACATTCAACACTAATATATTTGCTTTAAATCAAAGTTGTTGATACATGGAAACAATGACAACAGAACTCGAAGCCGAACATGAGGGGCTTTTGGCGGACACCGAGCGGTACCGACAGCTCGCCACGCAGCAGAGACAGCATCTGTCGGTTCTGGAGAACAAGGTAGCGCGCATAGTAGCCACATCAAGTTAGCCAAAGTTAGCGCGCATAGTAGCCACATCAAGTTAGCCAAAGTTAGTCACAGCCTAGATCATGGTAATAAACATATGCATGCGAACTGTTGTAACAGTAACACCAAAAACATCAGACTATATACTAGGCTGTTTTATAAAGCTCTACATTTACTAAATAAATGACCACATGAATAGTGAGGAGCCTACCAACAAGCTCAGCTATCCCCCCCTGATGTTGACTGCAGCTGAGTGAGCTGCAGGCCAGGGTCGTGGTACAGCGGGGGGTCAGGATTGCAGAGCAGAAGACGGCCCGCCTCCGGAGGAAACACGTCCGCACGCTGGAGAACCGACTGCAGCAGGTTGTACATCATGTAGACATGCGAACGCTATGCAATATCAATTTGCTACTGAGACGTATGCAGGACATTTAAATGAATGCATACTATTTAGTTAATTATTATCATATAATTATCACAATTGTATGATTACAATGTAGTTCATTCTACAAAGTAGTTTATGGAAATGATGATTATACCGATATTATGATTCTTAATTATGATTAGAGGTCAACCCTAGACATAACATGACTTGGCATGACAGCATAGTAGAGTGACAATATCACCCTAAAAGCAATATCACATCACATGACGTAACATGGCATCATGAACATGACCTCTCTGGTTGTGTCGGGAACCAGTCCACCTGGAGGCTGAACAGGCTGTGCTCTGAGAACCAGGCCCTCCGCGGAGACCTCGCCCACCTGCTGAGGCCACGCAACATGTTCTGCAGGACGTACAAGAAGCTTACCCTGGAGCTCGAGAGGCAGCATCACGTCACCAATGAGCTCGCAGAGAATTCTGTCTTGGCCTACAAGCAGAGGTAAGGTCTCTGGGACTTTGCCTTTTGCCGTTGGCTCCGTAGTCGGGGTGTTTCTTAGTAGATGTGGATGGATATGGCGTGTGTGTGTGCGTGTGTGCGTGTAGATCAGAGAACTTGAGTCACATGGTAAAGGTGAAGGAGCGCAACAAGAAGCAGGAATCTCAGGCCCGTGAGATCTCCATGGAGCAGAAGAGGGGACTGAAGCATGACGCCAAGCAGAGGGCATTCATTGCCCAAAAGCGGCTGCACACTGCTTCCTCTAGGGAGGACTTGGACCCACTAGGAGGTAGGAAATACCATCATTCCTCTTATCCACCCTCCTCTCGGTGTGAAATCCAGAGCTGAACCTGTAAGTGATGCCTGGTATGATTAGCGGTATAACTGATCACAGCTAACTGGGCAGATCTTCACAATGATATGTCATGCAAGCACAAGTCACGTCAAACGAAAATAGACCACAAATGCTAACAGAAATAACGCTGAAGCAGAAGCGTGAATCGGAAACTGACAACACAAATTAGCAACCATACAAAATACACGGAATCATAAAAAGTTCCAAGAAACAAGCCGATTTTAATCTGTCTTCTCTGACGAACACAGAAGGGTTGGACCTTCAGTTAGATGTTCGAATGAAGGTTGATATCCAACTGCTTCTGATGCACTGCGTGTTTCTGACGCAGCCACCAGGCCGGCCGCGAGCGATGACATGGACGACGACGACTTGGAAACGCTCACCCAAGTGGCCGGAGAAAGCGATCCTCAGGTCCTCCGTGACGAAGAGGAGTTTGCTTGCTTCCTCTTCATGGGCCAGCTGAACAACAAGATCAACGTGGCCAACAGACGCATTAAGGAGCTGCAGGTGTGTGCACACGGAGCAGTCCTGATCGGGAACGCTGAGATGGGAATGCTGAGATGCAATATTTCGCTGTTTAGCGGACACTGAATTCAGATACATGCCATTGAGGAGCTGAGAGGGAGTTACCCAGCTGGTATACTGTGGACATCGGGAATAAAACTTAGTGCCTTTGGGCTGGGGGCCCATTACCCTGGCCATGAATCCTGCCCCAGTATCCCTCCCGCACATATTCTGCAGTGCATATGTATGTTATGGATTGTATTTGAGTGTGTGTGTGTGTGTGTTTCCTTAGACAGAGATATTAAACTTTGAGCTGGATGAAAGAGGGCGTGAAGAACAGTGCACCAAACAGCTGAAGGACACGGAGGTGAGACTCATCCTCCAATAACAATGAAACCCTTACACCACAAACGGTACCCAAGTTCCATTTACTATGTAGTCATTCAGCAGACACTCGTATCCCAAAAAAATCTGTTGTGATACATGTGAATAGCTTGCGGTTGGTTAGCCCTCCTACTCAGGGATGGACAGCAGATATTTGGGATCTGAACCCAGAACCTCTTGAGAGTTGAACCACCTTGAACTGTAAAGTAGAAGACTCCCCCCTCCCTCTGTGGCCGGGGATCCCCCTCCCCAGTGGAGATGATGTATGCTACACATGTCCATGAGTGGCCGTGAGTCGTGACTCACGAGCCATAATCGGAGCAGTGACCAGCGAGTGGATTCTCCGTGGGGTGATGACCCTCTCTCTCTTCATCCGTCCCCCCCCTTAGTCAAAGCTGGAGCAGCGCAGGGCCCTGGTGGCCTCACTGCGATGGCAGTACACGGTGGTTCAGCGGGCTCTGGACCAGCAGAAGGGCGCCGTCTCGGACCTCTTCACCAGGATGAACTGTGACCCGGCGCCCATCGCCGGGAAGCTGGGCTGCAGCGCTCACGTCACCGACGACAACGTCACGCAGTTCATCGGTAAACCTTCTGCAGTTTTTATTTAATTTATTCAACCAGGTTTACCTAATTGAGATGAATCATCTCTTTTGCATTAGAGGCCTGGCTATGACAGCAACACACATACATAACAGCAGCATACGGAGAGCTAAAGGCATAGAAAAGCAATATGTACACATATGTACTTAACTATCTATCTATCTATCTATCTATAGATCTAGTTTATGTAGATCTATATCTATCTACATCTATCAATCTTTTAGATATAGATAAAGATAGCTATATATATATATATATATATATATATATATATATATATATATATATATATATATATACATAGATATAGATAGATAGATAGATAGATAGATAGATAGATAGATATACGGTATAACATGTTCTCCATCATCCCATGAGTCTCCACCTCCTCCCCTCTGCTCCAGGGGTCCTGGAGGATCACGTCCACGGGCTGTTGGCGAAGCTGAGCCTGCAGGGCATCCAGCCGGCCGCCGACCACGACGACGCAGAAGCCCCCGCTGACCTGCTTCTGGACAGCTGTGCCCTGCCGCCGCCGCCTCCGGCCACCTCCTCCTGCCCCCACATGCTGGCCCCCTGTGAGGCACCCCCACCAGGTACGAGACCCCCCCCCTCCCCCTCCCCCATACCCCTGACCCCTTGTTCCAGAGACGTAGGCCTCCCTCTACCCCCCCCTCGCCTGTCATGGGAACGCAGTGTGACGTGACCATACATGGTCACGGTCACAGGAAATGAATACAAAATGGCACCTGCTAGCAGGTTGCTGTTTGCGCTCCTAATCAGTTCATCACACGACGTGTGATGGATGTGTGGTTTAGTTATTTAGAAGGCGGTCCTGTTCATGTGTTATTCACATTGAATTAACCGACAAAGCATCTAAAATGCAAAGCATCACAAAAATAAAAGAACAAGAAGCGTGCGTGGCTTCCTCATCGTGCTCGAATGGTTAGTTTCATCTCCATGTGGTCTCGTCAAATGTGTTTTCATTTGAACAGAAAGCCATTTGCTGATGGACCGCAGTGGTCTGCGTCAGCACGCTCTGCTCCATGTGTTGGAGCTGGAGCAGCCCGGCTCTCCGAGGGCGCCCTCCACTGGCCAGAACAGTCAGCACGTTCTGCTCCATGTGCCGGAGCAAGAGCCGTCCAGGTCTCCGAGGGCGCCCTCTGCTGGCCAGAAGGGGAAGAGCACGGTGGCCCACTCCTCTACTAGGGCCTGATCCCGCTTCAGGTCACAGGGAGTGTCTGACTTACGATCATGCAGGAAAAACTCCAAGTGAAAATAAACAGAAAAAACATGCAGCATCACTACTTGGACTTTTATTGCACAGACATGTCATAAAGTTGTGCTTGTTTTATTTCCAATACAGTTTTTATTTAATTTATGCAAGCAGGTTTATCTCATTGAGATGAACCATTTCTTTTGCATTAGAGGCCTGGCCATAGACTCAATTGAAAGCAGGGAACCCGAAGCCGTGTCTGTTATTCATAACCTCAAACGAATGTATTCCAGAACACACAACTCTCTGTGCATTTTCTTTTGCGAAACGACAACCGCAGTTCAGAGAGCTATTCATCATCGTACCAAAGTGTGTTTTAATTGACATATAAGTTACAGCATCAAAAGATAAGCTGCCTAATTGTGGCCAGCCTGAATCGATCGGTGGTGGTGCCGTCCGAGGGAGAACATGACGGATGTCCACAGTGGAGCCATTGATCTGCGTCACCTCAGACAGCTGAGGTCAGGGCCATAACAACCAACGGCTCTGACTGCTATACGTCCCCAGGGTACCGTGGCGCGGCCCCCGCCGCCACGACCACAACCTATTCCCAGAGAGAGAGAGAGAGAGAGAGAGTGTGTGCTCAAATGGGACGCATGAGGTCAGCAGCACAGATGTCTGCCTTGATCCCCAACCCTCATCCCTCGCGTCTTCTTCCCCTTTGTCTCTGCATAGAATAGCGCCGGCCGGGGGGGGGTCAGGTAGGGTTGGGCCGAGGTAGGCATGTATCTGCCCACCTTCCCCCCCGACATCACAGCCCATCATGGAACCTCTGGTCGGGGTGGCCAGAGGATTTACACCCTACCACCACCGCCACCACCACCACCACCACCACCCCCATCCTCTCCACCACGAGGGTCCAGAGTCTGGGTTAGTTGGGGTGGCGAGGGTCTCGTTGAGTGGCAGCCTATTGTGTGCGTGGAGCCGACACCCGGCCCGGTATAACATTACCCTGCATTAACACCGCACTAAAATAACAGCAGGGCTTTTGTCTGGCTGAAGCCCCCCCGCGCTGAGGGTAGCCGAGCGCGCTGACGCAGACGCAGGGAGCCACCCGTGCCAACGTGTCATTTTTCTTCGGTATGCGTGTATGTGCGTGTGCGTGTGTGTGTGTGTGTGTGTGTGTGCGCGCGCACGCACAGCTGTGCCCACGTAAGCACACACAAATACACGCGATGTGAACCCGGTGCCGTGTTCCCGTGAGGGACCCGGTGACCCCCGCCCACCTCCCTCCTGAACGGGTTCAGGGTCTGGTCGTCGACAGTGGGGACCGAGACGGACACCGCACACGCAGCGCTTTGTGCTGCAGAGCGCTCTGTGTTCTGTCCCTGCCTCGGCCTCGGCTGGAGGCTCTCCAGTCGGGGTTCATGGGTTTTTCAAAACGCTCAAGATGTAAGCAGTTCAGACAAACCACGTTCCCATCTTTCTATGTTTGTTTTTTTTGTTTTTTTTTATTGGGGGAAACGAGCACAGACAGAAAAAACATGGAGATCCTCTCAGGAAAACGAGAGTTGTTCTTTGCAGACAGACAGAGGATTTGATTTCCGAGCACAGGGAGGAGAAGACACACAAAGACACACACAAGCTTGAGACGACAACAGCAAAAAGCATAATAATTACATTTAGTTTTTTTTTTTTTTGTGATGGATTCAATAGTCCAATCATTTTGGACAGCACCAGTAAATGTCTATTCCTCTATGGGTGGAGAAGGGGTGTGGATCCTCTGTGGAGTGAGTGAGCATGTACAGACGTGAACAGATTGGACTGTTGACAGGACCAAGACATGACGAGCAGATACAAATCCCAGTCCATATCTCCATTAAGGCAAGGGGACTCTGAGCTGATCTGTCATCCATGGGGCCAATTGGCATTATTCACCCGGCGGCCATCTTCCGCCAAGATGGAAGCAAGATGGCCACCAGGTGAATAAGGCCCATGAGGTTGGTTGGACGCTGATGATACTCTTCAAGTAGACTGCGTACAGCTACTGGGGAGGGGAGATGATGGGGATGGGGGGGTTGGGGCTACTCCTGGTCCTTCTCCTCTCCGTGGGTGATGACGTGCACCAGGTTTTTGTAGTCCAGGTTCCCGGCCACGTCTGGGGGGAAGGCCGCGAACATCTGCTCCATCTGAACGAAGAAAAACAACCCAGGAACCATTTGTGATGAACGCCAAGCAATGCAACGTGTTGACATTTGTGGCTGTACGACAATTCGATGGTGAGCGAGCCAGATGGCAGGCGTGCGCACACAGATGATGCATTACCTCTTCAGGGGTGAACCTGTCCGCTTGCGTTGTCAGCATCTGTGTAACACTGAATGAGAAGCAGAGAGAAGAGTCATCAGAGTCATGGCATGACTACGGATGCTTCCAGCGAGAGACACATACAGTAGATGCTGGTCGGGCATCCGTGATTTTTGGAGCAATGACAAAATGAGACACAACGAGACACAACGCGCGGCGCGTTGTCGAACGAGGGCGCCACTCACTCGTCCTTCCTCAGCACTCCTTTCCCCTCGGGGTCGAAGACTTTGAACGCGTTAAGAATGGTCTCCTCCGGGTCCGCCCCTATAGAAAAAGCAGTCCGGGTGGTGAGTAAAGTGAAAGCGACGTGTCTCCACCGTTAGCTTCGCGCGTCGTCGACATCCGTCAGTCCGTCCTCCACGTACCTTTCAGCTTCTCGCCGAACATGGTGAGGAAGACGGTGAAGTTGATGGGCCCGGGAGCCTCTTTGAGCATCTCATCAATCTCCTCCTGCTTCACGTTGAGGCGACCTGCGGGGGCGCCAGGGACGGGTGACTGAGTAGATCCCGCTTCATTTAAATATAGATACACGGCTGTGGAGACCTGACTGCCGGCACAGACTGCGGCTCTCAGAGAGTAAGAGAGACGGGTTGAACTCGGAGATAATGTTCCTTTGAAGTGAGTATTATGTGGACTTCTGCTTATGCGGCCAGAGGGCCCAACGACTCTAATCTAACACCGACAGCCGCGCATAAAAGCGTGGTAAGAGCGTGGTTACCGGATCTGAATGGGGGGCAAAGCGACGAGCGAGACATACTAGAAGCCGTCTACAGTGGGACCTTTTGACACCAACACAATGACATCGTGACGTAAGGGTGACTCACCCAGCGCCGCGAAGGTGTCCCTCAGGTCGTTCTTGTCTATGAATCCATCTCTGTTCTGGTCCATTATAGTGAAGGCCTGAGGACAGCATGCACACCATTAAAGCCTTACGGCTCAAACTCTCTCTGGGCGTTTTCCTGCATGCTCAATGTCGGTCTGTAGCTTAGAGGGAAAACATCTGAACGCTAAAGCGTAAGTAAAGAGGTAAAAAACGAACGTCAAAAAACTGAAATAAATTCGAATAAAAAATACGGCCTCATCTCTGTCTCTGAGATCACTCAATACTCCAGCGCTGCCCTCTATAAAGCCGGGGGTGGTTGAGTATTAATAACCTGTGTGATTCCTGGGGCTTTTGGCTGGCATTCAGGGCATGCCCAGCGGCCTGTGTGCAACCTAATCACTGATGACACGTATGAATGGCTGGCCACCAGCAGCCCTCATACCACCCATACCGCGGGCCTCTGTTCCCCCCATGCCGCGGACTCACAGCAGACAGGTGGACATACTCGGACTTGTGAACAATGGGCCATGGAAACAGAACAAGGGGGATGCGAGAGCAAGGGGGATGTGCAGGGGAAAACAATTTCGAGAGTCCTGTCTTTCCAACGGTCTCTTGTAAAATACTTCAGCATCCTAATCCTCAGCTATGGGGCTTTGTTCTTTTAGGGTGAGTGTTGTGTGTCACTCATTGGGGAGGGGTGAAATTAAAAGGCAATGACACTTCTATGGGTAGATATCATAGATATAATTCTAGTGAGTTATAGTTCATTAGATGAGTCTTCAAGGTATGACGACAATGTGGATTCCGGCTCTCCCTCACCTCCTTAAACTCCTGGATCTGGGCCTGCTCGAACATGGAGAACACGTTGGAGTTTGCTCCATCGGCTGACCTCTTCTTGGCTTTCTTAGGGGCCTGAGGAACATGGAGGTAGAGGGGGAACATGGAGGTAGGGGAGGAACATGGAGGTAGAGGGGGAACATGGAGGTAGGGGAGGAGAACATGGAGGTAGAGGAGGAACATGGAGGTAGGGGAAGAGAACATGGAGGTAGAGGAGGAACATGGAGATAGGGGAATGTTAGATTAGGGCCAAAAAAAATGCATGGAAACACAGATATCTTGGGAAAGATCGACCAATATTCCATTACACTGTCTGTTGATGAAGTTTCTGTGCATGGCAATTCTGAAATAGTTTGGAGTCAAATAATAACAGGCTACTCTACATGTGTCTGGGAGGCTCATATGTGACATCATACACAATGAATGAATATGCATTCAACAGGCAGAACATTAATGAACTTTGCAGCATCTAAATTGTAGGTTACATAAAAAGCTACATCTTGAATTTCATCTAATTTAACAAATGGTCAAATTGGCGTACAATAACAGCACTTGTATTAATTGAATAAGCTATGAAAACACTAACACTATTCTTTCATAATAAGTGTTAGTAATATTAGCAGTCACCTTTTGTCAGATAATATTGTAATGTTAATATTGTAAGCCAAATAACATTTGTAGCAGTTGTTGAACTCTTATTTATGATTTTCAATAAAAAGCCTTATAGCAAATAAACATAATACTACATTCAATGTTACATGTTATTCAAAGTGAGATCCAAGAAGACCACACGAATCCCATCCAGCAGACCGAGTCTCCTGCTATGTTTCCACTGGTGGATGATAAGAGAATAGAGAGACTCACCATGGCTGTGACAGGCAGGAGGTCAGGCAGACAATAGGGCCGGTGAACAATGGCCACTATTTGGGTGGCCTTTTGTAGCCCCCCATCCACAGAGCCATGGGGCGATATTTATAAACCATGTCCTCTTTAGGAAGTGGCAGGTAAATTATGCTCTCACACACACACACACACACACACACCCTCACACTACAGCACATACAGTATAAGATTCTCCCTCAAAGCACATACTGACTGGCAGACACAAAGACCCCCCCCCCACCCCCCTCCGTCTCTATCTGGTGGCCCGTGTACCTACATGTTGGGTGGGGGTTAGGATCAGGTTAGTGGATCATATGAGCAGATGGCAAAGGGGTCTCCCTGCTGTCACTACTAATACTACTACTACACGCAGCTCGCCAGTGCATAGCGAGCGTTAGCAGGATGAACAGCTTCATGGGTCGACTCCAGTTTTTAAAACCCAACCTCAATTCCAACCAAGCGTCACCTTCGAGCGGAGGACTCCCAACGTAACAGCGCACAGCTCCTCCGGGGCAACGTTCTGAACCTGAAGAACATTGGAACGCCGCCGCGAGTTGTTTCAAGAGAAACACGCCTTGCGGTGGCCACGCGGGGTCACATGGTCGCAGTGAATTCTCCGTCATTTCGTCTGTAAGTTGATGGAAGAGGTGATCAGAGCCAGGGCAGCACTTAGCTGCTCATTATTTCTAATTTACGGCCCTGTCAGAGAGGCGCGTGTGTGTGTGTGTGTGTGTGTGTGTGTCAGAGGTGTGCTTGAATGCGGGCGTCAGACACATGCCGGGCTGCGAGACTGGCATACACGGGCCATCCCTTTCAAAATGACATCTCACTATTCATGGTGTTGGGAAATGGAAAAGGGAAACACCAGTCACATCAAGTGGACCAACGTGTCTGTGTGTGTGAGAGAGGAATGGGATTTATAGTAGTTGGCCCATCATAATGGAGCCTAATGGTATATGTTCAGTACCTTCTGGGGTAACTTCACACCCCCCCCCCCAGGACCCGCCCCCCATGTAAAAAAAAAAAATGAAGTCGTTCCCATTTGAGTTCCTGCATTAGACAGCCTTGTTAAACACTGTGGCTCAGCTATAGGTTCTCGGTCCCGGGCTCAATCACGCTGTGTCTTATGTTAAAACAACAGAGGGCCAGTTAGTGAAAGGATCACGTTGTACACAGGAGCGATTAGGGGTGCACACCCCTGACCAAGAGCAGACAACAGAGCCGTTGGGGCCGGGGGGGTAATCAGGCTGCCAGCAGGCGGTACGTGCGACATTCTCAAGTTGGACACCCTTGACACTGTGAACACCATCTTACAATGTGCCAACTGACACCAGCGGTTCACAAGTCCTCTGGTATGAGCCGAGGCAGGGAAAAGCATTGGTTAATGAATGAATTAAAGTGTGTGTGTGTGCGTGTGTGTGTGTCGGGGGGGGGGGGGAGGTGGGGTGATCTAAATAGAGGCACTAAAGTCCTCTCTCCAGACCACCGTGGGCCTGCATGGCTCCTGCAGCAGATGTCCCCCTTCATACTAATGTATGATGAGCACTGTATTAGAGGTTAGCATTTCTACTGTGTAGTCTGTTCTTATTATAAACACATCCATGTTATAAGGCCACCCGACTGACTGACACTGACACACACACACGACAGTCTTTCTGGACCAATCAGTGGTCAGCATTGGAACTAGAATGGGGTTCCATTGTCACAGTGGCAGTGTGTCTGTGCGGCCATCAGCTACTGGGATCAGACGTCTATAAATAGTGCAACGAAATGAACCAGCAACCAAGAGAAACAACACGCCACGTTGACAGCTGTTCTTTGTGGTGCCGAAGATGTGCGGGCCCACAGTAAGCCACCGGAGAAAGCACGAACTAAACATATTCTCCGCCTAATCTCTCCATCTGCTTATAGATAGAGATTCTACGACATGGATAAAAAAAGGTTCAGGCCATCAATCTGATCCAAGTCAAATCCCGCGCGCGCGTTTGCACCGTTAGGCCACACCCACACATGTCCAGAAGAAGCACCAAGAGACCAGACAGTTGGGTATAATATTTTATATTCTGTGACAAAAAAAACTCTACAAGGAACGCTATTAAAACGCCCGTTAGCAAACATCAACATCATATCGAGCTTTGAGTCATGAGCGAGAAGGGGGGGGGGGGGGGGGGAGGTTTAACAAAGGAAAAACCTAAAACGAAAACGAAAAAATGGATGGTTAGTCTGGTGGGCGTGGCTGAGCCTCTTGGCAGCGAGATGACAGAGATACATTAGAATACATGATAACACAGATGTAAACCTCAGCCCGCCCCCCCCCCCCCCCCCCCCCTCCATTAGCCACGCCCTCTGGTCCGACGGAGCCGTCGGCTGACAGGACGCCGTCGCGACCGCTGTGCAATCTGCAGCAGCGACGCGGCGGTCTTTGCGGGAGCCGCGCATGGGCGTCCGTCGCTGCGGCTTTACATTCAACGTGTTCTGCTCTTTAGAGACGAAACTGGCGGTTTGAGCGTTGTCTGGGAGGAACACGGGACACGGTTTGAAGTAATGTCACGTGTTCATATTCAACAGGAAAAAATACTGATCAAATATATATATATATATATCGTTTGATGATAATGCATAAGTGAAATGATTGATCATTGTCATGGACAGTACAGTATATAATTATATATATTTATATATACAGTACTAAAAATGATTGATTGATTGACTGACTGATTGATTGAGTGATCGACAAGGGTCAAAGGTCTATTTTAGCCCCCAGGTGAATTGAACAGGTGAAACAAACAATTCATCGCCTCAAATCAACCGTGCCGTCACCGAAAGAAACATTGATTACTTTAGCGTGTCGCTGAGGTGCAAAGGATAAACTGTAACCCAACAGGAGCAGCGGGCGAGTTCCCTGCTCGTCCCACAGTCCCCCCTCCTTTGATTAGTGTGCTTCACTGCGAGGGCTGAACGCGGCCTGAAGGAGGCAGCCGTTCTGTCTCTCTCTCTCGCGGTCACCTCGGGTAGACATGCCGTTTTTCATTCAGTAAAAACATGAAATACTTATGTTCATCGTCGACTCTTAACAACAATAATCTGGGCTATATACAATATCGAGGAGCATCGCACGGAAAGAAATGCTACTACGTTGTAAGCGTCACTCATGATTTTCTTTTTTTTTTTTCCGTTTCTTTCCCTTTCCCTCATAGCTAGCATATATATATTTTGCCATTGACGGATGGAAGTGCATATTCAAGATAAAGTCACTAAGTAGATCAAAGACGTGGGAACATATATATTTAAAATAATAATCCATTTGACATTCAAGAGGACACGTTAACAATCACGTCTTTTTTTCGTTTTTCTTTAACAAAAATAGACACGGCCTTTCCGGCCTTGAAATTCCTTCTGGGTACGTATAAAATTAAGTCTGCCTATGTACAAACAAAGTAGAGCGCTCTGACGACTTAGAAAGGTCCTGTTTGAGTGGGCGGGCGGCGTTGGGGGGGGGGGGGGGGGGGGGTAAGGCGGTGCAGCCTTTTGACAGGGCAGACATCTTCCTGGGGGTGGGGGTGGGGGTGTATGGTTAAGGTGGGCTTGCATGAACAAGGCAGGGATTCCGTGAAGTTTTTGCTCCAGCCAAGCCTCTCAAAAGTCCTTAAAGCAGGCCCTTCTTGAAGGGGGGGTCCCCGAGGGTGAGAGGTGTGCCCCCCCCCCCCTGGCTGGAGCAAGACCCTCACGGCTGCCGACGCGGCTGGTCTGATCGGTGGACGGCGGACGGAGAGAGAAGAATAGAAAAACGCTCAAATTATACGAATCGTTTGTCCACTTCCTGTTTTAAAAGTGCCTGATCGTCTACTGAACCCCTAGCATTTTGGCTTTTTCTCTTTTTTTAAATGTACTATTAAAATAGGGTTGCTACAGCTGTGCTTATTGGGAGTCATTCCTGACGTCTGCAGGAGGGACCGAAAGGGGCGGGGAACCTGTTGCGCACACCCATCACCACCACCCGTCACCTCCACCCACCACCAGCACCACCGCCGCCGCCACCCAGCGGTTAAAGCCAGTGACACAACGCAACCTGATTCGAAAGACATCCATGTTTTACCGCGGTCGTCTCCTTCTCTCGACGAGCAGCCGGGAGAAGCATGTCCTGCGGGGGTCTCTCTCTCTCTCTCTCTCTCTCTCTCTTCTCTCACTCGCTCAATCTATTGCTCTCGCTCTCTCTCTCTCTCGCTCGCTCACCCTCTTTCTCTCTCTCTCTGTTTCATCATATCATGCGTCTGTGCTGTTGCCGGGGGTAACTGCGCTCCCCCCCTCCCCCCCTTGCGGAGATGAAGAACTGGGTGTAGGCCGGCTGTGCTGGGTAAGGTGGGGTTGGTGGTGGTGGTGGTGGTGGTGGTGGTGATGGTGGTGGTGGTGCAGTCGCTCAGACAGACGACTGGTCCCACACCTGAGACACACAGGGACAGAGGGACACAGGGAACAACATGAGACGGGGGAAAATACAAAAGATCGTTTTAGGCCGGTGACCTCAAATTGTTTGTTTGTCTGAACGTTTTAGCCATTTTAGTAGCAGTTTGTAGCAGTTTGCTTGGGGCTATGAATCTTTAGGCCAGTGGTTCCAAGCCTTTGACCTTTGGGTGTACCACTAAATCATTGGTAAACGTTGAGACAATAGTCCCACTGCCCCTTTTATACTGCATGATCACTGCAGGAAGGCCAGTGGAGAGATGGAGCCAGCAGGGGGCTCAATTATAGAACCAAACATATCTAGAAAACATTACAATGGAAAACGTGTGGAATGCACAAAGCGACACTATTTCTGAATCCATTAGCCATAACACTACATTCATGGAACAATTTGTATAAGTATTTACCCTTCAATTATCTATACAAAGTGTTTCTCTTTATGGAACACGCTTTCAGCCATTAGAGGACCTTTATGAGAACACTGACCTTTGCAATTTTAAATATCTATATCTCACAAATGAGCGATCCTTCCCGTGCCCTCATATGCATATCAGATTGGAAGAAATTGAGTGTTTGCGCCATAAACGGCGCCATGATTATCATCATGAACATCTAAACACCATCATGATAATCAGACCATCAGCATCAACAGACATCTAAACATCATCATGATAATCAGATCATCGGTATGTATGAACATCTGAACATCTTCATCCTCATCATGATCAAGGTATGTATCAGCTTCCAAACCCCATCCTGATCACCAGTGCGAATGGTGGGTGTACCTAGTTAACGAGGTTGACGGGCGTACCTTGTTAACGAACGCACCTAGTTAACAGGGTTGACAGGCGTCCCCTGTTAACGAGCGTACCTAGTTAACAGGGTTGGGGGGCGTACCTTGTTAACGAGCGTACCTAGTTAACGGGGTTGACAGGTGTACCTAGTTAACGAGCGTACCTAGTTAACAGGCGTACCTAGTTAACGAGCGTACCTAGTTAACAGGGTTGAGAGGCGTACGTTGTTAACGAGCATACCTAGTTAACAGGGTTGACAGGCGTACCTAGTTAACGAGCGTACCTTGTTTACGGGGTTGATGGGCGTACCTAGTTAACGAGCGTACCTTGTTTACGGGGTTGATGGGCGTACGCCCGGAGCCCGTGTGGAGCCTCTGGCGCTCCTCGTAGCGCCCGGGGGACCTCTCCCTGCGGACGTCCATCATGCGGCCGGGCGAGCGGTCCATGCGGGGGTCCTGAGCCGCGGCGCCGCGGCCCGGCGAGCGGTCCATGCGGGGGTCCTGAGCCATGGCGCGGCCGGGGGAGCCCGCGATGCGGCCCTCCAGCATCCTGCCGGGGGACTTCTCCCTCTCCGCGGGGCGGCCCGGGGACTTGTCCCGCCGGAACTCGGTGCGGGCCTCCCGGTACCGGTGGGGGGTGCTGGGGTCCCCGTGCACCACGGGGCTGGCCGCCAGCCGCTTGGAGATGTGCTCGTTGTAGGTGGGGGGGCCGCGCTTGTTGGGGCTGCGGAGGGGTGGGGGGCGGGGCAGGAGACGGTGAGACGGGCAGGGAGGCATTCATTGGTCAGGGGAGGGTTGATGAGGGGGGGAGGGAGGGGGGCATGGCATGAGCGAGGGCTAGGGGTGGTCTGGAAGGTCAGCGGTGTGGCGAGGGGAGTGGTGAAAGCAGGTCAAAGGTCGCACAGGTTGCTCTCACAGTAATGTCCACGATGGGTTGAACAGCCAAAGATTTAAAATTATTACTATTTCGTTTAACCAACAAAACTTCTGTTGATAAAAAGTAACCACAAAAGAGGTGTAAAAAATATATAAATATATCTTTATTTTACAGATGTATGATAAATCGATTCTACATTTGAGACATTATTCAGAAAATAAATCTTTTTTTAAAAATCATCATCTTTTGTTAGACTGTTACAGATAAAAAACAAACTCCTCCTCCTGCGAAGAGGAACAACAAAATGGCGGCGTTACTTTGGCCGCACGGTGAGCACAGCCACACCCACGTGCCTCCGCCTGCGCCTCCACCTGTGTGCAGCCCTCCACAAAACACCCAACTCCCTCCCACCACACCCGGGCCGCTATGAAGGGCCCCAGGGGCCCTTAAAGAACCACGCCTACTGGAGTGCAGCGTTCACACGGCCGGACTTCCAGACCGTCGCCATTCAGGCGAATGCGTGACGATGTGGTGAGATGCATGCGTCGGCGACAACACAAGAGCACGAGAGCGAGAGTGTCGGGGCGTGCCGGGGTGGTCTACCTGCGCCCCGAGCCGTTGCGCTGCAGGTCGCCGCCGGCCTCCTGGCTCTGGGTCAGGTTGCCCTTGCAGCAGATGACCCTCAGCTTGTTCTGGTAGGACGAGGCCAGGTAGATGGCGCCCGACGAGATGGCCGGGCCCAGGTAGCGCGGGTTGGGGATGTCCAGGTGGGCGTACGAGTGGGGCCTGGAGGAGGGAGAGAGAGAGAGAGAGAGAGAGAACAAGATGACCTGAAGCTGAAGGTACCGTCAGAGGGCTGCTGTCCATACAGTGAGTGAAGTCTTCGGTGTTGGCTCTGTGGCTTCTGTCAGCCTCTCTCACCCGAGCGCCGCGTGGCCCTGGATCTCAATCACGTCCAGCGAGTTGAAGTAGGTCACAAACAGGTAGGGCTCTCTGTAGGCTAGAGACACCCAAGACAAGTGGAAGTGAGGTGCGGCGTTGAGACACAAGATACGGGATACTGTACAGGAGGGACAGGTGAGCCCCATCCTAAAGCTCTTGGGTCACACTCACCAAAGGACAGAGGCAGGCGGCTCCATTTGATGTCGTCGCTTCTACTCCTGCGGCCGTATGCGTCCACAAACACGCCAAACTCTGCATGACAGGACAGTATGTGAAAAACAGGTCCAGTACATATATATATATATACACACACACCAGCACCAAAAACTCCTCCTCAAAGGATCCGATGTGAACCCGTGCATGTGTGTG
>JAXIVH010000008.1:6903483-6912464 GCA_036785325.1 Urophycis tenuis
TGATTGGGCCGACTCATGGCAGGGGGAGCCCTGTCCTATGGGCTCAGGACATACAGTCGTGGTATGTGTAAAAGCGGGCAGAGCGACTGCATGCGGGGTCGGGGGACCTTAGCCCAAAGCGCTCGTGCAGCCAGCGTTACTGTACCTGGACCAGCGGTGACAGGCTCTTCTGTCGCTTAGCAACACCCGCCTACAGTATGATCCACACAACCCCGTATGGATGGAGATGGAGTCGCGCACGCGCGCAGACACACACACACACACACACACACACACATACATACATACACAAAGGGTGCCATGAGGGAAATGGGGGACGAACAGGGATGTAAAGGATGAGATGGTGAGTGTGAATAGAGAGAGGGGAGAGAAGGAGAGAAGCAGTGGGGAGGAAACAGTGGTGAAGGTGCCGGCTGGCTACTGCTTTGAAAAACCAAGCGGCAGCCATGACCGCCGTGTTTGTGAAGCCCTGGCGGAAGCGGCTAACATGTAGTTCCTCTAGCGGCCTGTAGGGTGCGGTGGTGGGGGGGGGCGGGGCGGGTGTGGATGCGGTAAGAGCTGTCATCGTTCCAAGTCAACGGGACAAATGTACAAAGCGCATTATTTCTCTGCTGGGTTACGATCCGAGAGGGTAGCTCGTCTCCATGTTATGTATTTTGAGAGGTCCCGTGTGACCCGGTCTCATTCATTATAAATTGTAATTAAGGATTGAGAGTTAACGAGTTTAACCCCCCATGACTGGGAGGCGGCCATTCCAGTCCCCTGCACTCGACACGCCAAACGCGAAATGGTTTTCTGCAGGAAGGTGGCAGAAATCTCAAGCAGTCGCGGCGCCCGTAACACCTCATCTAGGGCTTCACACCACCGACACTAACGTCCTCGTTTATTTACAGTCTAGGTTTCCAAACATGGTCGCCCTGGCCAGCTACCGCGCTGTATATCAAGGCGCGTGACCACCGCGCACGAGTTCACCAAGTTCAAATCCCTTTACTTTGGGAGTCCATGATGAATGTCGGGGCAGGAAATGCTAGGGGCTGGCCACTTTGCCCCCACAACCAGCGTGCCAAGCATCCCCTCCGACACACACACACACGCACGCACGCACGCACGCAGGGCGTGGTACTCACAGCCTCAGCCTCCCCTTTGTCCTTGGAGGCATGGCTGCTGACCACCACGGACTCCAGCACCGCCACCCAGCGCTGCTTGTCGGGGAAACTGGGAGCCATGAAGTAGAGGGTCTGCCCGGGCCAACAGGTGGTGTGAGGGTGGGACTCCAGCTTCAGGATGTATGGGATGTCTGCACGGAGAACACACGTGCACGCACACGCACGCGCACACACACGCACGCACACACACACAGCTCAGCCTCGGTGCCGTTGCAAAGCTCACTCCCAACACTTCTCACCGTGGGATAACAAGCCGTGTGGATGTAATTTACAATCAGTGAATGAAGGAGATTTAACCGGTCCCCCCCCCCCCCCCCCCCCCCCCGGCCCTCCGGCGAGACAGCAGAAGGCCGTCCAGCAGTGTGAGTGGCGGGGGGAACGGATGCGCTACCTGACTTGGCGGTGTTGATGAGCTCCGAGGCACCCACGGCCCCGTGCACGCTCACCTCCCCGTCGGGGAGACACAGCTCAAACTCCTCCTCCGCCTTGGCACAGTCTGTGGGGAGACACACGGAGACACGCACACACACACACACACACACACACACACACATGCACACACAGACACACACGCACGCACACGCACACACACAGACACACACACACACACACACACACACACACACACAGTCTTAATAGATGATTAAATAAATCACTTCATCCAATCTCCAACCTAACCTTTTGTTTTGTGCGGCAAGCGAAAATTTGTATTAATGTTTGGGTTCCATGCTGACAATGGAAATGGGTCTAATTGAAACGCTTTGTGTAATAAATTAGCTGTGACAGTCCTCACATTCTGTCTACTGCATTCAGTCACTGCACACACACACACACACACACACACACACACACTGCCAAATTCACATAGAACCCTAAATTACCCAGATAGTAGTTATTCTGCCCTATTTTACCGGGCACCACGTAAAGCAAAAGCCATCAGCGTAGTTCAGTATTGGTACGATTGTGGGTACAGGTCCTACAGAAAATTCACAGAAAACCACAGCAGACAATGCATGAGTATACTGACCCTCTCTGGGCTCGCCATCAAAGATGGACACCTTGGTTCCATCCAGCACCACATACTTGCTCTCCCATCCCTGCTGCCCGCGTTTCCCGTTCCTGTATCCGCGGAAAGACACAAGAGCCCAAATGATGTGCCCACATTATAACACGGTGGAGTTCACTAGCCTCGCAGCGGCCAGCCTGGACTCACAACGATTACCTGTCGAGAACCGCCTTCTTGTCAGGAAGAGGTCCTGATTGATTGGCAAGTGTGACCAATCAGAGACCGTACGGAGGTAACAGCATTAGCTTTCACGTGTCAAACGAACGAGACTTGAAATGTGAATGAACAACGACATACCGGCGGGCTTAATGAACACCACGGACGTCACCGTGAGAACCTGAACCTAACGTCTACACGCAAAGTGAGTGACAACGCCGACAGCCAATCACGTCTCGGGTGTTTCCTCCGAGGTGGTGCCACATGGAGCTAAAATGGCCGCCGCGCGGCACAGATATCCACGGCGAGTCGCATTAAGCTACGAGGAGCAAATCAACGGACGGGGCCGAGACGCGGGTGTGTGTATGTGTGGCCGAGGGCGAGTGCCGGGTTTACCTGGGCTGCTTCATCCAGCCCTCCAGGCGGACGTGGCCGCTGGCCTCCTTCACCTGCAGGGCGGGGGAGTTGGCCTTGTCCCGGCACAGGGCCTCCGAGAAGTGGGTGGCGTACTCGGCGGGCAGGCCGCAGGTGGCCGGCAGGCACGGCGAGCACTTGGGGTGGCACAGCGTGTGGCACTCTGCGGAGGAAGAGGAGCATCCGTTGATCACCGGCAACGACATTCGGGCCCCCCCCCCCCCCCCGAGACAGCGCAACCCCAGAGGGAGACCCATTCTGAGTTCCTCTCCATGTGTAATCAATGTGTGGCTAGTGGCGGCTTTTAAAAAGGCATCACTCCATCATCCAGCAGCAGTGATGAGGAGTGGAGTCGATGAGGAGTGGAGTGCCACTCCGAAGCGTAAGTGTATGAGTTATGTGTATGGATGTGACGTCTTTAAAGGGCGTCCCCGCGGCCGGTGGGGGCTCCTGACCTAGGCAGGTGGCGGCCTGCCGTCCAAAGTGCACCGTGTCCAGGCACACGGTGCACTTGGCCGCCCGCATGTTGAGGCCCACGGTGAAGCGGTGCGGGATGTTGTGGTGCATCCGCTCCTTCACGCGGCGGCCAAACTCTGCAACACACACGCACGCACGCACGCAGGCACGCACACAAGCGCAGACACCACACAAGTGCAGACACATGCAGGCACACACACACACCCACCCACACACACACACACGGTGGAAGGAAATGAGAATTACTCAAGAAATAGATTTAGAGAAGTCTAGAGTGTGCTTTTATAAGCATGAAGTACAAGATAGCCCATTTCATGCGCCATGACTCGAACATCATAAATGTATTACAAGCATTAGACACACCAAGATGGTTTTGGTTCTCAATGTGTGAATAAATTACATTATGCTCATGACAAACAGAACTCATGACAATGGTAAAAATGGATAAATAAAATGGAGCCCTAACAACTGGCTACAGAGGGACTTTGACACTTGGCCATGAAAGCCTCTCTGGTGTGACATCCGCCTCGTTAACTTGGGGAGGCAGAGAGAGAGAGAGAGAGAGAGAGAGAGAGAGATGCTGTAGGCACTCACACGTGTTGTGGCTGAAACGCATGCAGATGGGCAAGAGAGCGCGCACACAACGAGCATACAGAAACCCGATCACTTACTCTCAAAGGTGACCCTCCTCTTTTCTGTGGGCAGCGAGTGGGGGAAGAGAGAGAGAAGGACAGAGGCTTCTGATTGGAGTCAGGTGAGGGGGAGGAGGACACTCGAAGGCAAATCATAGCACAGACAAAGTGGGACAAAGTGGGGCAGCCATCCTGTCATGACACTGGGAGGCTTGTGCGAACAGAGTGACCTTACATTCGGGAAAACGTGCTAGAAGGTGGATGAAAAGCTCAGCACCTTGTTCGGGAACCGAGCTGTCATGTGTCGCGGGGAGGGTGGCGTGGCTTCGACCTGGCGTAAACATTTAGCTTGATCGACTATGATGACGAACACAAATAAAATGTCTTACCTTACATTGGGATTTCTCAGCTACTCTGCTATTCAGCCGTTTCTTTCAGAAACTTCCCCATGCAGCATTTCTTTTTATTATTATACTACTCCATGATTGTCCTCAGCCTGGCTCGCTTTTGATAACAGCATCTGCTAAACGGCTTCATATAAATGAATGGATACCATTCAAAACCCCAAGCCGTTCCATGGACGACACGTCAAAAAACGTTTGGGTGTCTTTCAGGGGTCATTTGCGTGTTGAGCAGGGGAAGCTAAATTGGGACCTTGTGGTCTTTATTTGTCATTCCCATGTGACATGGGAACGAAATTCGTTCTCTGCATTTGACCCATCCTATTGTACATAGGAACAGTGGGCTGCTATGATCAGCGCCCGGGGAGCAAGTTGGGGTTCAGGGTTCAGTGTCTTGCTCAAGGACACTTCGACATGCAGACAGTTTTGGAAGTGGGGATCACAGGGATCGAACCCCCAACCCTACGGTTAGTGGACGACCACTAACCACCCGCTCTACCCACTGAGCTACTGCCGCCCAATCCAAATCCAACCCCCCCCCCCGGCCCCCCCCCTAAGTCATCCCCAGGAGACCCACGTCAACGCCAGGCGAGCTCTACCGGGACGGCCTGTCTGAGGACGGCCGCCGGTCCGAACCCGGGTCTGTCACTCACCCTCGGGCGTGGCCGTCTCCTTGCAGCGCGTGGGACGGGTTGAGCAGGCCGCCGGGGTTGGGCTGGTGCTCGGGGGACTTGACGATGGCCGACATGAGGATCTGCTGCCGGGCCTGCGCTGGGGTGGAGGGGGCGGCCGCGTGCTCCTGGGCCTTGAAGTGGGCTGCTGCAGCGGCGACGCAAGGAGCCGGGAGAAATAAGGGGGTGGGGCGTCGCAGCGGTGAGTGCGTTTCTATTCACGGTGGAAGCATCGAGCCGGACCCTTTCATCCGCGTGCTTTCAGTGTGGACACGTGTCGATCGAAGGCTCCCGGAGGCTCCCGAAAACGACAATTATGGGTCCGCTCATTTGATGTACCGGGGAACAGCTAATAGACTGCTCGTCACTGTTTTAGTCTACTGCAGCCAGATTACAGACAGTGGGTATACTGGGGTGCTAACCCAGAACCTTTCAGCTGGAAGGGAAAAACCATCACCACTAGACAATCCTGCATATAGGTAGCAGTGGGAGCACAATACATTATATATAAAGCAAAATGTTAGCCCTTTAACTGACCCATGCAGCAGTGCTCAGCCTTATTCTTCTGCGCTTCCCTCAGAACATTAACCTTGGTCTAGGAACAGAACGTACCCGATACAGCAGTGAACAGCCTTATTTTACCGGGCTTCAGAGAACATTGACCTTCGTCGAGGAACATCCCATTACAGCATTGTCCAGCCTTACGGGAGCACTTCTACCGACCACTTCTGTCCTCCTCCTCCTCCTCCTCCTCAGATGCCTACCCTCCTCCCTGAGGGACCGGAGCTCGATCCTCATCTTCTGCAGGGTCTCCTCCAGGTCGGAGCAGCGCGAGCGCTCCTTCTCCAGCGCCAGCTTCATGTCGCCGTACTGCAGGGGCATGGGGGGCGGCGCGGGCAGTGGCATCAGAGCCCCGTTGGTGGTGGTGCCCACGTCCTCCCGACGCCTCCCGAATATACCCTGGTGGAGGGGGGGGGGAGATGTTTGAGACCACGTTAAGACTTGGGGGGCGGGGGGTATCTGCTCTGCTCTGCTCTGGGTAAGGCGGCGGGGGCGTGGAACACAGTGCCTTTATCGACTCGAGGAGGAGCGGTGGGATAGAGGCCATCGATCGAGGGCCCGACGTTCTGCTTAATGGGCAGGTTCTATGTATACACACACACACACACACACACACACAGAGAGCCGTGCCGGGGAACACTCTAATCATTTATTTAGGATGGTTGAGGATCATATGCTCAGCATAATTTTTCATCTTACAATCCTTTTTTTTTTTTTTTTTTTTTTCCTTGAGGTTGAGGTTGTTTCCAAGTGTTTCATCTCCTCACAGTCACAGACCTTTTTCTTCTTGGTTGGCTGGTCCATTTTGGCCTGGAGGAAGTCAATGAGTTTGGTCTGCTGGGAGATGGTCCCCTCCATCTTCACCTTCTCGTGGGAGTACACGGCCTGAGAACACACAGACGCACAACCCGGCTCAGCGTTTCTACACACGGTTCCCTTCCACACACCCGAGGTTGCTGGATCTGGCTTTTGCCAATATCTGCAATGTAGTGGAAAATCCAGCTGTTTTTATCTGGGCTATTGTAGTAGTATTGCAGTCCTGACTAGACAGACAGACAGACAGACAGACATACTTTAATGATCCCTGAGGGAAATTGCATAATTAAGATTAATTAGACTATAGATTCTTCTTCTAATACAAGTTTTTGTGGGAGTTTGTGCGTTTTATGCACAGGACAGTAAAGTCGGACAGGAAGATGTTGAAGAGAGAAGGAGCGGCATGCAGCACAGGGCATCAGGTCAGAATCAAACACAGAGTCGCGACAAGGCCACATGTGGCCAACATGGTCGGCCCACTCACAGGTTGTAGCCACGCTTACCTGTATGTTCTCAAGCTGGTACTCCAGGTCAGTCCTCTCCGTCTTCAGCATGTCTGTCTGGTCCAGGGCGTCCTGCAGGCCCTGGGTGAGACGGAAGATGTGGCTCTTCTGGAGATCCATCTGCTGCTGCAGCTTCCCCTGCTGTAATCACACACACACACACACGTTAGTTTATCGCTGAGGTCAAGGTGATATTATTGATCAACGGCCTGCATTTATGCTGTTGTACAACAATGACCGGTCTGCCTGTAGGTGTCCCTGAGCAGGATTCCCAACCTCCTGTTTCATGACTTCTATTTAATGTCACTCCAAGTCACTTTGGGGGAAAAAAAGGTCAGTCTGCTGACTGACAGAATAACAGTAAGTGGTACCAAAAGTATAAGGAGTGAATTGGAACAGATAAAATACTTGAGAGCATCGCTATCAACAAGGAGGTGTCAGCACAGTGAAAAGTGGTATCCATGCTTCTGTAAATATAACTGTGTGTCTGTGTGTGTGTGTGTGTGGAGGTATTTCAGTCTCTACCTCCTCCATCAGCCTCTGTTTGAGCTCCCTCTCTGTCTCCAGCTTCTGCTGCAGACTGCGGGCATTCATCTCCAACATGGCATGCTTCTTCTCCAGATCATTGAGCTGTGCACACACACACACACACAAACAAGAATGTCAACACACCTGGCTAGGCTCTACAGTCTTCAGTCTTCATAAAAAAATGAATGTTCTTTTTATTTTTGAGTATGGTGTAAACTACAATGATTTCCCATCCCATCCCAAAATGAACGCATCCTTCTGCTAAAAGTGATGAATATAATTGAAGGCAAGCAAGGCAAGTAGAACTATTATTGTAAGGAGGCGATCAACAGCGGGATGTCTGACTTACCGTGTCGGACAAACTCTCAGCCTTAAGTCTCTGCTCCTTCAGGGCCTGCTGCAGCGCCACAATCTCAGCCTTGTGCTCCTTGACTGCCAACTCCACGGCCTGGCGAGACTCGGTACTGCGCTGGTCTGCACGCAACCTGCACGGCACCAGAGAAACATCGCTGTGAGATAAACCCCCACCTAGTTGACATGTCTTGATGGGCACCCCCCCGGGCTTTTAAATTACATTGTTAATGAAGCACATAGTAAATGACCGTCCTTAACCTGGAATGCATTTACATGTTATTGTCAGATCTCAAGAAGGCGACTAATTGGTCCCACATGTAACCATGTACTTTGGAAATTCATCAATAGGCTAAATATAGGGCTTGAACATTGGATGTCACATAGCATTGATCACCGCCATTTTGAGAGCATACACACGTTGAAATGTTATTTATCATGATAGTTATGTTTCACTACCTACATAATACATATGTTAATTATTATGTAGGTAGCTATGCTTATTTAGGGAATGTTTAGTAATCTCTCATGACAAATGATATGTCATCATTATTTACTATGACTACCCACCTCCCCCTTCTCTAAAGTTAGCTTAGGTTAGTCGACAGCTAGCAGTATTGTAGAGGGATGCTTCACCTTGCAAACAGGCCAATAAACCATCGGTTTGAAGAAAAAGGCTGTGTTTTAAATAAAAACATGATTTCAGATTTTTTGAATTAATAAGGCCCTTGAGGGTAAAAAATATATACATCTACTCATTCA
Organism: Urophycis tenuis; assembly: GCA_036785325.1. NCBI lineage: Eukaryota > Metazoa > Chordata > Actinopteri > Gadiformes > Phycidae > Urophycis > Urophycis tenuis. The sequence goes on from JAXIVH010000008.1 coordinate 6,911,988, forward strand.
TACAAACTACATTTAGCATTCTGAACAGCGGAATCCATTTAGTGCCAGTATGTTTAGGTTCACTCATTTGATCATGCATTTGTACAAAATGCATACTGACAGATGCATTTTGTAGATGGATCTACAATGATTCACCATTTAGTATGGTAGTTGCTAAATCTCAGGTACAGTAAATCGTTTTTTGTGATCTAAGCGAGCAGTGGCAGTGCCACCTCACACAAAAAGGAGGACAATGATAAAATAAAGTTCATCAGTGACTGATCATCCCTGTCAGAACATTGATCATCGATGGGTACAGCAGAGTGTTATGATTACTGCCGCCTCCCACCAACCCTATAAAAAGGTGCGTGTTTGTGTTTATTCTGGGTTGGGATGAAAAAAGTGTCAGGGCAGGCTGTCCAAACTTGGACCGGGAACATTTACACGAGTACACGTGTACTTGTTGGTGAATATATAATCGTTTATAAAAAAATAAAT
>JAXIVH010000008.1:6912664-6940438 GCA_036785325.1 Urophycis tenuis
CACCAGGTAACCTGGAAGAAGGCTACCTGTAAATTATCTCCATTGTACAAGCTGCCACCAGTATTATCCTAACAGTGGGTGAGGGGTTGGGGGGGGGGGGGGGGGGGAATTAATTTACTACTGGGGGTGGGGTGGGGGGGTGGATAAAAAAAAAAAGAAGAAAAAAAAAAAAAGAAAAAGTCAAGCTGGTCTCCCTGAGAGCAGCACGGCGATGCATAGTAAGCAGGCAAGGTGGTACTCACTCGGCTTTGGCGAGCGCCGTCAACGCCCTGCTGAAGAACCAGCCTAGAAAGGGCAGATGCTGGCCCTGGAAGCCCGCTGTCTGCGCTCCTGGCTGGGCGGAAGGGGCAGACCTGGGGGCTGCCTGCTCCGGCTCTTCGAAATTAGAGGTGTCATCTTCTGCGTGCAGCGTCGGAACAAAAGGCGGGAGGACTGCGGGAGCGCACGGACAGGGAGAGGGAAGAAAAGAGAGGGAGAGAGAGAGAGAGACAGAGAGAGGGAGAGGGAGAGGGAGAGAGGGAGGGAGGGAGAGAGAGAGGGAGAGAGAGAGAGAGCGCGCGTGTCAAAACCAGACCGGAGCGGTGAATAAGGTACTGTATGAGAACACACAGCCGGGAGGAACGGGGAGAAAAGGGAAGGTGCGCGCGGAGAGAGGAGGAGGAGAGGGGAGGAGGAGAAGGGGGGGGGGGGGGGAGGAGGAGGAGGTGAAACGACAGAGCGGCTGGAGCCTAGAGCGCGCCGAGTCGCACACCCGTACACATGCTGCCTCTGTCCCCTCCCTCCTGCTCCCCCCCCCCCTCCCTCACGCTCTCCCACACTGCAGCAGCACAAGCTAATCATCAGCTGGGGCTAAAGCCGGAGCGCTAGGCTCTCTGAGCGCGGCCAAGTCAACAAACCAGCGACACACACAGATGCTGCTTTACCAGTAGCAGCAATAATAATAATAATGATAATAATAATAATAAAAATAATACTAATAATAGTAATGATGATGATGATGATAACCACAGGCACAACAATCACAATTAGAATAAAGCATTCATAATTGTAATAATCATCATCATAATAAAATAGTACTTATCATCACTACTCACAATAATGGAAAAAAAATATACAGTATATATATATTTTTATATTCTCCTCTGGTTCCTGAGCTAAATGATTCTTTCATCTTTCCTCATCAGATCAGTATCAAAGGTGTTGCAGTGCTGCTGAAACAAAACACTTGGAGAGGGAGAGAGAGAAACCCACACTCATCATTTTGCGCGCATTAAAAAAAGAAAAAAAAGACACAGAACTCAAAAGCGAAGCCAATAACCGCTTCAAACAATCATCCGGGGCCCGTAAATAAGTAATGATCGCCGTTCTGTGAATGACAACAAGCGTTTCCAAAAATAGACCACGGGCTTCTGTCGACGCATTAGTGTCCGTACGTGTCGAATGGGTGGGTGGGGGGGGGGTGGATGTTTGAGACCCACGAAGAATAACAAATTAATAATAAATAAATAAACCCCACCGCACGTGTCCGCCCCCCCCCCCCACCCCCACGCCCCCCCCCCATGTGAGCGCGTCCAATGCTAGCGTGGAAAACGGCTCTGCGGCGGCAAGCAGCACGCCGAGGCTCTACAGATCTGTTTGTGGCTTCCTCTCCCTCTCTCCCTCTCTCCCGCTCTCTCTCTCTCCCCCGCCCCTCGCCTCAATGCTCTCCTGGGGAGCCCTGGACCCGCGCCAGCAACGCACAGCATCTCATTACTTTACTACAAGCCACAGGCAGCAACCAGCAGAAGATGACACTAGAGCACGCGACACCGCCGTCACACACACGCATGCATGCACGCACGCACGCAGGCGTATACCAGACACACACACACACACGCACACAGAGCACAAATAATTCAGCCAAAAAAAAAACGATATTTCTTTGCGTGTCACTAAAATCAAGGGTGCAGTGAAATCCTCCTGAACCCTCCCTGGGATCCCTGGTGATTGCAGCGGTGAGCACGGGGGAGTGGGGGAGTGTGTGTGTGTGTGTGTGTGTGTGTGTGTGTGTGTGTGTCTGTGTGTGTCTGTGTGTGTGTGTGTGTGTAGGGGGGGGGGGGATCTCGGTGCTCCTCCCACCTTGTCTCAGGTTGTTCCAGTCGGTGCTGGAGAAGAAGGCGTGGCAGCGTAGGCCTTGGTAGCCCAGCCGCTCCCGGGCTCCGCACAGCAGGCTCTGCACCAAGTCCACCCAGACCCTGGTGGCGCGCGCCTCCTCGGGGAACTTCAGGTACCGCTGTGGGAGCAAACACACCCAAAGTAAGGGTAAGGGGGGGCAGCCGTGGCCTACTAAGTTAGGGCTTCGGACTTGTAACCGGAGGGTTGCCAGTTCGAACCCCAAACCAGTACGAACGGCTGAAGTGCCCTTGAGCAACGCACCTAACCCCTCACTGCTCCCCGAGCACTGCTGTTGCAGGCAGCTCACTGCATCGGGTTTAAGTGTGTGCTTCACCTCAGTGTGTGCTGAGTGTATTTCCACTAATTCACGATTGGGTTAAATGCAGAGACCAAATTTCCCTCACGGGATCAAAAGAGTAATTCTTCTTCTTCTTCTTCTGGTAAGAGGGCCTTTTAGCAGACGCTTTTGTCCAAAGCGACTTACAATCAGTACATTTTGTGGAGTTCGACGTGTGGACAGTTGGAGGAGAAGGGGGATCAAGGGGATCGAACCTCCAACCCTACGGTTAGTGGACGACCCGCTCTGTCCAGCCGCTCTACCCATTAAGCTACTGCCGCCATCCAGGGGCCGTAATGTCTCCACTGTCTGGAACAGGACCTCCACTGTTAATTTAAGAATTACTCTTTTGATCCTGTGAGGGAAATTTGGTCTTTGCATTTAACCCAATCGTGAATTGTACACTCAGCACACAGTGATGGTGAGGCACACCGTGAGGTGAAGCACACACTACATCCCGAGGCAGTGAGCTGCCAACAGCGGCGCTCGGGGGGGGGGGTTAGGTGCCTTGCTCAAGGGCACTTCAGCCGTTCGTACTGGTCGGGGTTCGAACCCTCCGGTTACAAGTCCGAAGCCCTAACCAGTAGGCCGCGGCTGCCCCAATGGCTATTGACAGCCAGTGGTCTATCCTGTGTAGTGGCTGCGGTCATACACAATATTTCCCGGTGACCTTTCGTTTGCACCCGCTGGCTCTCGTATCCCGGAGGCCCTGCAGGGGCTCGTACCTGGAAGTTGAGGATGTTGTGGGCCGTCTTGGCGGCGGTGCCGTCCGAGAAGGGCGACTTGCCGTAGAGCATCTCGTAGGCGACGAGCCCCAGGGACCACCAGTCGCACTCCACGCCGTAGGGGCCACCGCTGTGGTGGTGGTGGTGGTGGCCTCCCTTCATCACCGCGGACAGGACCTCGGGGGACAGGACGTCCTGGGCGCCCGCCGGGACCGCGGGGGCGATCACCTGGACACACGCATGCACGCACACACACACACACACACACACACACACACACACACACACACACACACACACACACACACACACACACACACACACACAGGCGATGTGTGTTCCATCAAAACGGATCGGCTCACTGGGGTGGGGGGGGGTGGGGGGGGGTGTGGGCGTCGAGGCGTTCGCAGAATAGCTCCTACCTTCTTATCAGAGTTCAGCTTGGCCGCGGAGCCAAAGTCTGCCAGCTTAATGTGGCCGGTGCGATCGATCAGAACGTTCTCCGGTTTCACGTCTCTGGAAGCGGAGGGGGAACAGAAGATGTTTGCACAGTTGTGCGTTATTTAAGGTTGTATCGTATTCCCCACGGCCGCTATTCTACAACAATATTAGTAGAATTAGCAACCCTCTTTTTTTTTTTTTTTTACTTCTCTTCAGTCTGCGGGGCATGGCTCGTGTCGAGTCATTATCTTAAATTACACTAAGTGCTTGTTTCTTCACAAGAGTTTAAATGGGCCGGTTGTAATTAGCCGCGATTAAGACATGGGACTTAGGCCGAGCCCGCGGCGTGGATGGGTTACCTGTGGACGTAGCCAAGCTGGTGGACACTGTGGATGGCTTCCACCAGCTCGGCCAGGTAGAACTGAGCCATGGACTCGTCGAACTGATCCTCATATCGGCTGAGCAGGGACATCAAGTCGCCTCCTGGGAGGTACTCCATCGCCTGAACACATTCACATGGTCAGCCATCGTTTGGTTTAATACAATGCATGTCCTCTGTGTGACGTCAGTCACAGTAAGATAGGTAGACATACATTGCAATGCAAATCTGAGTGGAGGATAATACACTGATAAAAGGGGGGGTGGCTTTGGTCAAAACTGGCTCAAGATATGCATTTTGGATTGGGATGAGTATGATCTAAAATAAGCATGGCTAGATGAGAATTCACAATAGAAATGAAGATGTTCACATGCAAGAAAATTGAATTAATAATGAGGGTGAGATTAAATATCTCAAAATCAAAGTCAGCAGTTATCCAGAGCTGTGTGATCCTTAGGCACTTCTCCTGATTATGGATTCGGTTATGTCACGCTCAACAGATTTATATACAAAACTGCAGTTAAACGTTTGCTCCAGGTATTCGCGTTTTAAACACCATCTGTACCACCAGACTTGATACAGAGAGCGGTTGTCAGTGATCAGTTCAGGAAATATTCTTAAAATGTCTCACAACGGGGAGCTATTAAACCTTGGACACACTAATCAATAATTCCTCTTGATCTGTTTTGACATCAGGGCAAAACTGATATGTCCCCCCCCCGCAAAACACTGCCGCGGTTATTTCAAGTGTAGGCGTCAGCCAGGCTCATTTTGAATGTATGGGGTCTACCATACAGTCAGCCAGACAGGCCCCTGGTGCATGAATGGTCGGAAGCCTGAATGAACGGCAGCATTCTCCAGTGTTACCTAGCAACAAGGAGACTGGGGCCTCTGTGACACTTGGATAAAGATGGATTCTTTGTATTTTTTCCCACTCAGCACTCAATAACGAAGCAAGAGAGGGGATATATAGATAGATGTAAGCTGTGTGAGGTAAGAGACATAGACTTGTGAATAGAGGGGTTATTTATAAGTACAATTCAGGTTTCTCTGCAGGACCTAAATAGCAATAACAACTTGCTCCAGCCAATGTGACCAATTACGCAATTCGAACTGTTCTCTGTAGCTCGGCGTTGTAGTTGTTTATGTCATGAATATGCATGATATGGAAATATCATTGAGAACATGCAGCGATTCCTTATCCAGCTTCCCACAATGACAAAGGAAGTCAGTTGGATCTACATTCGCTGGAAATAAACATCATTCAACGTGCAAGTGCAGGTGATTTGCTGGAAAATGACACACGTGGTATATTTACATGTATATTTTTGTATTTACATACTGAGCTTGCTCACCTTTCTAAGATCAAATTCAGACCATGGTGGTGATGATGATCAATGTGTTATGCCAAATGAACAATGAATAACATATTCTGTTTTTTCTTCTGAGTTGAGTGGGTTTGTTTCAGAGTTGTCAGCCTGATGAAAACATTATATGAGCACTACTGCATCTACCTCAATACTAAAACACAGGTTTTACACCAGTCAGCAGCCGAGAATCATAAATAAGGCTGACACCATACAATACACTTTTTGTTTGGGTTTCTCATGGTTGTAAAACAAGCATTTCAGACGACGTGCAAAACCTCCTTCGTTCCATATCCCACAGAGGTGAACAGATGCCGAGATTTGCCGTGAATGACCTCACGTGATGAGTGTGAACCCAGCAACGGGGTCGGTCCAGAGCTCCTGTCTCCGAACACAGACCTGGTCTCATCTCACAGGGAGAGAAGTCACATCAACAGTAACAAAAGCTCACCAGGTAGACCCTCTCTCTATCCTGGAAGGCGTAGAAGAGCTGCGGGATCCAGGGACTGGCGTTGAGGGAGAGGATCCTTCGTTCCTCTTCGTGGCACACCGCCTGACAGCAGAGCAATGTCACACAAGCAAGCCACACGACACCACAACCTGCTGCGGCCCATTTCCCCCAAACCCTTTTATAAAAGGCTAAAGCAGGAGCTAGTTCAGTGCTTGAGTGATGTACATGAATTTGTGTATCTGGAGCTTGTAGATCTATGTCCCTGATCTATGTTACTGTGTTTGATGTATTCCATCAAATATCTTTGCAATTTCCAACAACCAATGGTGGACTTTGGAGAGCTTTCTTATATGTCTCTACTAGCATACATAATGTTGGTAGGCCCATCTAATCTGGGATCCAGCAGTCCTATGTAATTAGCAAATGATGGAAATGGTACAGAGCCTGGGAATAGAAACAGAAAACTGAAAGGAGCAGAGTTACGCTTTGAATCTCGTTTCGTTACGAAGATTTTGTACCGCAGAGAAAATCATTTGCGTTTGTGGATGACGCTTTCAGAAGAGGATTTTAATGAGTGAATCTCTACAGCTTTCAGTCCACAGTGTTGACTGGAACATTAACAGACCCTTTTTTACAGTTTACAACTACTGGCCAAGTTTGTGTTTGCCAATTATGCACAAAAAAACACAGATCGGCCAAAACAGATATGAAGCCGAAGAAAGTGAACCGGCCAGGTCACGCAGATTTTAGCTTGACTGCCATCATACTTGAGATTTTTATGAAAAGTCTGATTTGTGAGACTAAGGCCCATCTGCCATGATTAAAATAAATTGTTGCTTTCTCTTGCTGATGCACTGCATGTACTATTCTTACCGAGATCGCCCTTTTCTATTAACCAGAAGCCTCGAAGCTCACCACCGAATTCTAGATGGAAAGCCCACAGCATCCCCTATTGGCATTTTAGAAAACTGCAGCTTCCAAAAACCAAAATCAAAACATGCACTCATGCACCGTCAATGAGAGGCTGCATATTGCAAATAAGTTGCCCTTATTATTTTTGGCCTGTGCTCTTCTACCTCAGAGCTGTTCATCAACACAATGTTGTGATATTTACCAGACATTGTTTTGGTGTAAAAGGTTTAGTACTTAATACTGCATAATATTGTTAAATGTGTTATAGCCGTGTTATTGAAGTTCAGCGTATAACCAAAAACCTAGTATTAGTCTAAAACCGCGTACAATACAATTAACACTCACAGGAATAACGTACGGTACACATATTACCATTTCTTATTTTTCCATGTCCAAAATTGACAAAGGGTAAACATCTCTGCTAAATATTCACACCAATGTAAACAGAAGGGAAGTCTTACGTTTTCTGCAGCACGTAACACCGCCTTGTCCATGATTTTCAAGGCACACACGTCGCCAGTAGCCTTCTCCTTGACCACTTGAACCTCGGCACAGCGACCGCGAGCCACTACTGCTCGCACCTCAAAGTCCTGCAGGCCAGGCTGCAGAGCCTGCAGCTCCATGACCACCTCAGAAACTGTCACGCAGGCACAAGCACACAGACACACACACGGTTATGCTATGACAAACATGTTTTATCGAAATGTATATAGATAGACATAATAAATAATAATAAGAAGAAGAAATAATAATAATAATAATAATAATAATAATAATAAGAAGAAGAAGAAGAAGAAGAAGAAGAAGAAGAAGAAGAAGAATAGTTATTATATTATTATTGTGTGTGTATTAGTTCATATTAGTTTATACTTACATTTTTTGACAAAGTTGGCAACGTTTTCTATCTTTAGCAGGTCGGGAGAGGTGCACTCTTGATAGAGCATCAACAGCGCCTCCAGAAACTCCTCCCGGCCCAGAGTGCATCTTTCCTCTTGTCCACACAGGCTAATTCGACCCTGACAAAGGAACACACATTCCAGGATAAGGAAGCGAGTCATTCTCACCCTTTAACACATACAAAAGACGATACATACAGGCGCATCATGTAGCCGTACGATGGGTGCGGGTTTCCAGTCCCATTAATAACGCAGGGAAATAAATACCTGGAGAAGGTGGTTGATCCGGGCGCTGCGGCTGGTGATGGGATCCTTAGAGCAAGGCACCATCTTTATGCTGCCCTGGCTCACGTACTTGAACTTCAACATGATTTCTTCAACGACACACGACACTAAATTAGATCAAACATACGGTTAGAAGGGGTCGGACATGTGTGACATGTGATGATACGACGCGTTAACGAAAGGTTAACAGACTTGTTATCAGTGAGCTAAGCTCGCTAACGCGTTCGGCAGTTTGTTACGTTATGCAAAATACAAGTTCAACCAAATACGCACACGAACAACTCACCAAACGTCCATCTAAATGACAAGATATCGCTGCTATAAAGACAGAGCTAGTACTAATAGTACTAATAATACTAAAAAGGCTAATAATACCAAGCTGAGCGCTTGGCCCGCATCGCTTCCGGTTAACTTTCAAAAATGTGCGCGTTCCCCGCCCATCTGTCAGAGCCGTGGGACATCCGTGTCTGATTGGCTGTTGAGGTCGTTAGGAGGCGGGTACTAATGCCACGTTCTGTATTCAAGGGAGGAGTTGACGGTAAATGTGAAAATGTGTATTTATAAGTCATAGAGTAAATTGTTATTCAAGTCAAAATATATAGTATGATTAATGCTGAACGTATAAAGGGATAACTGAAAATGCCACATTTATGGCAGAAGCTGATCAGATATTCTGTTGTGAATGCTGTCAAATGGGAAATGGTTTGCCTATAATAAAGGCAATAAAGGAAAATACAATATTTTTCAATGAATAACAATGTAAATAATGAGTCCATCTATAATCTACTTTAAGTTTCCTATATAGTATATATTCTAATCGATCATAATATCATGCAAATATAAAATAAAAACAACCACAGATTGCACATCAATAACAAACTTCACAAAATGTGCTTTTTGGGATAAACCACAGCCTTTATTTCCAAACAAGATGTAAAGTAATTTGTTTTCCACTACAAATGTGTCTTGTTAGAGGGAAGGGGACACCCTGTTGAAAGACAGCACACTTCAACTCGCACCTGCGGCCGCAGGCGGTGCCGGGGCCGGGGGGTTAGGGCTGGGGCTGGGGTTGGGGGCTGGGTTTGGGTTTGGGGTCGGGTTAGGGTTGGGAGTGGGTTCGGGACCAGTTGTAGGGGCGGGCACATTGAAACGCCCCCTCTTGTGCCACTGCATGTCCTTCACGCGTCGGAAGGACTGGATGAGAGGTGTGGAGGCTCCCCAGTCGTTCCAGTGCTTGTAATCGCCGTGCTCAAACACGTACTGGCGCCCCCTGTAGCCAGGATACATGTATCCCACCCACCTACAGAGAGCAGAGAAGGAGTACAATTTGTGTGCGGAACGGAGCGCTTGACATCCCAAACCCTCAGAGCAGCGATGTATATGTCGCAAAGGGTCCCTCTCACCACCGGGTGTGATGATGGTCAGCCATTACAAGTCTACCCTGCAGTGACACACACACACACACGTGGGAGAGTGTGCACCCAGATGTGTAATGGATAAGTGGATCGACCTTCCAGCATACACAGTTGATCTATAATAAGGTGGCTTTTGAAATGGCGCTTGCGATGGCTCATAAAGGTCACACCTGTTGGTGAAAGATGCTCCCTTTAACATCAAGTGTTCCAGTCAGCTACAGAGGATGGTTACACCGTGGCAAAACACATCCACAGTCCACGTTAGCGTTTAATGTGTTGTAGTGTCGAGCACAGACGTAGGATGTGAACCATCGTGTACGTACGTTCCATTGAGGGACTTGACGCTGGCCACGCGGTCCTGGAACCCGTGAGCCCAAAGGCTGGGCACGTCGTCGTCAATGATCTCCATCTTTCTCCCGGCATAGCCTGCATTCTCAAACAGGTGCAGCTTGTGCTCCGCAGTGTCCTGGAGAGAGACAGAGTCGGGTGGGAGGAAACAGGCCTTTTGTATGTTTTGTGTATTGCCCAGAAAGATTTGCAGAAAAGTGTCAGACCTGTTTTTTTAAAGCTAGAGTAGGTAATTTGGAGAAACCAAAGGCTACATTTTGAGAGAATGAAACAAAAACAAAAAAACACCCCTCCCCCTCAGGCCTCCCTCCAAAGCCACACCCCCAAAACAAATACATTTTTTCAGAGTATTTGATTTATTGAGCGATCGTCGTGATGTAAAGAGTATTTCAACAAATATGGCAAAAAAAAAAACACCTAAAACGAAGAGTCTACCCTAGCTTTAAACCTCATACCCGATTTGCTGCACAGCCCCCCTTCACTAGCTGCACTACTACTATTGATCAGCAGCGGTGTCACCGATATGTTCACTGACCACTTTGAGGGGTCTGAAGGAGTGCAGGTAGTAAGTGCTCTGGCTGTTGGTCCAGGTGCTCCAGCGAGGATACTCCCCTTTCTCCAACACAAACTGCTCCCCAGTGAAGCCCGGCATCTCAAAGCCGACCCACCTGGGGAGAAACGTGGAGAACGCACACAGGATGTCTGTCAACGACAATGTGGCGGTCGTGTGGGCAGAGCGGAAAGGCAGTGATGCGATTGCACAAAATGTTTTTTCACGTCGAAGGCAGACTGGGGAACTCACGGGCCGCACTCTACGATGACTGAGCCGATTCTCTCTGCCTTTTCTGACACATCCTTGCATTCGGCAGTCAATTCCACCTTCTTTCCGATAAAGTTCTCAAACTCGAAAGCCACCAACTGCAAGCGAGGACCAGACGTTATTGTGACCATGTGAAATCACACAGCGATGACCCATTTTCATGGCATTTGTCAGACCTCGCTCGAAGTCTTAGATCTTAGATCTTACCTTGTATGTGACTCCGGCCCCTCCTTGGCCCTTCCCTGCAGCCAGTTGGTCTGGTATTCCCTGATGTTCCGGCATATTCCTCTACAAGACACAGCAGTCAGAGGTTAACACCAGTGGATAACAACGCTTTAAATGCTGCTCCTTTGATTAACTCCTGTCAGTGCTATGGGGGAAGTACCTTATTGCAACCCACCTGCTTAACCTAACTGTAAATTGATTGAAATATCTTTGCTGAAATGAGGCAACATCAACATGATCAATTACACGTTACAAACAAGGTAATTAACACGTTGTTAATATATCAATAACTATTACTTTGCACCATACCAGTTTCTGATTTGATTCATTTTAAAAGTTATTGCAACTTTTTCCCATGATATAATGATAGTTTAGGTATTTTTGTGGCCAATTAGCACACTGGCTTCGTACACATCAGAGAATATAACTTTTATGGGCAAGGCGAGGTCTGTCTATTCATGCAAACACGAGGCCGTTTGCAGGAAGAAAAGCCCAAGGGGGTGTCGGTGTTAGAGAAGACCTATTGGAAGAAAGCACATATTCCTTTTTGTACCTGAATGATGGCGTGTGAGTCTCTGTATCTCGATTGATCCACGTTCTTCTGGGTTTTCTCCTTCTCAGTGCTTCTGTCTCTCACTGCGAGTGTCTGTGGGTGTCGGTGGCCTGGCAAGCAGTGGGCAGAGGCCAGCGGTGGTATTTATGGTTTATTTCTGACCACAGCAGCAAAAAGCCTGTTGATGCAGCAAGTCTGTCGCTTCCATTGTGTCCAACACATTGCCTCTCAATAGGCTTGCCCCATGCCCCTGGCACACTGGCACCCAATGGCCTGCTCTGGTCTGTGGTGCCACCCCAGGCCTTGGCACCGTACGGGCCACCTGCATGCGTCGCTAGCCAAGAGAGATCATTCTCCGAGGTCAAACGCACTCAGCATTGTTCGCCCCCCCGTCCATCCATTGCTGGAACGCCAACTGCCATCTTCTTTCGTATTCTATTCTAAAATCTTGCAACCTCCAATTTTGTGCAGCCATAAACTATGGTGCATTCAAACCTTTTAACAGTCATCACTTTGTGTCTCTTGGTTCTCTTGGTTCTCAAAGCCCCCGCTCCGATGCTCATTAGTAACTAAAAGGCCTTTAATGTGATTTGACATTTGATGCTTGTACTGTAGCCGAGCAGACTAAGTTAAAGCAGCATTAGTCACTCAAGAAGCATATCGGTTATACACACTCAAAGAACACACTCGAGACACAGTTGGTAGAAAATGCTTTCAATATATTTCCCATGTGTCCCTGCATTTGGCATATGTTAAAGTATGATTATTACAACATAGAAAATATAGTTTTCAACAATTATGACAATCACACATTACCTGGATAGTGGTTTAACTCATTATATTATATTAATTCAATAGAAATCACGTTACCAATTTTATAAAATGTACATGATGGAATGCAATTATTCATCTTTATTCTTAAGGTGCCGGTAAGTAGGTTAACTTATACCACTGCCAGGGGTGCAATCATGTGAATAACATTTAAATGTTCACCCTAACACACAAAAAGCAATTAATTACATCTGTCCAATATCAAAGTTCATTTTACAACAGTGATTTTCCTTGTCCTCTGTGCACAGTACATTTATCTGGTCGTTTCTACTCTTATCTGCATATGAACACGCTGACAACAGAAATACACCATTCGATCAACTCAAGCGAAAAGAAAAAAATTCATCCAGACATCAAGACAAAAATAATAAAAAATAACTGGAAGGTAATCCGTTGCATCACTTAAGATTCAATAAAAAAAAAAAAACAATCATTGTCTTCAAGACACCGCAGCTGGCACATGAAAGGCACTGGTCAACTTTAACCATACTGATGGTGTTTGACTTAAGACAACAGAAGGGGCTTGGTGGACGCTTTTCACGGCAAAATCCTGGCTTGCTCCCTCTTGCTGCATTACCGGCACACATCCAGAAGTCAGAGATAAGGCACTTGGGGTTCAAACGCGGCGCAAACGCCAAGACGAGATGATGCCGGCCACCTGAGATGCAGTGACTGCTGGTGTTCAGCCACTGTGACGCTTTCTTCCCGACCTGAAAGGAAGCAGCCAACAAAACTGTGCTTTACAGTCGTGGAAGACAATCTATCGCGTTTCATATTCATACGGGGACAGGACACAAGTAGTAAGGATGTTGGACTGCAGCAGAGGGGTTCTGGGTTTAAATTCCAATGTCCGCAGTCTACCTGCTGTCACCCTTGAGCAAAATGCCTCACCCATTCCTGCGGATTAATGACTTAATTAATGACTAATGTATATTGGGATAAATTGCATCTGCTGAAATAACTAAATAGTAAATACATGATCAGTTATATAACACGCAATCATATATCACACAGTCATATTTCCAGCACGGCAGCAGGGAGTGGAAACCCAGCAGTGAGTGGAAACCGCCACACTCTATCGCCAACGACTTTGTCAGCACCGCGGCGGCCAATGAAAGAACAAGTGATCACATCACGCGGTCAAGGCTAAATCCCCGGGTGCGGAATGCAGTGAATGGCAAAGTGCCTTCACGGCCCTCCAGAGACTCTGCCGCAAACAGACGTTATTGGCAGGCGGGTCTCCATCCATCATTGGCGGGGGACTCACCGGGCGTGCGATTAGGAGCCACCCTCGTGCTGACTCAGCCTCTTCTTCTTCAGCTCCTGCATCCACGAGGGAGAGGAGCCCGTCCTGTGGAACAGATTACGGCAACAGATTGATCACCACCGGCCCTTCCAACACAATAAAGACACACACTTCACATTTTTTTTAAAGTGGAAGTGAAACCCCCGAACACTGTGGCATTTAAAAAATGCATTTTGTGGCTGAGAGTTGTGGGAAGAAGGGTTATCCCCGGGGTAACGGCCCAAGGGAAGCTTTGTGATACTTTTTTCGAAAAAGTGATGGTGGCGGTGGTGGTGGCAATGGTGGTTGCGATGGTGGTTGCGATGGTGGTTGCGGTGGTGGCGGTGTTTGTGGGGCCAGTGGTGGTGGTGGTGGTGTTTGTGGGGCCAGTGGTGGTGGTGGTGGTGGAGGTGGGGTTTGTGGGGCCAGTGATGCTTGTGGTGGTGGAGGTGGGGTTTGTGGGGCCAGTGGTGGTGGTGGTGGTGGAGGTGGGGTTTGTGGGGCCAGTGGTGGTGGCGGTGGTGGAGGTTGGGTTTGTGGGGCCAGTGGTGGTGGTGGTGGTGGAGGTGGGGTTTGTGGGGCCAGTGGTGGTTGCGGTGGTGGCAGTGTTTGTGGGGCCAGTGGTGGTTGTGGTGGTGGTGGTGGTGGTGGCCGTGTTTGTGGGACCGGCGGCGGGAGGACCCTTACCCGCCATCCTTGCTACCTATGGGGGGCAGCACCCGCGCCGCTCCCGGTAGGAGGGCCGCCAAGCGCGAGGAGCGCGGGGAGCGCGGGAGCTGAGAGGGCGCCGGAACGTCCGGTTTATCGGCCGCGGCCGCGTCCGTGTCCTCCACCGACACCGCCGGCGCCTCCACCCCTCCGCCTCCCGTCTTCTTCTTCAACTGAGCCTACCGGGGGGGGGGGGGGGGACAAAGGGGGGTCAAACCACCAGAGGAGTCCAAGCGAACAGGGACTCGAATGGTTGTTTGGTGATCACCTACCAGCAGGGCTGAATGACCCAAGCCAGGGAAGACCGGGACTCGGTGAGAGGTGGGCGGGCCCTTCGAAGCTCTCCTCTCCTTCTCTTCCTCGTTCGACTCGCTCGACACTTTCGGCTTCGAATCCTCCGCCGAATCCTCTGGGAAACAGAGAGTGAAACAAATCAATTTCCAAAACAGTCGGACTGAGTGCTGGAGGGAGTAAAGGGTTTCCGAGATTGAGGGATTGGCGGTGGTGCTTTCAAGTTGAAGTTTTAATGTGGCAGGATGGACCTTAAACTCATCATCTTGTCTGTTAGTCAATGGTTAAATACAAATTGAATAAAAGAATCAAATCTCGGTCGTCATCCTGACAAACGTGCATGACGATGTTCTCCTGCACATCCTTTACATTGCAAACGTTGAAAAGCATTTGCTAGAATGATGAACGTATTTGTTTGTGCACCAGAGGCTTGTGAATGTCATTAAGTCACACACACACACACACACAAACACACACACACACACACACACACGGGCACACGCACGCACACACACACACACACACACACACACACACACACACACACACACACCATAGTCTCACATCACATCTCACGCCACCATCCAATTTGCTTATTTACGCATTGAGGGAAGAGGGTGGAGAAGCAGTATCCTGTGCACCTGTCGTGTCGCAGGTTCTCCAGTCGGTGTCGATAGAGGTCACCGTCTGGAAGACCCCGGCCGAGCTCATGCGGGTCTGGGGCGGACGCGTCCTCTGGCTCCTCCTCTTCACCAGCGCCGCCCTCGACCGCTGGGCCTGGTTGTCCAGCAGAGGGGTGGAGCTCTGTAGACAGACACACACGCGCACAGGTATGAACACACAACACAGAGCAAATACACAGAAGCAGGCATGTAGATGCACCCGCGTGCACGCATACACACACGCACGCACACACACACACACACACACACACAAGCGCATGCACATTCAGATTCTAATTCCATGCACACAAATAGACACTCACAGGTACACGGATACACACAAATCCAATTCACAATAAACACACGCACACACAAACACACACACACACACACACACACACACACACACACACACACACACACACACACACACACACACACATCCACACACACACACACACACACACACACACACACACACACACATAAGGACACAAGAAAACCCATCCCATATACATTAACACTAACATCCCAGCAGGCAATGACATATTGGCTTAATCAGTACATCAAAATGCACCACCACACGCTTTATGTTCACATTCTATACGTTCCAGGACACAGGAGGTATAAACACAAATGAACTGAGTTCAATGGCCACTCACCTCTGGGAAAGCAGGCAGCTCTGGTTCAATAGGGACCACAACACCATCATGGTCATCCAGAGAGACGTCAGGACTCTCCTCCGGGGCAGGTGTTGGGCTGATATGAAGAAGAGAGAGTGATAGATACCCACATTGAGAGTGCAACAGAAGACACAGAGAAATAACAGGGAATTTGGTAGTCACAGTTTCCTTTTTATTCTTTTATGATTTTGGCACTTTAATCGCTCTTTGTAATTTGGCACTTTGATCGCTCTTATAACTTGGCACTTAGTCAGAGATGTTGTATACTAGCAATGGTTAATCAAGCAATTGAAATGCTTGAAATTTGTTCTGGTGACTTTCTTACTGTATTCGCAGCAATGAAATGCTTCACCTTCTTATGACAAATGTACTCTTTGTGAGTCGCTTTGGATAAAAGCGTCTGCTCAATGCCCCTAAATGTAAATGTAATGATTTTCTTGTCTCCACTTCTCAGTGTTGTTGTCCACCTCTCTAACACAAGGGGGCGTGTGGAGCCATCCTCTTGACTGTACCTTGCTGTCCAATGCTTTGTACACGCAATTGTATTAAAACACAACCATTATATGATGTGCTTCATGATGTGGCGTTCAAAACAATACTTTATTTTCCACATTACTGCAGCATAACGTATTCCCTATATGAAGATAGCAACCTATTATTTTGGTCACAGAGGACATTCATACATCCAGCAAAACCTTCATCTCTAGACTGCAGCGGGTACTCATGGCTACTACATTATTATTTGTATGTGCGACATAGCTATGGGGCTACTGTTTGATGTGATTTGTTCACTTCAAACCTCCAGTGGCTTATTTGGACTTTGTAGTTTGTAGTTTGACAGACACACCCTCAGAGCAAAACACACAGTAATACACTTCGACCTGTTTGTTCCTGCCTTACATTGCGTTTCACAGCACCGAATAAGACCTTCGTAGCGCAGTGCGTTGTGGGAAATGTAGTACAGTTCACTACCTCTCAACTTCAGGCTCAATGAGGTCATACTCTCCGTACGGCTGCTCGGGTAGGTCGCCCAGCGAGTACACGGCGTCTAACGCATCCTCTTCCTCACCAAAACTAGTCCACTTTTCCTGCAATGAGAGAGAGAGAAAGAGACAGAGACAGAGAGTGAGCAAGGGAAATAAAAAAGAGAGTTAGAAACAGTGGATCCCAAAGGACAAATGGATGAGGGACAATATCGTTGAATGTGAGAATTCACAAATTACCACAAGCTATTCAAATAGTTGAAAATTGTGTTCCCCAATGAGAATATCCCAGGCACATGCATACATTTGCACATACATACACACATTACTGTCATATTTGGTCTTGCATTTACTAACAATGATTTACTGAAGCTGTCAAGTTCCACTGGGTTGAGGGGGGGAAGCTTGCCCAAACCAAAGAAGACTAACTGGCTCCAGAGTAATAACACCAACAACCAGCCATGCATGCACCTTTTAATGAGCTGGTAACGGAGGGTAGGCTCTTCTACACACACACACACACACATATGCACACGCACTCACATCGACAGACCCACGTGCGGTACATAAATGTACACACACACGCACACACACATACATCACATGCACACACGCAGACACGCACACTCACAAACGCACACACACGCGTGCGCACACACACACACACACACACACACACACACACGCATTTACTTGCATAAAACAATTCACACACTCAAATTTACAATTGAAGGTACAGACACATACACACACCCAAAGAGACACACACATGTGTACGCACACTCCAAAAAAAAGTCACAGTACACAACACTCCTTTCTTCATCACAATTCGCGTTTAGTTTGTGGGGGCGAAAAAACATGTTTGTTTACTGTTGCCTGGATACACAATGACCGCCATGCAAAAATAAACCTTTACTTGTTAACATGTTTCCTTACACACATGTCCATGATTCCTATCTTTCCATAGGAAACCATTTCCTCATGTGCTGCTCTAGTGGAGCCACCGCTAGCCTTATTTGCACAACAACTCTTATCTGGCATTATGAATGAATGGCCCACTGAGAGAGGATTTGCCTACAAAGGTTCTCAATGTACAGAGAGAGAAATGGTGTTTGTCTACTAGAGGCGATATCCACACGAAAGACATCGCCCTGCAGCATCCAAAGCACTTTCCCATAATGAATCTGTCCCGCTCTTCTTTCAGGAGATTTAGGACGCTCTTGTCATGTTGTGGTTGTAGTCAGTCGCGCGTCATGCGCTGGATATATTACTCGGGTCGTCACAATCTGTCGGTTATTCGGCTGCAGTGCGTCAAACACGCCATGTGTAAAAGTGTAGTGTAACGCTCGGGTGTTCCGGGTAAAAAACATGTCTCTAACGAAGATTATGAACGCCGTTCTGATTCAAACATGAACGGGTATTACATTCCTTTAGCTTCAAAGTAAAAAAACAACAACAACAACATGCAATTGATTTGGGAAACAGACACCCACAGCTCACGCACCCTCATCCACCACCGTATCTACCGAAACCGGAATACCCCCACCACAATCAATATTTACAGGCGAGGGGAGAAGGGGTGAGGACGGGGGGAGGGTGTGTACACACACAAACACTCACGGGCATTGTTTGTTTACGCTATTAAATTGCTCCCGCACTCTGCAGAAGGCCTTCCAGACACCAAAAGACCTTCGCAGTGGGGCTGGGGGAGGTTTTGCATGAGCAGCTTGTATTGAAAAACTGAAAGTTCCAAGTCAAAAGAGGCCATGATTCACTGTGAATTATGCGCCCATGTTTCTTTTAATAGAATACGGAGAGACCTGGCGTGAGAGGAAAACATAGCCAGACGGGCATGAAAACGGGGCTGACACACCAGACCAGCATAATCACAGGAGAGACTTTCAGCGAGGCTTCGGGCCATTAAGGGAACACGACGGATTAGGATGTGAACAGAGGAAAGGGACCTGTAGGTTTTTCTTCCATGTGTCTCTAATAACAAAATCAACAGACACGAGTTTAGACACACACACACACACACACACACAGAGAAAAGCCTGACTTATTTAGAGACATACAGATACACACATGAAGACAGACAGATAGACAGACACACACACACACACACACACACACACACACACACAGAAAAGCCGGACTTATTTAGGGACATACAGATACACACATGAAGAAAGACAGATAGACACACACACACACACACACACAGGCACACGCACGCACGCGCACACACACACACACACACACACTTACACCATACTATAACCCCATTAGTGTGTCTTCTCAAGCTCAGCATCTTGCTACAGTGGAGTCCCTGCCTATCGGGTCAGCATATGCAAATAGGTTCGTGGACTATATTTATCCCACAATGAACATAAAAACAATTCCATGGCCAAAGACCATTTGACCAAGATTTACAATGTGCCAAAACCATAAACAATAGTAGCCATATGCAGATGAAAGGGCCTGCCTTTCCCTCGATATGTATGTACGTGACTGTCTATCAGGTTCACCTATCAGCCAAACTTTACGATGCGGGAGCGTGCTGAGTCAGCGACACGACAGACTCATCGTGACAACCCGTCCACCGGCATCCCACGCTAAAACTCCCCGAGCTTACAGAGCACGGGCCCGCGGTTCTCCTCCTGCGCCTCCCGCAGCAGGAGCAGGGCCTCCTGCTGCGCCCGGAGAGGCTCTGCGGCGGTGACACCGCAGCGCCGACATCCCTCATGTCCATCGCCGCCTCCTCGTCTTCCTCCCCTGCTGGCTCCTCGTCCTTGTGTGTGCTCCCTGCGGAGCCCCAGAGGAGCCCCAGGGCCCCCAGTGAGGAGCGCTGCATGCTGCCCCTCACAGCCAGACAACCTGCAGCCCAACGGAGGACAGTTCTACCCTCCGCAGGTACCGCATGGATGCCCAGGATCACCAAGCAGGTCCTCGCGGTGACATAGTTGCCATGGAAACAGAGTGCCAAAGGGTGGGGGGGGGGGGGAGTTTTTTTTTTTTAAGGAGTAATGGTCTATAGTTGCAGATAAGCGATGTCTCTTTCTGCGGTGGCTATGATTTGCTGTTCTCAGGTGGCTGGCTGGCGATATTGAAAGCACAAGCTTTCCTCGATCAGAAGCAAACTTTTCAGGTGTGCACAGAAGACTGCAACATATTCTGGGGCTCTTGTTATTTTCATTTTTTCATGTCACACACACCTCCTGGTAAATAATGGTCTTACGGTCTCCAGGATTTCAGAAAACAATTGTCCCACAGGGGAGTAGAGTAAATCTCCTAATCCACAGCATGCCAAAAAACAACCTTTTCCAGTGCAGCAATGCATTCATTAAAAAAATCCCTTGGGCAAAAATGGACTTGAAAGCAGAAGTGAAACAAAAGTGAAACGAGGTCCTTCCATTTTGGGTACACAACTATTTAAACTATAATCCTTGTGCTTCCATTTCTGCTCAGGCTGTTTTTTTTTACCTCTCTCTCCATGCCCCTCTGTAGCCATCCATCCAATCTCCCATCAGTTTAAAAAGTGTGGCAAACAATCTGCCTCACAAAACATCCCAAGCCAGACGGGGTGATTGGGGGCACTCCTCTCTCCCCCCTCGAAGACCCGAGGGGTTTCACTGGTCATCACAAAAAAAGCTCAGCTTGGTGGCGGGAGATGCAGTTTCCCCAAAGGAAAACTTGCTTGCTCTGCTCTATCACTGCGCAGTCCCTATAGCCCCACAGGTTAACACAGATAGTTCAACGTAAAAGCAGAAGTAGCAGGAAAGCTCTTCAGGTGAGCGAATGAAAGGTGGTTGGGTTGGTTGAGAGAGAAGTGTATTCTCTCGTCAGTCTGAGCTGTGTGTGTAACAGAGAGAGAGAGAGAGAGAGAGAGAGAGAGAGAGAGAGAGAGATGGAGAGAGAGAGAGAGAGAGAGAGAGAGAGAGAGAGAGACAGAGAGCACACAGGACCGGAGAATCATTCAGCAGAAGGGAGTGGAAATAGATGCGCATACTGAAGAGGAAGTTTAAGGAGAGAAATAAAGGGCGATGAGCATATCTTGTATCTCATGTTTGAATCTTGCAACGATAACGCCACAATGGATGAGTTCATATCAATGGACAGAGATAGAGAAAAAGAGAGTGAGAAAGACAGAGAGATAAAGATGAGAGTGAGAAGGAGCGAGGGAAGAATAACAAGGAAGAGGCTCCATGTAAGGACAGTGTCTTCTTTACATGATCTCACTAAGCTGTTTAAGGTGACTTACTCACTACAAGACCGACCCACCTCTTTATTTGCCTGAGTCATTCTGGCTGACTTGGATTTGCACATTTTTCCCACTGCTCACTTTCCCAAACGTAACGTTGTCTAATTTAACTCATGTACACAATTTGCTGTTCTGTGTTGAGTTACTTGAAGGCACATTTGTAATCACTATGAGATGAGTATCTGTCACTGACTGCCAGCCATCCTCATTTAGGTGTGTGAGTAAAAAGTCTGGAGTGAAACTACTGGGAGCAGCCACAGCACCACCTAGTGGCAGAAATGGTTGGATCTCAAGGGGAAATATTGGTGAGAAAAATTACACGTTTCCAAATCCTTTGCCAAAAACTACTTTTGTTTATCAGGAGTCGCAAACTACATTTCATGAAATGTACAAATTGACTCCACAAACAGAATTGCATTCTTTCGCAGACACAACAACCTTTAGATTACACACAGGTATGTATACACACCTACCTATGTGTGAAAATACACACACACACACACACGCACACACACACAACACACACACACACACACACACACACACACACACACACACACACACACACACACACACACACCCAAACCTATCACTCAATGTGAACACAAAGAGTGAGTGATACAAAGGAGAGACAGTCTCTCTCAGAGATGGATGCCTGCATTATTTTCTGCCTATCCTTTTCTGAGTCATACAGCGTTTGAATCAACCTGTTTATCCACATTGACACTTTTCCCATCTCGCTGCCCTCATTCCACTTAGAATACCACAGATCTTTGACAGAACTTCGGCTCAAAGGGTGACACAAAGCTCTGAGGCCCGTCTAATCCAAGAGTGAACGCTCTATCAATGGAAATCACGCACGCCCTTTGTATCGTTCTCTTCTTTTGACTTAAAAGTGAATTCTTTCGTTGTCAAGCTCTAGACTTTCACGAGTTTGAACTTTGACAGCACTTTGAAGGAATAAAAATCCACAGTGGTGGAAGCACGATATTTCATATTAATGAAATCCTTGTCTACTTTTCTGTCAAAGATCAGCCAATATACTCTGATTCCCAACAGCTGCTCACCAGCTATGGTACTCCAAACCTTCTGAGTCAACAGGACCAGCATCTGAAGCTTATGGACACTGGTATTGTTTTTGTTGCAAGCCATGATTTGGCATGACGTGCAGATGTCTCTCTCTTCATGCGTGGTGCATTAGTCTTGGTTACAGTGACACGCCTGTAGCATTCATCAAACGACACATCTACAGCACACACACACACACACACACAAAAGCGGAAACAAAAACGTATACATGCAAACAAATGTAATGCCCACGCCCACATACATGCACACACACTCACACACCTTTGGCTGGCTATCACCTTGCACCACAAGCATTTAGGCTCAGATACATGGAGTTCTTAAGATCTAACATAATCTAGCTGCAGCCGGAATAACAAGTTGACTATGTGGCTGCCATCGCTCCAGTTTTCTCTGTGGGTTTGAGCAGCTGAGGAGTTTTGGCTTGACTTGGTTCAGCGATGGTATAACCACGTACATGTTCACTCCTGCTCTACTCTGTCTGGCTCGCTGCATGATTCCACCTGCCACACAGCTTATCTCCAAAATACACCACACCTTCAAGAATGTCCTGCTCACAAAGTTGTAATCATTGGACCAACAAAAGGAACCCAATGGTTCCCCAGTCCTGCATTTCAAAGAGGACGTCCGGATACAAAAAAAAGAGTCGGGATTTACCGGTACCTTCTGCTCGCCGGCTCCTCCATCTTCCTCCGGCTCCTCCTCTTTCACCTCCCGCACCTCTTCATCGTCTTCCTCCTCCTCTTCCTCCACCTCTGCCTCCCTCTTCTCCGCGGCCAGGAGGCTCCTCGGTGCCTCCCAGGGTGATGAGAGAGGAGAGAGGAGAGGGGCGGCGAGGAGAGCGTCCGACTCCTTCCCCTGTTCTATCTCTGGTGCTCGGCGAATCCACGGGTCATCGTCGAGGGCCACCAGCACCCCGACCTCCTTCGGCCCGGGGTCCGGCTCCGGCCCCCTCTGGACCGGGTCCTGGGCGACCTTGCTCTTGGACCCCCATCTCAGAGCTTTGACCGAGAAATCATCGAACAAAATGTCGACGGTGGGCTTCTTGACTGAGAAATCGTCGTAGGCCACGTTGGGCGACGCCGGCTCAGGGGTCAGCGGGGTGGGCAACAGGCACGGTGGGCCTGACTTCCAACCTTCAACGTCTTCAGAGTCGAAGTTGATCAGAGTGCTGTTGTCTGTCTCCGGCGAGCGCTCCCTGTCTCGGACCGCCTGTTGCCGTGCCGATTCCTCCTCCTCCTCCTCCGCTTGCTTCCTCCTCGTGGTCTCCTGTCTCTCCTGCAGCCTCTCCTCTTCGTCCCGTTGCTGCTTTCTGATCCTTTCTTGTTCCTGTTGTTCGTCTTGTAATCTCTGTCTCTCCCTCTCTTCCTCTGCTCTCCTCCTCTCCGCCTCCCTGAGCTTCTCCTCCTCCAGCTCCTCGTCTCTCCTCCTGCGCAGCGCCTCCTGTGTCTGCCTTTCCCGGTCCCGCTCCTTGGCCAGCCTCTGTTGTGCTTGTCTCTCCTTTTCGTGCTCCTCCGCGATCAGTCTCCTGTCTCTTTCTCTCTTCTCCTCTAAAACCCTTGCGGCCTCTCTCTCCCTCTCCTCCTCCCTCAGCCTCTCCTCCTTTTGCCTGGCACGTTCCTGCTCCTCCTCCCTCAGCCTCAGCTGCAGCACCTCCGCCTGCCTCTCCCTCTCCATCTCTTCCCTCTTCAGCCTCTCTTTTGCCTGCTCCTCCTCTCTCAGCCTCTCCTCGATCCTCTGCCTCTCCTTCTCCTCCTCCCTCAGCCTCTCCTCCTTCTGCCTGGCCCGTTCCTGCTCCTCCTCCCTCAGCCTCAGCCGCAGCACCTCCACCTGCCTCTCCCTCTCCATCTCTTCCCTCTTCAGCCTCTCTTTTGCCTGCTCCTCCTCTCTCAGCCTCTCCTCGATCCTCTGTCTCTCCTTCTCCTGCTCCCTCAGTCTCTCCTCCAGCCTCTGTCTCTCTCGCGCCCCCTCCCTCAACCTTTCCTCCACTTTCTGTCTCTCTCTCTCCTCCTCCCTCAGTCTCTCCTCCAGCCGCTCTCTCTCTCTCTCCTCCGCTCGCAATCTTTCCTCCACTCTCTGCAGTTCGTTCTTCTCGTTTCGCTGTCGTTCCGTCTCTTTCATCTCCTCTTCTCGCAATCTCTCGACTCTTTGTTTTTCTCTTTCCTCCTCTTTCAATCTCTCCTCTTCCCTCTGTCTCTCTCTCTCCTCTACCATCTGTCTCTCTCTCTCCTCTTCCTTTTGTCTCTCTCTCTCCTCTGCTTGTAATCTTTCCACTTCCCTCTGTCTCTCTCTCTCCTCTTCCCTCTGTCTCTCTCTCTCCACTTCCCTCTGTCTCTCTCTCTCCACTTCCCTCTGCCTCTCCCTCTCTCTCTCCTCTGCTTGTAATCTCTCCTCTTCCCTCTGTCTCTCTCTCTCCACTTCCCTCTGCCTCTCCCTCTCTCTCTCCTCTGCTTGTAATCTCTCCTCTTCCCTCTGTCTCTCTCTCTCCACTTCCCTCTGTCTCTCCCTCTCTCTCACTTCTGCTTGTAATCTCTCCTCTTCCCTCTGTCTCTCTCTCTCCACTTCCCTCTGTCTCTCCCTCTCTCTCTCCTCCTCCTCCTCCCTCTGTTTCTGCTGCTGCCGCTCCACCTCCTTCAGCGTCTCCTCCTCCTCGCTACGTTTCTCCTCCATCCGCCTCACTTTCTCCCTCTGCTCCTCCTTGTGTTTCTGGAGCACAAACTCCTCATGTTTTTCCCGCTCTTTCTCTTGTGTTTTGATCTCCTCCTCGGTTTGGGGGTCATCCCCGGAACCCCCTACCCCCTCCTCCACCTCCACCTCCTCCTCCTCCGCGCTGGACTCGGGTTCGGAGCCCAGCAGCACCGGGGGCTTACCGTCGTCCCGGTCCACCGTCCCGAACCGGACCGAGCGCCGCTGGCCCTGGCGCTGGAGCGGCCCGGAGAGTGGAGGAGAACCGCCAGACGGGTCGTCCTGGACGGGTTCTGGGGACTCGTCCGCGGAGCTCCCTGAAGCGGCCCGAGGTGCTTCAGGGGGATGGGCCGATGAGACCCCCGGAAGTGGACGGGCAGCCTCCTCCTCCGACGATGTCTCTGTCGGCGGCGGTGCTTTCTCAGGAGCGTGTTCTACCTCGGGGCGACGGTCGATGGTCGGAGACGATGGTTCAGAGCTGTGGAAAGTACATTTCATCCAGTTAAAGTTGGCACAATGAACATTTCCCCTGCCAGATTTAACAATAAATAAATATATATATATATATATATACATATATATATATATATATATATATATATATATATATATATATATATATATATATATATCTAGTTAAGAAACCAGAAGCCACTTACATTTTCGCGGGACCTTTCGTCTGAGGTTGGACAATATTGTCTGCGTCGTTGTTTGTCTCCACTGCCCAGTTCTTGATTCTGTCCTTGACCGCCCATCCCGCCCCGTTTGATTGGATAACCTCTGGCTCCTCCCTTTTGGGGGCGGCCTCAGGTCTCGACGACGTGTCAAACAGCCGAGTGATTCTGCCCTTCAAACTCTTCCCCCCCGTTCTGTCCTCCTCTTCCTCCGTCTCGCCGCTGGGCTCGATGACAGTCGGCTTGACTTTTTCGGGTTCCGCGGTGGGCGTCGGCAGTTTCCCCACGTGTTTGGCTCTGGTGGTTTGGGGGGGCTGGGGCGGGGTCTGAGGCTGGCCGCCCGATTCGAACCTCTTCGTCAGTTCCATGGAAAGGCGGTTCCTGCTCAGACCACGATGGGGTGCCGGCTCAGCTGGGGTCAGGGTCCACCGAGCTTCCTTGGACTCCGGGCTGAGAGGGGTCTTGGCGGGGCCATCGTCTTGCTCTTTCGATATGGCCTTGGACGCCTTGGGGCGCCTCAGGACCACCGCGGGCTGCTGGGCGTCGGCGGCCTCATCCTGGCGAGAGACGCTGATCAGAGGGGCGAGGGCGGCGTCCTCCTTTGAGGCACGGCCTTCGGCGAGCGTGGCGGGCATGCCGATGCCGCCGGTCTTCCCTTCTCCGGGCCGAGGTGCCGGCGCGGCGGCGGAGGAGGAATCCGGCGTGTCGCTCGGCCGCGGGGCGGAGGCCTCGGGTTCTCTCGCCGGCTTGGCGTCCGCGGTCGCCGGGCCGGATGGCGGCGGCGGCGACGCGGAGGGATCAGGCTCGGTCACGGGGAACATGTTCCGGATGGAGGCCGGCGCGGGCGACGGCGTGGGGGATTGGGGCGCGTGGATGGAGCGGAAGGTGGTGTTGCGCTGCAGGGCGAAGGGCTTGGGCGTGAGCAGGGGCTTGGGGCCCACCGACGGCCGGGCCCTCAGGGAGCCCCCGTAGGGGCCCTTCGGGTCCCCGTCCGGGAGCCCCGAGCCGGGCTGGCCCTCCACGCGAGAGGCCATGGCTTTGCTAGAGAGACGACCTGGTCGAGGGGGGACGGATGGCACAGAGGAGAGGGAGAGAGAGAGAGAGAGAGAGAGAGAGAGAGAGAGAGAGAGAGAGAGAGAGAGAGAGAGAGAGAGAGAGAGAGAGAGAGCACAGGTTAAAGCAGACATCGTTAGACGTAGAAGAGTGTCTTGATGGAGGACATCAGCGCATCGACGATACGAAGTAGGGAAATTCCACACCGCGAGGGAATATGTGTCATGAGACACAACAAAAAATCCAGAAGTGCAACTTCGAAAAAGTTTACTTTTTAGTTCAGATATTTTGATGTTTATATTTATTTATATCTGTCCCTGAAATAAACATTCCAATATCTGATGAAGACATTAAGATGAATAGACAACGGCTATCATTTTCTGCCTTCAAAGGGATTTTTGGCCTTGGTGAAAGGTATTCCCAGTGTAAAGCCAGGCATTATTTGGCTTTCTCTTGCCCTGAGACATATTCAGACAACTATGACTTTAGGTTTAATTTTTGAGGAAAAGTGAGCAGTCGTGTCCTGTTTCACAACCAGAACATGACAGGACTTGACGGGACAGGCAAGGTAACATGTTTTTATGTTTCTGTATTTCGGCAAGTGAAAGCGGACGACTATGTAATTACAGCGACCCTGTCAGTGTGATAAACAATAATAGGCCTTCGCCAAAAATATTTATACACTGAACAATTTATACCGTCTGGTTTTACCTGTGAGTGGTTTGTACAAACCGGTCAATCCACAGTCACACGACAATGTTCAATAATATTCAGCTATTTGCGTCATCAGCCACTTGGGAGTTTCTGTCGATACATCAATAACTCTCCACATTAGTAGAGGCCTATCTCAATCAGTCCTACGTTGCACAAAGAGAGGGTACTAATGGTGAGAGAACAGAGTGCATTTTGAAATGGTTATACATTGACACGTATTTATTAAGTAGGCCTATCAGTTTGGAGCTCATTGGAAAGGATCTCCTGCCAAGGATTCTATGACAGCAATCTACGCGGTCCTTGGAGCTTCTTTATCTGCACGTTTTAATCGTTTGCCTGCAGTGTCAAAGTTTCCCTTTGTACTATCAGGTCTACGTCGTTCTTCACTATGAGCCATTCCTTAATAACAAGGATCGCGCACGCTTTTTAAATGAATTCATCAACACATGCATGTTTTTGTGGGCCTTGAAGACATTTAGTGTTGAAACTGAACCACAAGGTAACCCAGCCCGCCTGCGGATGGAGATCACTTAATAAGTTACTGAGTGTG
>JAXIVH010000008.1:6940638-6989693 GCA_036785325.1 Urophycis tenuis
ACTCCGCTTATCTCCTCCTTTTGCTGTTTCTTCCCCAGCAACGAACAGCTGTCACTAGAGCTCGCCGGCCGCTTTCACCCAATCCTCATCCTGCTGTAACTATTGCAGTCAATCAATCGATCATCACATTGACACACTCTAAAACTCTCTCACACCCTGTGTGTGTGTGTGTGTGTGTGTGTGTGTATCTGTGTCTGTGTGTGTCTGTGTGTGTGTATGTGTGTGTGTGTGTGTGTGTGTGTGTGTGTGTGTGTGTGTGTGTGTGTCTGTGTGTGTGTGTGTGTGTGTGTGTGTGTGTGTGTGTGTGTGTGTGTGTGTGTGTCCACTGGGGCCTTATCACCAGCAGTAAATACAGACCACGAGGAACACAATGCATGTTGAGTCACCACCACGACCACCACCACCACAGTGCTGTCAGGCCAGACCACCGGCCAACAGCAGCTGTAACCAAGGCAGTGTTAGGGTTCATCATCGTAGCGCTGCAGTGTGTGTCGTGTGTCATATTTCCACGTGCCATGTCATATTTGCCCTTTTTTCATCCCGTTTTTGTCATGGTGTGGCTGGCTGCACACCACTTCAATGTTTTGAGTGCATCATTTGGAAGCAACACACGCAGAAATCGCCCGTGTGTGACGATTTTCCGTTGAATGAATTGCCTTTGTACTCTCGTCTTTGAACAAGGTTTCAGATCTGGCCTCAGGAACATTGGAAGATGTGTAGAGGATGAGAGAGGGAGGCAGAGATGGAGAGCAACAGAGAGAGGGAGCGAGAGAGAGAGAGAGAGAGAGCGAGAGAGAGAGGGAGAGAGAGAGAGAGAGAGAGAGCGAGAGAGAGAGGGAGAGAGAGAGAGTGAGAGAGAGAGAGGGGGGGGGGAGGGAGAGAGAGGGGGGGGGGGGGACAAGCGCTAAGGAATGAACAAGCACTGACATGTATCTCTCAAATCACTGCCAAAGGCTTAATTTCCTTCCTGTCATTTTCAATCGGCGCGCAGGCCAAGGCGAAGAGTCCGGGACTTTTATGGCGACTGACCGCCGGTGATTACGTCAGCAAAAAACAGATGGGGACAGCTGGCAGCCGTTCTGATAGAAGCACACAAGGACAAACAAGCCAGCGCACACACACACACACACACCACTCTTGTTTGGGAATCAACACTGTCAGACATGGCTTGCTTACAAAGTGCACCGCTCCTGAACCCACTCATCCCACCCAAGGCTATTCTGAATGAACCGTATTGTGTGGGCTAAGACGGGCTTACGAGGCTGAGGCGAGCACACTACCGGCGTAATGAAAGGCCTCCTACTTGTTCTGCTACCGCGGTGCCACGTCAAATACGATCAGTTGTGGAACAACGGGTTCCCCCCCCGTGAGCACAATGACTTCCAACGACACTGCTCCTGCTACTAGCTGGTGCTAACTCCTGCTCCCGATGCTGGGCTGGTTTTAACTGCTGCCATAGAGTGGGTGGTTTGGAGGTCAAGGTGAAGTTGAGGTGTTTGAGCTTAGTTATGATTTAGAATTGGCCATAATGGGTTGTTATCAGTCTCACATATCAGACGTTGTATTAATTTCTGCAGTCTGATGGGCGACAAGCTCAGATGTGGGTGATGGGGGGGGGTGGGGGGGGGGGGGGGCTTTTCACCTTTATTCGCTTCATATTTTGTTTCCGACCAATCACATCGTTGGAGGTGGGGACCCCAGCACTAACTAAAGTGCTGTGCAAACTAAAATGTCTGGACACCACCGTTCTTAAAGAAGGTATTTCAATCGACTCTGTGCAGACTGTGCACTCTAGAAATACACTTAAAATGAAAATAATCTCACTAAAGTCCCCTTCTGAGTAGAATATCGCCACGTCAAAACAGGAAACAAGGCTCTTTTAGTTTTTTTTGGTTTCCGGCGCAGGCTCTGTGGGGTATCCCCCCCAGAGGTCCTGGGGGGAGACATTAGTCATTAGTCATTAGTCATTGGTCGTTTGTCGTCATTATTGGTGAGGTTTGGGAGACACAGAGGCTGGCTGTGCTTGATGCGTTGGCAGTAGACAGGCTGGGCTCAGGGACGGTGGGAATGGGTCTCTGATGGACGGACCTCACCTTGCCATCCGTGGTCACGGCGGCGAAGACCGTGGAGGAGTACGGAGACCAGGCGACATCTCCGACGGCTGCGTTGAGGTCAAAGGTGAACATGGGAGTCCTGGAGAAGAAAAAAAAACAAAACAAAACACACCCACACAAGGAAACACATGAGAGTCTCCTTAAAGCCGCCTGTCATCGGAGCAACAGCCCAAGGAAGCGAAGCACGAAGACAAAACGTAGATATGTGTGGATACTCTGAGCTCGGCGAGTTCCCTGTATATATATATACACACACACACACACACACACAGCTGCATCTCCGCACACTTCAAATAACCACTCGTCTAGCTAGCGTTTGAAAAATGACACAACAGAATTCACAAAAGGTTGCATATCTGCCGCTCAGACTTTCAAACGTGCTGCTCCGCTCCGCTGAGCCCTTCAGTCAGGGAGTACGTGCTCCATCAGACTCCGGCGCCGCACTCTGATGAACTTTCCACGGGGGGCGATTGCTTTCCGCTTGGGCGCGCATGCATCCCCGGGAAGCCCGTCAGAGAGGGTGACACGCGTGATGGGAGCTGTGCTCGGCTTGCCACTCTTACCGCTGTTCTCAATCTGCTCACATCCCAACTGAGACTGTTAAAAACCTGTGGGGGGAATCTAGCCCGAAAAAAACCAAAACCCAAAAAAAAAAAAAACAGTTTCTGTGTACACAAAACGGAGACGGTTTTTTCAACTCTCTGCGTGTTGTTCTTGCCTGAGTCTGTCCTCTGTGTGTGTGTGTGTGTGTGTGTGTGTGTGTGTGTGTGTGTGTGTGGCGCGGCTTTTTGCCTGGGAATGTGGACCATCCCAATAGTGCGAGCGGTGCTATTCAGCCCTGGACATCAGAGCTGTGGTGTCGCCGGGCGGACAATACGCAGGGAGGGAGGGGGGGGGTGGGGGGTAGATCTGCACGCTGCAAACTGGGTCTTTGTGCTCGGACCGCCCTGTGATACGAGCCCTGTGAGCAAGATGAATGAATGCATTTTACCTAAGCGCCTTCGAAGCCTGTACTTACAGAGGTTCTTAAAATACTATTCACGTTGGTGAGTGTGTGTGTGTGTGTGTCTTTGTGCCTTACTGTGAGCGAGAGAAAGGGAACAACAGAGAGAGACAGAGAGAGGGAGATACACTGAAAAAAAAAAAACTTTTTTTTTCAAAGGGATTCAAAAACAGCGAATCGAAAAATGTTGACGGTTAGAAATGTAGCCCGCGTGTCTAGATCTGGCTTTAATTATATAATGCCATTATATAATTATATAAATACATACAGTATGTTGTTTCTACATTACTTCTGCCTACCAGTTAAAAAAAATACACAGACTTTTTCAACACCTCGACAACACCTTGATACATTTTCCATGAAGACTAACACAGACATTTTGTTTGCCAACACTTTCTCTGACCCAACCAGATCTGTCTGGTGAATTGGGCTTTTACTCTCCCTTCAAAGTGGATTAGTTGGTTAACAAGGTTACGTTGCCATTAGTATGATAAGTGCAGTTGGAGCCTGATACAGTATATACAACAAATGATACATTTGGAACAAACGCAGTGTACCTCCAGTCTCCTCTCCTGTGCTATGGAAGCTATGGAATGTGGAAGTGGATTAGTGTGAATCAAACGAGATTTGTATGCATGGGGGTCAACCATGAGCTATGATATGACGATCAGACCATAATAGTCCTTCAGTGAGCACGCTTTTTACGGGAAAATCACACTGGACCCACAACTTCTTTACAGAACTAGTTATTGGGAAGATTACTGTCAAATGGCTAAATATTGAAAGCTCTGTGAGTGGCCTGAATGGCTCAGTAAAGTCCAGCGCAATCCATTAACCATCCATTCTATTATGCACTCATGATCCATTCAGGGTCCGACTTGTAGTAAGGCATGGTGGACAGGGAATTCAATCCATCATATTTACTGGCCGTATAAATATAAACGATCCAACGGCACACACTGCGAGAAGCAGCAGCAAGCGTTCACGATGCATTTCTTTTGCGTCCTACATATTTCATGGAGTCAGAGCAACTCCATAAGCTGTGATGCAAAAAAAAAAAAATGACGGCTGCGTTTATGGCTGTGAACTGTACTTCTCATTGGTCTATTGTGCGATATAGGACGCATACAGTATACACTGACACTAAGCTATCTGCGGCTGGAGATAGCCTAGCCCATCGTGGCCCTGACCTGACGGTGTGATCCCAGATCTTGACCGTCCAGTCGGAGCTGCAGGACATGAACACCTTGGGGTGGAAGTGGTTCCACTTGACCGCGTCCACCGCCATGTTGTGGGCCTGGTAGGTCTCCAGGAACTGGCTGGAGTAGGCCTTGGAGCACTGGAGGACACACGGGTTAGAGGAAGTAAGAAACACAATAATAATCACAAGCACACGCTTGATAGTGCTGTGTCAACCAAGAACACAGAGTTTGTGTGTGCGTGTGTGTGTGTGCGTGTGTGTGCGTGTGTGTGTGCGTGCATGCATGTGTGTGTGTGTGTGTGTGTGTGTGTGTGTGTGTGTGTGTGTGTGTGTGCGAGGGGCAGGGTGCTAAGGCACTGGGATCAATCACAAGCTCGTAAATAACAAGGACTGTATCTGAAAAAAAAAAAAGTGGATTTGGATAAAGCCGTCAAACGCCAAACGACTAAATAGTAAATGTCATTGTTTATTTTCTACGCCAGAAGTGAGCATGTGTAAGTGCGAGCTTCTTCTGTTCACTGCCAGGAAAATGTGTGACTGCGTTGACAAATCTATTAAAAACACGCTCCCAGATCCTAGCACCGGCTTATGGTCGATTCCGAGCTCCTAAACCCCCCCCCCAATACAAGGATCACCACTAGAAAGGAAAACCAAAGAGAATCGACCGACCGAACCTGGCTCAGCCATAACCTCCTCAGTGGGGGGTGGGGAGGGGGGTGGTGGGGGGGTGGTGGTGGGGGTACGGATGTGCCTCTTAACGGTTTAATCACCCGCCTCCTCCTCCTCCAGCCCTCCTCTCTGCCCTCCCGTGAAAATGGGCGCGCTCGATGGCGGGCGGCAGGTGTTCGTTTGCGGAGACGAGGGAGAAAACCCCCCCCCCCCCCAAAAAAATCCGGATTTCGCTGGCATTTAGAGAAACTGCGGCGACAGAGACACGGGGTGGCCGCAGATTTAGATTGAGGAGATAAATCTGCTGAGCTGTCCGAGGGGCAGATAGCTTCTCCTGCCTGCGGGGGGACAGGTGTGCGCTGCTTTCCCCCCCCCCCCCCCCCGGCCGCAGACAGACTGGGGGTATTAGCCCCGCCCTCCACGCCACCCCCCCCCCCCCCCCCCCCCCCCCCCCCACCCATCCCCCACTGCCGCTGCCAGCTGCTGCTCTTCCCGAAGATAACACAACAAAAAGCCGCGCGTACACACAGAGGCATTGATTGACTCACTGTGTGTGTGTGTGTGTGTGTGTGTGTGTGTGTGTGTGTGTCTGTGTCTGTGTGTGTGTCTGTGTGTCTGCATGTGTGTGTGTGTGTGTGTGTGTGTGTGTGTGTGTGTGTGTGTGTGTGTCTGTGTGTGTGTGTGTCTGTCTGTGTCTGTGTGTGTGTGTGTCTGTGTCTGTGTGTCTGTGTGTGTGTGTGTGTGTGTGTGTGTGTGTGTGCCTGTCTGTGTGTGTGTGTGTCTGTGTTTGTAAAAAAACGGTCGTGGCCTCGTCTGGACGACTAAGACGCGGCGTCCATCGTCTCTCCGGAGACGATGGTCCCATCCTTTGGAGGCGGCCCTGGGCAACTCAAACGGCTCTCATCCACAGGCTGAGGGGAAGCGAGTGATGGAAACTCACACCTGCCAACGGCGGGGAGATTGGAGCGCCTGGCAGGTAGACGGGTACGGGGCGACATGTTTAAACCCTTTATCTGACTGGTGGGTTCTGCTACTCTGGCAGGCGGAATGATAAGATTGTAAAAGTACATTTTGGGCCCCCGAGTGAAACCAGAGAAGGCTAAAAGAATATCGGGAGCCTGTCTGAATATGTATTCATGAGTGTCATGCACAAATATGAACCAAATCAAGGAGAACCGACGGCCAGGCATGCTCATGTAATGCAATATGTAATATTAATTTGTGCATGAAACGGCACAGTCATTACAAATGTATATCAGTGTTTAGCCATGCCGTTAATGCACAGCTGAATTCACAATTTTCAAGCGACTGTAGCTATAATGACCCATGGTAAAAGATTAATTTGTCTCCATTGAGAATAAAGAGAGCAGTGTGCGTGATCGAAGAGAGAGAGTGAGAGAGAGAGAGAGAGAGAGAGTGAGAGAGAGAGAGATATGGCTGATCTTGCACACCCGCAAGTGCACACACACACACACACACACACACACACTCACTCACTCAAAGCGGGGGGGGGGATTTGTGTACCCCCCCCGTGTGCAAGCCCAGCAAGACGACTTCTGCACTTCACTGCACACAAAATGAACTTCCATTTTTCAAAGACCATAGCGGGAAGACAGGGGAAAGTTTCTGCAATGATCCCGATCTCCTTTCGGGGCAGTGGGGGGAGACAACTTAGTTTGAAGCTAACCCTCCGATGGCTGAAGCAGCAACATTTTGAAAAAGAGTTTAGACAAAATGTGGACTCGACAGAACCGGTTCTAATGCCATTATTAAGTTGCTTGGGCATACTGGGACACCGGGAGCTATGGATTCTGGGAAATAACCGAGTTACTTTGGATAGTTGCTTCATCCTAACGGCCACGGCAGAATAGCAAGCAGGGCTTTAAAATTGTTACCAAGTATTGCGCTCTCGGTGGCGTTTAGATGCTTTTCTTTGCTAAAATGCCACTCCGAGCATCACGGCACCTTATCGCTAAGCCGCCGCCGTGTCGCAGTGAAGCCTCCGGGCCACTCACCTTGTGGATTTTCCCCTCCTCAGTACCGACCAAGAAGAGGAAGTCAATCTTCTGATGGAAGTCGAAGGACGTGCCGCACGCTGCGAAACACATGTTGAACACATTGTTGAGCGGCAGACAGACTGGAACCGAGTGCTGCTCGGGGGGGCAATATCTGCACACAACACACGCGTCTTGGGGCTCCCGAGGCCGTACCGGGCTGCTGCTTGCCACACATGGGTGGGTGACATATGGCGAGCGAGCGGCACAACGGCTCAGCGACAGCAGTGAGACACGCGCCTCTCAAAACGTGGACGTCCGGTAGCTCAAAGCTTGGGACATTCAACATTCATTCCTCTGAGGCGCCTCCTTTCTGAGCCGGTGTCGATATAAGGTGGTTAGGTGTGAGTCACCAGCCCTCGCGTGATAAGATCATGTGTACCAGGGAAATTATCTGTGCTCACCACAGCCGAGGTGCGTTCTTTTCCAATAATGGGACTGCCCTGGAGCGGTCCATTCCACTTATATCACAGTTGCCAACAACAATTAGATATTAGCTGCTTTCATCTATAGCGATATTGTTTTGTTTTTTTATCGCCTTAATCAGCTGAAATTAAAATATTCCTCCGCGGTGCAATGATCTTATTGTTGTTTTCAGCCATCTGGTCGATGGCTGATGATGTTGATTATATATATATGTAAGTAATGCCCGGGCCTTGCCATTGGCAGCAGAACCTCGATTATTTTTCCAAATTAGTTTAAAAAAAACAAATAAAGTTCAAAGCAAAGCAGCCAAGCTCGTCGTGTTGAGAAACCTCCAGCAGTGTACCAAAGCCCAGCGTTCCTCTTCCTCCTCTGTACTGCTCTGTCCTGCCAAGCCGTAGCGTATAGAGTGCCCGTGCAACAGATTAGTGCCAGTATCTGGGGGGAGCATCCTCATTGCTAATGCCACCATCCACTCCACCGCCGACTGCCGCCTAATTGGCACGGATGGATCACGCTCCAGATTTTTAAGGGGGTCTCTCTGTGTTTTACGTCGTCCCACATTAGACCTACAACAACTGGCAAACACACGCAGAGATCACTCAGCGTTGTCCTGGCTTTGAGAATGTCTCCACGTGGACCACTTCCAAAGAAGTGACCCCAGACATGCGGGCGACGCTACGGTGCACTCAGAAGACCTCCCCCTTGGAGTTAATAAGGAGACACGGCGGGGGCGGGGTGGGGCAAGCGAGGTGGGAAAAACTCACCGACACTGGGCGTCTCCACCACCTCCGGGCACTCGGGGAGTGCCCCCTCCAAGGACAGTTTGATGACATCGCTGAAGACCAGCTCGTTCTGCGGGCACGGACATATGGACACGTCTCACGCCACGCACACGCACTCACACACACACACACGCATGCATGCACGTGCACACACACACACACGCATGCACACACACATGCACGCACGCACACAGACAAACACACACACGTCTCACGACACACACACACACGCGCGCGCGCGCACACGTCTCACGTCACGCACACACACGTGCACACACACACACGCAGGCAGGCACGCACACACACGCACGCACACAGACACACACATAGGCACGCACGCACACACACGCACGCGCGCACACACACACATGCACGCACGCACACAGACAAACACACACACGTCTCACGACACACACACACACACGCGCGCGCGCGCACACGTCTCACGTCACGCACACACACGTGCACACACACACACGCACACAGACACAGACATACACATAGGCACGCACGCACACACAGACACACATGTTCTCTTGATGTGGCGATGAGGAACAAACAAAGGTGAGAGAGAGACAGGAAGTGAGAGCAGACGGAGACGCGTGCTCCGCCCGTACCTTGATCAGGGTCCATGACACCACTCGCCCGTCGGATGAAACGGAGTAGAAGTTGTGGTTGTTGTCCATGTCGTCGCTCTGCCAGCGTACCTGACAGGGAGCAACAAACAAATAAATAAACAAACAAACAAACAAAACACCAGGTTTCAATCAGGACCGACGGGTCAAAGAAAGAATGTCTGACTGTTGCTAAGAGATGAGGACATTTGTTCAGAGAACATAATTTATATAAAGCATAGCATGTTTATTGAAAGACAAGGTATGGCAGTGTATTAACTGTGAATATGTAGAATATTTGTCCTTTTTTTCTGTCTGTGTGTGTGTGTCAACCTTTATTCAATGTTTTCCCTTGTAATTCCCTTAGTAAATGTCAATGTTTTGTCTATCTAAGCATGCTGTACATCCGACAATTTTCTTTTTGAATGGGCACAGCATAAAGACATGAATACGATTGTGCAACACAGATGTAACAGAAGAAGGCTCCTGGGTAAGATTAGAGATAACACCAGATGATAGATCACCCGGTCATGGGCCGCCGTCAACACCCGAGGAAAAACCCCCATGCTTTGGCGTACCTGTGTTTTGTAAGGATGTTTAGGCTGGCGGTTTTTCGACAGCACACTGCATAAGATGTGACTATGAATGAATCATTCCGGGTGGTGGGTGGTATGTAAATCAGGTGAGAAATTACAGTGATGTGGGCAGCCTTAAACAACACCATCAATCTACTGCAATCTGGTTTACACACGCACGCACGCACACAGACGTGTGCACACACACACGCACGCACACACACACACACACACACGC
This sequence comes from Urophycis tenuis, assembly GCA_036785325.1. Lineage (NCBI taxonomy): Eukaryota > Metazoa > Chordata > Actinopteri > Gadiformes > Phycidae > Urophycis > Urophycis tenuis. The sequence goes on from JAXIVH010000008.1 coordinate 6,950,315, forward strand.
ACGCACGCACGCACGAACACACACACACACACACACACACACACACACACACGCACACACACACACACACACACACACACACGCACACACTGTACAGAGGCATTCCTATCCCCACACCTGCCAGACAGGGTCGGTGTGTTTCCCTGACTTGGCAGTGCTCCTGTACGCGGGCTGTGCCGCTCCGCCCTCCTCCTCCCCCTCCTCCTCCTCCTTCAGGTTGAAGACGGCCACGCAGCCGTCGTAGAAGCCCACCGCCACCAGGTGGGAGAGGCGCTCGTGGATGTGCAGGCACATGATGCCGCTGGCGGTGGGGTAGATGTACTCGGGGCAGGTGGAGTTCTTCAGCGTGTAGAGCAGCAGCATGCCCTGCCCCTGCTTACTGAAGTCGTCTGGTGGGAGAGAAGGAGGAGGAGGAGAAGAGAGGAGAAGGGTGACCGCAGCGACATAAGACAAGAAGATGACAGAGACCAGATATTATGATGATGATGATGATGATTATTGTTGTTGTTGTTGTTGTTATTCTTCTTCTTCTTATCATCATCATCATCATCATCATCATCATCATCATCATTATTATTATTATTATTATTATTATTATTATTGTTATTATTATGGGGTTACATGAAGGTCACAACTGTGTTGTGGGGAATTTTGAACATTTCCCCCCTTGAAAAAATGTCGGGTGATCCTGAATGTAACTCACACGATCCCATTCCCACTGCAAACAGGTCCTGGTAATTCTTGTTCCTGTGGACCACGAGCCTGCCATTAATGTCCACGAATCCATTTGCTGACTTGTGCTAGTACGACGTAGAGTGGTGTGATAGTCGTGAGAGAACTGACCAGCAGAGGGCAGTAACCGACAGCCGTTTTGCTTTTTCATACTGGAACTTCCACAGAGGAAGAAGAGTTCCCTCCTGCTCTCTGAATTCGTCAGAGGCGTCCTCAAAGTACTTGAAGTCTGAAATGGGCATGACCGACAAAGATGAATTGCAACTACATGAAAGCCATGAGACAAACATAAAAGATCAAATATGTGCATTTTTATTATTGAATGATTGCAAACGAATACCTTGTGCTATGTCATCAAATGTGTTTTGGTTGACCATCCGTTCAAAGATCTTGCCCACTTTGACCACTTTGTTGATGTCATCGCTCTATGGAGAGAATTGTTTTTAAATCAATGTTAAAAATATTAATAACAAGTACATCATCAAATGCAAACCCATTCAGGGTGTATTCACTGTGGTGCCGCAGCAGATGAGCGTCAGCATCTTTACCATCTAAACCCAAACACATTCAGGTGGACTCACCATGAAGACGAGACGACACATTTACCTGAGTCTCTGTCATCATCTGCTTCTTCTTCGATTTGTCCTCTTCCTTTTTAACCGAAGAGCCTTTCTGTTTCTCCTTGTTCTTCTCTTGCTTCTGCAACTCCTCCATGTAAGCGTCGTATATCACCCACTGCCCCGTGGGTTGGAAGAGAATGATTCACTCCTTGTAACGCCTTCTTAACCTGACCTTCTCCTTACAGGTAGGACACCAAGGCATCACCTCTTACAATGCATGGATGTCACATTTTCTTTACTGTTACCTGATTGGCCGTAGCGGAGAAGTTGCATCTCGGAGGCGGTTCGGTCTGGCAACTTCTCTCCTATTGGTGGTTGATAATAAAACACCTGTTGTTCAGATGTTTGCAGAGGAATGCTAACGCATTTATACAATGACTATTTAATCTCCACCTTAAGGGGCTGGACAGCCTTCTGGGGACACGGTAGTATGTGGTTATAGGGCATGCATTTGACTTTGAGCCAAAAGGTTCTGGGTTCAAATCCCAATGTCCAACCCTATCCCTAAACAGGACACCCAAGCCCTGCTCGCTCATCACTGACATGTACCTCAAAAGACGACAGTGCTTATCTTACGAGCCACAGACGTATGAATAGAGACAGCTCACAGAGAGCCATTGTCAAAATACATGTAAATATCATGCTTACGTTCAATTGCTGTTAGGTATATTTAAAGTTACAGAAAGGAAAACGTCAACAGATGGACAGTTATTTTTGAAAAAGAGCATATAGCTATAGAGGTCATTCTCCATGCCAAGATGAAAAGAACTGTATTCCTCACTGAGAATGTTCTGGGTACAAACCCCAGTGTCCAACCCTATCTCTGAACAGGATGTCAAAGCCCTGCCCGCTCATCACTGACATGTACCTCAAAGGACGACAGTGCTTATCTCATGACCTAACGTTCATTGGTAAACACGTGTCGTCACATCAGCTGTGTGTGGCGAGTGTGCGATGCTGTTGCTCACCCTCAGGGGGTTATTCAGGGTCTGCGACGCCCGCTCGCTGAAGTTGAACTGGTTGGTGAGCTTCTGCTCCTTCTTGCCCGTCTTGGAGGCCACGCTGTCAGACCTGTCCTCCTCTCCTCCCTCCTCGGCTTCTCCTGCCTCCTCTGGAGGAGCGGCCTCCTCCTGTGTGAACACAGACGACGTGGACCGGCGGGGTTAAATCATCCTCCTCGCACGGTGCACTGACATTTAAGTGTGTTCACAAAGTTGTGGTTCAAAACTCACAGTTATGGGAGTCTCTGGTATTTCCTCGTCCGGTTCCTCTTCTTCTTCAGCCTCAGCTGCAGGTTTCTCTGGGAAACAATGTAACATGTCCTTTGATTTAAAACTTAAATATTGAAGACGTGTCGTTTAGTTGTATGTATACTTGGTATATTTCAAGACTGTATGTGCCTTGGCAAAAGGACAATAGTGCCACTTTGTGGCTGGAATTGTGTACTACACCACGAGACAAAAACAAACAGTATAATCTCTGGTGTTGGTAAATGCTGTCAGAGCAGAAACCCAAACTGAATTGCTACATGTAGCGAAGACAATATAACAGAATAGAAAACAACATGATATTTATAATATAAATTAAACAATTATGATTTTCCAATTTTGTTTGTATAATTCCTTCTCAATAAGGCTTAGGTGGACAGCGATGGCTAAATGAATGCGACCGGTCCCTGTATTCACCCTCAGTATGGCCCTGTCTGGCCTGCTGTCTGCGGGCCTCGTCAGAATCAACGTGGAGCAGGTTGCCCTCCAGGACGAAGTGAACGGCCATCTGATCAACTCCACTGATGGGCTTGTAGGAGCGCTCCTACAGAAGCACCGCAAGCCACAGACACATGAATAGAGAGAGAGAGCTCACAGAGAGCCATTGTCATGTAAATATCATGCTCACGTTCAACTGCTGTTTATTTAGAGTTACAGAAAGGAAAACGTCAACAGATGGACAGTTGTTTTCGATAAAGGGCATATAGCAATATAGGTCATTCTCCATGCCAATATTATTCCTCACTGAGAATGTAAGGAACAGTAAATGTAATCAAGGAACAGTAAAAGTAATCAATTTGTAACATCTATTGTTTAGATACTATGACTGTGATTCACATCATATTTCATTCCTTGCATCCCTATGAATATTGAAGCCTATGGAGCCTCAGAGGTTGTTACCTTGAAGCTGTAGCGCACAATATTTTGAGGCGCATGCGGGTTATTTGCAGTCAAAATCTTAGTGAATTCCTCCTTCAGCTCCTGTTGTGACCATGTTGGACCCACGGGGGACATTAAGAGGGAAGAATAAGACAAAGTGAAAGGAATTTGGGAATCAAAATAAAGTAGCCATGTCATACAAACATTAACAACCTGTAAACAAGCAGCATTTTATTCAAATTTATTTAATGTTTACTATGTTGTTGACCTGCCTGTGGACTACAGATGTGAATTAGCCTCTTGCCTGACTCTGACATATTGACATTTTTATATTTAAGTGTGGAGAAAAATGTGTACTGATGTGTCCCTGCAAATAAATATTTAACAAAATGAAATGAATGAATGTTCACTTGCAATGAATAGCCTAACCCTAACCCTAAAACCAAAAAATAGAACTAATAATTCTAAAATAATAATAATAATAATAATAATAATAATAATAATAATAATAATAAAAATAATGATGGTGATGATGATGACCATGCTCCTATTTGTTGTACGTCTTGGCACTTTAATCGCTTTTTGTAACTTGGCACTTGGCACAGTCACAGATGTTGTATACTAGAAATGGTTAACCTAGCAATTGAAATGCTTGAAACTTGTTCGTGACTTTCTTGCTGTATTAGCAGCAATGAAATGTTTCACCTTCTTATGACAAATGTACTCTTTGTAAGTCGCTTTGGATAAAAGCGTCTGCTAAATGCCCTAAATGTAAATGTAAATGATGACGACGATGAAGATGATGATGATGATGATGATAATAATAATAATAATAATAATAATAATAATAATAATAATAATAATAATAATAATAATAATAATAATAATAATAATAATAAACACTTTCAACACATTAAAGTGGCTTTCCTTGTTTGTGCAGCTGTATGAAACTCGCCCTGGGACCTCAACTTGTCCTCACCTCCTCAGTGAGCTCCAGCTGGTCTGGGGGCTTAATCAAAGCCTTTCCTTGGGCCCACTCGTCCCACCCATCCCCCTGGTCCACCCCGTCCTCTTCATCCTGCCAAACGAAGAGCAGTTTCATAGATGAGTGAGGGGACATTGTTTTTCCAGTCAGTTGGTGTTAGCAGTCTGCTGGTCAACTAGTAGTCGGTCAGTTGTGACCTACTGGGTCACTCTGCTGTGGCAGTAGGTCACTCTGCTGTGACCTACCTTTTTCTTACTGGCGGGTTTGGTAACCTTTTGGCCTGCACCTGCAGGCTTTTGCAATTGGACATTTGGCCCCTGAAAAAAACAAAACAACAATATATAGGGAGAGATATTTTCTCTCTGTCGGTTGACATTTTGGCTCCGTCAGGAGCTGTTAGTCACGTTTGATTTCGCTGAACCTAACTTACCTTCTTGGACTTTACAGTTGTTGGCACGGGCATGGCGTTAAAAATGTATAGCCACTATTCCCCGTTCATAAAAATATTGTAAAGAAAAAAAGTTTGAGTGGGTTCACTTCAAACGTACTGGCAGTCTAATGAGCTGTTCTCCAGCGCAGTGTGTACGTCCGTTACCATGTCGACTCGTCTCATGACCGACCGCCTGGGGCGGGATGCTCCAAATGAGCGTTATTGGCGAGAGGGAGGGCGGGACTTCCAGTCCCATGGGTTAACGGCTGTGGTTTAGGCCGAGAACGGAGAAAGGAAGAGTTATGATAGAGTGATAATCCTCTTCGTTAAAAAATGTGTCATGTATTGGTTTGTAAAAATGTTCGTCAGAGCTCCATATCTATTCTCATTGGCGTTGTTGTTCTTGTTATTCTTGTCATGTCCCTCCGGGCTGTTAACTGGCGTAAACAATTCACAGATAGTAAAATACCGGAAACTGAATTGCGGTGGACCGGGTTAACGCTAACAATACAGGATCCTCTCTCATACTAACTAAACATGACGCAGTACCACTATGCAGTGGCACCCGTTTTTAGTATTTCTTCTATATTGTAGTACTTATATGTCGTGTCATGAAGGAATCCGTTATTTATTTCGCGTTGTTTGTATACACCACTATCTAATACATGGAAATTATTATCTAAACATATGTAGTGCAACAATGGCTGTGGATGTACACACAATAATAACAGCATCGAAGGACTGTGTTATTTCACACTCAATCCAAATGCTTAAGCCTGCATTTACTTCCCTCATTCTGCTCGTTGTTGTCTTTCCACTGTATTGCTGTTATTCTAGCGTTAGAACGAGACCTCCTCTGTGACCAATCACAAAGGAGATCTTATTTCAATGTTGGAATAAGATCTCGTCCGTGATTGGTCACATCGATATTCTGTAACCCGGAAGTAGGGCGGTGCTGCTGTTGAGCTGTCGAGTCACCTCTGCCAGGTTGGAGGAAAACAAACTGTCTGGTATAATGCGAAATAACGGGAGATCCTGCACATCAAATCCAAACCAGGGCGTGTAGAAACCTTGTTTTGAAAACAGGTCCAACTTATCAGCAGTGCTTCGCGAAAATGATGGAGGAAATCGACCGGTTCCAAGTGCCTCCAGTCAACGGAGAGACGCAGCCTCTGGTGAGCAGACGAGACGTTTCCATCACATCATTTTCTCCGATGATATGAATGTGAATCATATCGTTTGGATGACATGGTTGGTCATGTGAGTTTCTGTTCCCTTATCTTACGTGTGAGAGACCGTCGAGAGCAGTTCTGCTGTGCTGTAGAGCAGCGACTGTACGGGCTGGCTGTATGTTACTGTCATTATGATGACGTTTGACTCGATTATTCACCTGCTCAGTGAAATACGGGGAGTGTAGCTGTATTGTCAAATCTTCTATGTGTCCATCTACAATTCTAGCTGCCTGTTCTCGACTACGGATCGGCATCTGGCAGAACGGTGACTGTGGTGATGAAATCCTTACTAGTTGGTTTCTGTCCCAGCCGAGACTGCGGACTATTGCCTTGGCGGCTGACCAGAGGACAGGCCTAGTACTATCTGAGCATGGTCACGTTGAATAGGTACATATGTGCTCACCAAAACACATGAGGCACGATCCCAAATGGTCTATTCTTTTCAGCATCATCTCAGTGACTATGGGTCAGTTGCATGTAGGCCTCTCCTCCATCCAGGCCCTGTTCTCCATCCTCCATCCTTCATCCTTCATCCCAAACAGCTGTCCCTCTCATGGTGTTGGCCCAAGGGCTGCTCGGTGCTTATCTCCGTGTCCAGGCTTGTTGAGGCAGGAGTCTCCGAGCAATGCAGGACATTTTTCTTCATGATGCAGGAGCATCTTGCTGTTTTAATCAGATTACTCCGGTTTCCTCTACGGTGTGCTAATGTGATGTTAGTTAGAGATGACTTTATTCTGAATTATTTACTTGAGGATGCTATTCAAAACATAATAGTACTAAAATCCACTCATTCCCCATCCTATTTGTTATGGTATTATCATTCTGGAAATATCGATCGGTGCTGTGTTTTCTTTCACTAATCATTAAATATGTTTTTGCTCTCAGTCTACATTGGTCAGGTGTAATCTGACAAGCCCTTTGTACTGACATAACTCGAACTGCAAATCTATTTGATGAAGGAAGTGGGCATGCACCAATGCTGGATAATCCTATTTGATGTCAAGGGAACAGATAATGGAACAAGTTCATGTTAGTACATGGAGGTGTGCCATTTTCCCGTGGATCCCTGTCCAATCCTGTTACTTGGCTTGTGTATTAAATTACATTAAATCAGTAAGTCATCAACAGTTTGATGCACACGCGATGATAAAGCACATGTCAACCACGCTGTGCGAGCTGGTTCTGAAATAAGATACACTTGTCTACTTGATGAGACAAGTGTACTACACACTCGTGTATTGGTGTAGTGTTATTGGAACACGACACAGTCAAGTGTGATAGCCTTGTAAGGTCACATTAATCGGATGGATATGGTTCGTGCTTGTGTGACAGTGGGATCGCCTTTTGTTTATATTCTAGCTCCTGTTGTCATTCCTATTGACAACGCATTAGTCCCTTGATGGTCCCCTGATCTCCATGATACCAGTCTCCTATTGGCCAGGGGCAATCTGTGATGTGTAATCCCACCAATCGGCTGCTGTCCACTGCGTCAGCAGCACAGTGCCTCTCCATCATAGTTGGTCGTAAAACAGCCCACCGTGTCGGCTGATGGAAGCGGACATACGGAGAGGTTGCTTCCTCAATCATTGTGTAACGTTGCGTGCGTGTGTGCACACACGCACACGAGCACGGGGATTTTGCATATATATATATATATATATATCTGTCTCTGTCTATATATATATTCTGTCTCTCTCTGTCTATATATGTATATATGGCCATGTGCTTAAGACAGTTGTTCTGATGTCCTGAAGGTCAGAGCTGATTGCAGATTCCCAATCAGTGTTTTTGGATCAGATGGAAGCAGTGCCCAGTCACCCAGGTGTCCCCTTTCAGAGCGAAGGATCGACGTAGCGATCCCTCCTCGCATCTTATGCAGTTATTGGGTTTACGAAACCTACGGCAACAGTGTCATCAGTTATTGTGAACCTGTCACTCCTCTGTCCTCCGGGCCAGCACAGAGAAGACGCAGGCCTGTTGTCCCCCTCCGCACATTATTTCATTGTTTTATATGAATGCACGTTTGACCATTTCTACTGCTATGATAAAATATTCCCTCGTCTCCAGCGCCGGCCACACGCCGTTGTCACGGGTCCCAGAAGCCCGTCACTAACCCACCAACAGCTCCCAGAATAGAGCCTCTATTGCTTTTGATATTTCCTGTTAAAGGACGCCGGTGGATCCCTTGTTGATGACCTCATTGATGCCGAATCCCCTTTTCATCATTCGGCGGCGCGGGCTCTGATAAAAGCTCCCGTGGCTGTTGTTCTCCAAACGGACCCAAAACCTCCGCCTGCAGTGCGTGTGTGTGTGTGGGGGGGGGGAGCAGCAGGGAAGAAGAGCGATTTGCGTTGCGCCGTATGCCTAATGATCCAAGGGAAGTGCCTATCTGTCACCGGCGCCATGAAAGGCTCCACGTCTGGAGGGGAGGCTCTTTCAGGGAGACCCCCCCCCACCGCGTGCACCTCCTCTCTCCGGCTCTCCTCCTCTCGAGGTCCCCCCCATCGTCTCCTCGCCGGCTCCCATTTGTTGTCTGAGTGCGTGGAGCGGGGGGCCGCGCCGTGTGATGCCTCTGTTGTTGTTGTTGTTGTGTTCACTGGATCGGGCGGCGGCGCCCGTAGCCGCCACGCAATCTCCCGATCATCTCTGGGAAGAGTATGGATCGAAATGGTCGCCGGCGGCTCTGATGACTCTGGTGTCACGACGTCATCACAAGCCACGGCGGGGCATGCCGGTCGCTGCTCTTTTCGCAGCGGGCCGCTGTTGTTCGGATGGATGAATGAATGAATGCGTGAAAGGAAATTAGATTCGACGCACAGTTCTCTGTTGGTTATTATTTGTAATTACTGTAATTGCTCGACACGTTCATTTGCCATCAGGGCCCTGTGTGATTTGGTTTTATTTGGTGTATGCCGTCATTCTGTCTGACGTTGGCAGCAAAAACAGATTTTAGGTCCATATCTGCATCTTAAGCCTCTGTCTAATCCTCCGAACAATATTTTGCTTTTCGAGTGATTAATGACATTGCCTTTAAAAGAATTGTGTTGATTACAAACGATGAATCTCTGTAGCCTGTCTCAGTCTAATTTGTGCCGTCTGGATGTTCTCTGAATAAATTAGTGGTTCATGTTTTAAGCCGCGGCGTCACAGCCGTGTCATGGAGTGCCTTTGTTGCCTTTTTCTCTTCTGGGACCCCAGCGTCTGATTTATCCCAGTGAATGCAGGCTAATTGTGAGGCTGCGCCTGGAAGCCTTTTCCCCATGTGGCCCTGTGGAGTCCTCCCCGTGTGCAACAAGAGCCGGCCTGTGGGCTAAACATAATGCGGGCCTCTGTTGGTGGAGCAGGCCGAGGCCCAGGCCAACGTAGCCCCAGACCCAGCGCCCTGTACGTCAGGAAACCTCCCTTTCAACAGAACCCCCCTCTGTTCTCCCACGACCTCGCCCCTCTTGTGTTGTCAGCGCGGGATGAGAGGCCGGTGAACCCTCCTCTCTCTCTCTCTCTGGGCTCTCTGGGTCTGCCGACCCCTGGCAGCCGCGGTGGCTTACTATAGTCCTTCTGGGGAGAGGGATGCTAGCAGGGCTTCAATAGAGGCTCCCGCTACACGCTGTGTTCAGGGTTGAATAGGGTTCAACCTTGAATAGACCATAACCTGCAAATGCCGTTGCCATTACTCCCGTTAAGGATGTAAGTGAACATTGATGGAATAAAATGGAATGTCATCTATGAATGTATACTATGTCGGCGGCATGAAGTTATACTATGGTATGGCTTGTTACAAACAGGTCATGTTTAATCAGAGCTGCTGAGCATTCCTGTCACACTCTGTTTTTCTTTCAGGACCCTGCAGCATCTTCCACCTCAGAGGCAGACTCTGACACCAGGGAGGGAGAGACGGTGGCCATGAACTACAAGCCTTCGCCACTGCAAGTTCAAATAGGTACTACAACCCCCACAATGCATAAATCATACCTCAGAGAGTGTCAAGGCTAGTAAAGAGTTTGTGCCTCTCGCCTTATTAGAAGGACACAGTTGGTAATGCAGTTTTAAAATCATATTTTGTATATAAGGTGGTGCGGGTACATGTGGTTTGGTGTATTCCAGCAAGTCATGTATAAAAAATAACTGTTTGTTGTAAATGCTAAATATTTAATGGTGAATATATCATATTCGACCTGCTAGCTGGAAATCTGGGGGTCCATTTGACTATTAAAAGCAGCAAACGCATATTACGAAAACAGACAAATTCAATGACTATCGATCCACATGCTCATGCAGTCCACCATCTTGAGTGGCTCGATCAATAGTGAGTTGTTCAGCTCAGTTTGAGCCGAGGCTCTTTCTGTGCTAGCCTGTTAGATTAAAACACCCAGAGTGGACAGGTTGAAGTTAAGTCATTGTTTAGAAGACGGACTCACACGTTTTCCTCACCCAGTCTTTAGCCCTCTTTTATATCGGTGCCTGGACTGGATTAAGTCATGTCAGCAATAAGATGCATTAATATAAAGCACGGTGGCATGCCGCATTGGGGAGACATTACAGTAGAGAAGTCCCAGGTAAACTGGTTTGCATTGATTGTCGTGCAATATGGCCATTCATACAAGCACTATACATACTCAATATGTCTGCTTTGTCAGGAAAGTGGGCAGGATAGCCTAGTGCAGTGGTTCCCAAACTTTTTGTGCCCAAGGCACACCAAAGGACAAGTAAAAATCTCAAGGCACACCTATTGTGCAAAATAGCATTTATATCACGTATTATTACTCATATAATTTAAAATATCTGTAAATGTGCATTGTTATTTTATTAATGCCAAAGAAATTGTGACAAAGACTCATTACTCATGAAATATTTATTAACAAAATATTTCAAAAATGTATTCGAAACTTTATCAAATTAGGCTTCATCAACGCAGCAACACAAAAAAAGATAAATGAAGAAAAATGAGGCAAGAATTAAAAGAAATGTTTTTAGGTATATAGCTTGCCTCTCTCTGTATTATGAATTGAGTCCATACAAAGTATTGATAAACTAAATTAAATAATAATTATTTTTGTGTAGTTGTATATTGCAATAATAATGTATGTTTGTCACAAAATCCCACGGCACACCTGGAGTTGCCTCACGGCACACCGTTTGTGAGCCAATAGCCTAGTGGTTAGGATGTTCCCATTCCCATGCGAAATGCAACGGGTTCAATTCCCAATTGGACGCAGCCTACCAGTATCCTTGAGCAAGAGGCGTCACCCTAGCCCCCGGTTAGGGTTAGGACTTTGTAATTTATAATTTCCATTTTCCAATTTTGTAAAACAACTGCAAGGAAAAAAATAAGGAACTGCAAGAGCAGTGGGGAGGCTCTTGGGATATCGCGTGGGGTGTTAACCGACGATGTCATATCCTGTGGCTGCTCAGAGAAACAGAGGGATCTGGCCAGGAAGGGCTCCGTGAAGAACGGCACGATGGGAAGCCCCGTGAACCAGCAGCCCAAGAAGAACGCCAGGACAAGGTAAAGACTGGGGCCCTGTGTCTACCACTGCGCAGCCAACGCACTGCCACACCACAGCAGGACAGAACTTTGAGAAGGCTCAGATGCAAAAGCTGCTCCACAACACCGGAGGCCCTCATTATTATTTTTCCGCCAACCCACCTGGGAAGCCGTCTCCTTCCTGATGTAATCACAGCACACACGCGGCGGGCGCCACTCTTTCACAAGGCTCAGGATTTCTGAGTGTAAACAATAATTGGGATTCTGTTGTGATTGCTGGACGAGTGGGGACGCGAAAGGCAGCCCTGCAATGGTGGGCCTTTTAAAGAAGGGAGGATTAGCTGCCCCCACACAGGCTAGGGGTCAGCAGATTAACGCCAATTTCCTGTGTGAGCCGGTGTTTCCCTCTATGATGGCTAGTAGTTATGGGGCGGCAGTCGCTCGGTAGGTAGAGCTCAGTAGATAGAGCGGGTGGACAGGGCGGTTCGATCCCCTTGATCCCCTCTCCTCCTCCAACTGTCCACATGTCGAACCCCACAAATGTACTGATTGTAAGTGGCTTTGGACAAAAGCGTCTGCTAAATGCCCCCTTTACCCTTAGTTATGGAGCAGGTCTCCTTAACTATTTCTTTCACGGTTGTGTGATGGTGCCTGTGAAGCAAAAAATGCATTCATGATGATGTCCTTGTTGTTGTTGTTGTTTTCTTTTCCTGTCCGTTCTTCAGACTGGTGGTTCCAAACAAAGGCTACTCGTCCTTAGACCAGAGTCCGGACGAGAAGCCCCTGGTGGCCCTGGACACTGACAGGTAACAGCTTTCTGTTTGTCCTCCTCACTCTTGTATTTTCACCCCCCCCATCTCTTGACACATTTACGGTAAAAATGTATGCTGAAGGTACGAACTGCGTTTGGTATCATTCCACGGCAGATTCTGATGGTTTTTTTTTTGAAAGGGAACATACAGTGCATGCGTGTTTTGTCGACGCCCTGTCGTGTAACTTGAAACACAACGTCTTCATCATGGCTGCGGTGCACTGGGGGGTGTGTGGAATCACGATTTCCTCTCCTGAAGGACGAGGCCCCTCCGATTATCACGAGACATGATTGGATTTGGACAGCCAATCATCTCTGAGACCTCCCCCCACCCCCACCCCCACCCCCCCCCATTTGGCCCTGACCCACTGTGACAGTGCTTCTGGCACCGTCTTAAGCCCCCCGGGAGCGTTGTACTGCTCAGGGCGTCTCACTCGCGTGGAATAAGCCCTGGCTGAACAAGCTGGGAGATTACATCACTTTGTATTACATCATGCACTGGCATGCTCGCCGGTGCACAATGAACGGCACAGTGGCGTGTCACTTTAAAAAAAAGAAAGATACTCACTCGATTCAATTACACTGTTTACACTGGGCACGTGATTAGTCCGGGTTGGTGATCCGGATTGACGCACCGCAATTGAGCCTGTCGTGACGGCGGGGGGGCTGTGTGTGTGTGTGTGTGTTATCGGGGAGACGGAGCTAAAAGTGGCTGTTGTGGTTCATTTGTGAATGCGGTTTGCGTGTCTGAATACATCTTTTGTTTTTTGTTGTTTTTTTTATGCTACCAATCATCTCAAAAAAGGTTTCCAAAATGTCTGTTTAATGAATCGTTTCAAAATGCCTGCTGCTTCACTTTTTTAATTGCAACAGGAAGCTATCAAAATAATTACGTTGGGGATGTATTTATTAGAAATGGCTTTGTTTTTATTTCTTTTACGTTTCCATTCCTTCCACTGGATAGTCCAATATGTAACTTAATAACACTTATAATCCTCTTCTCCAGCGACGACGACTTTGACATGTCCAGATACTCGTCATCGGGATACTCCTCAGCCGAGGTGAGATGTCTGAGGGACCAGGTACCTATAAACACACTATGGTCTATAATAAACACCACCCTGCCCAACCACGTCATCACCTCCCATCACCTCGTCCCATACCCACGCCAGACTGCCAGCCACCCACCCACCCCTCGACCTGGGGTCTGGGGGGGCCAAGCCTCGCCTAAGGTCCATATAGAGAACCGGGCCTGCTGTACCACCTGTGTGTCCTTCCCTTTTTAGTCTTCCCTTTGGTCTTCATTGTGGATTGTGTGTGTCGCCATGTTCCTCCATCAAGCATCCCTTTTTGTTGTAATGCATGCTTTTCACAATGGTGAAAAGCATGCGCTATCGTGACAGCATACTCATTTGGTGCCATAGGAGTGACAGTGTGATGATGGGTGTGGTCAAAAGCCACGCCACGCCTGATTGGCTACGCTGCACAGCCAATAGGAAACTTCCACTCTGGAAAAGCTCGTTCAAGTTCAAGTCGTTTATTATCAGATGTAACAGCGTCACTTCCAGTTACACTGGACAGTTAGATGTTCTGGACAAGGTCTGTTCCAACTGGGTAGGAACATCAAAGAACAATAAAATGGAATAGAATAAAAGTATCAAGGAACAAAATAAAAGTAGCAACGGAGCGTTGTTAGAAGTGGCAGACTTAATCTTCCAGAGACCAAACGGTCCATTTTCATACTGGGGTGACAAAGTGATTTGGGGGGGGGTCTACTTCCCCTTTAATACATACATGAAGGGTCCTCTGAATGATGAGTCAGCGCTGGCTTTGGAAACGAACCTCTGCTGACGTCCTGTGTTGGTTCTTTTTTGTCTTTTTGTCTTTTTTGTGTTTGACGCGTGCAGCAGATCAACCAGGACCTGAACATCCAGCTGCTGAAGGACGGCTACCGTCTGGACGAGATCCCCGATGATGAGGACCTGGACCTGATCCCGCCCAAAGCCGTCAACCCCACCTGCATCTGCTGCCAGTCGGCTCCCTCCACGGCCTGTCAGATCCAGTAGCAAACGCCACACCCCCCCCCCCCCCAACCGCCCCCCCCACCCACCCACCCACCCACCCCACCCAAACCCCACCCACCCACCGCGCTGAAGTCAGTTAACCACCAGGGCGACACCATGGCTGGTTACTTTGGAGAAAAAAAAAATTAGCTGGCCTTCGGCGAAATAGTTAGTGAATCTTAAAAAAGAAACGAAAAGAAATTATAATCTCAAGAGAAAGGGTTGAGTTGTACATTAGCTGTGAACGCGCTCTCCTCCTATGGTAGGACCCCGTGCGTCTTTCTCTCCCTGGTGTACTCAGAGGGGACTGCGAAACTGAAAAATAATCCTCCTTTTTTTTTTGGTTTCTCCTCTGTTGACTCTTTCATTTTCCTCCTTTTAATGAACTGTGTGGAAGGGCAAAAGGGGCCAGACGTTGTCGGAAATAGAAAGGGAAGCCGTGGGATCAGACCAGACCAAAGGGGGCAGCGCACCAGACATTCACTCTGCGCCCAGTGACGACTCGTGTCACGTGTGGGTTTTAAGGGTCTCGGAAAGGAAAGGCGACGGCCATTGGTGTAGTTCTTTCCCCCCCCCCCCCCCCCCCCCCCACCCTGCTCTTGATTCGCCCTTCCCATCACTTTGTGTTGTCTTCCTGTTTATGAATGACTATAGGAAGTGTGTGTGTGTGTGTGTGTGCGCGCGTGTGTGTGTGTGTGTGTGTATGAAAGATTGTACAGGAACTGTAAAAAACAAAAAAACAAAAAAAAAAACAAACAAAACAATGCTAATGCTTATAATTACACCTGTTAATGGAGTCGTTGAATTGCCAGTCGCTACAACAGTTGAGTAATGTAGCTAAAAACAGTCAGCTGTTATAGTGACGTCATAACTACTTAAATAGGTCAAATTCTGAATCGATTTTAACTTTAGGTATTTTACCAAGAACAGAGAAAAAAAAAATAACCGAGGGAGAAAGCATAAGACCGTTCTGCATGTTGCTCGTGGCTCGTGTACAGCCCATGCCGGTGATTATCAGCCTCCAGCTACAACACACTTTAGTGCCAAGTAGTTACGTTGGTCGCACTTTCATACATCCATACAGTATTACCTTCACTTTTGCTGCAATGTCCTTAGGTGGAAAAGAAGGAACTTGACGCTGTTTTAGATTTTAATGGCAGAATACACAAGTTAACTCTATTTTTATTCCCTTGTCTTTTACTTGGAGAGCAAGTAAAGTACTGGGATACCAAAAGGGAGAAGACTTTTTTTTTTTGGTTGCGGGCCACGTCAAAATCACAGAGCCACTTTGTTTGGGCGAGATGGTGATCTGTCTGCCAGAATACATGTGAGCTGAAGAAAATTATGTCGCCCATTTTGGTTGCTTCACAGTGTTTGCAAAAGACGTGCAGTAATGGCGGCCATCTTCCCCAAAGCCAGGTAACGAAATGGGGTAGTGTAAGGAGGAAACGGGGAACATGTGACCCCCGCGGGCATCATTGGAACCCCGATATCCTTCTGAAGGGGACTGAATATTGAGAGAGAGCGAGGGCTGGCGTTAGCTGGTGGTGTCGTGCGATGCTGAGATGGCTACCAACGCTGTGCACCACGACTCTCCATTTATTACGTTCTATCAAAAGTCTCTTCTTTTCCCTTTCTCCTTTTTTTTTTTTGGTTTTTGTGTTAGTATTTTTGTGTTGTATGTGTCCACATTTGCACATCACCTTTTTTTAAAACCGTGTGTTCAGGTTCGTCGGATTCAGAAGCGACGTTGGTTGTTTTTGTCGGACAGAAACTGGACCCGTGATGTAAAAAAAAACTACACGTAGAGTATGTAGCACCCCGCTGGGGTACAGCCGTCGTTTTCCCCCTGGAGCCCCTGAATAACCGTGCATGGAAGGGAAGCGGTTCAGTGTTTTTTAGACGCCCCTCGCTGGGCTCCTCGGGTTACTGTAGAACCAGCGGCGCGCTATGATTTCCAATAGAAGCAATTTAATATATTGTTTAGGGATATATTGACTACACTGAAAGTTTTACATGATGGTGTTTTTTTTTAATTTTTTAAAATTTTATTTTATTGTATGTGCCATTGCATTTCTGTTTGGTTGATAAGTACGTGCTGTTGTTTTGATGATCCTAAGTATTAGATTTATAGTTTGGTGGATTTGAAAAATGTACACTAGCCGGGATCTGCTCTTCATTCTGGACGCGGAGGGGGGCAACCCCCAGCGAAGGCTGGTGGGCCGCGGCGACTCGACCGTGCTCCTGACGGAGCGGCTTGTGGCCCTTCAAGTCGCTGCTCTCTGTCTGTATATTTGTGTGTGTGTGCGCGGGGGCCGTGGCTGGTTTCCGAGCGCTGGATCAGAGGACGTTGCGACTGAGCAGCACCATCACGGGTATATTGAAGTGAAATCGAACCGTATTGTAGACTTCGACAATTCCGTGCTTTTTCAAACATTCATTTCAAATGGCTTTTAACTGAGATGTTACACATGAGTAGTTTGGATTTCAGATTTTTGTCCCCCCCCCCCCCCCCCCCCCCCCCTCCCCCCCACCACCACCACCACCACCAAAATGCACAGCAAATCTCCCCGTTGCCACAAAAGTGTTCCACACGTACACTGAGGGAAGTGTTCCTAATACCAAGTTTACAAAACCTAATGTATTGCCTGAAAAAAAGTGTGGATGTTTGGACCGGGCAAATATAATAGTACAGCTGTTTTGCTTGATTATAAATGTGTTCCGCAGTGAGCATACATTTGACCAGTCACCGTCTCTTGGCTCATCTCAGCTGAAAGAAAAGTCGCCTACAAGCTTTTCACTACAGGACTCAACATGGCGATCATTCTAAAAGAATCTGACGTTCACATCTAGGTGCTACCTATGCTTGTATGAGTTGCACAGCTGCAACTACAAACCCGATTGAATTCATCGGGGTAAAGACTACCGTACTACGACAGTACATCGCTAGGCAGCCTTTAGCCGCGGCTAGCGCGCTACCATTCAGGAGCGGCCATCTTGTGTTTTTGTTAGCGCCATGCCAACTCAAAGATGCACTACTTTCAGCCATTGGTGTGCAGACTGTGGTGTTGCTCACTGTTCACTTCAGTAGCTCCTGCCTTAAGTGACGCGTTGTAACAGAGGGATATTTTATCAGCAGTTGTACATGTTTTATTTATTTTAAGTATGGGGAAACTATTCGTTTTAACATAGAGATGCTTTTAATTTGCCAGATGCTTATTGTTATGATTGTATAGACAAATGTGAACTGATTCCATTTGGTATTTAACAGTGTTAATGTTCGATGTAGTGTAACATATCGAAAAATAAATATCAAATATCTGGAGTCTGGCATTCCCTCATTGTCTTTTGATAATTTGTTGGTATTCTGGACTTGTATGCTGTGTGAGTTAATTCATTACTTGAGTTACCTATTCTTTGATTGACCACTTTTTTCATCTGCATGTATGCTGCATGTAGGTGTTAAAATGAGTTTGTTGTACCATAGGCAATATGAGAAGTTACAACTTTATACTAGGAGTGCTGATCATTCTCTTGGGGGTGGGGGGGGGGGGGGATTACCTGCAGAACAGAATGAGTGACATCACAAGATTGGCCCAAGAAGTGGGCGGAGCTTGATGAGATATTGATCAGTGTGTGTATGTGTGCATGTTTAATCTATGTGTGTGTGTGTGTGTGTGTGTGTGTGTGGCTGAGACTGAGGAAGAGAGGGGGTGTAGTGTGATTAGCCCGGCCTGATCCCTTCAGAGCAGATGGTAGATGGTGGCTTACCTCGCTGTCCACAGGCTTTGGGGAAGCGTCGAGTAGCGACTCACGTCGATGAAGAACAAAGTTGTAACAACAACTGACCCTGAAGGATCCCATCTACCAGCCGGACGGGTGAGTCGCTGTTCAGTGTTGTTTGGTGGCTCAACTTTTGGGGATGATTTGAAACTGGGCGGTGACGTGTCTTCAAAGCTGTTGAGGACATCCAGGGCCGACCATGTGAGAGACGATGCACTCCTTCATAGCCTTACCATTGACACAATCCCAGATGCTGATGGTGGGGACTTCTTCAATGTCCATGGTTAATCTAAAATTGTGCCCACAAAGCAGAACAAGGAATATTTTTATGTATGTTCCCACTCCACAAAGCCGACCTACAATGGTCTCTTTCAAACAAAAATCTCTCTCGCTCTCTCTCTCTGTCTCTATCTGTCTCTATCTGTCTGTCTGTCTGTCTGTCTGTCTCTCTAATATGTGCATGGTCGGCTCTGTTTCATATTTAACTTTGATATTCAAACATGAAATGGCACTGGATAAGACAACACTCACCATGTTTCTCCTGACACTGCGCCACATCCATTCCCATGCGTCTGATCCTCCGCAGCCCTCCCTGTGTGACGACGCGCCGGGATCCAGGCTCCGCGGGGCCGACATGTTGCCCGGACGATGGACGCTCTCCTCCGCCCTGCTGCTGCTGCTGCTGCTGCTCTGCGTGCAGCCGTCCAACGCCTCGGTGCTGACCGCCGCCTCGTCCTACGAGTTCACAGCCTACAGGATGCAGCAGTACCAGCTGGGGCAGCAGAGGCACGGTAGGACCACCACTGAGCCCCCCCCCCCCCCCCCCCCCACACACACACACACACACACACACACACACACACCCGCAGGGCGGTGTGGCTTGTCTTGTGTTTGGTACCACCAGAGTCACTTTTGACAGTCAGCTAGTCAAAAGTGTAAAAGGAAAGTCAGGCAATAACTGCTGGAGGTTTACCCTGTAGTTGCATTGTTTGTGATTGTTCTTGAACTCAAAGGATAAACTCAATGATCACTTTTGGGGTAAAAACGGTTTGAATTGTTTTTTGTTGTTGTTGTTATTCTTCTTTAAAGGCATATAAGGAATTGGAATATGTTGTTCACTTGCTCAGAGTTTACCTGAACCCTGCATAACATCCATCCTCTTAAAAAAATATATATATACTGTATGTAAAATTGTACGTCTTGACTTTAATCGCTCTTTGTAACTTGGCACTTAGTCAGAGATGTGGTGTACTCGCAATGGTTAACCTAGCAATTGAAATGCTTGAAACTTGTTCTGGTATTAGCAGCAATGAAATGTTAAATGTGAAATGTTTCACCTTCTATGTACTCTTTGTGAGTCGCTTTGGATAAAAGCGTCTGCTGAATGTAAATGTCAATGAATATTTTCCTCTGTTGGGACACTCCTCCCCTAGCGTCTTCCCTCTGCCTCCCTCAGGTTGTCGAGGGGCCATCGTGGTGGCAGAGGCTCGCTCCGCGGATGAGTCGGTGCTGACCAGACGCTGTGTCATCATGAAGGTCTCAGACCTGACCACCGAGAAGTACCTGGAGGCCCAGCGGCAGAACGCCGCCGCCGTCTTCATCCTGCTCCCCCAGAACACCTCCACCCTTCCCCTGGACGTGGTCCAGGTGAGGTGCTCTCAAGCGGCCAACCTGCTGCACCACCACCACCACCACCAGGTGTTCTGGGTGGAGGCGGCAGACTATTCTGAGACGTGAAACGCATGCGGCGACACATTTATTTTTGGGTAGAACCATATAAAACTTTTTTTTTTTTTGCTCCCTGTCTAATAAACATTTTACTGTTGAGCATTTTCTGAAGTGCTTATTTCGTGCGGCCATCAATAACAATAATCAGTATGTTCAGTAGCACAGACTGAGGGGAAGACGGCTATAAATAGGCTTGGTGAGACATTTATAGCAAACAACTTGTTAACACTGCGTCCCCGCTCATGTGATCCATTCCGCTCCATCAGTCCTTCATGGTGAGTGAGAGCGAGGTGCTGCTGAGGGAGACTCTCATCCCTGTGTACGTGGTGCCGGAGGACCCGCAGCTGCTCTGCATGTACGAGGAAGTCAAACAGGCCGCAGCCAGCAGGACCTCCTCCATCTTTGTCCGAGGTGAGAGGCACCACCACCACCGGATGAATGATGACGGGTGGTTGGGAGATCTGGATGCATGGTGAATTGAGTGAATGGGTGGCGCACATGTATGGATGAGTGGATGCTTGTATACAGTAAATGGAGGGATGGTTAATTGAAAATGTGAACAGGAAGAGTTTGCACTGATTTCCTCAGGATTAAAGTGGATCAACACACATAGTGTACTATCATTACAAAGGCATATTTGCCTCAATAGTATATCAATATTACATTATATATATTATATATATTATATTACATTATATAAAAACAAAGTGGAAGTGGATCAACACACATAGTGTATTATCATTACAAAGGCATATTTGCCTCAGTATTATATCAATATTACATTATATATATATTATATTACATTATATAAAAACAACTAACAGGGCAAATAGGGAGATAGGAGATCGACATTAACACATACAAACAGTAGTGAGATGGGTACAGTGAGTGTTTTCCACCATGATGCTTCATGCGTTCCACCGCGATGTTCTGTGCGTTCCACCGCGATGCTCCGTGTGTTCCACCGCGATGCTCCGTGTGTGTTCCCAGTCCTACGCAGCATGGTCACCGCCATGGGCTTTCAGATCCTGGTGGGCACCAACAACCCCATCAAGCCCGTCACAGACAACACCTTGGTCACGCTGGAGGTGAGCGAGGAGCCCATCGTCGCGCCCCAACGCCGCGATGATGATGATGGATGGATAGATGATGATCTTGATATTGAGTCTGTTCTTCTGTGGTGTCGTCTCAGGGTGTGCTTCCCGGTGCGGGCGTGGAGCCGCCCACCATCATCATCACCGCCCACTATGACTCCTACGGACTGGCCCCTGTGAGTCCATAACCTTCATCGTTCAGCCCCCCAATACGCCCAATACAGCAAATACTCGCTGTTGTTGGAAGAGTCTGAATGTTAAATGATCCACCGCGTTGGCGCACACAACAGAAACGTACTGCTTGTTGAGGTGTTAAATGATAGGTGGTCCATTGATTTCCTGATGAATGATTTAAGCGCCCCTGTGGCTGCATTTACACGAATACAACGGCGGTTCTTGTGCGACGGCTTGTGTATGAATGCACCGGCCTGTGTGTGACCGCATGCAGTGGCTGTCCCATGGAGCCGACTCAAACGGCAGCGGCGTGACCATTCTGCTGGAGCTGGCCCGACTCTTCCAGAAGCTGTACAGCAGCTCAAGCACCAGGCCGCAGTAAGATACAAGGGGAATTGACAGTGTCTTTGTAATGCGATTGTAATCCATCTCCACCCAAGTGCAACGTATTGAAAGACACAACACGACAGTTAAAAGATAATTTGGTTCATTTGTGAACATAATATTTAATGGGGGGGGGGACACTTCTTATCTCTCTTCTCTCATTACCCTAACTTGATTGCATTGGCAATGGGTTTCATTAATGCAGTGATCGTTTGTATTTCTAGATATAACTTGATGTTCTCCTTAACTGGCGGAGGCAAGTACAACTTCCTGGGAACCAAGAAGTGGATTGAGGAGAACATGGACCATGCTGGTGAATCTTTGACTTTATTTACTTCAAACAAAACTGACCAGAGATCCAGAGGTTATACTTCTTGTGTGCGGTAGTTATATTATTATGTATGTGTAGTATGTGCTGGTGTTGGGTCAAATGTGTCCACCATGCTAAGTCAGCTATATTTACAATCAATCACTAAAGGCCTCCACGCACACATGCACACGCACACGCACACACAACACACACACACACACACACACACACACACACACACACACACACACACACACACACACACACACACACACATCCGCCTCCATTCCTCTCCCATGCTAATCAGCGAACGCCTCCACAGTGCAGAGTCTTTTTCCAGGTGGGGTTGGGGTGTTTTTTAATTACGGCTCCACCCGACGTTTTTGACTGGTTGTTGTTCAGCTGATCAGTTGGAGTGGCCTAGATGAGTGAATCAGTCGACAAGCCTCCGGAGTGGAGACGAGGACAAGGCGAGGAGTAGAGTCCCCTTCTCTCTGTGCTCTATGCTTCAGCGTGGCGCATTGAAGTGTAGGCCTCGAGACCTACACAAACAATCAACAATCAAACCCGCCGAGGAGCGTGATCTTAACTGACTCCATTTTATTTTTCTTCCGATCAGAGTCCAGCCTCCTGCATGACAACGTGGCCTTTGTTCTGTGTCTGGACACCCTGGCCAACAGTGATGAGCTCTTCATGCACGTGTCCCGCACGCCTAGACCAGACTCTCCCATGTATTCTTTCATCCAACATCTGGAGGAGGTATGGGCGTCATGCCACGCCCACCTACTGCAGTTGAACCCGTGGGTGATCTCTCCTGTACTGACTGAACCCACGGTCACCTGTGTGTGTGTGTGTGTGCATGTAGGTGGTGTCTTCCAGGTTTCCCTGGGTAAACCTGGAGATGGTCCATAAGAAAATCAACCTGGTGGAGTCGACAGTCGCCTGGGAGCACGAGCGCTACAGCCTGCGCAGAATCCCAGGGTTCACGCTGTCCCACCTGGAAGACCCCAAATCTGAGCTGCGAGGGTCCATACTAGATACCATGTGAGTGCAGATTGAAAACTATTGCTTTTGTCGAAAACACACTGGTTTTCATTGGGAGGGGCCATCATCTTGACTCACTTGGGGCTCTGTGATTGTGTTTGTGATGGATGTACTCTGACTGACAGGTCACAGGTGGACTTCAGGAAACTGAAACGTAATGGGGTTATTATAGCAGAATCCCTGGCCAGGTTCATGTACAATCTCTCAGACAAGGTGAGTATACACGCGAAAACATCCACCATACACACACACACACACACACACACACACACACACACACACACACACACACACATGCAGACACGCACACACACACACACACACACACACACACACACACACACACACACACACACACACACACACACACACACACACACACACACACACATAAATACACACATTAATTATTGTTACTCCATCTAGGGTTCGCCAAAAGAAGTACAAGTGTTCAAGGGTCACATGGTAAGAGCTCTTTTGCTGCCCTCTAGCATTACTTTACTGCTGTCAAACTGTGTTAATGTAGTTACTGAAAGAGGGCCTTTGGATTATATTGTATGCATCAATGTATATTTTGATATTGAGATGATTCCAAACTTCTAACTAACTACTTACTTTATACACATATTTTTGAATACTAAGTTGAAAGTGTTTTGTAAGCCATTGACGTTTTTTTTGTCATTGGTTGATTCAATTTAGTTCCAAAATAGGTAAACATAGACGCACAGCGGGGCTGCCACTGTCCACTGTTACTGGAACATTGTATTGTCTTACATACACCTGCTGCAGGACTTCCAGGACAGCCGTCTGTCCAGCCTCATGTCCTTCCTGACGTCTGTCCCGCGGGCCACCCAGCTGATGGACAAGGAGCCTCGACAGATGCTGCTGGTCAACTCTCTGGAGCAGGAGTTCAGACGCTACCTGGTGCAGGTCCACAGGCACACCTTCCGGCAAGACAAAAGGTGCCGTGCTGTGCTGTGCTGTGCTGTGCTGTGTGGTGTGTGTGTGTGTGTGTGTGTGTGTGTGTGTGTGTGTGTGTGTGTGTGTGTGTGTGTGTCTGTGTGTGTGTGTGTGTGTGTGTGTGTGTGTGTGTGTGTGTGTCTGTGTCTGTGTGTGTGTGTGTGTGTGTGTGTGTGTGTGTGTGTGTGTGTGTGTGTGTGTGATTAGTAGTAATACAATAATAATACTTAATCTGAAATCATTAACACTTCTTTCTTACAGGGATCCTGAAATGACCTTTTTCGACCAAATGAATCAGCCAGTGATGATGTACAGGTAAACCAAAACACCTGTCCTGGGGTGAATCTATACATTTAAATACACACTGTCCATACTGTAAGGGTGAATCTATACATCTAAATACACACTGTCCTGTCCATACTGTAAGGGTGAATCTATACATTTAAATACACACTATCCTGTCCATACGGTAAGGGTGAATCTATACATTTAAATACACACTGTCCTGTCCAAACTATAAGAGTGAATCTATACATTTAAGTACACACTATCCTGTCCATACTGTAAGGGTGAATCTATACATTTAACTACACACCGTCCTGTTCATTCTGTAAGGTGAATCTGAACATGTCCTCCTGTTTTCTTGACCCAGAGTTAAGCCAGCAGCCTTCGACCTTTTCTTGGGTGGATGCATTGCGGCCTACTTGGGGATCGTGTACTATGCCATCCAGGTGTGTTTACCTTTGCGCTGCTGTTGCTTAGATTGATGACACCAAACCATATTGTTCGGTTAATTCACTAAAATCACCCCAATCAATGTTTTTACAATTAAAGCTTACCGATCAGACCATATTGTCTTTGCTAGTTACTCAATTAGTTAGCTGCACAAGCTAACTAATTCACTAGTGGCATCTACTTGTGAAGAGGCCAAAATCACTAACCCATCATGTGCATGTGTGTGCATTTCTCCCACAGAACTTTGGCTTCCTCTACACCAAACTGAAGTCTGTAGTAAAAACCAAACATGCTTGATGTGGTTGGACTGCGAGTTCTGAGACTGTGACCGGCGCTTTGAAGTCTGTCCCTGTTGGGTTCTGCTGGTCTACCCCAATGAGCAGAATATGAATGGGGAAACTGCATTAATATACATCCTATGTAATGCACACATCCCATGTAAATTACAATGCTAAGAAAAAAAAAGTGAATTTGAATCAAAAGACCTCGGAATTCAATCTTTGCACTTTGTTTACATTGTATGGTCTTTCACTATTTTTACACTGAACAATGAATGCACCTGTACCAAAACTATACAAAAATGGTCATACTTGTATTCAAGGAAGGGTGATGACAGTAAGACTTAAATAAAATACAACAAGTTAAATCAAAGCGACCGATGCAATGCATGGCGATCAGATGTTGTATCCTTGTACCCTCATTTGCACCCCTGCTCATCCCCTGGCCTATCCGCCGCTCCACTGCTATCACCCACCTATGCCCACCCTCCCCCCCTGTGCATCTGTTGCCTTGGACCCGACTGGAGTTTGGCTGGCAGAACACGGCAGCCAGCTATACTGCAGGGAGACAAACAGCCTGGTCCTGTCACAGAGACCCTGGGGGACGGGCAGGGGGGGGGGATGTGCTGGGTGGGACGCAAGAGACATGAAGCTTGGTGAATTATTGATGGACGTGAGCCATGTTCAGTGTGAATATCTGAGTGGGCCCTGGGTGTGTGTGTGTGTGTGTGTGTGTGTGTGTGTGTGTGTGTGTGTGTGTGTGTGTGTGTGTGTGTGTGTGTGTGTGTGTGTGTGTGCATGTGTGTGCATGTGTGTGTGTGTGTGTGTGTGTGTGCATGTGTGTGCATGTGTGTGCGTGTACATGCGTGTGTGTGTGTGTGTGTGTGTGTGTGCGTGTGCATGTACGTGCGTGTGTGCATGTGTGTGTGTGCATGTGTGTGTGCGCGCGTGTGTGTGCGCGTGTGTGTGTGCGCATGCGTGTGTGTGTGCGTGTGCAAGTGTGTGCGTGTGTGTGGATGGAACAATCACTTGGTTGCGATAAGATTGATTCCGTATTAACCACTAGATGACCAGACTGCTGGAGGCGGGGGTGCTGGTGAGTGTTTGAGGGGGGCCGTGCAGGGTGCCTGATAAGAGTGTGATGGGAGCTCTGTAATGGATAGTGAGACCCTGCGGGGGGTCTCCAGCTCACTCAACTGAACTGTGGCGGGAGCGGTCAGTAGCCGGGTGCTCAGGTAGCAGAGAGAGAGAGAGAGAGAGACGTTCTGGTTCAGCGGACCCCTCTCGGTCCGACCAAGACCACCTGCCAAGCAAATCAAAAGCTCTTTGGCTGACGTTTGGCTGGAAACGCTTTTGGCGACGTGTCGATCACTGCTGAATGTGAAACTTTATTCCAACCAGCGATTATGGAAATAAACACACAATCAAGAAACTACTTTTGGTGGATACAAAATTCTAACAACATTGAATTGAACAACAACATTGAAGTTGGTGGAAGTCATCACAACAACAACAACAACAACAACGAGGCAGAGGTCTCCAAGTTCGACTGCTACTGGAGATGGGAGGGGCTAGCAGGAGAGAGAGAGAGAGAGAGAGAGAGAGAGAGAGAGAGAGAGAGAGAGAGAGAGAGAGAGAGAGAGAGAGAGAGAGAGAGAGAGAGAGAGAGAGAGAGAGAGAGAGAGAGAGAGAGAGAGAGAGAGAGAGAGAGAGAGAGAGAGAGAGAGAGAGAGAGAGAGAGGGTGGGGGGTGAGCGGTTGCCATTGACCTTAAAGTGTCAGACATACAGCAGAGCGTGGAGCAGAAGTGCATGCTTGGTTCTCCCGGGGGGACGGTCAGAGAAGATGTGTCCTCAGCACCTCATCAGCACGTACTCGGAGCAGTTTGCCCCGCCTGGCCGAGGGAAGCCGGCTCGGCCTCGACCTTCGTCGGCCAACCGCAGGAACAACCCCCACCCACGGCCGGTAAGACGCCCCCCAAATCGCCCCCCATGACTTGTGTCATACGAGGTATAGCTTTTTTTTTTTTTTTTTTTTTTTTTTTTTTAAGAAACAGTTTAAATATTCTTGGAAATGTAGAAAAATACAGTTGGAGTCATTCGGATTCTAATAAATTGCCTTTATTAAAAATGAAAACAGATTAGAATGAAATATAATTGAAACTGACATTCATTTTAATTAATCACTTTATTATATTCTCCTTCTGTAAGAAAATCCAATGGTTAAAATAATGGTAGCCTGAAACAATTGGGTCACTTTGTTTTTGTCGTTTAATTTTATTGTTTCCACGTAAGAGCTGTTCCTCTCAGAGGAATTGGACAGATGATCGCTATATTCTGGGCTGAGGCGAACATCCATTATTCACTACTTCCTCTGTGACACTTTTCCTTCCTGCAATGGGGCAAACAGAACCCCAACTAGTGTGAACAACAAAGATTGCAGGTCATGGTTTTTGAAGAGGAACTCAAATAGGCCATTTGTAATATAGTTCAGTAGATGATGTAGCCAAACCTACAGAACAATTTGAAATGTTCATTTTTACAAAATAAGGCATTAATCAGGAAACCCTCTGACACGCTGCCCCATAAATGAAAATGTTGCTTGCTTTGTTGTTATTAGTGGGCTAGCTGTATAGCTAGCCCACTATTGTTATTCCCACTATTTTTCTTTCTTTTTTTATTATGTGTTCTCTCCAAAACTTTGCCGATTAACTATTTTGTCATTCTTTGTGCTAGAAACTTCATTCAAACTTTAAAACATTCAGCTACTTTAGGAATCGACTAGGTCTATTTTTTTAAATAGTTTTTAAGATATTAAAGTTTTATTGATAGTTTTTGTCCCATTGAAATGAATGATGGAATGTTCAGTTGTTAGAGTGATGGCAGTTGGTGATTTGAAAATATCCACACATTTTGTAAACTGCTGCCACTCCTACAACTTTCAGAGTACTTTCACATATTATACATCAAAAGGTTTATATGTTCATGCTGTCACTCACATTCAAATATCTAAGCGATACCATTTATAGTTTTTGAATTATTAATGTTTGTTTGACACTCACTCTTCCAATACACACACATGGGCGCTCCACTCTATGGTCGCAGCTGGTCATTTCAAATTCATACCCGTTTTCTAACTTGTCGATACTCCTACAATTTGGACATATACTGTATATGTCAAACTGTTCAGCGGTTTTCCTGGATTCCTATGCTGTAGATAAGCTGTTTTTGAGATAGAGCCAATTGAAGCCGGCCCTGCTTTCCTCATAGACAATAGTGGCAGTTTGGAGAAAAAACACATCCGGTTTCAGTCAGCTAGCCCACTTTACATTTTCTTCAGGAAACTTTCTAGTTATTATTATTATTATTATTATTATTATTATTATTATTATTATTATTATTATTATTATTATTATTATTATTATTATTATTATTATCATATTCAGAAAAAGGTTAACAACAAAGTAGTTGTGTAGTAGTAGTAGTGGTAGTAGCAGCAGCAATATATTATTAATATACTACAATGAAGGAACACATTGCTGTATTTCTCATCTTTGGTGGTCTCTCTCTTCCTTCTCCCTCTGGTTCCTCTCAGGACTTTCTGGTGCCTCTGCGTCAGCTCTCCAGCTACAGGTCACCCAGGACAACAGTATGCGCCGTGTCCTCCGTGGGCCGACCTCTGTTCCCTCCAGTCAGATACCTGTCCTTCCAAGGTACCTCCCCTCAAAACTCCATATGTCCATAAAGGCACCATGATACGCAATTATGGGATGTTCGAGATCAAAATGTTCCAAAGTTCCATGTTAATTTCCTTATTGATTGTTCTATTCTTATTTTGATTGTGTGTGACTTGTCCGGCTCTTTCTCTTATCTCAGAGACCAGACCTGAAAACAGTCCGACTGGCAAATTACCAAACGTATCTTTCGTTGGTCCATCAGCAACTCTGCCCTCTGCTGGTAAAACGCAGAAACTACAGTCGTCAGCTGCTGGAATGGACTGTCAAGTTCACACAAGCAACCTACAAAGGTATATATAGGCCTATATATAACTAATCTGCCGCATCACGTTTACAGATTTTGGGAAGGTTGCTGTGATGAACATTAAATAGGTTAAATGCCAAATAGGCCAGAATGCCAGAGAAGCATCAATTTCTACTCAAGGGCAGGGAATTAGGTGAAAGGGTAGATTCTGAATTTTTAACCCTTATCTCCCCTTTGGGGAAGATAAGGGTTAAATGTGGTTTACATGTGGGTTAAATCAATGGCCTACACATTGATGTGTCCATTGTATGTATTGCTATCTCGCAAAGTATCCTTGTGTAATTCATTAACTCTCTTGGTTACTTGTCGAGGTAATAGGTCGAAAAAAAAAAAACTTGTTGTTTCTGACAGGCAAATGACAGCCTTTAAGTCTCAGAGGAGACTGCAAACTACCAACTCTCCTGTGGCCCCACCGCGTCACAAACCACAAGCTCGATACTGGCAGCCTCACTCCAACGGCGCGCTGGATTCATGGTGATTATAACGACTGGTAACTGTTGAGCCGAGATGAGGCATTATTCCCATGTACTTTCTTCTTATTTACCAGTGGCGGATACAGCTGCTTCACTGTGGTCAAGCCCTTCCAGGCCGGGACACTTCATCATTCACCCGAGTTTGTGTCCGAGTACCTTCGCTAAACCTCATCGGAGCTCATCAACAAATGTCACAAGCAGTCTGCCAGTGTGATATAGCTATTGTGTGTCTATGGTTCTCTAATAAACACCATCGTTTTGTGTGTGGAAATACATGATAATAACATCTGCCAGGCCATTTGCCCCTGGCAACAGGAATGGAGTCCTTCTTGTTCTGCCCATGCTGTTGTTTTTAGTGTCTGAAACAATTCCAACTTTAAAAAAGTAATCTATTTAACTTGTGCGTGGACTACTGCTCCTCGAGTGTCGTCTTGTTCTGGCATAATCACGTCGTGCCTAAAAAAAACAAAGGAGCCCCTTGTTAATGAACTACATTTCCCAGCACCATGTGTCTTAAGTGAGTCGGTGGGCGTCAAGGCGCTCCAGCGCTGTTCTGAGGGGCGGCTGAGCCAAAATAGTTCTGCTGGAGAAGAGCTCACTGGTAAGCCTGGTTTTTAAAAGTACTCCACGGCAACATCTGAAATAGTTAATAGCAGCTAAACAAATGCGAATAGTATGCTTGTCAAAGCCTACGTGTAACTTGGCATTGACGTTGATTTGATGGCAGAGTGCAGCCCTGGCTTTCAGACGGCTTTTTGTGTAGGGAGGAGAACGTCCAACACTTGGGGTTTGTGCACGCGTTGTTAGTTCTTGAATGTTGATCGACATGCGAATGCACGTCTACGATTCTCCAAGGGATTAACCATTTGGTCATGAAAAAAAGAACCAGAAAGTAAGGGAAACACACGTATTTGTACTGTAGGTGTGCTGTGTGTCTCGTGGAGTAAAAACTAACAGTTTTTTTGTACTCTACAATTAGGCTACTGCATCTTAACTGGTGCAGCATGTAGGCCTACATGAACATGAGTGTACATGCCCGTATTTCTGGAGCTTCTGGTCATATTCCCATGTCTCCTTTTTATATTGCATCAGCAATTGTCAGTGTCGGAAAAGATTAAGAATCTGCTGAGATCACAAATAGTCGTTTCCCGAGACCTCGAGTGACTAGATCTGTCGAAATGTGTGCTGTTATTTTTTTTTCTGTTGACAAAGTAGCCTACTTCAGGTAATTCACAACGATTTCACTAATACTTGATTACATAGGCTACACTTGCATACAAAGCATGGATAAGATTATATTGCATGGATGACATTAGAATTTATTTCCAGTGTAGGCATGGGTTCACACATTGATAGGGAAGTATGGAGATTTCACACATTAGGGAAGTAATTATTTTACATCGACACACAGACAGTCATTGTTAAAGTTTACTTTATCACGTTGTGTTGCAAAGTCATTACCGGGGCAGGTTGAACACAGAATTAGTCCATTAGTTTGCTAATTAACGGTGAACATCCTTTAATATCGACCCCCGTGGCGAGGGACAAACCTGGGGTTTGTTTGGGTGGTGGGGGGGGGGGGGGGGGGGGGGGGGGGGCTTGGTAGGTTAATTTCTTCTCATCTCCTGCATCCGATCTAATCCACTTTGGTGACTGCAATGACTAACATCGGCCATGAAGTTTAGTTCCCTCTCCGTACTGATAGCATGAGGTCTAGTTTGATAGTATTTGTCTTCAGTGACTTGAATACGTGTTGCAGTGTGTCTGTCTTGTTTTGTAGTTTTTGTGTGTGTAGTAAATTTGCCGTACAAACTCTTTTGGATATTGGATATACATGTCTGTTTGATGGATTATGCAGTTTTTTTGTGCTGTGTGTACACTCTCTCTCTCTCGTCAACCTTGGGTCTAAAGTCTAGCTCTTTCTCTGTTACCTCACTCCACTTCCCTACATACAAATGAGCCTTGCAGTTCAATACAACTACTACATTACAACGGCTGCAGGAAAATCTCCTTTTTCCCCTCAGTTAGACTTTTGCTTAAATTTTGTTGTTTTTTTTAAAGCACAAACAATACTTGAACGTTTGCATAATGCTTCTTGGAGTTTTTAAAGATCATTAAAGCAACTGAAAAAACAACAACATACTATTGTCAAGTGAGGCTTGGAATAGCATTGAGCAGCCAATTCAGCCTGTGCTGGTAGCCTACTAATGTCTGGGGTATTCATAATGTCCTTTAAAAGTGAATACTATTGTGTTTCACAGGTTGTTATTTTGGTGTTCATATTATAAATAAATGTGCTTTAAGTGTTCGGTGAACATTAGGGCTTGAAACAACAGGCAACCAACAAAAACAATTTAATTACACACCAACAATCCAAATCTTTATTTAGACAACTGATTGGAAAAGGACAATTAGGCTAGGTATTACCATGTCTTACTTCAAAAACAACAGACAAATTTAACTCAATTACCTTCATGATCTGTTTTTATGCTTTATCTTTCTCTCTCTCTCTCTCTCTCTCTCTCTCTCTCCTCCCACTTGTGCTCTCTCCCCCCCACTCCTCCCCCCCCCCCCTCTCTCTCTCTCTCTCTCTCTCTCTCTCTCCCTCTCCCACCCGCGCTCTTTCTCTCTCTCTCTTTCTCTCTCTCTGTCTCTCTGTCTCTCTGTCTCTCTCTCACTCTCACATTATGGACAGGTAAGCAATTAAACAACAGGAATTTCAGCACCACAGTCAAACAGAGGACAAACAAGAAATCACACACCGTCAAGCCCCCGAGCCATGTCTGTCCAGCACAGCTGAGCTGCAGAACAACGTCCACCGGCAACAACCACTGAGGACCAGATAACATGTATCAGGTGGTTCCAGGAGGCGCGGGGGGCACCATCATAGATGTGATCCCCAAGCAGAAGCTCACCAAGGACTCTCGGCCGCTAGTGGGCGCCGGGGTGATCGGCCTGGTGCTGGTGATATCAGCGGTGACCGCCTGGTGCTACTACATTGCGTCACTCCGTAAAGCCGAGCTGCTCAAGACTCAGCTGCTGGACCTGAACAAGGATGGCTACATCATCCGAAACCAGGGAGGCTCCATTGTCTTCAGAATGGACTTCAGGTTCGTGGGATTTGTCAGTTACTTGTTTGATGTCCATTGCCCGTAATATGTATATTAAAGGAGCTCAGCCTAATACTAGCTACTGAGGTATTTGAGTCCGGAATAACTTGGCTGACACGCCTCGCTTTGGCTGATGCTCTCATACCTTATTGTACGAATGTCCACGCTGTTCTTTAGTAGCAACACGGTGAGTTTATTGCTGCACAATGTCCAAAAAACAAAGAAAGCAAACAAACAAACAAACAAAACACCGGCATGATGAGCGCCTCCGCGCCACAGCGGTCAAAATCTGTTTGTCCTTCCGGGTCAAAACCTGACAAAGAGAGTGAACCATGCCCCCTATATGCACCTGAGCTCCCCAGCTAACAGCACAGCGACCCCCCCACACACATACTGAGTGAATTACACCAACACCTCAAAACTCAACCAAACACATTCAGCTCCTATAATGTATTTGACATCAGTTTTATTGATTCCATATGAACGCAATATTTTCACTGCATGGCCATTTTAGTCGTTGACATGATTGACAGCCAAATTGTTCTAGTTCAAATTAGCATCCTGCTTTGGCTAAGAGTGTCAGCCAAATGGCTAAATGTAATTCTAATGGTTTCTACATTCTTGGCAGGTCAGGCACTCTGGATTTAGACTCTTGCTCCAAGGAGGGCGAGATGCTGAGCTGCACGCACACGACCGACCGGAAGCTGAACTTCTTCATCGAGACCGTGCGTCCCAAGGACACGGTCCAGTGCTACCGCGTGCGCTGGGAGGAGCTGGCTCCCGACATTCCCGTGGAACACGCCATGACCTACAAATTTGCCCACTGGTACGGCGGCGCACTGTCTGCCATCCAGCACTGGCCCATAGCCCTCTCCGGCCAACAGGCCCCCAAGCCGTTCGTTACCAGCGATATCATCTCCCACCGTGATGAATTCGGCGGGATTTTAGAGAGTTACTGGTTGTCGTCCAACGCCACGGCCATCAAAATCAACAACTCCGTGCCCTTTCACCTGGGATGGAACGACACCGAGAGGACCATGTACTTCCAGGCACGGTACCACGACAGCCCCTTCAAGCCGAATCCAGGCGAGGCGCCCTGCGCTGAACTCAGCTACAGGGTGTGTGTGGGTCTGGATGTCACCTCCATGCACAAGTACATGGTGCGCAGGTATTTTAACAAACCCAACAAAGTGCCTGCCAAAGCAATGTTCCGCCATCCCCTTTGGTCCACCTGGGCGCTGCACAAGACCGACGTGGACCAAGAGAAGCTCTTGGCTTACGCTGCAAACATCCGAAAGCATGGCTTCAACTGCAGTCACCTGGAGCTGGACGACCGATACTCCAGTCGCTACGGGGAGTTCCAGTTTGACCCGGTCAAGTTTCCAAACGCCTCTGCCATGTTCCAGAAACTGAAAAAACGACAAGTTCCTGGTGTCCCTCTGGACTCACCCCTTTGTGAACTATGATTCGGACAACTTCCACATGTGTGTAAAAAGAGGACTATTTGTCATGGAGCCCACGGGGGAACTGCCAGCCTTGGTGCGCTGGTGGAATGGGATCGGGGGCATTCTGGACTTCACGAATCAAGAAGCCCGGGATTGGTTTGCCTCCCATTTGCGTTCATTGCGCTCCAAGTATGGGATCTCGTCTTTCAAGTTTGACGCCGGCGAGACTAATTATCTCCCCTGGAAGTTCAGCACCAGGAATCACATTCGGGACCCGAGCACGTTCACCAGACGCTACACGGAGATGGCGATCCCTTACAACGACCGGGCCGAGCTGCGCAGCGGCTACCAATCCCAGAACATCTCGTGCTTCTTCAGGCCCATCGACAGGGACTCCGTGTGGGGATACGAAATGGGGCTGAAGTCCCTCATCCCCACGGTCCTCACCATCAGCATCCTCGGCTATCAGTTCATCCTGCCGGACATGATCGGCGGCAACGCCTACGCCAACCGCACCGACGGGAACGGCGCGCTGCCCGACCGAGAGCTCTACATCCGCTGGCTGGAGCTGTCGGCCTTCATGCCCTCCATGCAGTTCTCCGTCCCCCCGTGGGAGTACGACAACGAGGTGGTGGAGATCGCTCGCAAATACACGGCCCTCCACGAGAGCCTGGTGGCGCCGCGGGTCCTGGAGCTGGCCGGGGAGGTGCTGGACACCGGGGACCCCATCATACGGCCCTTGTGGTGGATCGCCACGGGGGATGAGACCGCCTACAAGATTGACTCTCAGTTCCTGATTGGGGACGACCTCATGGTGGCTCCGGTCCTGGAGCCGGGGAAGCAGGAGAGGGATATCTACCTCCCCGCCGGGCGCTGGCGAAGCTACAAGGGAGAGAGGTTTGATATTAAGGTGCCGATGCATCTCACTGACTATCCCGTGGACCTCGATGAAATTGCCTACTTTCTCTGGGTTTAGCATATAGAGGCTGTAAGCCTCGGGAGAAAGTGTTTCGCTACTGCGCTGTTTGGCTTGTGAGACAAGAATAATCTGCTTTGCCGGTACCTGCGATATTGGATATTCAATCGCCAAGTCCTAAAACAGTTGTTGACAATGTTTAACTTACCGGCCTTACTTGATGCATTGACAGCCTTCTTTCACAGCCTAGGTGACGGCATCATGGAATTGCCTTAACTGCCTTATTAACAATTACATGTTGATATCTGAAATGACCTCCCTGAATCACCTCATTGCTTGAATCATCGTGTTTGTGAGTCAATTAGGATATCGTCGTTGTGTGTTTGGTAAATTATATCAATCTATGGGGTTTTCTTTTGTATAGGGAGAGGGTTTCTCTAGACAGAGTAACATTTTAATATATCGTTCTGCATAAAATGGAAGCAATGAATACACAGCATTGGCAGAGGGTCCGCCAAGTAATGTCTCAGCTATCGTTGTTCTTGACTTACATCGAGAGACGCAGCCACCTGCGTGCTTCGCGAACCCACTTGTTGCTGGCCAAAGGGATGCTTGCTATGTCTTTGTATGGTCGTGTTGCCGAGGTTGTTCTGGCAGATGTTTATACTCCTGAGGTTTATTTCAACAGTCATTCAGCCGCAGTCATGCAGGAGAGCGGTGTCATGAGGCAAATACAAAGCTCGCCTGAACTCATTGAAGTGTGTTGAATTCAATTGAATATGAGCACAAATGAACTCAATAGAGATATACAGTATAACATGATGGTATGATTCTTCTACCGCAGATTGTTGGCTCAAATTAAACAACGCAATAAAGTTTCTTGTATGATTTAAGATAGTGGAATTTAAATAAAGGCATTTAGCCTATTCTCACAGTACGTTCAATAAAAAACAATATTGTTATCCTCTATTTACTATAGCCCTAGCTTAAACATAGTTTTAAAAGGTGATCATTTAGTTGTCTTTTGTTAAAGGGATACTAAAAGAAAGGCAAAATACAAACTGTGAAAGATGTTATAAGGCGTTTGAATTTTTGTTTTTACTTTGACTTAACATTTTGCAAATGTATTCCATTTGAATATGACTTTAATCAAAGTCTTTAATGCTTAACACAGGTATAATTAAATGGGAAGATGCTTGAATGAGATGAAGGTTTTCTAGGTCGCTCGAGTTACATTTGGAGGACTTAAATATATCAGACATTCTCGGTTTAACTGAATTTACTGAATTCTTAATTCTCTTCTTAGTTGTATTAGTTGATAAAGCATTATTTACCAGCATGAACACTTTCACCGGTCTTAAAGTTCACTCCTCCATTACTTACTTCACTTACTTTTGTTGAAAAACCTGTGTGACAGATGAAATAACCTAATAATTATGAAGATTGCTCAAACGTGTGCCCAGATGTGTCAGTGTTTTATGATGTTCTCAGGAAACTGTTTTTTAACGTGTCTTCAGTCTGTTTCTATTAAGAATGATGATCATAGTGTCAGTAGGATATGTGAAGTTGAATGTGGTAAGGATGACACAAGTGACACAAGTATATCTCATAAAATAATATTGTCTCTATGGTTATCCTAAAGGGTTGTCCTCAAGTCAAATCACATGTCCTCTACTTATATTTACTGGCTTGGAAGCGTGGTTGATTTTTCCTCCGGCGGTTTAGAACCAAAGAGTAAAAAGCTTGTGTAAGTATGAGATTAACATGTCATATTCAGTGCTCTTCTCTGCACCTCGTGGATACCACTTATTTATAGCTGTTGTTTCTCAGTTTCTCTGGGCTGTGGCAAATGTCCAGGACTATTTCTGTCTCTAGCAGCCGTGCCTTTATGACAGGATTCAGTGTCCATATCACGGCAGACTAAGTCTGTCTTTGCTGTGGCTTTTGTATTTCCATAATTGGTTGTTCTCCTTGTCTTAACTTGTATGTAATGCTTTTTGTCTTTGCCTGCAGACTCAATTTGTGTATTTGCATTTTGTTTATATTCAGGTATAGTGATACTTGACATTTAATGTCAATCTTTGACGCATACGCTACACAATAAAAAATACAGATGTTCGGAATGTCCTTAATTTACTTGGCAATGAATAAACAAAACTACTAAAGCGTATTATTAATATGAATGAGTTGTGTTATGCATTATTTATTTTGATGATGACATTTAGTTTTAGTTCGACTCTCCAGGCCTATTAGTAGTTAACAAACAACTGACAGTGACATTTACAAATAACACTAAGAGTCTAAGACACATCTACTTTTAAAGCAGAGCATGCAACCACGGGTAGTTATGTATTTAACAACAACGATAATCGAGCCGATAATCTTATCTTATGAGTCTGTAAAATGTGAAAGCAAATTGCGCGTTGATCGATTCACAACTGAAATGAAATGACCTTTGGGGACGAGCGAAACTTTGCGACGGGGGGCCCCCAGCTCATTATGGCCGTAATAGCGACAGGCGATGAGACCACCGGAGTGCAGTTACCTGGAGGCAGCACTCCCACCGATCGATACATCATCTGGCCGTTCATAACGCCAGGAGGGCCAGGGAGCACAAAAGCTCATTGGACGATTGCAGTATCGTTTGATGATCCGGCCAGCCGACCTGTTATTTGGCGTATACAACACGAACCAAACACGGACTTTGATGAGAATTTGGGGGAATTCATAGTTATTACAATTTAATGAACGAATGGTTTGTTATGTTTTTAAAACGCTACGGTCCCCACGCGTTTCTGTGTGTGTGTGTGTGTGTGTGTGTGTGTGCGTGTGTGCGTGTGTGCGTGTGTGCGTGTGTTGTGTGTGTGTGTGTGTGTGTGTGTGTGTGTGTGTGTGCGTGCGTGCGTGCGTGCGTGTGTGTGTTTGTTTTATTTTGGTTAGATCTGTCCGCGGCTTTCCTCAACTGCAGGATATGTTGCAGAACTACTTTAGTTTGTCTGCAAATGTCTCATCCTTCTTCCAAATTGATCTGGAGTCATTGCTTGTGTGGGGGAGGCCTATATGTATTGATTAGCTGTCTCTGTGTTGCAAGAAATCAATGCTATTTGTTGGTTTGCGCTCTAAAATTACCCTGTTTGGTTCCGCCGCTGTTTTCATAGACAGGGGGGGAATTATTTATACAGAAGTTAGAAGAGTTTGCGAGACGAGAAGTGAATTTACAAATACAACTCAGAATCACTGCAGCAAATAGGCATGACAACTGTACGTAGATAAATGGTCACTTATTCCTTCTGTAGGCTATACGTTTGCTGAAATTACATCCATTATATTGCACGTTATGTATCAATGTGTACAACTAAATAAAAATAGTTTTTATGAAGCCCATGGACAGAAGTATTTTGTGAATTTCTACAGTTAATACCCAGAATTGTAAATGATTAGTTAAAAGATAATAAAGTTATGACATTTAGAGAGTCATCCACAGCTTCACTCTCCCTTCCGGAGGAGACCATCAAAATGTGTCTTCCAAAAGAGAATAATTGATAGGCAAACCAAGTGAAACGTTAGGGACGTTGTTTAGTACCGCAGACTTCCAGTAGAGTGCAGTGTAGCTCCAGTAATGAATCACTCAGCCGCCTGCACGGTCCAGATGTGTGGCGGACACACACACACACACACACACACACACACACACACACACACACACACACACACTAAACAAGAGTAAAACCTGGCAGATCACACCCCTCCCCCGCACCTCCCCACCTGTAACGCCCACCTGTGTCTCCATCTGCAGAGGAGATACAGCAGTTGTTCTGGTTGGAGGCCAACATGTCTCAAGTAGCCCCCCCCACAGGCTCCATCCATTACCTGTCCGTCCGGCTGTCTCGCTATTTGTCTGTCTGGCTGTCTGTCTGTTTGTATTTCCACCTCTCTCCGTACAGTATTTTATTTCTGACGGGAGAGAAACTGAAGGAGAGAAGAGAAGTAAATGAATATATAGTTTGATAATTTGAAATCAAAGCATGCATTATAAAGGGCCTTTGCCGCTTTCGGGAAAGAAAACTCTTTCTCAAATGTTCCAGGGATTTTATATATATATATATAATGTAACATAACAGTGATTTTAAATGTACAAATTTTAATTCAGTATTATCGAATTAATCAGTCTCATTCATGCCCTCTGAATTTTGTAATCGTTGTTTTTGAGATTCCGAGAACAGTCGAACGGACGGGAACAGAGCGGCCTCATCCTCAGCCTCCCGCACAAGTCAGGGGGGGGGGGGGGGGGAAAGAAGGGAGGAATGAAGGGAGCACGCCAAGCCACACTGTCCCGTTTGTGTCAGAAAAGCCATCTAGATTCAGGCTGTGGAGAATTTAGAATGTCATTCAGTGCGGTGGACC
>JAXIVH010000008.1:6992393-6994893 GCA_036785325.1 Urophycis tenuis
TGACGGTCGTGCCACACGTGAAACCCAGGGAGGGCCCGGGGTGTTGTTATGCCTGATATTTTAATAAGGCTTTAGAAACAAACAAGTCATTTCCCGTGGAGAGAGTGTATTGACTCGTGGCGCCGGCTGGCAGAAGAGTGCGCCGTTTGCATGTGTAAAAGCACGACGGGACGCGGGGTTCAAACCGCGAGGCAGCGGCATTGACGCCGACGGAGATTCAAGGGCAGCCGTTTGAATGGTGCAACCAACAGCTCTCTCTCTGATGGAAAATCCCCAAATCCCAGCTGCAGAGACAAGCCTCCCCAAGACTTCGCCGGCATTCAGACCGCCAAAGCTAACCGTTAAACGGCAACCATTCTGCAACTTGGAAGATCACAGGCAAAACAGTGCGGTCCTCGGTGAATAACACGATGAGTGTTTCCAACATGTCAAAACCATAGTGAACAATACATCAACATTAAAGCAAGGGGAGCAATTTTGAGAAACCAGCCAGAGTAAGCTAGATTTTTTTTTAAGTATCCAACCCGAAAGAATCACACCCTGTCCTTCAGGCTTCGCTTTAAAGCCGCGTCCCACCTGACTAGCTAGCTTGCTTTGGCAAGAGTTGGAAGACTCCGATCTGCAGTGATTGCAGAAGCAGAGTGCGCGCAGGTAACTGGGTAGGCAGCTTGACAGGTAGGCTATCCCATCACTTAATTTGAGCTAAATTACATGATTGGATCGGCATATTTCTGGCCTGCGACAGCCACGGCTACTGGATTTTTTTCCATTCATTTGGATTTATTGATTGCTGTCGTACATGATGGGAATTCCAACAAATATGAGAAATAAATGCTGCTAAAATAAATGGCCTACCCTAGCTTTAAATTAGACTTTGCTCATTAAGGCCAAGCAGCGTGACTTGGCAGGTGTTTGGACCGTTTGAGCACAGAAGTGCTCCACCTTTAATGTATAATCACTTCTTTGTTTGCCATTTATCAAGCAGGAGAAGAAATATATCAGTTTTAACCAGGATAAACAAAAGAAAATGATTACGGCCACTTCAATTCCACAGTAAATTTACAACAGTGAATTTACTGCAGTTAATCAAGCGCAGTGAATGA
This sequence comes from Urophycis tenuis, assembly GCA_036785325.1. Classification (NCBI taxonomy): domain Eukaryota; kingdom Metazoa; phylum Chordata; class Actinopteri; order Gadiformes; family Phycidae; genus Urophycis; species Urophycis tenuis. The sequence goes on from JAXIVH010000008.1 coordinate 6,993,497, forward strand.
AAATAGAGCTGTTTTTTTTTTTTCAGCCCTCAGCATCTTATTTTAAAGCTAGGAACACAAAAAACATACAGGGAACGCTAATTACCTCCATCGCCATACCATCATGGGCACGGTAAAAACATGGATGAGGGGGAGGCGGCCGCGACTCACTACCGGTAGTAAACAGGCACAGTGTGGAGTCCACTGCGATGGTTTTAATCAAGTTTAGGGGTGCAAATGGGGTCGTAATATGGTCCGATACCCCCGGATCCCTTGCTGGAATTAATAGCCATCTGCTCTGAGATTACAGTTCAACTTGGACGTCACACCGCTTTGCTTAAGAGTTACTCATTGGGAGTGAGGAATGAACCGGGTGAGCTGCCATGAGCACCGCTATGGCGCTGGGTGAGGAGTACGGGGGTGGTGTGGGGGTGGTGCTAGGGGTGCAGGGTGGTGTAGGGGTACAAGGTGGTGTAGAGGTACAGGGTGGTGTAGGGGTAAGGGGTGGTGTAGGGGTACGGGGTGGTGTAGGGGTACAAGGGTGGTGTTGGGGTACAGGGTGGTGTAGGGGTACAAGGTGGTGTAGGGGTACAAGGTGGAGAAGGGATACGGGGAGGTGTAGGGGTACGGTGCTGTAAGGGTACAGGGATGGTGTAGGGTTATGGGGGTGGTGTAGGGGTGTGGGGTGGAGTAGGGATACGGGGGTGGTGTAGTGGTACAGGCTGGTCTAGGGGTACGGGGGTGGTGTAGTGGTACAGGCTGGTGTAGGGTACGGGGGTGGTGTAGGGGTACCGGGGGAGAGAAGGATCCTCAGCGGCGCCACACCAGAAACACACACAACACACATGAAACACGTCGCCGCAGGTGAACATAAATAACAGCACAAACAATAACATGCATCGTGACGTTATTCTTTCAGATTCCTACTGTAGCCAGGTTGTGTCATTGTTGTCGCTACACAGTGCACACGCGCACGGGCGCGCGCACACACGCACACGCACACACACACACACACACACACACACACACACACTCACACACACACACACACACACACACACACACACACACACACACACACAGTCACACATGCACACACACACACACACGTGCACACACACACACACGTGCACACACACACACACACACACACACATGCGTGCACCACACACACCCGTGCACAGTGAGGACCACACACTGTCACATTAATTACTTTCTCAAACAAGCGGGAGGAGGGGCGCGGCGATGAATCCCTTTCTTGGAGAGCGCCCGCGACGTTTCCACACTCAATGATTCATCCCGTCCTCCTCAGTCCCACTCCGCCTGCTGCCTCCATCTTCCCCCTGCACCTCGCAGCTCTATCCATCACCAGCCCTCCGACTCCTCTTCCCTCCGTTCCATCTCTCCACTTTATCCAA
>JAXIVH010000008.1:6999893-7105977 GCA_036785325.1 Urophycis tenuis
ACACCATGCATCGCCATACGGGCACCAGGTTTGCAATAGACACGCAGATGTATTCCTACTGTGAAACACACAAGGGCTAAACCATGACAGGGGTGTGATTCCACCAACAACCATTAGACATAAGTTTAACTTTCTAGGATAGCACTATTGGTTTTTAATCGACTTCAAATCAACTGAATTGAAGCATATTGTGCGCTTTGAGCATATTGTTTTGGCATCGTCAAGGAAACACCTGGCCGCTGTTCTGTTGGGCCGTTGTTTTCACTGTTGGATTCGGGGAGCAGTCATTTGGAACCATTAAAAGGCAGAGGTGTCCCGGTATTGAAACATAATGCACATCCTTGGAACGTTATTGTATTCCGAGTATTCAACGGCGCTGTGTTATAATAGAACACAAGACGCATTTGTACTGCAATGCAATATCAGACAGACAGACAGACAGACAGACAGACAGACAGACAGACAGACAGACAGACAGACAGACAGACAGACGACATCCTGCGGCTGAGGAGGGAAAAAAAAAAACACATACGTACAAGTGTGTATTAGATTTATGTTATTTGTTGAACGCCTCTTCACTGAATGTGAATCAGCCTGTAGAATCTTCTTTTCTTTCAAACAAATATATATATATATATATCATAGCGAAAGTAGACTAGAGAGAGCGAGAAAAAGTGAGAGAGCGAGAGAGCGAGCGAGCGAGAGAGAGGGAGAGTCGAGGCAAACTTGAAAAGCAGAAAAGTGCAAAAAAAAAAAAAAAAAAAAGTGGCCAACAAAATCAAAGTTGTTGTCATGGCAGCGAGCTGTCGCCATCTGGGTCGGGCCAAGCGGCGTGGCGCCGGGCTGGCCGGCGTCGCGCGAGGCAGCCTGCCAGACAGAGAGCTGGCAGAGAGCGCCGAACTAATCTGGAACCCAACCACCGCTGCGACACGGGAGCCCACTAATGACGCCCGCCGCAGCGCCCCGCACACACAAAAAGATCATGAACACGGAAGTTGGGGGGGGGGGGGGGGGGGGGGGGGGGGGGGGGGTGAAAACACAAGAAACCCCCACACAAGAAACACACGCAGCCCAACAACACTCACTTCACACCTGCGGCCGGGCAGGAGGGCGCGTGTGTGCGCGCGCAGACACACACAAACACACACACACTTGCCCGCGGCGATGAAATAGCCTACGCACAACCCCCCCCCCACCCCCCTCCCAATAAAGTAGGCTGTGCACACACGGCAACGGCCTTAGGTGACCGTAAAAGTGTGACTCCTCCAGGAGAAATCCTTTTATGAAGGTGGGCCTAGGAGATGGCGGCGGGGGGGGGGCTGTCCAACACTGCTTGGCAGAAGAAGAAAAAAAAAAAAAAAAAAAAGAAGAAAAGCTCAATTTAAACAGCAACTCACAGCTGGGACTCAGGACTGCATGGAAGCTAAGAGTCCATAAGAAAACACTCCCGAGTCTACGCCGGCCGCCTTTAAATCAGAGCCCGTAGAAAACCAAACCGAGGGGGTCAAAATGTGTGTGGCTGAGCGTGGGGGGTGGCTTCAAATTGAAAGAACCGCGCGACGGACAAACCCGGGCCGAGCAGCCGCCATAAACCTGGAGAGAAACACTTTTGATTGAGGCCGGGGAGTGGTTCCTCTGGAAGAGGAGGGGGGGGGAGGAGGAGGAGGAGGAGGAGGCGGAGGAGGAGGAAGGGCATCACAAGGACACCCCATCATGTAAACACGGGGGCACGTGTGAGGTTTTACGCAGCGCTCGGTCTGGCGGGGAATCAACTGAATACGCGTTTATACGACTGCTGCCACCGCTGCTGCTGCTGCTGCTGCTGCTGCTGCTCGTCTCCCAAGAGAAGATTTACAACACTGTCTGCCGCCGGGAGGCACAGCGAGTTGATGCGTTCCCTGCGCACGGGCGGCCACTCGTGGATACAAACGCCAGCGAGAGAACCCCCGCTGAACATCAGCGTCATACATGGCGCGCGGGTTTTGGGGATGGAACTGTAAGGCGGTTTGCCTTATAGATATGTTAGGAGCGTCCAATCTCGCCACCGATGAAGATGCGCGCGGCTTGCCGGAGGTCCGGCGGGTGCGGCAGCGTACCCGGGCTGTGGGCCATGGCAACACACCGAGGCGGAGGCAGGCAGACAAAGTCTCCCTGCACAGGGTAATCTGCGCAGCCGAGGAGGAGCAAGAAGACCCAATAAACACCCCCCCCCCACCTCTGTGTTGCACTAAACATGATTCTTCCTCAGCCTTGAGAGGCCGGCCAATCGGGGGCCCGGGAACTCAACAAACTGGTCTGGGTTGATTTTTTTTTTTTTTTTTTTTTTTTGGGGGGGCGGTTTTTATCAGAGTGGCAAATAAAAAGAAAGGAAAATGGCAACGACTAACTGCCTCACCGTGCTGCGGCGAAAATACACAGAGCCGAGGGCTGCAGTCGGAGAGGCCTCAGCCGGGCCCTGTCAGAATGATTCACTCTCCTGTCAGGCCAGCGCACAAATGAAATAATGAAATCCACCTCAAGGTGGAACACATTTGCACAGGAGGGGGGAATATTTTAAAGCTTTAGCACAGTGTGTCAAGTCAACCACACTGAGCCACAGAAGGGGAAGAGATAGAGCAAGAGTGCAAGGGAGAGAATGTCTGTGAACGTGCGCGCCTTGTGTGTTTGTGCGTGTGTGTGTGTGTGTGTGCGTGCGGCTGTGCGGGTGTGTGTGTGTGGGTGGATGTCTATAGGCAAGACAGCAATGATGGGTAAGCGATTGAAGTTTAGGCAGCAGCTTTAACGCCTGACAAATTGAAAATAAGACCGGGTAGCGCAGAAAACAGGAAAAAACACTGAAGGAAACAGAAAGTATTCTCCTCTATAAAGTACATAAAGTACAGCAAGAGCAGTTTCTCCGTCTCATCGGTTTGGTACGCCAGTATATTGCACTTCGGTAAGCCGTTAAAAATGTCAAGCAAAGTAAGACATGTTTTGTTGGTTCGTATATTGGGCACTCGAAAACAAATAATTGTTTGGTTAAACCAATTTGAAGTATGCAATGACTAGGATTATTTACCTTTAAACTGTGATTAAAAAAAGTCACTCGCTGAAAACAACATTAAAAAAATTGAATATACAAAGAGATTTAACACAAGTGTTGGCATTGCTCTCTGAATGACTCCCTTCAATGGCTAATGTGCAAGGCTGGCAGTGTTTAATGTTTCCAGGGATAACACATTATTAAACAGGCATACCTGGATGCCAATGTCCCCCTGACTTTGGTTCTATCCCGGGTCCAAGTGCCTTGCAGCGCAACAAAAAGACATCCTTTCCTCTTGAAAGTCATTTCATCCTGATTGCCAGACAGTTCCAAATGTCAAATAAACTCACAAAATATCAAGGGAACATTTCCCTCTCATCCTATGCGGCTAGAGGCTAAAATACAGCCCAACATAGTGGCTGCGCTCGATAACCCTGAATCTTTGTTAGATAAGATAAGCCCTTACCTAATGGAATTAGTCATGACAAGATTCTCCTTCCCCATGTTTGCCTTTGGTGTCTCCTTAACCTTTCGCAGAAGTGCCGGAATCGCCCAGCTGAGAAGTGCGTTTCTGACTCCTGTGTGCACTTTAAAGACTATGTTGTCCCCCTGAGGTATTTTGATCCCAATGCTTTTTTTCCCCCTCAAATGCTTTTTTAATGGAGTTTAGAAGTTTGGTGTAAATGCCAAGTCTCTGAGCCAAAGAGCCTTTAATTGAGTTGTGGTTTCCCTCATTTTCCCTGCCGCGTTGCCAATTGTGCAATTACCAGGTGGGTCAATTACTCTTCATATTACTCTTTATATTTTGCAATGTTTTCCACTCAAATTGACTGCTGGCCATATTCTGGTTTGACCCCAGTGGGATCGTGAAAACAGGTAAGCCGCCTGTCAGATGTTTGAACCACCCAAGTGTCTGAGCAACTATCAGCAGTCAGTGAATCACTATCAGCAGAAGTGTGGCGAGATGGAGACATATTCAAAGTATGTGGTGTGACTGGCTTTGTGATGAAACTGTAAAACAAATGTAAAAGAAAAGGACTCTAAATCTCTATATAAGGCCTTGTTGTTTACCCTCCATGATCTTGTTAACAGTAAAAAAGATAGATAGACTAGTTAACCACTAGCAATACTCATGCAAAAGAAAACCGCTACATTCTAAGTTCACATCAAATATGTAAAATAATGCTGCACTTGATCACAATCTTGTGAACAGTGGGTAGTTTTAACTCTGCTTAGTCAACACTGCCCCCTGTAGGATAGCCTCGGTGTGGCACACTGAGAAGCAAAGAGCCATGATATTATGTTTACTTTACTTCAAAGGTCCAGTGTTTCAAAGTTAGGTGGCCGCTAGCGGTGACGTTGCACATGGCAACCAACTGAATACCCGCCCTCGCCCCTCCCTTTACAACGACTACGGTGGCCTGTAATGGGCTGAATTGTGTAAGGTACCAAGAGGGTAGTACCAAAATTATGTCATTGTCTACAACAGCATAAAGTAGCAAAGTGTCAAGTGATGAGGTTCCTTGATAGATCCATGCATTGTTTTTGGAAATTTAGTCTTTACATTTAAAACTAAAGGTCAGCTACAAGCTAAGGTCTTTTACATTGAATGCAATTGTTAATAGATAGCCTAAAGCCTACTTATAGTGATCCAAAAAAAATCTACATATTTCCACGTCTTTCTCGACACTATTTTACACTTGGATTAAATAGTGTGTGAGGCTCCTTTCTAATTGAATCCGCTAAACACTGGATATTCTGGGAAAAGGATGGATGCTCCCCTTCACTAGTACATATGAGGCACAGTCAGGAGAGGATTAAGCTTCCAGGACACACATGCAGTATATAACGCCACGGTGTGTGTGTGTGTGTGTGTCTGTGTCTGTGTCTGTGTCTGTGTGTGCGTCTGTGTGTGTGTGTGTGTGTGTGTGTGTGAGTGTGAGTGTGTGTGTCTGTGTCTGTGTCTGTGTCTGTGTGTGTCTGTGTCTGTGTGTGTGTGTGTGTGTGTGAGTGTGTGTGTCTGTGTCTGTGTGTCTGTGTGTGCGTGTGTGTGTGTGTGTGTGTGTGTGTGTGTGTCTGTCTGTATGTGCGTGTGTGTGCGTGTGAAGATCTGTGGAGCTGCACTTGTCCGGCAGTGGATTTGGATGTGCGCGTCCAAGAGGGTTAAGCTACTCGTACACTTACAGTATAACAGCACGGTGTGTACACAACGCGGGCACTAAAAAAGCACCACAAATGGGTCCATGGGGATAACGTGCCCCCTCTCCTTCCTAAAACTCTTAAGCCAAAATAGATTTTCTTTTATTGAATTAAAGAAAAGGCGTTCTCTCTGGAGCCGTTTGTCTGTTCTGGGCGGCCGGAGAAAGATGGCGGCCCCCCTAGAAGAGGACCCCCTCCATAGGACCCACTGCCTATGGAGATGTAAAGGCCTCATTCCAAGGTAACATAAAGACAACAATTCTTATTTTCATGGGATTTTACACCAATGAAAACATACTGATGAATATTATATTTAATTTATGCCAGATTCCACTAAATTCTACACACTTCCCCTTTAACATCTACAAAGTATAATCCATAGAAAAAATACCCAAGAAAATAAGCCGAACCACCAAAGAAAATATGTTGAAACAGTTTGCAATCATGAAACAGTGCTTCGTTACTCTCACCGAGCAAAAACAAATCCTTTTTGGATTTTGCCATTTGTGTATCCTGGCACTGCCCCTCAAATGTATTCCCCAACATAATTAGTTTGTTGCAACTGATTTGTTAGTGCTAAACCAATTACAGTAGTTTCACTGATTCATTTAATCTGCCATTGGTAAGACACAGAAATTAAAAGAAGTCCCTAGGGTGGCTAAAAAGCAAACAGAAATATGTATCGTGTACCCTGGCCCCAGATACTGTGAAATGCACCTGTTGATTTGTTTTCTGCAGAACATATGACGATTTAGTTAACAGCAAACTCTGCTCTCCCAAGTACGCATGAACTTGTGGAGAGAGCGGACACTCAAAAGAACCGAGGAGAAGATAGGATTAATAAGGTAGGCCTAATCAGTCAGCATATGTTTTGGATTATTTTGACTAAGGTAATGTGCTAAATGCATCAAGCACTGGATGGAAGATTAATTGAAAATAAACAATAAAAAGAGGCATACATCACTGGTGCCACCATTTTATAATTGGCTTGTCATAAGCAAGGGCAGGTTCGATGCCCATGAATTGCTGCATTACAGACCTGGCAAGTTGCCTCATCAAACAGGACGCCAGAACTCCCGCAATATGGGTTCAAAGGTTTTCTTCTATAGGGAAAATTAATAAAAGGTTTCATGGTATCATTACATCATTAAAAAAAAAATCATTACGTTGGCTAAATTAGTATTTCGACTTAAAAACAAAATCAATAGACCAAGTCCCACTAGAAAATGAGTAAATTTCCCACAAAGAAAGGTATTTCAAATTTGTATAGAGAGGGCAAGATAGTTGGGGAGGGAAAAAATACTTGATCTGCAATCACCCGAAAGAAAGACGCCTCATTCAAAGTGTCGGCTAAACAGGAAATGTTCAGATGTGGCAATGGTCCCAATGCATAGGTGCTGCATCCTGGTTTGGTATGTTTTATCAAAAACAACAACAACACAACTATGCCCAAACTAAAAGCATGGAGGCCCCAAGTAATAACAACAACGACATAACCACCAACCGAGACAAGCGGCGACACCAGAGAACACAAAGCGCGAGTTTGTCCTCGCGGAAAAGGATACTTTCCCTCTCATGAACGATGAGGACGTTTTGCTGCTCCAGCTGTTGGATCTTGCGCTCAAACGTCTCCTGTTCGTCCCGCAGCCGCTGCACGGACTCGTCCTTCTCCTCGCTGACCCTGGCAAATGGAAATGAGCCGCTTGCACTGTTACGGCAGAACTGCATTATGCATTTGTATGCGAGCCTTTGTAAACATGTCACCCTCGTGCTCGGGGGACAATATGCTAATTCCGAGAAGTGTTGTGCGCAACGCCGATCTGTTAAACACATTTTATTTCAGGCGACACCCGGAGTACGTTTTCATTCAAATGCCTTGCCTCGCTAGTTCCTCGATGAGGTTGGCAATACGTCGCTTATCTTCTGGGCAGAGGTCCTTCAAGCTGGTCTGGGTTCTGGTTGTCTGAGGCTGGAACAACACACATCACAAGCACCTTATATATATTTATATATATATATATATATATATATATATATACACATACAACAAACAAAATAATAATGACCAAACACATTCATGCTTTACATCAAATACATACATTGGGTCCCCACAACGTTTGTCAAATAGGCAACAGCATAACACAATTTACACTGAGAAGTAGATCAGAGCACACTAGGCCTATTTGTTCACCTGTGATAAGGGGATGGCTTTATCACAGTATGCAGGAGCGGCTTGTTTCATGGGGACAGCGGTGTGGGGCTGGAGCAGGTCCTGTGCTGTTACAGTCAGTGATGGAGACACTCTGTGACGCTGAGGCCTCTCCGTTCGGGTGCTTTTTTTACAGTCACGAGTGTCTCTCGTTTTCGTGACTTTATCACTCGACCTGGCAATGCCAAACTTTGTGTCTCGGCTCACTCCTAAGGAAGTATGAAGGAAAAAGGAAAATCGAACACATGATAAAGTTGTGTAGATGAATATGATGATCTTGCTTTAAAAGAGTGAGTTACACTCACCTGGGACAAGCACCACGGACTGCTCTTCTTCTGATGCTGAGATGACAAGTTCAAGGGACAACCACAAGACGTGAACCATTTCAGCATCATAACATCATATCCTATTTCAACATACTGGGAGGAAAAAGGCACAGAATATGCACTATATTGAATGTAGCCCTGCTGCCCTAGCGTGGTGTTAGATCAACGCGGAGCCCTATACCTCAACCAATATAACATAATATAACATACAACAAATAAAACTTCACCACTTGTCAAAACTTTCTTAAAATGTCAGAAGTTGTAAATAAGGGGGTATATTTGGAATTTCTGGTTTACTGCGTGTTTATGTTCTTCGGAAGTCCAGATACATCAAGGATACTGTAGTTAATCCAAAATATTCCTGACTCTTCACTTCTCGTCTCGGCTGCCGCCATGTTGAAACTACCGCCACTCCCCGGGAACCAGTGTTGCGAAGGAAATCAAGTCCCACCCTTTCCTGTAGACGCAAAAGACGATTGGTTGTTCCCTGAACTTATTTTTCAGGGAACGTTTTCTATTGGTTGAATTCACTTCCTCGAAGTATGTTATTTTTAAACTACATTTCCCAGATGTACTTTGTACTGGTACCTGATGCTGTTTGTACTCCAGCTCCATTGGTGGCGGTAATGTCACTACACAAAAATATGAGAAGAAGAACCGGCGAATGATGCTGAAGGTGCTTTATATGGATTTGCCATCGTATAGTTGTTATCAGCTGGTAAATGATACATCATATACTCCAAGGTTTTCTCTTATCTTGAGAACTTGCCAAGATAGGAAATATGGAAGAGAAAAAGGGTGTCGCTGAAAGGCTGACACTTGGCATTACCCGAATACTTGGTGTGTAACTGTTGAATTTATCTGACATGGAAATCATTGATTGCAATGCTAGTTGTTGTAAACACTGACCCGTAGTGAATGCGGCAAGGCTATTGCTATTTCCAGTTAACATTGTATATATATTTCACTTAAATATTTTCTAGAGAGCATGCCTGGTGTTGCAGACACTCGGTTTGTAGAGAGGGAACCTGCAGAGAAGAGATCTTTGCTGTCATGGGAACAGGTAACAAACCACACACACACACACACACACACACACACACACACACACACACTCACACTCACACACACACACCCAATAGGGGGATATCGCGCTTAAATGTAGGCTTTACGATGCAGGCTTGTGTAATGTATGGGTCGTTAAGACTCACTTATATTTCTCTCTTCAGAAAAATACATGCATTCTTCCAGAGGACCTGCGAGATTTCTATTTGACAACCGATGGGTTTACACTCACGTGGAGTGTCAAACTTGATAGTAGGTGTTCAAAGTCCAAAAGTCATAATGCACACATACTCATAATAGTAGATTACTTCAAGTCAATGATGTATGATTCTCATATGATATAAACATTGCTTTGCATGTGTGTTTCTATCGTACAGATGAGTGTGTGCCAGTCGGCTGCATGATGATTAACAGTGTGGTGAGGCTGCAACAACTGCATCCCCCATCAACCCTTTTCTCCCTGCCCAATGCGCCCACACTGGCTGACCTAGACTGGGATGGGAGCAGCTCAGAAAGTGGTAAAGATAACCTAACCCAAGTTAACCTCAGTCTTCCTTACCGAGAGGTTGTTCTGTCCTTGAGGATTTCTCCTAGATGGTGGTTGTATAATGTGTATATGAGCTGAAAGGAATACCTAGAATTAGGTTGAAGGGATGTACATTTAGAAAGTAACACAAGTATACGGTCAGAGGCAAAAAATTATAGTAAACTATAAATGGTAGTCACACATTATATTGAGTATCTGCAGCCTTATCACGTTTGCATTCATTATTGTATCAACACAACAACATCATGTTGACAGAATCAGAAGATTGTCCCGCTGTTCCTCATTTCGATTCTCGAAGTCGGATATTTGAGCTGGATTCCTGTGGCGGAAATGGAAAAGTATGCCTGGCCTACAGGAACTGCTGCCAAGGTTTGATTTTTGGTCATCCTTTTATTGTTATGTTATTAATTGAATAGCATTAAAAAAAAAAAAAAACATGTACATAAAAAAAGGTTAAAAAATATATAATCAGCATTTCCTTCCCCAGGGGTTGTAGCCCAGCAAAGTGACATTTGGTTCCTTGACCGCTCTCTGTACTGGCACTATTTGACACCTACCTTCACCTCCTACTACCGCCTGATGCTCACACACCTGGGCCTGCCTGAGTGGCAGTACACCTTCACACCCTACGGACCCAGTCCCCAGGCCAAGGTAGGGAATGCCTGCAGGCAATGTTCTTACACTTAAAAGTATCTGCAATGTATTTCCCTGTAATGTATTTTTTGGATTATCTGTATTATGCTTTATCATGGGCGGATTAGTTTTGCAGCCCGTAATCCGAGCGTTAAAGCGGAAATATGTTTACCTGAATGCTACTTGCGTGAGGAAATGTTAATGCAATGGGTTAGCCCCTGTGTGATACATTTAGTTTGGGTTTGAGAAAGGGTTGGTTTTTCTTTATCCTCCCTGTTTTCTCCTTCTCCCTCTATAGCAGTGGGAGTCTTTGTACCCACCGCTAACCTTCCAACGCGAGCCGGGCCCGGTGGACCCCACAGGGGACAACCATTTCAACAACAAGCTGGACCCCACCAAGGCTTTCAAAGGCAAATCCAAAGTGGCCACACCGAAGAAGAAGCAGTCCGCCCAGAGCGGTCCGGGGGGCTCTGGCAAGGGTCACGTCAGTGTGGGGAAACATGCCGTGATCCGACGTTGAGAACCCCTGTTCACATGCATCTTTTGCTAGACCCTCCCCTTAGGACGAAATCTACCCAAAGCTATGGTTTAAGCTATACGTTTCAGTGAGCAGTGCCTACAATACCGAGGGACGCACGATCTATAATCTATCCAGGTATTAAGCGCTATTCCGTGTATTATAAGGTTTCAGAGGCAGCATGAAAGCTATGTTATATTCTAACTTACTATACAGATGTTGGAAAACAGGTATTTTGCTACATCTATATTTGTAATTGTTTTTGCTCTGAAAGGCGGTTTCATTGATTTTGTTGGTCTTGGCATGGACCACCCATCTCGTTGGTGTTAACCTCACAAGCTTGACGGCCGGTACAGTCTGGCCATAGCCGCGAGGGGAGGAGCCCCACGTCCATCAATATGCTGTGTTTCTTTTGTAACCACGGTTTGATTGTTTGAGACAGTTCATACCCAGGAGGGCCACGCTTGAAGACAAAACACACCTCAATGCAATTTGAAGGGTTGACACAATGGGTTAAGTTAAATCAAAAGATGGCTTGAGGTCGGAACATAGTTCTCTCTGGACCGGGGCACTGTCCAGTGTGGGTTCCTCTGGTCCTTTGGTCCTGTGGACACGCAGGACAGCAAGCGGTAGCAGCGGTACCAAGCAGTGTGGCAGTCGATTAACATAATCGTTTCCAGTTTACAGCAGACGAGTTAATCAGGAATTTCCTCTTCTTTCTCAACAAAGAACATAAGTAATCCAAAACTCTGGGTGTTGCCGTTGGCCCTCTACCCCGCACAGGCTCTGCTTGGATTAACAGCGTGCAACATCTCTCTCTCTCTCTCTCTCTCTCTCTCTCTCTCTCTCTCTCTCTCTCTCTCTCTCTCTCTCTCTCTCTCTCTCTCTCTCTCTCTCTCTCTCTCTCTCTCTCTCTCTCTCTCTCTCTCTCTCTCTCTCTCTCTCTCTCTCTCTCTCTCTCTCTCTCTCTCTCTCTCTCTGTCTGTCTGTCTGTCTGTCTGTCTGTCTGTCTGTCTGTCGCTCTCTCTCAGTTGCAGGTAGGGCTATTCAAACCGGCAGCAGTAGCTGTATGAAGCAAAATTGAAACCGTTGGCCTCCCCCAGTTTCTGTCTCTGTCCTATGAGATTGGGATGGGGTCTCTCCCCAGCCAATGCGGAGGCTCAGCAGCCTAGTTCCCACATGTTATCCTGGCCTAAACGTGACTTTAACTTACACTGAATGTTGATTTTCCATTGTTACAAAGTATGGGAGGGTGATTAGGCAAGGTTAGATGTCAAACCTGCTTCTTGGAACACGTCCCTGCTATGTTTGATTGGCCAAGACACACAGTATTCACACTTTGGTTGAACTGTTGGAGATGGCCTAAATGTTTTGCTGCTACCTTGACAGGTTACTCATTATGTGTATACTGTATACACATGTATGTATGCTTTTATTTATTTTTAACGATAATAAAAAAAATCCTGAGTCACTTACATCAAGTCACTGTCGGTGGTCATAATTCACCTCTTGCACACTAATCCTGCTCAATCTGCAATCTACTAATCTACAAGTGAAGTTTGAAGTTGTAAAATGCATGCTTCAGCTGCATACATTCCCAGCTGAACATACACATCACATATCTCAGGTTCCTCTCTCCTGCACTCGGGTGAAAGAGCGAGATGCGGGGACACAGTTCCCCAGAAGTGTCTGTCACACGTCAACATAGCTGTGTTTCTCCAGAGGGGCCATTTCCTGCTCTTGATGGCCCTTCTGCTCACGCACAAGGGCCGGGTGATGAACCTCTATGAGCACCTTGTACAGTCCTACACCCATCACACCACCTAAGAAGGGAGCCGTCACAGGCACCCACCACCACCCGTTTCCAGCTCTGCAAGAAGAAGGAGAAGAAGAAGAAATCAAAATGTGTGACACTGAATGGTGTATGGAGTCAACATAGCAATGCAAATAAAGGATCTCTCCGTTGTGGGAGAGATAGGAAAGCGGTTGTGTTCGTTACCATAATTTTGTTCTTCTTGTTATGTTGGTTCAAAGTAATAAAAAACAAAGGCGTGGTTTTAAACTGGTAAAGGTGCTTAAGGGCTATGTAATGAACGTAGCATTCAAAACCGTTTAATCAAACGAAAATCCGCTTCACTCGGTTTTCCTATTGTGTTTTTTGTTTTTTCCAGTTCGTTTTTTTCATTGAGTGTTGGTTGGAGTGTTGGAGACCAGCTCTTCTGGGTCAATAGACGAGAGACTAAATCAAAATTCCCTCTCGTCTTCATCATTACCTGAAGACCTCGCCGCCCCAGCCGGCCACCGCAGTGAAGAGTCTGGGTGCCAGATCCCTGGTGGGGTTGATGGCGTAGCCGCTGTTGCTCCCCAGGGAAATGCCGATCAGCAGCACCAGGAGGCCCACCGCGATGCTCTCGCAGCCCCTCGCCGCCGGCTTGTTCCTCTGGTCGGAGAGCGCCGTCAGGCACAGCAGGAGCATGGCCGTGCCGAACACCTGGAACACCACAAGGTCCATTTGATGCAGGCCGATGCAGGCCGATCCGAGGTGACTTAACAGTGATACGGAGTTCACCACGGGTCACGATGTGGCAGGTTGCCCGTGAGCATCTCGCTCATGGATGCCAACTACACTGCGCACATTGGACATCGAACCCACAACCTTTTTGGCTGAAGTCAAACATTCGAGCCGCACGACGCTATCCTGCATCCCAGCATCCATCCCCACTCGAGAATGGCCGTCGGCAAATCGATTCACGCCGGGTCAGAGCATGTACGGGAGGTGAAGAGGTCGAACCTGGTCGATGAATCCTGAATGCAGGGAGAGGTAGGGCGCAGGGTAGGTGGCGAAGATCCCAGCGGTGGCTTGAGCGCCCGTCACGGTCAAGTTCCCACCCCCGTAGTCATAGATGGCATCTGGAATTCAGAGAGTAGCCACTCGGTCAAACTACAAATATGTCAGCAGCACTGCAAGAGTGATTAAAATGCATGGGGCCCTTCGCGCACAGCGGTCCCTACCGTTGTACACGGCGTAGATTGTCGCCGCGGCCAGAAACGACCCGAGCAGTTGCGCGAGGACATACACGGGGAGCATCTTCCACGGCAGGCGGCCAAACACACTCATGGCCAACGAGACCGCGGCGTTCATGTGAGCCCCTGAGGAGGAGGAGGAGGAGGAGGAGGAGGAGGAGGAGGAGAAGCGAGACATACTGTGTCCGTCCGTTCGGTCGTGTGAAATCGATATCGAATCAGTGTTCTCCGTGGCGTGGTTCTCTCAGAAGAGCGGAAACCAAAAAAACAAACCATCGACGTGTCGTCAGCGTTATCGTGGTGGATTGTGGTGCTCTGTAGACGGGGATGGCGACGCGCGTACTACCTGAGACGGAGCCTCCGACGTGCACTCCCATGGCGACTCCCAGGCCAAAGCCAATGTTGATGCTGAGGTACTGGCCGAACGCGCCACGGCCCGTGACCACCTGGGCCACCGAGCCCAGGCCAAACACCTACGTACGGATTACCATCGTTAAGAAGGGCCATGGCCCCCTTGTCATTGTACACCTTTCTCTGGTCTCGTGGTTTTTCAGCAATTTGTCGACTGTCCACTTGGGGTTTGAGGCCAGAACCCTTTGGCTGGGTGCCAAAAACGAGTCTACTAGTCTGATTGATTAAATACAGCAATATATGATTATACTGATTTTGGCAACATTGTCTTGGTGGTGTCACTGTATAACTAGTTTTATTTGGTGCAAATCATTTTCAGGATTCAGAATTGCTTTGCAGTCAGTGCAGTTTAGTAAGTACCGGTACTTCTCGTGTGGTACTAGTCATCTAATGTGTCCGTGTGCTTATAGGAACCCCTGTTTGACATGCTGTTTGACTTCCCTACTCTATTCAAACCACACGTGAGTCAGTGTGTGACTGTGCGTGCGTGCCTGCGTGCGTGTGTCTAAGTATAAAGATTGATGCAACAGCTGGACATCATGTGAACACCCTGATGGGGTGCCAAGGGCCACGCCACCATTACTCTACACAAAACACCCATCCCTGCCCTTCAACCTGACCATGTGACTGTTGTCACATGGTCAGGATGTGTGCTTGTGTGCATGTGTGTACATGTGAGTGTACTCAAGTTATTGAGTACGCACACGCAAGTTGTTGTGACCGACCATGTTATCATATGGGTCAGGTGAATGACACGGATATGGCTCTTGTAGTGAGTCTCAACTTGGCTGAACACACTACATGAATTCCACCAGTCACCATGTAATCCTTGTAAACAAACCCCACACCCCATCACCCTACCATCATCTGTGTATGTTTTCTTAATACCAAACAGTGTTTTTTGATAGCAACATGCTAAAAAAAAAAATCCTTACCATCATAACATAGGTGCAGAAAGCCTCCGCCAGTCCCACCCGAATAAACTTGTTATGTAGACCAGCCACAGGTCGCCATCTGGAACCCCTTTTCTGCTGATCTTCTCTCCGTTCTACTGATTCCACTGAATCCTTCATTGTGTCCTTCTCCTCAACCCTTCCTATTGCATTATGGGGTTTCAACACACAATAAACAGGAACCAGGTTCTAAATCTTGACTTAAAGTGTCACGGCTTTCCTGTCCATGTCACACAGAACCTCCTGCCCGGTAACATATGCTTCAAACAAATACATCAATTGTATCCGTACTTCAACTTCATACACAAGTACTCCTCAGCTATTATCTTGAGCTCCATGTTGTACCCACCCCCCACAATGGCTGTGTGCACACTATATAGCCTCTACAAAGCCCCTCCTTCATGAGCCCCACTGGTGAGTCATATACTCCATAGCACGTGGTCAGTTTCACATCCTCTGTGACACGGGCGGGGGCCTTCTGTTGAGCGTCTCAGGCTACTTCTTTGCAGAAGTGCTTTTTTGATTGAGCATGTTGTGGGCAACTGCCATGGGTAGGCCTAACGCTAAAAGTTATTCAAGTCGTTATGAAATGGGGGTGACTCTTCGTGCTTTAAGCGTTTTGCTTTCCCTTCTGTGATTATGCATAGCTTTGTCATAATTCACATCGTTTTAACAGCTGGAGGTCACAAGTTATAAGATTCAAGGAGAGCATTAGAGTTTCCTCACAGCATTTCGTCAGCAGTTTGTCAACCACAGACTGTTGGCCTAGACCTACACCTGTCGACTGTTCATTGATCCGCCTCAGATCAATAACGGGTAAACATTTCTCAGTGACATTTACCGAACTTGCGGGACAAGAACATCTGCAGCACATTGAGTTGAGCCAAATAATTCTATTCAAAATAAGATAATTCAAAAAGACCTTGTTCACTTGAGACGCGGTGTCCAACTGCGTATCATGACATGCACCCTTATTCTTTGCCCGTATATGAGGCCGTATTACTAATCATTAAGCGTAGGCGTAGCCTTTTACTAATAATTGGTCATAGTTTTGCTAATCTTGTTTTCCGTGTTTATAACCGCGCTCGGAACACTATTTTGCTTCTTACAGCCAAGGTGACAGGTGTCGTGCCAAGGTAGTTACCCCCGATAGAATTGTATCCCCTGGCCGCGGGAGCGCGCATACACTCAGGGAGGTGGAGCTACGTTTTTTCGCTTCGGTTTATCAACATTGTTTTTATTCTGCTGTATGATAGATACTATGTGTTAACGTAAAGTTATGCTATTCCGTGTTCTACATCTGACAGTTGTATTTAACCACGTAGGCTAGACGATTACTTAAGCTGTGAATTCAAGATCACATTGACTCGAAATGTATGCAACATTAAACCATAAAGGTAGGCCTACCCCCCCCCCCCCCCCCACACACACACACACACACACACTAGACAGATGAGGCACTATCATCTTGTGTTTCATTTTGTGAGTATTTCAGGTCATGTTTAGTAGCACTGGTGAGTATGGAGAAGTTTACTCTATTATAGCTCAAGTTACAGAGGGGATATATTATTTCGGGCTGAAATAATAACTAATTGTAATTGTTCCTGTGTCTTGGTTTGCCAATAGGGTGTGCTCAACGGGAAGCCTTCTAAGTGGTTTCCTCTGAAGTCCTCGTTCCAGGTGCCTGTCTACCTTGACAGTGAGGAACAACAGGACATCCTTTTTGCCTTTCTGAAGGCAGTACTGCATAGAACACCAACACAACTGGGCTTCACGGATGAAGTGCAGTTCATCTTGGGTGTTCTCTTTCCAGAGGTAGGTCTAACCATGTAATGTATTTGTTCATGTTCCGGCACTTTCAAAGCCTATATAAACAGCATGGCTCCAATGGTGCTGCTTGTGTATGGACCAGTGTATAATGGTTTGCTGTTCTGTAGTTTTGAAGTAACCTTTCTCTTTTGGAAGGCCATCATATATGGCCTGTCTGTGCTGCAGAATTTGTCCTTGCAGGAGGCTTAACAGGTCTTCCTCTCTGGTCCCGTTTATCATCAGTGGTAAGACTTTTTTTTTTAAACACAAATCTTTATCAACTATTTGCTAATATTAGTTAATACCTTAATTAAGAAGTAGTTAATAAATGTACCATTTTTAAGTGTTTCCAATATTTCTGTTAACCCAGCAGTGATTATTTTCTTGTCCATTTACTATTTCAGTGAAGTGGAGGAGTTTCAAAGAGGAATTGGCAGGGAATTGAGAAAAGAAGGGAAATTGTAATTGGTATGTAGTGCTGTTACCTACTTCACAATCTAGGGGTTGAATATTGGAGGGTCAGGAAAAGTCAATAATGTCAAAAATGTCAATAACATGTTATTTCTACTCTGTTTTCTGGCATCTCTCTCTCTCTCTCTTTCTCTCTCTCAGGAGTCATGGAGTGTGTGTCCTCCCAGCAGCCTGCCTTCTCTCAGCCATTCACTTAAAAGATGACCAGCCCCTAGGCACTGTTGGCCCTGTTGAAACTGATTTTTGTTTGTTAAATAAAAAGGATGTTTGAAAAAAAGTGTGTCCTATTTTTCTGAACAAATATTAAGGTAAAATGTTTCTGGTATGTTTTTGGCAGCTTTATTTATTTATACAGCACATTTCATACACAAGGCAACTCAATGTGGTTTACATGATTAAAAGTTCAACATTTAAAAGCATTTAAAAACAAAGAACAAAGAGCATTTAAAACATGAAAATGCATAAATAGAGGTTCATTTAAAACACAGTGCAGTATAATGCAACAGCGTTAAAATCAGTAAAGGATTTAAATAATTCAAAGTCCTTACAGAATAAGTTCAGTGATTTGTAGACCAGTAGCAGAACTTTTAAGTATATTCTATAGCTGCCTGGGAGCCAGTGTAAAGTCTTCAGAACTGGAGTAATATGCTCTGATCTCTTTGTCAGTAAGAACCAGAGCTGCAGCATTCTGAATGAGCTGCAGCTGTTTTATGCTCTTGTGGGGCAGTCCTGTCAGACCATTACAATAGTCAAGTCTACTAGACATAAAAGCATGGATCAGCTTCTCCAGATCTGTTTGGGACATGAGACCTCTCACTCTGGATGTGTTCTTCAGCTGGTAGAAGGCTGTTTTGGTGATTGATTTGATATGACTGCTGAAAATCAGATCCGAGTGTATCAGTACACCAAGGTTTCGGACTTGGTATTTGGTCTTTAAAGACAGTGGTATTTACTAACAGCAATCATCTTTTCTTTATTGCCAAAAACAATTACCTCAGTTTAGTTGTGGTTTAATTGAAGAAAACGTTGGTTCATCCAGTCATTTATTTGTTCTGGACAGTGATATAACACCTATATGGAACTGTAGTATTATCACAATTAGCACAATTGTTTTGGCATTTGGGTGGAATAAACCTCAAATATTATAGTTAGTGAAAAAATATCTTTAGGATGATATTGGGATATCATGAATCACAATTGTTTTGGCATTTGGTTGAAATAAACCTTAAATATTATAGTTAGACAGAAAATACCATTAATAGTATATTAAGTAGAATATGGCTGGAATAAACCTCTAATATTATCAAATATATTATGTGGCACTGTGAGGTCGTAGATCTGCGGTCGCAGATCTGCGGTCGTGAATCTGCAGCCTCCGGTATTGCAGGCACATACTCCTCCTAGTAGGTGGCACTGTGAGGTCGTAGATCTGCGGTCGCAGATCTGCGGTCGTGAATCTGCAGCCTCCGGGTCTGCAGACATACACTATTGCCTGCCTCAGATAATGAGGGGGTGGGGCTTGGGCCCAACTACTTAATTGGTGCCAGTGCAGCCTATTTAAGAGCTTGTCACAAGCAGCTTTGTAGGTTGTACTGGCAGGGCCATGTTTTGAACACCAGAGCCTACCATCAGGTATGTCGCGAGTCGTGACCCCTTTGTTTTGTTAGTTGTCATTGTGTGTGTAGTTAGGGACCGAGCCTGTGAAACAGGACGAGGTCCCTTTTGAAATTGGTCCGTTTATTATTATTATTTCGGGGATCTTTGAAGTTGATTTTAACCCCCTGAACATATACGAAAACTCAATTTTTTTTGGCAAAGTTGTCATTTAATTTATTTTCTGTTTATTTACTGTAGCGCTCTGGCTGGGTGCCCTTCCTGTTAGCACCAGGGCATGGATAATGTGGCCTACCTACCTAAAAGTGTAGGTAAGGTATGAGTTTCGTTGCCATTGACCATCCTTGGCAGCAGTTTTAATGTTTTTGTTTTGTTTCTATAGGGAGCCCGGCCTGCTCCTCTGGGTGCTAATGTGGGTCGTGCTGCTGTTTTGTCTTATCTTGTCTTGGTTTTGTGTTTTATAATTCTTTGTTCATTTAAATATACTGAGGTGGCCAAGAGGGGGGGCTAGTTGCCTAGTGGTAGTGAGCCATAATTGCACATGTGTGGTCGTTCTTTTTTTCTGCTTGCTGTGGCTTTGCTGTGTCAGATGCATGACTTTAACATGCTTGTATTCCTGTGTGTTAGCGTGGACTTCGAAGCACTCGTCCCATTAGCTTGCCTCCCTCGGGTAACCCTCTCCAGCTACCTGTTAAAAACCAATGAACATTTGTCATCTTATTCTTTGTTCGTTTTATGCTTCTGCTGCCAGATACCTTTTTTCTTTGGTTTTCTGATTAATAAAGATTTCTTTGAATGGGATTCATGTCTCCAGTGCTTAAAACGAACCTCTGAGCTCTGAGAATTTGGTTGTTTCATCAGACTTCCTAATCTCCTAAAGATGACCCTGAGGCATTAGGCCCCAGCCCAGGGTGGCGTTGTCAGGCTACTGTGATGGGCTTTGTTTGGCCTTCCACTCTGCTACACGAAGAAACGTAGCTCCACCTCCCTGAGTGTATGCGCGCTCCCGCGACCAGGGGATACATCGGGGGCAACTACCTTGGCACGACACCTGTCCTTTAGCGTCAATCATTCATCAGCCATCCTTATCTGTTGTCACTTCTAAGACGGGAGCGAACCGGAGGCGAACATTTTTACTTGCGATCACTTACTAAACTTACACGGTTCTATAATCGAGTTCTATAACGAGTTTGCATTGGGCGGGCACGCATTTAAGGCATTTCCTTATTCCTGCCGCCGGTGGCGCTGTTTGATATAAATACCGTCCCCTCACAGCCCTGACTTTTGTCTTTTATCCTTTATCTTTTGTGACTTTTATCCTGATTTGGTGAACGCATAAAACTGCAGCTCAAGCACTTTTCACGCTTTGGACGGAATGGATTTTTCCTGGGCAGATGTTTTCTATAACCCGTTATGGTCACTTTTCGCTTTTTTTGTGGGACTGCGATTACAGCAGAGATTGTTGTGGAACCCAAAGGCATGTTCTGCACAACTAAAGGGAAAGACGACCATAGTTACGGGTGCTAATTCAGGTGAGACAGGACATTGTCTAGAGAGCTAAATTGAAATGAACACATCTTTAGGTGAAAAACCATAATGTATCTTTGTTTCGACATTTATTTTTTTAATATCGTAATGACACTTATTATTTCATTCTACTAATTGTTTATTCATGTAGGCCTCTCTAGGCCGTTTTTTGCGGTCTCTCCATGGAGTCTTTTGTGTGTGTGCCTTGGCTGCGGATTGGACGAAATTCAGATAAATAAAAAGCAAATATTCTGCGTTATTCGGAAGCCTTTATTTACTTACTTTCCGCAATGACATTGTTTTCGTCGACAGATGTTTTTCATAAGCAATTGGGAGCTTCCAGGAAAGCGATTACATCTGGTTGCGTTGTGCAAGGGGTTAATTGAATGGAAAACATACTGGAACAGTTAGGCTATGTACTTCTCAGCTATGAACTTTGAAGCACAAGGAAACCTTGAAGAAAGGAAAAATAATGCCCTGTCCTTAACCCTCCGTCTGACCTCCAACCTGTTTAATCGTCTCTCCGGCTGAAGGCATTGGCAAGTTTATCGCACTGGACTTTGCAAGGCGTGGCGCACGTGTTATCCTGGCTTGCAGAAACCAGCACAAGGGTGGCGCCGCAGTTAAAGAGATCAGAGAGCTGACAAATAACCAAGATGTCCATCTGCGTCTGCTTGACACGTCCTCCCTGGACTCGGTCAGAGCGTTTGCGGCCACGATCATCAAGGAAGAGAAGGCCCTTCACATTCTTGTCAACAATGCTGGGGCGTCAGGTCAGTGATGACTTTCTCTCTTCTATCTCACTCCATCTCTCCGTGTACTTTCTACATCTTTATCCCTTGTGCCTTAAATTCAGATGTATTTAGACTTCAGTCTCAGTGGGACATAACATTGCAACTCGCAAGAAATTTGAAAAACGAAAGGAGCCACTTGTTGAGAAAGACCAAACGAGGATGAAGTTCATCAAAGTTTTGCATTGCATGCATAAACAATGTGTACACATGTAACTGTATCTGCGTCTCAATGTTTTTTTCTGAATCAAGGGTTGCCCAAGGCGATCACTGACGACGGGCTGGAAATAAGTTTTGCCACCAATCATCTCGGACCCTTCCTTCTCACCCAACTGCTGCTCAGTGAGTCGCCTGGTGCGGCTCCCCTCTGGAGGAAGCCGTGTGAAGGGAAATATCTCAAGGTTGCATTGCACTGACATGTCTCAGATGGAACATGGTCACCAACTTACACTTTCCAGGTGGTCAGGGTTTCATTATTGTGACTGGCCGCCATCCTTCTTTGTGTCACAAAACCCTCCTCCTCCGTTGAGGGGTAGTAGGTCTGTGGCTTTTTTTTAAGGGGCCTTCTTGGTTCCACCTAAGAAAACAAGGTGAATCAGTGACTGGGGAACATGTTACCGCGTAGTAGTGATCGAGAAGCGAGTAGCGAGACGAAACTTCATGAACCGTTGAAGCTTTTCGGCCAGATGTGTTGAAAAGTGGTTCATTTCTCGAGGCTTCGAGTGCACGCTAGTGACACCTACAGGGCAATAAAAATACAATATGCTGAAAACCTGCACCAAAACAATAGCATCAGAATGTGTTATGTGGTCTGCGAATGCTTTTATGTTCATGTAAATTAGCGGAAAAAGACAACTTTGTCTTTCTGTGATATTTCTAACACAAAGTCAAAAATTAAAAAAAATTAAATGACGCTTTAGGTCAGAATTGAACGCAGGTCGCCGGATTACTTGCACATCACCCTACCCATTACACCACTGTATCTTACCAGCAAAAATTTAACAACACTTATTTATGTCATTGGATATTGTATTATTGGGAGAAATCAAATCAAAGTGCTCCCAAACAGGTGAAAAATTTCTCTTGTTCCTAGCTGGCTCCATCGCAAATAAATTCTTTAAAGTACACAAACCACCGCAAAAACCACTGCTCAACTCCGTCTAACAAAAACCCACGAGTTCGTATCCAGATACGGGACATCTTTATGGAGTCGAAACGTCCGGCAAAACTGAACCACATTTCGAAGCGGCGGAGCCAAACGAGGCTTCGAACGTCACGCGTGACGTCATCTCACCCATACAACACAAGCCTCGATACGGGGCTTTGCTGAAAAGGGCTTGACGTACTCGATACGCGCTTCAAAGCCTCGGTATCATCCGTAACATCACGACCGCGTAGTGCATGTAGCTTACTCCGAATGTGTTCCCCCACTGACTGCGTGCCTTTTCCCCACTTATTCAACCAATAAAAATACAACGGCATTTAGCAGACGCTTTTGTCCAAAGCGACTTACAATCAGTACACTTGTGGGGTTTGACGTGTGAACAGTTTGAGGTGGGGATTGAACCGCCAACCACTCTGGTTAGGGGACAACCTGCTCTACCCACTGAGCTATGCCGCTCCAGTATCTAAATCTCTATATTTAATAAAGATAATCATTATCTAATATCATCTTATAAAGACTAGATAATAATTACACTTCCCCCAGCCATAAGGTACATTTTGCCCACACTGGCAGGAGAAAATCAGTTTAATGTCCGGTCAAAGGGATTCAGACATTTGTGCTCTGACATCCATCTCCCCCTGGTAATGTCTCATCTCATTACATGATATACCACTTGGCTTGTACTTATTTTCATAGCTTATTGTTAACACTGAATACTTTTTATCATGGTTATGGTTTTATGAATGAAGTATTGTTGATATTTAAAATGTCTATATTAATTATTAAATATTGTTACTGCAAGATGAGTCCAAGGTGCTGGTGCTGTCTTGATGAGGATGAATGCCCTTCTCATGCTCTCGCTCTCTGCCCAGATCTTTTGACGGACTCCACCCCGGCTCGTGTCGTCAACGTTTGCTCGTCAAACCACGCCAAGGGTGTCGTGGACTTCGCCCACTTCAAGGGGGAGAACCTCACCTACAAGATGGACAACGTCTACAACAACACCAAGCTGCACCAACTCATCTGCACCATCGAGTTGGCCCGAAGGCTACACGGGTCAGGTATGACCCGCGTACAAGTCCCCTCCCTACCCTCCCACCTGTGGGCTGTGCTGCCTGCCCCCCTCCCCTAGATTCCTCCCCTTACCACACTCCTATGGGTGCTTGCATGTTGAAAGTTTTTTTTTTTTTTTTTTTTAGCTCAGTAATTTGCTTGCACATTACAAAAATGTTTAATAATTTGCTTTTAGTGATACATTGACAATGAAAGATGATTTTGGTACTGAGAAAATATTAACCAGAAATAAATTTGTTTATTGATATTTTGGAATATGAATATACATATCACATATTGTTCACACAAGAACCATCCTGAAATGGTACAAGACCGCAGCCTCACCTTCTGCCTTTCTTTGTGTTCTAAAAGGTGTCACTGTAAACGCGGTCCACCCCGGCTATGTTATGACATCAATGCTGAGACACTATAGTTTGGCGCTGCGATTCGTTTTCAATCTCATCGGAATCTTCTTTTTCAAGGTGAGTGATAATATATGATGATTCCTGTGTGTATGATGTGTCGTCGATGTATGACATACAGTTTGGCTCAGGATGTAACAGCATGAGCCATGTGCCCCTATTTAAATGTTAGACCACATTCCTTACCACGCAGCACAATCAGTTAGAGGCTGAAGATTACACTGTACCGGAACAATGATGAATAACTTGTGATGTGTTTTGATGGTTGTGCTGGTTGAATTTAGGATTGTGCTTTGTTATTCACTTGTTCAAAGTTCACCTGAACCCTGCATAACATCCATCCTCAAAAAAATAAAAAATAAAAATAAATAAATAAACCTACCCTCATGCTCTTATATGTTGTACATCTTGGCACTTTAATCGCTCTTTGTAACTTGGTACTTAAGCCTAGTTTATACTCCTGCGTAAAGTGCCGTACGTCGGTTACGGAGAGCCCTCTACGTCGACGGAGAGCCTGACGGAGAGGCTCTGCGTCGGCTCCGTTGGCCTGAAATATTTTTTAAGTATCTGTCACTCCGTCAACGCACAACGGAGACCGCAAGGGCTGCGATTGGTCCTCTAAAAACGTCATTCCCGGAATTACTTTTCCGGTTTGACTTCACAACGTAAACACTGGCAGCGCCATTTATATATACGCTTTATACGCTATATATACGCTACATATATACGCTTTACTATATGGACGCATAAAGCTCCAAAATGCCAAGCAGACCTACTTGAACTTGTGAAACTTAAAAGACGGTGGCAAATTGCACTAAATTGTTGTAAATAATTTGTTTTTGTTTGTTTTTTTAGTTTGTGTACGGTTTTTACTTTTAAAAGAATTTCATTTATAATGTATCCCCTTTTCTATTTAATAATTGATCCCCTCTTAACTATTTTCTCCTTTTGTACTTCTTTACTTGGATTGGTTGGATTACGCAGTCGTAGAAGTATAACCAGGCCTTTAGCCGGAGATGTTATATACTTGCAATGGTTAATCAAGCAATTGAAATGCTTGAAAGTTGTAATGGTGACTTTATTACTGTATTAACAGCAATGAAATATTTCACCTTTTTATGACAAATGTACTCTCTGTCAGTCGCTTTGGATAAAAGCGTCTGCTAAATGCCCCTAAATGTAAATGTGTATAAATACATGCGTAATAAAATGATTGATTCTGCGTTCCGTTCCCAGTATCCTGAACAGGGGGCGGCGAGCACCATCTACTGCGCCGTTTCCGAGGAAACCGAGGGCGTCACCGGGAAGTACTTTGACAGCGACTGCGCCCTGGCCCTCCCCTCGCCCCTGGCCAGAGACCCCGCGCTCGGCGCCAAGGGCTTTGAGATCAGTGAACGACTGACGTCAAAGCTGTGACGTGTTGAGGCCCGATAGCCATAACCGGGGGTCAAATTATTCTATGGTGCGTAGAGAAAAGAGTATGGGGGCAAAATAAGGTATAACAGCTCAATCTTTTTTCCTTTTTGCCTAGTAGAGGATGGATGGTAAGAGAAGCTACTGTGCCCTGTACTGGCCTTTAAGGTGCCAGTAGGTACTTCCAAAATGATCGTCTACGACAACATTGAGTAGCCAAGAGTCAAATATAAATGTTATTTCGTTATTTAGTTGTTTTGTAATTTAGTGGGGGCGTTTTAACTATAGGCCAGAGCTAAGTAAGGTAGTGATTCTGATCAATTGAACATATGTGCAATTGAGCTGACGAGCTGTTTGTCTGTTCTGGGCTACTGTAGAAACATGGTGGCGATGCATGGCAGGCTCCATTGAAGAGGACCTGTGCCCTATGTAGATATAAAGGGCTCAGTTTACGGTAATGTCAATGGTACAAACTCGCTTTGTGTGTGTTTTATGTAATAAGTAATGTGACTTGGACTATTGAACCGTTTCACAATCGTTCAACATACCCACCAAGGCCATGTAATCAATATTGCTGGTT
Source organism: Urophycis tenuis (assembly GCA_036785325.1). Taxonomy (NCBI): domain Eukaryota; kingdom Metazoa; phylum Chordata; class Actinopteri; order Gadiformes; family Phycidae; genus Urophycis; species Urophycis tenuis. Next base: position 7,025,645 of record JAXIVH010000008.1, read on the forward strand.
TACATTTACTTTATGTATTGGTTTCCCTTTTGTAGTTATTTATTCCACACTGATCATGTGTTCACTTCATAAAAAATTATTCATGAAAAATAAACATTTGTTAAGTTCCTCTGTGATACGCTTCTAATTATTCATGTTAAAATGTACTTATGTTATGATTATATTTGAGGATGTATTACTTTACATTTAAAGATAAATATACTGTGAGAAACCAACAGAACAAACTGTCAGACAGGGTGGCACAATCATTCTCTTTTTTTATTGATTGCTTTATGCAAATATGTATATATATATATTAAGCGCTGATTGGCAAAGAAAAAAATCAAAGTTGTCCTTTCATCTTCGGTGTCACTACTTAACTTCCAGGTGCCGGGCGGGGGGAGGAAAAAAAAGCAGATAAATGCAATAAGTACACATGTTTAGTGTGCGTCCATATACTGCTGGTGGCCACAACACATACATCTGCATTGCAAAACATTCTCATACTTTCCAACCGTGGCCTATTCCTTCCGCCGACGGCCACAGTGCATCGATGCTGCTCTAGCTTTGCGTACGCGCTGCTGAACTCTGCACCTCATTACATGATCAGCCTTTTAGCGTCGCCATACCTTTCTCTCGCTCCTCGGCTATTTCACGAATGAGCTCCTCCAGCACCGGGGTCACATGGTATAGTTGTTCGGCTGAAAGGCGCACAGCAATCTCGATCGTTCTGTCCTGCTGTCGTACACACACACCCACAAAAACAAGAACAGCAGGAATCAAACAGAGACCATATGAATCATGAAGTGCCTTGCATTGATATACAGGCATTTCACAAATGCACCTGCTGGTGGTAGCGTTTAAATATTTAATGATGGCTAGATTAGCTTTGCTGTTTGTGCGTGAATGCTCACAGGATTTCCTCCAATTTCAGTCTCCTGTGGAAGCTGTGGGAGGGAAGATTCTTGGAACTGACCATCTTCTGATCTGGGCTCCATGACCTTCTTACCCTCTCTCTCCTGTAGCACACACACATGCACACATGAACACATGCACGCGCGCACGCACACACGCACGCACACGCGCGTGCACACACACACACACACACGCACACACACACATTAAGATACTGGTTAGGACAGGCACATGCCAGCAAGGTGAGGAAGAGCGAGAAGTGTGTTATTGAACCAACACGGAAGGATAATACCGATACAGATTTTTCACACCAGTGGGTATGAAAAATCTGGGGTCAGAACAAAACAACTCCTAGCGTACGTTGGGATCTTTTCCATAGTAAATGTGAACATGAAGCTTTACTACTACTGCTAATCATTGAGTGGCCCTGCTGCCCGGACCCGTTCCTCATGCAGACAAGTGGAGTCTGGTTACCCTCATCAGCATCATCTCTTTGGGGCTGAAGAAGGTGATGTGTCCCTCTGTGCTCTCCGCCAACATGGCTACCAAACAGACCACCAGCACACAGCCGCCTACTGCTCCACGCATACTCATGTTGTCCTTCCTGAAGACACACACACATGCACACGCACACGTGCGCACACACGCACACGTACACGCACACACACACACACACACACACACGCACACGTACACGCACACACAGACATTAGCAACCTTTCTCTTCATACCTCTCTCTCGCTCCTCTTCTTTATCACGCGTGATCACCTCCAGCACAAAAGTCACATGGTAAAATTGTGGTAGATCCCACACACAACAAGCTAAGTAACTTAGCCTGTGGCTATGCAAAAAGGCAAGCATGTCAAGCTTTATTTTACAAAAGGAGTTTAAGACTCATGCCTTGTTGTTATGAAGGCCTAATAGAATTTCCCTGGAGCAATCAGGTTTTCCTGTACATACAAGACACAAATTATGTAATAGAAAGTGTGATAGAACTTTTTTTTAAGAATGTGTGAAGGACAAAAAAAGAGATATGGCAAAGTACTTTTTTTCCTAGATAGAGTGAACGGAAGATTAAGAGCGGGAGGAGGGGAATAAGCTCTAAACATTTGATATACAACTTAGATAAGCACTCAGGAAAACCAGGCAAATGCAGAGAGCATAAACTATTCCGTCTCCCTCGCAAGTTAGACAGAAGAAGAAGTGAGCCCACAGTACCGAGACGAAGAGAGGCAATCCCAAGGCACAGGGAGAGAAACTGAACACACAAGAAAATGGAAGACAGAAATACAAAAGAATAAGAAGGAGAGAAGCTCATCCATACTCACCCGTGTAGTGTCAGCCTCGGTCGGTCACTGGATGCCGTGTGCCTTGAGGTGAGTGTGTGTCAGTTCAGCTCCCGGCCAGCCTGTATATGAAGGCTTCTTCTACCCCCTTGGCTCCCTGACCCTCTGCCTTCATATCCGCTGCTCAGCAGGGTTCCTCAAGTGCTCTCCTCCGCGCACATGGAAACCACAATATTGCTCAGGAATCCTGTATTATTACGGTGTTAGCTGTCCACTCTGTATCTTAGCCCGATCGCTGGCAAGACAAATAGGTGAATAGGGATGCCACATATTGCGATCATGTAGGTAACTTGGTTGGTGTAAATTCTTCCCAATGTAAGACATTTTATAACATAAATTCATGGCTCTGGATATATGCTGGCCATTAGATAGTACTGGTAAACAAGTGTTTGTTTGTGTGTGTGTGTGTGTGTGTGTGTGTGTGTGTGTGTGTGTGTGTGTGTGTGTGTGTGTGTGTGTGTGTGTGTGTGTGTGTGTGTTTGTGTGTGTTTACTGCTGACATAACAATGTCAGTTGAGGTAAGTCTCAGTCATATATGTCTAACGATCTATTAATATTCTATCCAATTTGGTTTATGACCTGAAAGCAAGCTTCCTTTCTTTGCAAACAAATCTGCATACATCCATTCCCTGGAAACGCATGGCTGTGGAGAACTTAATGTGTTGGTCTCAGATAAAACACTCAACTTACTTCCTCTCTATCATTGAAAACATATTTGCAGTATATAAAAATGCTATTTCAGGAACTGGATGATGTCAAACACGTGTACGCCATCATATATTCTGTTCATCTGGCTTTATAAACTGAAAACTACACTGATTAACGCACACAAACACTTACTTACCCCTCGCGTTCTGTCTTTCATCGTGTAGTAATCGGCAGAGCCAGTAGGTGGCGTATGAAACGAACCTTCGGCCAAGCGGTCTCGCGAGATGAGCGTGGTATAAACTGTGGTGGAGGGACTCTGCTGCGTCGGAGGTCTTTTCAGTAGGAAGCAGAGGGAGCGGCACACGCAATCTGTGTCGCAGCACAGTATTCTTCATCATGGTAAGATAATATTGTGTATTCGCAAGATATTGTCAGTCTTCAAGAATTTCATGCTGTTAAACATTCTTCCCCACACTTGTTCGGCGGTTTCTGCTCTTTTGCAAAAGTTGCCGTCAAGCTTTTGGTTAGATTTAACGTCGGGGCCTTGTCAGCATGGCGAGGCATGCAGATTCTAACACGTGTGTCTGCAGTCCTTAAACAACCCTTACATGTCACATTGATACGTGTGATAAGACGAACACGGCAACATCATGTTAAATGTTGCTAACCTGATGATAAACGTGAATACGTTGTCTTCTGTGCTTGGTGGGGTTTTATTTATTTTCTCAATGCGCATTTAGCTAACCAGCTAACTAGCAGCAGGCCCAACTCGGTCCACCACGTGGTGCTGCTGGAGCCACGTGGTCACGCCAATACGTTTACACTGGCCATTTAGGCATTTAGGACTGGATTGCGAGTTTATTGCAAATGTCAGTTCATCACGTGCGATATATATTTTTTTTTATAGATTTGAATTTACACTTTTGTTTATCGAGGTTACTGCCGTTTTGTGTCTAGCCAATCCAATTTCTAACTAGCGCTCTTTTTTTTATTTGATTTTTTTACAGGTGGTGTTGCACGTGTTGTTCGAACATGCGGCAGGCTACGCGCTGTTCGTGGTTAAAGAAGTGGAGGAGATCGGCATGCTGCTTCCTCAGGTACGCATCCCTGAACACGCAGTGCTACACATTGCGGATATTTCGCCACCTCTTCAAACGTTAAAGTTCCAAATGTCTTGATGCAGGTTGAAGAAAGTGTGCTGAAAATTGCCAAGTTCAACAGCATGGTCAGCTTGGCGGCCTTCTTCCCTTTCAAGTCGGCTCAGGCTGCCCTGGAAAACATCAATGCAATTTCTGAAGGTAAAAAGCGATTTGCATACAGCCAACTTCTATCAGTGATTCAGATGTAATGATGTTCAATTATCTGTCAATCCACTGATTTCCTGTGCTGACAGCCTCATCTATTCTGAACATCAGGATCAACTGCATTTGTATCGTGTACTATGTATGCCACTGCTTGGGAACCCTTTAATTTAATTATGACAGTCTGGTTCATAAGCCGAATTAACGCTCTGTGCTACAGTCAGGACATGACCAGTGTGTTTTCTAACCACGCCAATCCGATTTTTACCCACATCAGGTGTCGTCCACGCTGACCTGAGGCTGTTTCTTGAAACAAACCTGCCAGAATCTAAAAAGAAGTCCATGCTGGGGGTGTCTGATGCGAAGATTGGTGCAGCCCTGCAAGAGGAGCTAGGGCTCTCCATCCAGACAGGGGGCGCTGTGGCAGAGATCTTGAGGGGTAAGAGACGCCATGTTCTGTTATGTCGTGTTTTTGGCGCTTCCTGGTATCCGACAGACTGGGCTGTTAATGATGACGTCATTACCCAGACACTCGTGATGGTATTTACTGAAAATCTGAAACGGCCAGGAATGCAGCGTTTTGTTTTCTTGTAGTGGGACTTCAACTGACCCGTGGTCTCTGTTCTTAGGTGTGCGTCTGCACTTCCACTCGCTGGTGAAGGGTCTGACGGCACAGGCCGCCTCCAAGGCCCAACTGGGTCTGGGCCACAGCTACTCCCGGGCCAAGGTGAAGTTCAACGTCAACAGAGCGGACAACATGATCATCCAGTCCATTGCTCTGCTGGACCAACTCGACAAAGACATCAACACCTTCTCAATGAGAGTCCGGTAAGAAGCTGACCACCGCTACACCACAGCCTTCTTGTCGGTTATGGGTACATCTGTCAAGAGAACCTAAAGGTCTTCTCGATTCCCCCCCCCCTCCAGAGAGTGGTACGGCTACCACTTCCCAGAGCTGATCAAGATCGTGTCAGACAACTCAACATACTGCCGCCTGACCCAGCTGATCGGCAACAGGAAGGAGCTCTCAGAGGAGAGTCTCGAGGGCCTGGAGGAGGTGGTGATGGACAGCGCTAAGGCCCAGGCCATCCTGGACGCCTCGCGCAGCTCTATGGGTAAATTACACGCGCATTAGAAGAACATGCTGGTAATGTTCGGTTCACTGCACAACACACGGCCCCTTTTTTGCCCACCCTGGACTTTCTGTGTGTCCTTGGTGTCTAACACAGAGGGGCAAAGCATCACTCTCATAAACCTGTAGTGAAGGAACAAACCCTCACTGTGGATCCTGTCGGGAGAAACAACCTAGCATCTGGTCACATGATATTTTGTCACACGTCATTCGCCTGTTTGTGTTTTTTTTTTTTTTTTAATCGTTGACTTCACGCTGCCATTCGTCTGCATTCAGGGATGGACATTTCTCCCATCGACCTGATCAACATCGAGAGGTTCTCCAACCGCGTGGTGTCCCTGGCAGACTACCGCCGGGGGCTGCAGGAGTACCTGCGCTCCAGGATGAGCCAGGTGGCCCCCAACCTGGCCGCCCTGATCGGAGAAGTGGTGAGTTGGGGGGACCCCGCTGTCCTTGCGAGCGTAGCCAGAGTGAAGGACTAATGATGTTCTACCAAATCTGTCAATCCCCTGAGTCACTGTGCTGAGAACCAATTAGGTGCTGAAAGTCCTTGCTTGCGAGAAGCCAAACACATGGTGTAAGTTTTTTTTTTCCTCCCAAAGGTCACCATGCTGATGCATCTTTTTTATTTATTGTTTTTATTCCAGGTGGGCGCTCGTCTTATTTCACATGCTGGAAGCCTGACGAATCTGGCCAAGTACCCGGCCTCTACTGTACAGATCCTGGGAGCCGAGAAGGCCCTGTTCAGGTACTGGGCCGCCCCCTCCCTGCTGGGGAAACCAGTGGCTGCGGTGATGGCAGGGCTGGGCTGCAGCAGGGGAGAGTGACGGGAAACAGGCACTTTTATGTCCCAACCCCTCGAGTGATCTCTTCCTCTATCCTTAAGCGCCCCCAAAAGTCTGAGCAGCCACTTAAAGCATTGAGGTAGAGGAACCGGACTGTAGTCCATGGATGACTGTCTAGATCTGTTCTGTAGGATAACCTTGTTTAGTGTCATTCCCACCCAGTAGCGGTTTGTTCTAAGAGCCTGAGCGTCCTGTCAACAGAGCGCTGAAGACGCGTGGCAACACCCCCAAGTACGGCCTCATCTTCCACTCCACATTCATCGGCCGCGCGGCAGCCAAGAACAAGGGCCGCATCTCCAGGTACCTGGCCAACAAGTGTACCATCGCCTCCCGCATAGACTGCTTCTCTGGTGAGTCACGGCGCTGTGCTTTGAAACTACCGTTACCCTCGGTGGCGATGATGTTGATATTTTTCGTCAACACTATTCAACCCTTGGGTTGATGATGATAATTTGATCCCTGAGCTCGGCCTCTTGGCTCGTAAGGGACTTGGGATCTCGGTGCCGTCTGACTTGACCGGTGCGGTGGATGTTTCAGAGGTGCCCACCAGCGTGTTTGGGGACAAGCTGCGTGACCAGGTGGAGGAGCGCCTGTCCTTCTACGAGACCGGCGACCTGCCCAGGAAGAACGTGGACGTCATGAAGGAGGCGGTGAAAGAGGTAAGATTGGCCACGGCCGTCGCCTCCCAGCGTGAGTGAGTGAAGTGATACCGAGATTAAACTCTTCATTCAAGCGCTGTGAGTGATGACCAACCTTGCCCTGACGAAATACTGGGGGTACAAACTGATTTAATGAGCCTGACGCAGCAAAGTGCCATGACGCGTGTGTCAACGTCCCACCAGTCCCACCGCGCTGACCGCCCGGTCCTCTTGTGTCTCAGGCTGGGGACGTGACCGCAGAGATCAAGCGCAAGCTTGAGAAAAAGGAGAAGAAACGCAAGAAGCGTGAGAGTAAGGTCAAGGAGGAAGAGGAGGAGGCAGCGAACGGAGGAGCCAACGGCACCGTGGAGGTGAAGGTAAGGTCCAGTGCCTTGCTTTGTGTGGTGGCATGTTTGATTTGGGATCTGACCATCCACTTGGTTTTGTCTCAGTATACGGCGTGCCATATCAAACCGACTCCGAACCATTGGCTGGTCCCACGCAGTGGACCAAATCACTGAAGCGAGTCGGACATCCATGTTACTACACTGATTGAGTATAGTACTGCTGCCTTTTTGATCACCTGCTTCAGACAGCTGTCCTGAACTACTGTGGTGGTGGGTTTTTTTTTTTGTGCTTGCAGCCTGAAAATGGAGAGTCAGAGACCGTGGTCAAGAAGAAGAAAAGGAAGAGCCAGGAGGTGGAGGCTCCTGCTGCAGAGGAAGTGGAGACCCCCAGCAAAAAGAAAAAGAAGCGGAAGTCCGAGGCCATGGAGACTGAGGAGCTTGTCGAGGAAGCCCCCGAGACGCCTGTGACTGAGAAGAAGAAAAAGAAGAAGACGAAGGCGTAGTAGACGGACAGACTTCCTGTACAGTTTATTTTGAATCCTTTGTTTGCTGGACTTGATGACCAACAACTGACTTTTATGTAATATGCTTTATATTAATGGGAAACCTCAACGCGCTGGACACTCTGAAAGTGTAAATTTCAGTATTGTGCCTTGAAGTTAATTTCTGTTACCCGTGTAAATAAAACACCATGCGACATTTTTACAAATGACTGTGTCCATTGTCTGCTGTTTAACTTGGTGAACGAATCAAACCGTCTTCAGAACACCAGTAGAGGGAGGCGCTTGACAGCATTTGCCTAGAAGCGAGCCTGTGACATGCTGGACCTCTTAAAACATTCTGCAGGCATGTAAACTGCACCAGCTGGCTGTGGTACTGATCTAGTCACAAGTGGCAGCTGCTTGCAGTCAGCTGGCTCCTGCCATCACTAGCATTTCAGGCTGCTATTGGAAACCACAGATGGACTGCCATGGTGACAGGGGAGATGCCCTTTATCTAGTTAAACATATACATGTCCCAACTGATTCATATCATTTGATGTACAATTTAGATTATTGCAATTTTGAAGTGGGTTGGGAAGTGCAAAGGTGGTTGTACATTTAATCCAGCATCTGTTGGGAGATCCTTCAAAGTGGACTAGCTCATTGCTAGGGATGTCCGATATATACAGGCGTTTTTATTTTCGCCCAGACTAATTTTAGGTCCCATATCTCCTGTTGTGGAATTAACACATCTACTTTAATTGTGATTGCTCAGTAGATTGCATTTCACAAATTAACACTGTCTATAAAAAATAAGGACACTATTTCAACTTATGGAAAAGTGCCATATTTATGCACAAGCACATTATCGGTGGTAAAACCGATATTACAAAAATAGGCTAATATCGGCCGATATTATCGGACATCCCTACTCATTGCCCAATCAAGAGATCTGTAGGGGTGATATTTGTAATTGTCTCTTGCTCTGCATTGGACAAACGATATCTAGCCCTGACAACCATTAAGGCATGTTCGGGACATTCATGGGTGTGACCATCAATCCCTTTGTTTCCTTTCCATTTGAGGGCAACTAGGGTGCTGATGTGCAGCAGCTCAGGTGTTCAGGTGAACTGCGATATAACAAGACTTCAAACAGTTCAGAACTTTTAATTTGGACAACAATGATTAAACCAATGTTAAAATGACATCAAATCCAAGGCCTGGCCGGATATCACAGCCCATTAGTAAGAGGGAGGGAGACAGGGGAATTGGGAGAGGGGGGGGAAAGAAAGTCAAGCCATCAACTAAAGCCCCCTCAATATAAGGATTCACAGATGGGGAGACGAGAGTTACAAAAACTTGTTTTCAAAATTAAAAAAAAGGCCTTTACCATGAAAGTGATGTATAGCGTTATGTACATCATTATCAGGGTTCATGTATGCATACAAAAGAAAATCCACTAGACATGATGCTTGTTCGTGTTCAAGTATATTTACCATCGACTTCATAAATTCTCCATGATTAGCAATCTTCCCACGATTTTTTTTTGTTGATAAAATGTCCTTCAAAATAATAAAAAAAATGCAGAAAACCACATTTCATTTTCTACCAATACATATATACTGTATAAATACATACATAAATATATTTTACATACAACAGCCATAAATTTGAAAAGGGGATATATAGAGCCGAGGGGAAAGGGAGGTGGTGTGTCTGTGTTTTAGCTTGGTGCTGTAAAATGGTTTGTTCCTCGATAGTCTCATTGGTCGGTTGCGACGGCGGTCTGTCCGGAACCCCCAACACCAGACCGACCAGACATCTCAGTTGGCCCAGTAGGGGGAGCTGCCGTAGCTGGACTTGTTGACCTGGCTCTTCTGCTGCATGCTACTGGACTGGCCGCGCTGGCTCGGACCCCCCTGGACCACCAAGGGAGACAGAGGCTCGTTTCAGTGTCTCTTCACCACAGTCAACGAGTTCACTGTATTGCCTTCAATTCTCAGCACGAACGTGAGGTGGAATGTGTGAGGATAAGCCATGGCCACAAGAGGGCGCCATTGGGGCGTCTACATACTAAATTCGTATCTTCCTTTGTCCCGACATAAAATCATTGCAGCTAAATGTGTAGGGACATGCTAAATATGGAAGATGCATTGCAATCACTTCTGCTGGAGTTATTTTCTTCTGACAAATGTACTTTTTGTAAGTCGCTTGGGATAAAAGCGTCTGCTAAATGCCCCTGAATGTAACTGTAAATGTAAATTTCAGCTACACAGGAATCATCCTCCCCAATGTCTTTGAATGAACGGGTGGCAGCTAGTAGCTCTTGTGAGACGTATTTGTCAGGAAGTGTGCGTGTGTGTATGTGTGTGTGTTACCTGTCCGTCCTGAGCCAGGTGATGGTGTAGCAGCTGGGAGTGGGGTTGCTGGTGAGGCAGGATGTGAAGGAAGGGGGCCGGGGCGTAGCCTCCAGGGGCCCCGCCGGGGTTCAGAGGCCCCGGGCCCCCCAGCGCCGAAGGCAGGCTGAAGGGAGGCGGGGTGCCGGCGTGGAAACCCTGCTTGTCAAAGGCCTGGCCGGGGTGTGGAAACAGGACACATTTGGCTCCATTGTAGGGCTACGGTTTAATACGTTGCCAACATTCAAACATCAAACTACATCGGCGGCAGTGTCATTCCATTGACGTGTTTGACGAGACCGTGCATTTCTAGGGAGCGTGTCTCACCTGGCTCTTATTGTAAACACTTCCACTGATGTCTGGCACCCCCGAGTTACTGGAGGTCACGGAGACACCTGGGGGAGAGACGGACGGCCGTGAACACATGTGAAGCAGCTCGGGGGGGAGGAGGCTTAATCAAGCCCGGGGTGTGAGGAGAGGGGGAGACGGGGAGGGGGGGGGGGGGGCTGCGTGAGGTACCTTTCCCGGGGCCGCCGGCCGCAGACTTGGCCTGTGCCTGCGAGGAGTTGTTGTACCCTTTGCTGTAGTCGACGCCAGCCGGGCCGGCCGTCAGCTCCTCGTACCCTGCACGGCGCGACACGGAGCGTTAGTGGTCTGAGGCGGCCTCCCTTTGTCTGGTGCTACACAGGCCGCTGAGCCGACGGAGACTGGGGTTCACTGAGCCATCACATTGTGTGCGGGCAACATTTTTAATCCCACGGCTGTACATAATCGAAACCAATTACTCCCAACATTTATTTGTCTTGTGATGTTTTTAAATCGAAAAAAGGTGACCATTTAATCCATCTCTATTCACAAAAAGGCATTATTGTCCTTAGGAGACCGAAACATCTCTCCCCCCGAAGTCTCTGCCTGTGTGTGTGTGTGTGTGTGTGTGTGTGTGTGTCTGTGTGTGTGTGTGTGTGTGTGTGTGTGTGTGTCTGTGTGTCTGTGTGTGTGTGTGTGTCTGTGTCTGTGTCTGTGTCTGTCTGTGTGTGTGTGTGTGTGAGCCGCTGACCTGAGCTGAAGGTGTGCTGGCCGTAGCCGCTGGGCTGCTGCTGGCTCTGCTGCTGGAAGGGGCTGGCTGAGGGGTTCCCCAGGCCCAGGCCCATGCTGTGCTGCTTGCCCGAGGCTGGCCCCGGGGCCCCCGGGGGAACGAACATGGTGGGCCCGTACTGGAAGGCGGCGGCGCTGGGCACGGCGCTGGGCACCCCGGGGTAGTAGGGCAGGCCCGTGTAGCTGTAGCCCGGGGGCAGGAAGGCCTGCTGGCTGCCGTGGTGCTGGGGCTGGCCCTGGGCCTGCGGCTGCTGAGGCTGGCCCTGGCTCTGGCCCTGGCTCTGGCCCTGGGGGGCCTGGGGGGCCGACAGGCTGGTCGGTGGGGCCGGCGAGGTGGAGTCGTTCCTTCCGAACTTTGTGACTTCACCTGCAGTGAGGGGAGAGCGGTCCGGTCCATGTCACGGTCCAGCCGGAGGGTACTGGAGGGTTTGAAGAGAGAGATGCTCGGGGGGGGGGGGGGGTACCGTCACATACCTGAGTAAGGGTTGTTGGCTAGACTCCCATCTCTGCCTGAGAGAGCCGTGGGCCCAGGGAATGTGATGCCGTAGTAATCCTGCAAGGAAGGCTGGCGCCGCGGACGGAGACACATCGGTTTTGACACGGGTTCAAGATGATTGACAAGCCACACAAAATGACAACCCCCCCCCCCCCCCCAAACCAGTGTTTGAATGTGACCCCTTTTAAAAGATGGCCGTGTGGCCCTGGCTCACCATGGGTAGTCTGGACTGGAGCATGTGGAGATCCTCGTAGCCATAGATCTGCTGAGTAAACCAAGACACAGGCGTCAGTCTTATCACTTATATAGTCATCCTCATACATCTGAGGTTCTCACACACACACACACACACACACACACACACACACACACACACACACACACACACACACACACACACACACACACACACACACACACACACACACACACACACACACACACACACACACACACACACACACACACACACACACACAGAGAGAGAGAGACAGAACGGGGGAGAGATCTGTTCGGTGGTAAAACTGTAAACAATAACTTTTTTTCCGAACCAGTAAGCAAATATATACATAGAATGTAGCTTGCTCGTATTAAACCACACATCAACAGAGCAGAAGAACTGTGGCAGGGGACTTTCACTACAGAGGCTCTTACTGGGTATGCTGGTAGCAATCCCCCAGGGCCCATGATGTACTGGTTGGCCAGCAGTGGAGGCACGCCCTGGGACAGGTTGGGGGGGGCTTTGCCTGACAGGAGAAACACACAACGGCCACCATGACTGCATTGTCTACATCAGCCTGAGAGTAAGCGCGGTCTCCTCCAAGTAATAATGAACCCAGGAGGCATGAAGAGAGCCACTGTGGACCAGAGGTAAGATCTACAGAGAAACCTTCCCTCGGTGGACAGATGCGTTATAACCTTGAGAAACATGGCGGTTGCGTTTCATGTTTTTTAATGGAGTAAATAGCTGCAGTGGTAACGATGTGCAAGGGTTTAACGACATCGGCCCAGCAGAACATCTTCATTTCGACGCATCGACTCACGTCAGCCAATCGGAACACAGCAGAAAGACGAGCAGGAAAACTAAATCAATCATCGTTGATTGACCAGTGCCGACCAACGCACCCCCCCCTTCCCTTTTCCATGTATCTTTTACTGCTGTTTTACTTATTATCTAGTTGTTTTTAGTTTTTTCTCTCTATAGTGTGTTTAACAAAATGTTCAGTGTGTTTTATTGTCCCTGTCTGATGTCTCGTTATTTTATTACCATCTTGTTTTACCTTACTGTACAGTGTCCTTGGGTGACATGAAAGGCGCTTAAATAAAATGTATTATTATTATTATTATTATTATCGTCGTCGCCACACTGACACAGTGTTCCGAACCACTCAACTTAAGGAGAATGTTCCGGTAAGCAATGGAGATGGTACTGTATCTGTACCTCCGCGCTCCGCTTTAAACCGCTTCGTCCGGGCGGGCGCCCGCGGGCGTACGTACCGGTGGAGGAGGAGAGCAGCGGAGCGCTGCGGGCCGCCGCCAGGTTGGTGACGCCGTTGGAGCCCAGCCCCAGGGCCGAGTGCAGGGCGCCACCGCCGCCGGCCATGTTGGTCATGTTAGCCAGGTGGCTAATGCTACTGCTGCTGCTGCTGTTGTTGTTGTTGGTGCTGCTGCTGTTGTTGGTGTTGGCGCTGCTGCTGCTGCTGTTGGTGTTGGGGTGGTGGTGGTGGTGGTGGTGGTGTTGTTGGTGGTGGACCGAGTGGAGCGAGGGGGCCGGCACCTGTGATGACGTGTAGGAGCCGGACGAGGGCGCCAGTGAGCTCATGCTGCTGCTGTCCACACTGGTGTACTGGGGGGCACGGGGGAGAGAGGGACAGAGGGTCAGAATCTGAAGGGGAAAAAGGAGGTTGTTTTCGATCAGAACTCGTGCACTTGTAAGGGCGTGTAGTCTGGAGCGGACAAGCTCACGCTCTGTCCCTTCGCCAACACGTCCCACGGTTGCAGTACAACTGTACAACGTCATGTGGTCAAAAGCAACCAGCATTCAGTTAACATTGCCTTGTAGCGCCGACTGTAATGGAGATTAATGATCAATACGTATATACAGATTATTAACAGGCTATCAATGTAGTTTATGGATGCAATGAGAGGACGTACGTTTGGAACCATAAACAGGCCATTCATTAAATGCCCCCCGCCATTTAACGGTGACTGTGACAAAGAATACTGATTGTGATTAGTTAAACTGATTTATCCGCAGACCAGAGTCCCCATAAATCGCCCGTGGTCAAATCAAAATTAATGTGTACAGTCCCGTTCAGCTACCATGATTTTATTTAAAAAAAAAAAACGTACTGACGCGGGGGAAAAAAACTCCCGCTTAACCAGGGCAGCAAGGACCTTCAGACTGGCTGATAAGCAGTGGGCCTGTATGCACCAGGAGGCGGCGTGTTGCTACGGCTGACCGTGCGCAGACACAACAGTCACCGCGAGGGTACGTGAACGACACGAGAACGACGGCAGACTGGACTTACGGTGAGGGCACTGGAGCCCACGGCTGAGGCTGCGGAGTGACTGCTGGCGAGGCTGGGCAGGGAGGAGACGGGGGTGTTTAGTCAACGTCATGGCAACCCAGAACCACTTGTACACAGGGTTACTTTCACCAACTGTTCAGCATCAGAAATAATCTGAGGGCGAATTAGCGGTGCATCACTTATCACACTTTACAAACTGTACATGTGGTTACCCTCTGCATATCACTTCTTATATGTACCCACCTTACATTTTCACTCTCTTTTGTATAATGTACAAAACAATCCATTCCATTTTGTAAGATATGGCTTTACGTTGTTGTAGCCCTGATGTAGCACTTTCACTTCCTGTATATCTGTACACAATACTGCAGAGCACTTCTGGTTAGGTGCTAACTGCATTTCATTGGCTTTATCCGTGTACTCTAATGACACTAACGTTTAATCTAGTTTAAAAGCTATGTGTGCGGAAGAGAGAGAGAGAGAGAGAGAGAGAGAGAGAGAGAGAGTGAGAGAGAGAGACAGAGAGAGAGAGAGAGAGAGTCAGAGAGAGAGACAGAGACAGAGAGTGTGTTACCTGTTGAGGGAGCTAAGCTGGCTGACTGAGGGCATGTCCTGGGCCAGGCTGGCCAGTGCAGAGCTGTGATTGGTCACGACCGAGGGGAGGTGGGAGGGGGCCACCGGCCCACTGTTGCTGCTGACGCTCAGAGACGGAGAGTCAGGCTTTGGTGTGGAGGAGACTGACGATGCTGCGATAGGGGGTGGGGGGGGGGGAGGACAGGGAGAGTTTGCTTGTATGGCCTTTTGCAGCATAAACAATAGATTATGCTCACTATCCAGAAGCAATAGATAGTGACGGCAACAGAAACTAAAAGCTACCAACAATGTTGACCAAAGACATTTGATTAGATAAACCATAGAACAGCAAGACAGGACGTGACCATCAACACAATGTAAGATCAGAGACATTTCCTCAAGAGTACTTTCTTGCAGTCCAATATATCATCTAGATTGTGACAAACTATAGCAGACAAAAGACCTTAGTAGGGCACTTACTGTCTAAAGCAACAGATGTCCTCATGCCATTCAGACCATTCTGAGGAACAAAAACACATGTAGCAGACGATGAGTGATGCTCACACAGGGAATCCACGAGAACGTTCCACACAGTCGAATGTTTGCTATCCCCAGAGGTTTTCTTATCATGTTAGGCACTTGATGTATTTAGCTTTCTTCCAAAATGGGGAATTTTCTACTTTTGATAAGACCTTTATAAATAATAGCATACCAACCGGTTGTTCCTTCAAAACAAATATGTGGATACAATAAATATTTTAACCCAATCCATCAAATCCTATTCACAGAAACACACTTTACTTCACTTTCATAGGACCATGAGTTTGTAATGGTGTCACCGGGGTCTGAAATTGACAACCTGCCACCAGCCAAAAGTGACCAATTTGACGATTTGGACACGCCACGCCCCCCCCCCCACCCCGGGGTTCCACTCGCACACTGCCCCCCCCCCCCCACCCCCAGGGGTTCCACTCACACACTGCCCCCACCCCCAGGGGTTCCACTCGCACACTGCCCCCCCCCCCCACCCCGGGGTTCCACTCACCATGACCGGCCCGGGCGCCTCTTTGCTCTGGGAGAAGGCCAGCCGCGAGTGGACCGGCAAGGGTGCGTCGTAACTGCCCCCCACGGAGGAGAAGGGGGAGGCGGACGACGGGATGGCCGAGGAGGACGACAGCGAGGAGGGGGCCGAGGAAGAGGAGGAGGAGGAGGGCGGGGGGAGACCGGCCGAGCCGGCCGCGCCCAGGGAGGGAGGGGACAGGCCGGGCAGCGCGGCCGGGGCCGAGTGGTAGACCGGCTCCGACGAGGAGATGGGCGGCGGCAGCGACGCCGAGAGTGGGCCACCGAGGGACTCGCTGTCGGGCACAACACAGGACGGGGTACCGAGTCAGTTCAAGGGTCAGGACGGGGTACTAAGTCAGTTCAAGGGTCAGGACGGGGTACCGAGTCAGTTCAAGGGTCAGGACGGGGTACAGAGTCAGTTTAAGGGTCAGGACGGGTACCGAGTCAGTTCAAGGGTCAGGACGGGGTACCGAGTCAGTTCAAGGGTCAGGACGGGGTACCGAGTCAGTTCAAGGGTCAGGACGGGGTACAGAGTCAGTTCAAGGGTCAGGACGGGTACCGAGTCAGTTCAAGGGTCAGGACGGGGTACCGAGTCAGTTCAAGGGTCAGGACGGGGTACTAAGTCAGTTCAAGGGTCAGGACGGGTACCGAGTCAGTTCAAGGGTCAGGACGGGGTACCGAGTCAGTTCAAGGGTCAGGACGGTTGCCGAGTCAGTTCAAGGGTCAGGACGGGTACCGAGTCAATCATCAAGGGTCAGGACGGGTACTGAGTCAGTTCAAGGGTCAGGACGGGTACAGAGTCAGTTCAAGGGTCAAGACGGGTACAGAGTCAGTTCAAGGGTCAAGACGGGGTACTAAGTCAGTTCAAGGGTCAGGACGGGTAACGAGTCAGTTCAAGGGTCAAGACAGGGTACTAAGTCAGTTCAAGGGTAAGGACAAGGTACTAAGTCAGTTCAAGGGTCAGGACGGGGTACTAAGTCAGTTCAAGGGTCAGGACGGGGTACTAACTCAGTTCAAGGGTGAGGACGGGTACCGAGTCAGTTCAAGGGTCAGGATGGCTAAGCCCTGGCCCGTACCATCAGTTCAAGGCTTTACACAGCGGTTCATTCCTTTCATCTTCTCTGAAGTAGACCCAGGGGTGGAAGATAGATTTCTTACATCCGTGCCAACCAAATCATCATTTGATGTTTTTTATCCGTCTCAAATTGCTTTTGACATTTTGTAGTATTTATGATTCTGTGTCTGCCATTAACTGCTATTTTTGGACACGTCTCAGTAAGTAGGGTTGAAATGATAGAAATAGATATTCTGGCATTCATCTCCTTTTGCTTGCTAGACACGGTCTGTAATAACACCCGAAAATCTGCCAAACGTTGTTACATTTCACAGTTTTTCTTTCTTCCATTTTGTTGATTTTTTAAAAATTCCTTCCTTGCATATTCATAAATGTAAAAATGCAAAGTGCAAAGTGCACTGTAATCTCTGTGGCACTGTTATCCGCGTGTTTGGTTCAATAATAAAATATGCAGACAATAAAACACTTGCTGTTCTCACAGCAAACTTAAATTGCTTACGATGGTCTGGATTCCAAAGGGCACCAACAGACATTTTGAAATGAGTTTGCAAACCTTTCCTACCTCAAATGGCAACTACTGAGCATAAAAACCAGACCTCTCGACACAATAATACAAAATAAAAAATGCCAACAACTGCAGAGGGCCATTCCTTACCTACGCCGAGTTAAAAATATAAGTGCAAACTGGGCTGTTTCCAAGACCTTAGCGGTGTACCCAAACTCGGGGGGGGGGGGGGGGGGGCAGTACCTGAGCGGTGTGGAGTACAGGCTGGACTGGTTCTGCGGGCCCGGAGCGGGCGCCGTGACCGCGGGCGCCGGCGTCGACTCCCGTGAGGCGGCGCCGACGCAGTTCTCCACGGCGCCAAAGTCCGGCATGGCCGACTCGGAGCCGAAGTCCAGCGCTCCGAACTGGAGGTTGAGCCCGGGGATGTCGGCGGCGCCGGGCATCTCCACCGCCGTGGAGGGGATCTGTAGAGGGAGGGCAAAACCGTGGTCAGCGCACCCAACTGCCACGGGCGCTCCCGAGGCCGGGCGCACCCCGGCGGCAGAGCGTTGGGAGTGTAGATCGAGGACCACCTCCACGCCGCACGGCAGAGCCACAGGATTTGGAAGGTTTCTCTTCAGCTGATCAACTGATAAATGGCCCGGATGAGTAGATCCATGAGGGATGTCATAAGCCTTCGGTGTGACGACAAGGCCGCAAAATGGTGGGCCATCCCGACCGGCGCTCTACGCTTGAGCTACGCAACGTGCGCCTGCCTTTTAAAAGACGTTAAACAGTTTGCTACGAAGCGTACAGAGCTGTACTCTAATGTTGTTCATGGAGAACAGGGGGGTTAGTTCGGCCTAAAAGAGCAGGACATCAACCCATCGAGTGTTTGGGGTAAATAACCTGCAGTTAAACTCAAAACGACCGTTTTCTTATAGCCCCTCTCATAGCCCCCCACAGCCCCTCAAGTAATGGCGGCCGCCTGCTGCGGCAGGTCGACTCTGTTAACCGCCGACCACAAAGCGCCAGACGCGTCGTAAAAAGACGAGTCGTTTTCCCAAGTAGTGCTTGCAGCGTGTGTGCGCGCGCGCGGGGGGGGGGTCCAGCTGTACCTTGGACGTGGGGGGTATCCTGCGCTTCTGGCCCTTGAGTTGCGCCCGCTGCTGCTGCTGCTGCTGCTGTTGCTGTTGGTGGTGTGGCGCGCTGCCGCCGCCGCCGCCGCCGCCGCCGCCGCCCGGAGGGTCCGGCCCTAAACCGGGAGCGGAGGACTTGGCGCCGCCCGCGGCCAGCAGGGGGGGGCCTCCCTGGCCGGCCGCGGCCGCCTGGAGGAGGCCGGGCGAGGGCAAGGCGGGGGCGGCCTGCTGGAGCCGCTGCGCCGGCGTCGGCGTTGGAGGCGGCGGGCTGGGTTGGCGCGCCAGCGGCAGCGAGGGTCCCGCGTGCCTCTGCACCAGCTGGCTCAGGACGAGGGAGGGCTCTGGCTGCAGACCAAACTCCCCTGGAAGGGACACAAAAACACAAAGAGGCGCGGTCCAAAAAACAGTGAAGGGAGGCGGGCGCACGCACACGCACACACGCCGGCCTTGGTCTCGTAGATGTCTGGGCCGGCGCTGCTGACTGTGTGGCACAGCAAATTATGACCTCCACGTCTGGGCCGTCTCTACACTGGGCCACGGCGAGGTGCTCGGCACGGCCCACATTCTTGCAGGATTCTTCTTGCACATTTTTGACCCCTTTGACAGGGTCATAGGGCTTTTCAAGCAGACTTGTGAGATCAAAAAGACTGGTCTACAATCGTGACTCTCTTTTTTAACGAATCACTAATCCAGTATTTTTCCACCAAGAAAGTAACCTTACATAACGTTTGTGTCTTTTTTTTTTTTTGGTGTTGCTACGATTAAATGTCTGCCCAGCTTTTGCATTCCTAACCTTCCCAGGAAGGCGGGATCCCTCGGCTGTGTTCCTATTCATGGTTCCAGCCCTTGGATTAAGCCATTATTCCTGAGCTTTCCTTAACCCTAAAAGGGGGCTGGGCGATACAATGGTAAAAAATGCAAAAGTGATAAAAAAAAAAATAAATAAACTCAGAATAATCAGACCCTAGTCTTTACACGGAGTCGACCCCTTAGACCAGCGATACTCAACCCGCGGCTCCTTTAAGAGTAGTTGAGGCTCTTTTAAGTCCCACTTAAAAAAAAAAAAAAAAAATCTAAAGAAATCTTTAAAAAAACGAAAAACAAAAACATTGTCAGCAGAATTCATCAACATTTCATTATCACTCACAAGTCACACATCAGTCATCACACACATCAGTCTATTAAGCCGCCCCCCCTCCATCCCTCTGAACAACCAATCACAAATCATTTCAGGTTTCGCGCTCTGATTGCAGTATTATCCATATTCTCAAATGCATAATGGTTTCAGGGAGGAAAGGAGTGTTTTGGGATTGTGGCTCTTGCAAAAATATTTTTTTCGTCAATGTGGCTCCTGATTAGGACAAGGTTGAGTACCACTGCCTTAGACTAACATTTCTAGACCAATCCCCGAGGAGCAGCGTGAAGTCGGGGGGGGGCCCTGTCCGGTACGTTCCACACTCACGGCTGAACTGCGAGGACAGCGAGGAGGCGCCGGACTCCGACACCTTCAGGTCCCAGCCGGAGGAGACCGGCGGCGGCGGCGGCGGCGGCACCGGGAGGCCCAGGCCGGGCAGGCGGCTCCCCTGGGTGCCGATGGCGGGCGCGGCCTGGGAGGATGGCAACGGGCCCAGGCCCGGGCCCTTTAGCTGCTCCAAGATCTGGGCGCCGGCACTGGGCTGGCTCCTCTTGGACTGTCCCAGGTCCCCGAAGGCGGCGCCCAGCACAGACGACTGGGCGCACACACAGGTGCAAATAAAAAAACAAATACGGAGAGAGTATTTTAAGACGAGGTCACGGGGAAGCCTGCGTCAGCCCAAGAGACACCGACAATATGCATCCCAATAAAAATTAAAAAAAGGAAGAGAAAAGGGCACATATGGTGAAAATGCTTGTTAGCATGCGAGAGGAAGAGTCTCATTAATGTCGGGGGGGAGGGAGGGGGGGAGGGAGGGGGGAAAGGCAGAGCAGCAGAAGCAATGTTTACCAGGGCAACGTGTGCATAGCTTGTGCTGCCGGGGGCGTTTCGGCTGAGGGGGAGCTGGGGCGCCTGCGGTTGGTGGTGGTGGTGGTGGGAGTTGGTAAAGACCAGGCTCTGAGGGGTGGAGGAGGAAGAGGAAGGGGGAACCTCCCTACCTCCACCAACAGGCTTCTGCAGCAGCGTGGCCAGGTCCAGGCTAGCGAGGAGACGGAAGCACGGGAATATCCTTAGCATGGGCAAACTTCCTCGCCGTGACAAGTCACTAACGTCATTGTGGTGCGTCACGATTGTTTTTTTTTTTTTTAAGGGGGCGTGGCCACCCCACCCCCCCACGCCGGCGGTGGTGGTGGGGTTGGGCGCGTGCGGCGGCGTGTGCTGCCGGTTACCTTTGTCCAGGTGTGATGGGGTTCTCGGCGGTGGGCGCGCACGAGGACGTGAACACTTTGGTCTCGGAGAGCTGCGGAGACGAGCGTTAGTACGGGCGGTTCGGCCGTTGTGTGTGCAGTTGTGTATATAAATGAAGATAAACGTTTACGGCTGATTAAAAAAGGGCGACATGGGCTCAAGTTATGATAGACACTTTTTATATGTTCGTCGTCAGGGCAACCCATTAACCCAGTTTATATCATTTGTATATATTCGCGAGCCCTTTTTATTTCGATTTTTTGTATTCATATTTTTATATATTAATATTTTATTTTGCATGCGTGTCTAGCACCGGGTATTGAGGGGAATGGCATTTCGGTTTTTGTGTATGTCCTGTACATTCATGGAAACTGACAGTAAAGTTTACTTGACTTGAATATTACTATACAAAATGGCGGCGGGGGCCTGGGGGTTAGAAGGGAAGACGCGACATGTGGCCGTCACTCACGCTGACGTCCTCGCTCCAGTCCTCGCCGCCCAGTCTTCCAGTGTGTTCCTCCAGGCTGAGAGACGCAGGGGGGGGGGGGGGGAACCAGCAAGAGAGATCAGAGCTCCGCCCCCGACCAGGCAGTGCAAATGCATGTGGTAAACGGAGGGGTGCGCACGGTGACCCCCCCCCACTAACCTGTCCCATCGGGGTTGCTGCCGTTGGCCCCCGTGTCCCACACCTCTGAGTCCGTGTCCGGGTGCGAGCCTCCGAGGTGTAGTCCGCCGGGTTAAAGGTCCTGAAGGGGGGGGGGGGGGGGGGGGGTGAAAGTAGAGAATGACATGGACATGTTGCATCCTGTTGCAAAGCAAGTGACATTCAGGTCATGTTGAGTTTGGCTCGTACAGTACAGAGTCAGTCAGGAAACAAACAAATGCACTTGAAAACAAACACTGCAGAAATGTCATCCGCAGTTTTGCATATGAAAGCATACTACATCGGGGGCGTGTGTGTGGGTCTGTGTGTGCGTGTGTGTGTGTGTGTGTGTGGGTGTGGCTGTGGGTGTGTTCGTACCCCATTCCTGGGCTGAGAACCTGCTCCCTGGAGGTGCTCTGCCCCTCCCTCGACCTCCGGCACCTACAGAATATGTGGAGAGAAAAAGACAAAACACCTCAGCCATCTGCCACTGGGAAGGAGAGATCAAGGTTGAATGACTCTCTCTCTCTCTCTCTCTCTCTCGCTCTCTCTCTCTCTCTCTCTCTCTCTCTCTCTCTCTCTCTCTCTCTCTCTCTCTCTCTCTCCTCTCTCTCTCTCTCTCTCTCTCTCTCTCTCTCTCTCTCTCTCTCTCTCTCTCTCTCTCTCTCTCTCTCTCTCTCTCTCTCTCTCTCTCTCTCTCTCCCTCTCTCTCTCTCCCCTCTATCTCTCTCTCCCTCTCTCTCTCTCCCTCTCTCTCTCTCTCCCTCTCTCTCTCCTCTCTCTTCTCCTCTCTCTCTCCCTCCCTCTCTCTCTCTCTCTCCCTCCCTCCCTCCCTCCCTCCCTCACTCCCTCCCGATGTACCCATCCACCCACCTCTGCCTCCCCTGCCTCTCCGACCTCGCTCCGAGCCTCTGTCCACCGGCATCACCTCCACCCGTTCTCCTCTGGGCGAGCTGCGTTGCGCACACACACACACACACAAGTCAACGACATATGGATGTGGTAGGATGTGCTAGCATTGTTTCAGTAGTGGGGTACCCCGTCCCATATGGATTTGGTAGGATGTGCTAGGGTTGTCTCAGTAGCGGGGTACCCGTCCCATATGGATGTGGTGGGATGTGCTAGCATTGTCTCAGTAGTGGGGTACCCCGTCCCATATGGATGTGGTAGGATGTGCTAGCGTCGTCTCAGTAGCGGGGTACCCCGTCCCATGTGGATGTGGTAGGATGTGCTAGCATTGTCTCAGTAGTGGGGTACCCCGTCCCATGTGGATGTGGTAGGATGTGCTAGCGTTGTCTCAGTAGCGGGGTACCCCGTCCCCATGTGGATGTGGTGGGATGTGCTAGCGTCGTCTCAGTAGCGGGGTACCCCGTCCCATGTGGATGTGGTGGGAGTGCTAGCATTGTCTCAGTAGTGGGGTACCCCGTCCCATATGGATGTGGTAGGATGTGCTAGCGTCGTCTCAGTAGCGGGTTACCCCGTCCCATGTGGGTGTGTAGGATGTGCTAGCATTGTCTCAGTAGTGGGGTACCCCGTCCCATATGGATGTGGTAGGATGTGCTAGCGTCGTCTCAGTAGCGGGGTACCCCGTCCCATGTGGATGTGGTGGGATGTGCTAGCATTGTCCTCAGTAGTGGGGTACCCCGTCCCATATGGATGTGGTGGGATGTGCTAGCGTCGTCCTCAGTAGTGGGGTACCCCGTCCCATATGGATGTGGTAGATGTGCTAGCGTCGTCTCAGTAGCGGGGTACCCCGTCCCATATGGATGTGGTAGGATGTGCCTAGCGTCGTCTCAGTAGCGGGGTACCCCGTCCCATGTGGATGTGGTGGGATGGCGTCGTGTCTGCGGCGGATTACCTGGTCGGCTGCGGCTCGCTCCCTTGCCCCTGCGGCCGGAGGCGCTGCGGCCCTTGCTGCCCTCCTTGTCGCCCTTCTTCTCTCGGTTCTCCTTGTTCTCCTTGCTCTCGGAGGGTCCCTCTTTCACCAGGGGCTTCTTTTTCCCGACGGTCTCCCATGAGGTCTGGGGGGGATGCACACACAGAGGGACGCAGAGGGGTGAGGGGTCTCCGAATACATCGACGTCATCAACATCGAGCTGCGAGGATGCGGCGGCTAAAAACAAACTTCCTGCTGAACGGAGGTGGATCGCGTCGTGAGGTTTCATCGACACTAAAAATCACATGGGAGCAAATTCCAAAGGATGTGGGGAGCACCTGAACAACACACGGCAGTCACAACATGATGATAGTTGGGGAGAGACTTTCGAATTCAAATCACTAAATAGTGCTCTGTCTGCCGAACGGCCGCGCGCCACTGTGTGACACAAACTTGGAGCTTGGAATGTTGGGAATGTCAATAGTGGATTCTTATATATAAATAAAATACATAATGAATAAATAAACAGCGGGATTGCGTTTTTTTTTCTTTTTCTGGGAATACGTATGGGATGGCCAGCATTTTTGTATTTGTAGAAAACATCAGTCATGGGATGCAATTTTATTGAAAACGTTATTGACACTTTTATTGATTAGGGTTGCCTTGAGGTTATGTACAGGTTATTGCAAGCAATGAGCTGGTTGAAATGTTACACGTCGTAACTTTGAATAGACGATAAACATATCAATGTCTTCAGTTCTTATCAAAACTTGGTACGACAACCATGTCCACCACGTACCTGGAATGGACTGTAGGTTTGATATGTAGGAGGAGGGATTTAGACCCTTCATGCCTGACTGCATGTGTGTAGTGCACATTTTTTAAACCAAGGTTGTTGGTTTTTTTTATCGTCTTTTGTGTTTCATCAACATGACCATTACCATTGTTGTCGTTATAAGTTGGATCAGGGTTCGGTTACAGCTTGGATTACAAACCACAAATAGGCCCTTGCCCTTCACAAACAGGAGAGAACCACTTACTATTTTGGGACCTTAATCAAGACAAAAACAACAAAGGTAGCTGGAGGGGGACTACAGAGAGTTCAGAGACCCCCGCCCCCCCCCGCCATCTGTGC
Organism: Urophycis tenuis; assembly: GCA_036785325.1. Classification (NCBI taxonomy): domain Eukaryota; kingdom Metazoa; phylum Chordata; class Actinopteri; order Gadiformes; family Phycidae; genus Urophycis; species Urophycis tenuis. Next base: position 7,050,166 of record JAXIVH010000008.1, read on the forward strand.
CCACAGGCTTGCCTGTGAAAGGTTGGGACTCCCACCAAGAATGTCCAGCATGCGGTTGGACAAACACTGAACCATTTGCCGTAACACTGTCGGCCATTATTCTCCATAATAAGTAGATGTACGGTAAAGACTCTGTGTCTTTTTCCACATACTCTCCAACAAACGGACACAAACGTGTCCTTCACCCTTGAGAGGAGGGGGAATGCTCCTGCATATCTTATCTGCGCTCTTTACCAAGACCCTTTCCACTGCAAGCAAGTATTTTAAGCCTTACTCAAACAGGTCCACCTGTTGGGGGAGCTGACATAACCAAGTCAATCCAAAAGCTAGAATCCCTGCAGCCTGTGAAATGAAACAAGCCTTTCTGAGCACAATCTAGACAATGTCCATCCTCTAGGCTGAGATAAACACAAATAATGAGGCACGGCCATACAAACACAACAACACGTGAGGCAAATCCGAGTGGATAAAGGAGAATAAAGGGACAGGGAAAGGTATTGTTCCGTGTTTATTATGATGGATGGCCCTGGATGGCACACCAGGGTTTTTTAAACAGTGCTGGACGTTACCCTGCAACACCCAGCACTCTCATTGGACATAATGGCTTAGAATTCAAACATTGCACGTTGCCGGACGGCGCACCCATTGAGTGCAAACCCCGGCAACCAGAGAAAGGCTTTGGACTCCCGGTCGAAAGGTTTGGGGTTCGAACCTACGAACGTACGCAGCACACACACACACACGCGTGGGCATCCTTGAGCAAGCGTCTACCGCCTCCCCTACTTGTGCATACATGAGATGCACGGAAAACAACTGACATCCCTGTGAGTCGCTTCTGATGGGAGCATCCGCTAAATGACTCCACAGTGAACAGGTACTAAGCCGAGGAGAAGCTTCTAGCGATGCGTGGGTCTGTGGGACGTGGCCTACCGTATCCGAGGTGCTCTCCAGGAGGAAGTTGATGGCTCTGTTCACGTCCTCGTTGCAGTCGTGGAGCGCTATCATGCACTCGTCCTGGTTCTTCCCCGTCACCTCCATGAGCTGGGGGGAGCAGAGGGGGGGGGGGGCGCGTGGGCACCCAACGCACAAGAGCGTAAAAGGTCGGCAACGTTTGGCCCGAAAGCAACACAGTTAAGCAAAAAAAAAAAAAACACACAAAAAAAAACGCAATAATGTGACAAATCGCGAGCGCCGCGTTCCCCCGGGGGGGTTGACTCGAGCGTGCTCCTGACGTGTGCGTGCTCTTGATGTGTGCTGACGCGCGCGGAAAGGCGGACGCTCGCAGAGGACAGCGAGAGGCCGACTCCCAAACAGAGCCTGCCTGGCGAGCGGTGACCCTCGTGCATGGGGCACTTTGAAGGGGACTCCCTTCATCCTCACCTGGTTGACTTTGCACTCAAAGTCAGAGTCGTTCTTGTCGTAGATCATCTGGGCAAGGCGGATTTGCTCTGCAGTAGCCTGGATCCCCAAAGAAAAATATAAAAAAAGGACATATAGAGACGTCTTATAATGTATTGTTTTAAAATGGCTGCTCTCTTCATTAATTGAGATAGCTGGAAACTCAAGACAAGGCGATTTCCACCGGAATGTTTGTGTCGTCCGCAGTATTCATAGCGTGTATTTGGTGGTTGAAAATGATGCCGCTGTACAAGTCGGTCTTTTGGCATTTGGCTATGAATTCCCGCTGTGGTGGCGAGAGCTCACCTGAATCTGTTTCTGTGGTTGGGAGGAATGTGTGACGGCGGGCAGCGTCTTCTCCCGGGGGCCCCGGGCCTTGTCGCCGCCCAGCGAGCTCATCATATACAGTATATACAAAACTCTGTATGTACAAAATAGAAAAATCTGCAAGGGAAATGGAATAGGGTGAGCCACGCGTACTAGCCCTCATTTCATTAACAAATGATGCCCTTAAAACACATAAGATTTAATTAGGCTCTTTGAATAGGCGGTTCACGTAGTTTGCGGTCCATTTTTACAAATGTCTGCCACATGAATAAAGCCGAGGCAAAACAGAACTTGACAGCCATATAAATCCCTCTTTATCGTTTCTTGCCGTCTCAAACACCCAAACCAACATTGACTCACTATTGCCCTGGTGATGTAACAGCTCTGAGGGAGTAAAAATCTAGGTCAAGGAGGGAAGTGAAACCCAATGTCCACTCACACTCAGCAGGCATTATAAACAACTGTGTGACTCTATAGTAGGCCAGATTACAACAACATTCACACACCTGGCCCCCTGGCCACCCTAGGGTACACAACACATGTGATTTAAATATACACTATCCAGATAAGAGGTATTATGCATCTTGTAAAATGTGATATTTAAAAAGAAAACGTTCATGACAAATCGTTAAGAGATGCATTATCTAATTTACCAAATGCCAGTACTGCACGGCTAACAGTTACACATTTTGCTGTAGCCTACAAAAGGTTTCAAATATGGAATCACTGCAAACAAATCACAATACGACGTCCAAAGTTTCATCACTTAAAGAAACCCGGTTTAATAACATTAAATCGTTGTAGTAACACTGGCAAATGATAAACATACAACTATAACGGTCTGGTGATCGTGTATTGTTATCCCCACTGACCCATTGGTTTCATGTGGAGGAACAAAAGCAACGCAGCCCCGGCTGAGTGACGTGTGTTGATGCACTCTCGCTATTGGCTGCAGGGCTGAACAAAGCTAACGCGAAAACACCGTGGAAGAGACAGTGTACCATTTTTTTTTTTTGACATAAATACTAAAATGGCCGAGGAAACGCCGTTGTATACCGTACTGTAAAGTGTCTTCTACATTCGTCTAGTTGGACTCCCGTAAAATACAGTAGATTTCTGCGCAAACACTTCTGCGAAACAAAAACAACAACAAACCATTCCCAACTAAACTCCCGATCCTCCCTTCGAGAGACGCAATGTGGCATCTCATGAGTTGTGTAGGCATTGCACCGAACGCAGGACGTGCGAGATATTCAACGTGTGGCCACATAATTCACATGTATTGTGTCCCTTGTCATGTTAAACGTTAACACGTACACATTTGGACCGTCAGAAACTGCAGCTGCGTTTTGCATTACTTATTTTTCTGAGTCGGATGCTATAGATGCCCAACTACGCTGTAGCCTTCACGTCAATATTTTTTTTCTCCCCACGACGCAGTGACATTTCCAACACATCACCAAACCAAATGGTAATACTAACACTAAGTCTCCCTTTGTCCTCGCTAGCTGCTGTGAGCTAGCCGCCTCCCTTAGCCGACACAATGCAGGGACGGCGCTAGCCGTCGATGCTAACGCTGACAAAATAGGGTCGAGACAGAAAGTCAACCGCCGCTTTGTCGTGTGCATAACAATACACGGTTAATGAAGAAAACCACGCCAGAACACTGGTTCACTCAATGCTACGGGTAGTTCGTTACACATGCCATCAGAGCATGCTAGCGGGCTAACAACAAAGCGTATCGTTCCTGTGGAAAATGGCCTCAGCGCGCAGCCCTCCCGACGCGGCTCGCCGGGTAAAAAGCAATCACAAAAATGCGAAAAAAAAGCAACCAAAAGCGCGTGTAACCAACACGACGAAGCCGCACACTCAGCAGATACACACGATTGCTCATGAAACAATAATTCAAATCTTCCCAAAACCCAACACTTAAGTTTGACAAAGACGAGGAGATTTATTTTTTTTATTACCTGCTAACACGCTTCACTCCGCCAGCAGCAGACAAGGTGGTCACGTGACGCGAGATGTCGCGGTTGATGCTCGGGTCTGGTCTGCGCAGCCGCGCAGCCTCCCGAACACGATCTCGCTCAGGCACCACTCGGCAGAGAGAGGAACCTGAATTATGGCGTTATCCTGGTGTACTGCAGCGCAACATCCGGTGTCTTACCACTGCCCCGAAGCCACAATAAAAACATGAAAACATGACAAATGTAACAAAAAAGACAATGATAATACATATGGAGTTTAGACAAACAATTTGACTAAGCAATATCCCACACATTAAACAAAAACGGATGTCCTTCAATCTGAAGTCCCTCCATTACACGTCTCGTAGAAGCTCTCAACCTATGTAACTGAAAGTCCCGCCCTCTCCCTCTCGCCAATAACGCTTACCCGGACCATCCCTCTCCAGGCGTTGTGAGGCGAGAACGCCTGGCTGAACCTCCAGACTGCCAACATTGTAAATACTCGGATATGTAGTAATTGGACCGTTAACACCGTTCTCTTGGCAGGATTAGGCAAGGTCTGTTTATCGCGGCGAGTTTAAATGGGCGCTGTCCGAAAGAATAAAATGATCCATAAACAGTCGGTTTGTGCTTATTATGTAGGTAGGTAATGAATGGAGGCTCCCAATACATTGAGCTTTAGAGAGAGACATTGTTACAGGTGAACAGGAATGTGTGGGGATTCATGTATGTTTCGTCTATGTTTCGTCACATACCTAAATATCAAGGTATAAATCAAATTACTTAATTAAATACTTTTTTAAAAAGTGAGGATACCTCTGGCCCAACTTACAAAACATGATATGTTGAGTGGGGAATAAGTGCATTCACAGAGATTTTACATCAATATACTTTTTTATTATCCTCAATATTTACTTTCTTTTTAGGTTGGTTCTCAGATGTTGATATACGATATCCACTGATTCAGTCATTTGTAAAAACAATCATGTGTGTATAAAAAAATGAGGGCACCACCAATTTAAACACAGGTCAATCCACAGTGTTTCTCAGACATTTCCATAAAATGTATGCATTTCACCATATGCATTTTTACACACATATAAAATACGCTTTAAAGGTGATGGGATTTTCTTTGTCCAACGTTGTCCTTATTAGGGTACTCTTTTCCACATGGCATTATTGTTATGAAAACTATGGAGGAGAGTTCAATGTAGAAAGGCAAACCTATGTTACCCTATCAGTCTTTCACAGAAAGACCCCGGGAAGGCTGATGTTTAGCCTGCCTCTGTTATTACAAGGAATACTCGTTTCCTTGATACAAAAGAAAGTAAAAAGAAAAAAACAATTCTTTAAACGGACTAACAAGAGATGTGGCTGGAGCCTGGAAACAAAATAAAAACAGGCATCGGTTGCTTCACATCCTCGACAAGCATCGCATCGATGCTCGGATCAGAGGGGATGGAGACCTCACTTAGAACTACCAGACTCCAACAGGAGTTTTAACGGTTAATGACAGTCCATTTTTGGCTTTGTCTATGCTTGGTCAAGGAGAACGGTCATTGGGTAAAACTGGTAACACTAACAAGCGGGTAAATTACGCTGCAGAACCTTAAAGTTAAACGGCAGATTCCACAGCACTTACCATCGCAACGAGGGTGAGGGTGGGTCAAAATAAATAAGAAAACCTCACAAAAAATATCAACGGGCAGGGTGTTCAAATTACACACACGCACGCACACACACATCAAAAAACATTTGCTTAGATAATTCACTGAAGAATTCCTACTTCATATTTAGCAATAAGTTGGTACTGCTGTTATCTAAGAGCGAGGAAAAAAAAAAAAAAAAAAAGTCCACTTGACCGGTGAGCTCTCCTCCCAGGCCAACCCGAGACCGGAGAATATAAACATATTTAAAACGGTTCTGCTCGATCCGGGCAATTGATCCCCCACCCCCCCCCCCCCCCCCCCAAGTCGCATATGCACTCCAGTTAAATGTTGAAAACCAACGATAATCATCGTATTCTGCTCCATCTTTTGAAAAGTATACATTTTGGTGGGAGAACTGAAGAACTGCCAAGAGAACCCAGAGTGTGGAGAGCGACAGTTGCGTCAATAGTTGCACATAAAACCCCTTGAATACTGATTTTCTTTTTAATGTAGACCAGGTCCTAGTTCTTTTATCAAGGTAGTGGATGGGGGAAAAACGTGTGTGTGTATATATATATATATATGTATGTGTATATATATATCTTTATTCTTCGTATTTTTATCCGCAACTCTCTTGTGTGTTTCTCAGAGGTGACCCTGCAGCTCTTCAGAATTCACTGGTTAAATTGTCTTTACACCTGTACAATTGGAGGAAAAAAAAGAAAAAAGAAAACCACCAAAACAGTAGGAATCTCAAGGACTTGATGGAGATAAAGAGTGGTATTGCAAATGGTGGCTCTGGGAAATAAGGTACACCATGCTGTGTGTGTGTGGGGTGGGTGGGGGGAGTGGGCGGTACATAAGGGAGTAGGATTGTGCTCCTGAGTCTACGTGTGATAAAAAGGCAAAACAGCGAGGGCGAGATTAAATACGGGAGGCGGGGGGGGGGGGGGGGGGGGGGGGGGAGAGAGGGAAGGTCTGAATGAGGAGGAGGACGACTCAAGGGGCCACAGGAGGCCGTAGTGATGGGGCGGTGTGGAGCTGTGGGATGGAGGGGGGGCGGCGGGCCAGGTAGAGGGGACCCTTAGCTCCAGAGCCCTGCGTAGTTGCCGTGCAGGCCGGAGCAGAGCGGCCCGCCGGCCACAAACAGCTTGGTGCCGGAGTCGTCGTAGCAGTGGGTGTACACGGCGTTGGGGAAGAGGTGGATGTCCGAGAAGTAGCTCCTCCATGTCTCATCGTGATTCTGAGAGAGAGACAGAGAGTGAGAGTGAGAGTGAGAGTGAGAGAGACAGAGAGCGAGAGCGAGAGAGACAGAGAGAGAGACACACAGGGGGAGGGAGAGAGATGTCACGTGTCGAGGAAAAGCAACGACGTCAAGACGGACAAACCCAACATGGCTGACCTTTAGGTGGTTCATCGTTTCAAAGTTATGAAACGATGACACAATATGGATCACGTTCAGAGGACACAGCTTGGCCGATAATTGGCCACTCCTCAGGTCCGATAGCGGGCTAACTGGCATCACTGACACTTGTAAACACAATCACATGGCAGCCGTCTTGTTATGAGCCTCGTTAAAACTAGAGTGCAAACTTGTAGGCCGACTCCAGTAAACGAGGACCCCTCAAGCAAACCATAAACGATTACAAAAAGGTTGTAATCGAAAATTGTTTTGCAGTGGCTTTTCCGACAGCACATGAATACATTTTATATGACGACGTATATTTTGATGATGTTTTGAAGCAGGATATACAATCAAAAAAGTCAAAAAGAAGGCCTTTGCCATTATTGTTGGACAACTTGATGATGGCAACATCCTAACATCGATTCTGACAGCTAAACCAGCAGCACAACACGCATGTGGCGGTGCATTTACTTAATCTCACATCTCAATAGCAATTTATGTCGTTTGAACTACAGCCATCTGACACAGGGGAACTAAACAGGCGACCAGGCTTGTTTAGTCGTGCGAGAGTAGTGGATACCTGCCCAGCAGGCGGGCAGCAGCAGCACGCCTTTCTATAAAGCCATCGCTTGGGCCAATATTTCCACACAACAGGCCGTCTATAAAAGTGCACCGCTCTAAGCAACAGCTCTACTGAAACACAATTCACCCGGACACGGCTCACGTTACAAAGCCTTCCTAATGGATATAACATTCAACTGGAAGTGGAGCCTGCTGGTGGCGCTCCGGAGTGGCTGCGGCTCAGCCTTCCGGGGGGGGGGGGGCTAACGAATGTAGCCCGTAGGCTCTGCTGTTTGCACCATGGAGCCTACAGAGTTTGTTGGAATTCCCCGCATCGTTAAAACCCTCGTTAAAACGAGTAGACGCGGTCCTTCCCCCGTGTACCCTAGCTGACCGTGTACTGCAAAAAAAAAAGAGAAAAAAAAAAGCAATCGGGCTGTCGTTCTCTGTGACTGTGGGAAAAACATGGATGACATGTTGGCCCTTTTGCTCCCTGGTCTACTAAAGCCACTGCGTGGATCTACTGTATTCAGCAGCAAGGGTTTCACACGCGAGTCTGAAAACAGCATGTAGCGCTTGTTAAGCCCTGTGGTTAAACCAATGGACAAAATATCAAGTCGTTATCGCAGCAACACGTAATTATTCAAATTTCCCAGAAGCAGGCCGATGGTTTATCCGCCTGATATTAATAGAGCGCGCCTAGAAGACCGGTCATCTGACATGAGGGCCAGGTGCGTACCAGCCAGCCTTTCCCCGTGGTGAGCTTGAGAGTTCCCTCTCCTGGGCGCTGCCGGTACCCGCCGGCCGGATTCAGGGGGTCTTCCAGGAACCTCTGGGCCCGTATGTCGTAGAAGAGGAGGGAGCCTTGGCCCGTGCCCACCGTCACGATGTGTTCGTAGAAACTCACCGAGCGAATCCCTGCCGGCAGACAAAAAAAAAACCAATGTTCAGGACTTCGCCAAAAAAAAATCTTTTCCCTATTTAGTATTCAAGAAGTGTTTTTAAAATGGATTACCATTGACACGTTAAAATGTGGCAGCGCAAAGTGTAGTTATTGTATCATTACTAGACGTGATGATTTATGGGGCTTTCTTTGGTTCCCTGTATCAAATTGTACTTAATTTTTAACCACTGCTTTCGAGTTCATTATGTGTATAGCCGTTAAATCACAGTTTCAGTCTCAGAAAGGGCTTTATACTCCTGGGCAAACATTCTTGCCCATGTGGGTGTCTCAGATGGAGTGCTCACCACTGCCCCTCTCTCTGGAGTTGACAGACTTGATGCTCTGTGTTGGCTGTCGAGGATCCAGGAAGGAGACGTGAGCCTGCGAGCCGACCGCATACACCGACCAGTCCTGTCCGTACGCCAGGCACACGTTCTCCTTGCAGTGGGGAAGCTTGGTGGACAGCAGCTAAAATATGGAACATTAGGCATTATGCAATTTCCCTCGGGGATCATTAAAGTATTTCTGTCTGTCTGCTATGCATTCATGAAGCTATGGAATGAAAGGGGCAAGTGGAACCATTTAAGAAAGATGATTTAGGTTCAAAAGTATGAATGAGTAAGTTGATATAATGTGAAGGGTATGTACCTTGCACAGGTTATGCTCAGCCTTCCAGAGGTGAAAGTAGCCGTCCAAAGACACAGCACCCAGCTCCTAAAAGGAAGAAGTGATAAAAGATGTTATTAAATCAATGAAGGTAATATTCTGACAAAGGCTTAAGAGGTATGTCAAACTTATATACAATATAAAACATTAGTGAAACTACACACATTCACATCAGCAGTGTGTGTGGTGTTCACATCAGCAGTGTGTGTGGTGTGATATTAACATAGCCACGAGTTTCAGGAAGAGACTCAAAATGGACATTGGCATTCGACGAGGGTTGTGACATCTCGGGGGTCCTCGTTCCCTCCTTACCTTGTGGTTATTGTTGAAGGCCAGAGCTCGGACCTTGCAGTTGTAGGGGTTGGTGTACTCCTTGGGGATGTCCTTCAGGGCCCGGTGGGAGATGTGGGAGTAGCAGGGAACAGCCTCCTGACTCCTCTCAGCCTGGCCCAGAACCTCCTCCGTCACTTCCCACAGGCCCATGGAGCCGTCCCTGGAACCTGTGCGCACACACACACACACACAATCTTGAGTATGTGCTACAATCTTCGATGATGCATGTTCTTAAGTGTTTTTTTTTTTTTTGTCCCGGTGCTCCCATCAGTTCTTTACACAGGCACAAAGGTTAACTCACCAGACACGGCCATGCTGTCACTAATCCACGCTATTGAGAAAATCCAGTCATTGTGGCCATCCTGAAAGACAAAGATCACTTAATTAAAAACACACATTCGACATTTGTACCAACCTGAAGAATCTCTTCCGAGTAACACAACAGAAAATCGACTTTGGATTTCAATGTCCTCACCGAATGTTTAAAAAAAAACAAAAAAACAATCAAACTGCGCAGTGAGTCATGGGAGGGACGCGGACGCGGCGCCGGCACTTACATCTCCGACACAGACCGGGTCCAGTGTGGGCAAGCGGTAGACGGCCAGGCTGTTGGGGTTGTCGCCGCCCGTGGCCAGGAGCGTCCGGGAGGGGTTCAGCTCGATGGCGTGAATGCCGCAGCCCTGTTGGTCGAGCCGGGACCGGGAGACCGCCGTCGGGAGGAGGTGGCCGCCGCCGACGGCGACGCTGGCCGCCACCGAGCCGCCGCTGGGACTCTCCCGGTCCTTCAGCATCGGAATGCGGGTTATCTGACCGGTCAGAACGTCGGCTACAAACAGCTGCAGAGGGGAGGCGAGGAAGATACTTTAGACAGTTTCTTTCTGAATTACGGGATGGGGGGGGGGGGGGGAATTCTATTTGATGTGCCTGTCAGACAGCATGCAAGGACGCGGGTTCAGCAAATGTCACACATTTAGCAGATTTCTATAAACGTTAAAACAACTCTGGAACAGCCAAAGCTAGGTTCTAGTCAAGTCGTCAAGAAAACGGCAGTTTCCTTTCGCTACCTGAAAACGAAGCAAGCCCCCCCCCCCCACCCACACACAGTGGAGGCACATGTTACCTTTAGTTTTCTAGCTGGTCAGAGCAGGGGACACACACACACACACACACACAATTTCTACACCACACAGACGCCCGACACGCCGCGGAGGGCCGCCGCCTCACCGTGTTGCACTTGGTCCCGCACACCACCTGGCGGTGGTTGAGCCACTGCGAGGCGAACACCTTGTTGAGGCGGCCCAGGGAGAACTCCCGCTCCCTCAGGATGCCCGGCAGCCGGCCGGCGGCGAAGCCCCGCAGGCTCCGCTGGAGCCGCAGCTCGTGCTGCTGCTGCGGCCGGAACTCCCGGCCGCGGAGGGCGCACACCACCGAGCTGCGGCTGCCCCACCACTGGTGGGCATGGCGCGAGGAGGCGGCCACGCGACTCCGCTTGGGTGCCGACTGACACCAGCCCAGCTTGTCGGGGGGGAGAGAAGACACATGGGAGGGCGTGAGGCGTGTGGCAGTGTTTTAGGGCATACAATAAAGCGATGTTGTTGTTCTCGTCAATGATGATGATGATGATGATGTTGTTGAAGTACGGCATTATATGGGCAAAAACGTTTGGGGATATGTGTGAAAAAAATAAATAAATAAAGCAATAAAAATCTAATGTGGATAACTGTTCACCATCACCTTAGGGTTACAAGTCACTTAAGATAACATTGCCTGGTCTCCATAGAGTACAATGTATTAGTTATTCCTGTTGATCCTTTATTTTTAGTATCACACATGTTCTGAGCTATGAGACGGATCTATCCCCAGGGAGCCCAGGAAGGGCTCCAAACTCAATGACCCAGATTAAAAAAAATCCAACTGAGTCATAGGAGGATCCAGTTTATGCACACCTCCAACGAGAATGTTGATTTGATGCTGTGTTGTTTTGAAGTTAACCTATGTTCAAGCAGACTTCAGACATTAGGCAAGGTCACAGCTATAGAGGATACATATGTGTACAGATTCACTTCACGGTAAATTTGTTGATATATAAAGAGGATGTTTGCAGAGACCTTAGTCATAATTCCCTCCATAGAGAGCCCTATACCTGAAAATATACGTCTTCTCTGGATGCATTTAATGGCAATAAGCTACGGACAGCTCGGGTCATTCTCTTTGAATCGCAATGCATTTGGATTCACAAAAATTTACCAGTCAATAACGATGTGCAGAGTTCAATCACTTCAGAAACCTGAAAAAATGGAACGCTTCGCAGACGTCTTGACAAAAAGTTGTCCATTGATTACAGACGTGGATTTTTAGAGAAATTATCGGCAATTCGATACAAATAGGATGACCCACGTTGTCCGCCCAGGTGCAGTAATAGTAAGTGTATAGCCAACACGAGGTGATAGGACTTATATGTTCATGCATATGGCTCTCAACTGAAGAAATGCAAACATCGCTTGCAGCGACTTACATCAGTCTTTATTTTACGACGATTCCATTCATACATAAAACTGACTAAACACACAAGGCATTATCATACCAATAATTAATTGTCACAACTAAATACACCCGGCTTTCTAGAAATCAGCATCAGATTTAAAATACAAATATATGCATTTCCTCATGCATACGATATACGACTAACGTTGGCCGTACATGTGGCCAAGTGGTAGCAGGTCTGACGCTGCACTGAACATTTAGTTTGAAATGAAATATTAATCTCAAAACATTTAGTGAGACATTAAATTTATAAGATGATGCGTTATCTCTGAACATTTCGTGTGACATGAAATGTTAATCTCAGACATTCAATTAGACATTAAATGTCAGAGATGATGTGTCATCTCAGATATTTAATTAGACATTTAATTAAACATTAAATGTCTGAGATGATGCGTTATTTTTTGCATTTATGCGTATTTTTTTAGATGATGTGTCATCTCAAACACTTCATGTCAACGCTTCTCGTTAGCCTAGCTAACTACGAACATTCAAATACAAACAGAAAAGCAAATTTTAAATACGACTGTTTTTAATTTACTTTTGTTATCTATCGTCGTGGATTAGAATACTATGTGAAGTGACTAATACAACCGAGCTGTCAAATGTCCCAAATGTATTTGCCACGAAATACCAAACGAGCTAGCTCGTTCTCCAGCTAGCATGCTAACATGCTCCGCTAGCTCACGGTTTCCGCCTACCTGTTGTTGGTCTTTGGGCTCCCCTGCTTTCCTTTTCCTGCTAACTGTTTTTCTCGCCATAGTCTGACACACACAATTCCCTCACCCACATGGAGGGTAACAGTGACGCTGTGAACTGGATCATATAATGGCGATTAACTGTGTTTCCTCGGCCCTCGTCCGGTGGCAAACGAAAGCGCTCACATAAAGGGTTAGGTTAGACGCTCGCTAGGGTTAACGCTTCTCGCTAACGTCAGCTAGCCTCCGGGTTCCGCACGAAGTATCGACACGGCGCGTCTTAGTTATCGACTCGGTTTCGACAGAGGAGCCTAGATGAGAGGCTCCCCTCTCCGACATTCACACCCGTCTTTTTTTCCCGTTTTGAGAGTCGCGTCAGCAGCGATGAAAACATTGACCCTCGCGCAGTCGCACTGAAGATTAAATATCAACAAAAACAAGGTCGTTCGTGAACGCTGACGTAAATGCGTGCTCGTCCACTGGCTACGTCAAATGACGTCATACCCCCAGTTGGTACGTTGAACCAACTGGCGAATGTAATGGTCTTGTTTTAGTCAACTGCAGCAAGGCATTTACCACTAGGAGTTAGGGATTTCGCTTCTCACCTGTGTGGGTGTGTACTTATGGTATGAAAACGCTCTTCAGATAAATGAGTCAAAAGCATTCGATGACCCATGAGATTGACAAAAGGAGATAGATTGCTAGGTCACCAAAACTTAAGGTTCATGGCCCCTTGTATAAAGTGGTGTACGGTTTAAAAAATAAATTAAAGTCCTTTAGCGGACAAGGAAGTTTTCTAAAAACAGACAAAACGCACCAAAAACAGACATGGCCACAAAAAGGCAGAAGTGAAGCCCAGAGAATTTGACCTTTGACCTGCAGCCTCTACCAGTCTGGCAATGGCGTCCGTCTGAGCGTAGGTGATGGCGACCGCTCTCTCATACTCTCTCAGGCGTTTCAGCATCCCTCTGTCGGGAGAGATGATCAGTTCAACCAGGTTCCTGGCACCGCTAACGCAGGCTTTCTGCAGTTCAATAGCAGGAGTGGTCTATTCTTACGTGCACGTGATGTGCACATTGGAGTGCACGGTATCGTGCGCGGCAGACAGAACGCTATCCATCAAAATCTTGGTCACACTTCCCCCCTTCATCCTGGAGGAGCCAGTGATGGCCTCGGGCTGCACACACACACACACACACACACAAACACACATTCAAGATTCAGATTCAAGTATCTTTATTGTCAAGTGTGCTACATGGCAGGCATATAGCACAGATGAAATTGCAGTCCTCTCAGACCTGCGGTGCAAAATAAACAAATGGACAAACAAAGTAGACAAACGGACATTGTACAGACAAAACATAGAAACACAGAAAAGTACGAAAAAAAGTGAGGTGCGTTGAAAATTGAATAGTGCAAAATATATTTAAAAACAGTCAAAAGACGTGTCATAGTCAGGATTAGAGTTTGTGAGTGGTGGTGGGAGGGTGATGGTCTGAGGTGGGTGCAAGGTTAAGAGTCTGTGGCAGGGGGGCAGAGGAGGAGGGGGGGGGGGGGGCAGGGGCAGAGCAGGGAGGGAGTTGAGCCTCAGGACAGCCTGGTGAAAGAAGCTGTCCTTGAGCCTGCTGGTTCTGGCCCGGAGACTCCGCAGTCTCCTCCCCGACGGCAGAAGACTGAAGATACTGGGTGGGTGGGGTCACCAGCAATCCTGATGGCTTTGTTGGTGAGGCGGGTGGTGTAAATGTCCAAAATGGGGGGGAGAGAGACACCGATTATCCTTTCAGCTGCTCTCACTATGCGCTGCAGTGTCTTGCGGCAGGACACGGTGCAGGCACCGTACCACACAGTGATGCAGCTGGTCAGGAGGCTCTCGATGGTGCCTCTGTAGAAGGTGTGCATGATGGTGGATGAGGCCCCAGCTCTTTTTAGTTTGCGGAGGAGGCGTTGGTGGGCTTTTTTGGCCAGTGATGCGGTGTTGTGGTTCCATGACAGGTCTTCAGAGATGTGCACACCCAGGAGCTGCTCACCCTCTCCACTGTAGGCAAGGCAAGGCAATGGCAACTCAATGTGCTTTACATAAAACAAACATTTAACAGTGAGATTTGGGAACATAAAAACATGCAATTTGAGAAATAAAAATAAGACCCAAGACCCCCCCCCCCCCCACACACACACACACACACACACACACACACACACACACACACACACACACACACACACACACACACAAACACACTAATAATAAAAACAAAGTACAGAGAAAGAGAGAGAAACTAGATAAAAGACTGCAGCATAAAATAATGATTTGCTTTAAAATCATTGAAAGGACATAGAGTGCAAATAAAAGATTAAAATGTAAAGTGCTTTAAATGAGCTCAATCATAAGCACAGGAGAAGAGAAGTGTTTTTAACCTGGATTTAAAAATGTTGACAGTTGGGGCTGATTTCAGTTCTGCTGGTAGTTTGTTCCAGTTGTGTTTAGCATAAAAGCTGCTTCACCGTGTTTAGTTTGAACTCTGGGCTCAACTATCTGGCCTGAGTAAGTAGATCTCAGAGCCCTACTGGGTTTATATTCTACTAACATGTCATTCATATATTCTGGACCTAAACCATTCATTGATTTGTAGACCAGTAGCAGAACTTTAAAATCTATTCTATAGCTGACTGGGAGCCAGTGTAAAGACTTTAGAACTGGAATAATGTGCTCTGATCTCTTTGTTCTGGTCAACACTCGAGCTACAGTGTTCTGAATGAGCTGCAGCTGTTTAATGCTTTTTTGTGGGAGTCCAGTCAGAAGACCGTTACAGTAGTCGAGTCTACTTGAGATGAAAGCATGAATCAACTTCTCCTGGTCTGTTTGAGACAAAAAAAAACCTTCACTCTGGATATGTTCTTATGCTGATAGAAGGCTGTTTTGGTGATTGATTTGATATGACTGCTGAAGGTCAGATCTGAGTCTATCAGCACGTCAAGGTTTCGGACTTGGTCCCTAGTTTTTAGAGAGAGTGACTCGAGATGTTTACTGAGGGCAATCCTCTTCTCTTTGTTGCCAAAAACAATGACCTCAGTTTTGTCCTGATTTAATTGAAGGAAATTTTGGTTCATCCAATTTGTTACTTGCTCTAAGCAGTGACACAATGACTGTATTGGACTGTCCTGTCGATTGTGGCATCGTTGATGATCAGTGGAGCATGCTGTGTGTGCATTCTCCTGAAGTCCACAACAATCTCCTTCGTCTTCTCCACATTCAGACGGAGATTGTTGTCCTTGCACCACGTAGCCAGCCTGTTCACCTCACTCCTGTAGATCGTCTCATCGCCGTTGTTGATGAGACCCACCACAGTCGTGTCATCCGCAAACTTGATGAAGATGTTGGAGCTGGATGTTGGTGTGCAGTCGTGGGTCAGCAGAGTGAAGAGGAGGGGGCTAAGCACACATCCTTGGGGGGGCTCCGTGTTCAGTGTGATGGTGCTGGAGGTGCTGCTGCCGACCCGAACTGTCTGTGGTCTCCCCGTCAGGAAGTCCAACAGCCAGTTGCACAGGGAGGTGTTGAGTCCCAGCTGGTCCAGTTTGTGAATGAGCTGCTGGGGGATGATTGTATTGAATGCTGAGCTGAAGTCGATGAACAGCATTCTGACATACGAGTCTTTTGTATCCAGGTGGGTGAGGGCAGAGTGGAGGGCAGAGGAGATGGCATCATCGGTCGAGCGGTTGGACCGATATGCAAACTGGAAAGGGTCCAGGGTGGGGGGGAGGGCAGACTTGATGTGGTGCATGACTAGCCGCTCGAAGTCATTGTGGCAGGAGGGAGACGACTTTTTCGGCACCAGGATGATGGTGGTGGCTTTGAGGCATGTGGGGACAACAGCCTGGCTCAGTGAGGTGTTGAAGATGTCTGTGAAGACATCTGTGAGCTCCTCAGCACAGTCCCTCAGTACACGACCAGGAATGTTGTCGGGACCACATACACACACACACACACACACACACACACACACACACACACACACACACACACACACACACAAAGCATGCATATACACACACTCGCACACACACACAATGCACACACACATGCATATACACACATATACATGATGCAGACACACATGTACAGACATACACACACACACACACACACACACATACATGCAGACAGACACACACATGGACGCCAACGCACACAGGGACGGACAGAGACATATTCACACACACACACACACACACACACACACACTCATGCTGGTGAGTCAGTTAATGGAGGATGCAGGAGCTCTGTTCCACTCCCCTCCCCTTCACTACTACACACACACACACACACACACGCACGCACATACGCATGCACACACGTACGCACGCACGTATGCACAAGCACACGCACATGCGCACATGCACAAGCACACGCACATCACACGCACACACACACTCACATGCACACGCACACACACATGCACACACACACACACACACACACACACGTATGCACACACACACACACAACACACACACAAACACAACACACACACACACACACATACACACACACACACACACACACACACACACAGACACACACGCACACACAGGCACACACACACACACACACACACACACACACACACACACACACACACACACACACACATGCACACAAACAAACAAGCACACATACACACAATTGGAGTTTGCAATGTTAGATTTGTTTATTCATCTGAGTGGACAAACACACACATCCACCTGGCCTGAGATGCAGGGTTGAATCCCAACAGAACGGGGGTGTAGATCTCAGGATGTTGGAGACAGAGGTGGAGCTGCCCTGCCACAAAGGGAGCCTGGACACACACACACTTCATACAAGACACCATCTCCGGTCACAGATTCCTTTGTGACACAGGTGCCCAGTGGAGCATCATTCCGTCAGGGTGATCGGAGGTGGCAAAGGGAGAGGACGGTCCGCAGTTGGTGGGTGCGGACGGCACGCCTATCCGTGCCTATGGCACTAGAGCGGTGGACGTGTGCTTCTGAGGACAACGCTTTACCTGGGATTTTGTTATCGCAGCCGTCACATTTCCCCTCCTTGGCGCAGATTTTCTGTGCGCCCATAACCTGTTATTGGACGTGGGGAACAGGCGCCTGGTCAACTCACAGACTTTCGCTTCCTTCGCCTGTACGCAGGGGGAGGCGGTCTACAGCGGGTTGTCCAACACGCTCGCCGAGAGCGACCAGTACCTTCAACTGCTCGCCGAATTCCCTGACCTAACTAAGCCCACCTTCTCCGCGCCCACGGTGAAGCACGGAGTGGAGCACCACATCGAGACCAATGGGCCTCCCCTCCACGCCAGGGCCAGGCGCCTCAACCCGGAGAAGCTATCCGTCGCCAGGGCGGAGTTTGCGCACATGGAGCAGGTGGGCATCGTTTGGCACTCGAACAGCCCCTGGGCGTGCCGGGGTGGCGCCCATGTGGGGACTACCGCCGCCTCAATGACGCGTCCAAGCCTGACCGCTACCCGGTCCCGCATATCCAGGGTTTTTCGGCGCACCTGGCGGGCAGACGCGTCTTCTCCAAGGTAGAGCTGGTACGGGGGTACCATCAGGTGCCGGTGCACCCAGAAGACATCCCTAAGATGGCCGTCGTCACCCTCTTTGGGCTCTTCGAGTTTCTTCGGATGCCCTTCGGCCTGAGGAACGCGGCGCAGACCTTCCAACGGCTAATGCACTCGGTGCTCCAGGACCTGCCCTTCCTCTTCGTCTATTTGGATGACACCCTTGTCGCGAGCACCACGGAAGAGGAGCACCTGTCCCACCTCCGGACCCTCTTCATGCGGCTCAGCCATCATGGGCTGATCATCAATCCGGCAAAGTGTGAGTTCGGACGGGACACCCTTGACTTTCTCGGGCACCAGGTCTCCGCAGAGGGTGTGATTCCCCTCCCCTCGAAGGTGGAAGCTGTTGTAGCCTTCCCGCGCCCCTGCACAGTCAGCGAGCTCAAGGGGTTCATCGGGATGGTGACCTTTTACTATCGTTTCCTCCGCCACATAGCTCACATCCTGCAACCGCTTTACGAGGCCCAGAAGGGCAAGACTCTGAAGCAACCGGTCGACTGGACGGCGGAACGTGTCAAGGCCTTCCAAGACACCAAGGCGGCCCTGGCCCGCGCGGCCATGTTGGCCCACCCCTCTGCGCCCACTGCTCTCACCACGGACGCATCCGACTTTGCCGTGGGGGGCGGGTTGGGGATGCCTGGCAGCCACTCGCGTTCTTCAGCCGCCAGCTGTCTCCCAGAGAGCGCAGGTACAGCACCTTCGACAGGGAGCTCCTCGGGCTGTGTCAGACACTTCCGTTTTTTACTGGAAGGCCGCGAGTTTACGGCCTACGTGGACCACAAGCTGCTCACATACACCATGTCCAAGGCGGCGGAGCCGTGGTCCGACCACCAGCAGCGCCAACTCGCCTACATATCCGAGTTCACCACGGACATCCAGCACGTGGCTGGAAAGTCCAACGTGGTCGCGGATTGCCTCTCCAGGACGGTGGTCGGTGCGGTCCAGCTGGACTTGGACTACTCCCGCATGGCTGTGGATCAGGCCACCGACCCCTCCGTCCAAGCTCTAACGTCATCGGACACGGGGCTGCGCCTGGAGGAGATGCTCTTCAGTGATACGGGGGCCACACTCCTGTGCGACATTTCCACGGGGCAACCAAGACCTGTGGTCCCTGCCAAGTGGAGATGCCCTGTCTTTGACGCGGTACACGGCTTATCGCACCCGGGCAGGAAACCCTCCTCACGGCTGGTGTCAGGGAAGTTCGTCTGGCACGGGCTCAAGAGGGATGTGAGGGCCTGGGTCGACACTTGCGCTGCCTGCCAACGCGCCAAAGTGCATCGCCATGTCAAGGCCCCCCTGGTGCGGTTCTCGGTGCCCGAGAACCGGAGGCAGTCCCGCTCTCCTCAACGACAGCCCCCCCTGGCCCGGGCGTTCATCGTGGTGTGGGTCTCCCGTTACGGCACGCCTGCTGATCTCTCCTCTGACTGTGGCCCGCAGTTTACTTCAGAGCTGTGGACGGCGGTGGCGGAGAATCTGGGGGGTCAAGCTACACCGCACCACCGCCGACCACCCGCAGGCGAACGGTCTTGTTGAGCGCTTTCATCGCTCCATGAAGGCCGCCCCACGAGCCGGCCTCACGGACGGCAACTGGCTCGACTCACTGCCGTGGGTCATGCCGGGGCTCAGGACAGCGCCCAAAGAGGACCTCCGGTCATCGTCGGCCGAGCTGCTGTTCGGACAGCCGCTGCGGGTCCCTGGTGACTTCATCCCCAAGTGGACGGAGCCCTGGTCCGCCTCCGCTCAGCGCGTCCTCCCTGTTGGACAGCGCCAGGGCCTTCGCCCCGGTCCCGACCACGCAGCATGGCGTCCCTGCTTCGCAGGTACCCACGGAGCTGCAGCCGGCGCGTTACGTTTTCGTCCGCCACGACGGCCACAGGTCTCCGCTGCTTCCTTCACTATGATGGACCCTTCCGTGTCATCGAGGCAGGGGCCAAGAACTTCATGGTTGACGTGGCTGGTAAGCCTGAGTGTGTGTGTCTGTCGATCGCCTCAAACCGGCTCACTTAGACCTTGAAGTGATCCCCTGACTTGGCCATGCCACAGTGCAGGGGCCGCCCCCGCGTCCTGCCCCCCATGCCACGCCGTGGACGTCCCCCCCTCCAAATCCTACGAGCCCCCGCAACTTGCGGCCCTCCGGTCGTCGCTGCTCCCCGCACCGCTCAACAAGGGGATGTGATGGACGAGGTCACGCCTCCGCCCGCACCCCCTGACTTTGCCTACAGTCGTGGAGGCCGGGCCATACGCCCTCCTTGCCGCTGGGATTTTGAGTATTGAGTTGAACACTGGGGGGGCTGGTGTAGTGACTACATTATGGGTTCGTGTTCCCCTCTTACTGTGAGGGATCTAGTGGGAGGGAACAGGCTATGAGAAACGGGGTCTAGGGTGACTGTGGATGCTGTTGCACTGTTGTTCTTCCCACGCACTGAGAAGTGATTGGTCTGCTGTGGTTTCCAATTAAAACTTAAAGTTATTGTTACGGGGCGGCACGGTGGTGCAGTGGTTAGCACTGTCGCCTCACAGCAAGAGGGTTCTGGGTTCGAATCCACCTGGGACCTTTCTGTGTGGAGTTTGCATGTTCTCCCCGTGCTTGCGTGGGTTTTCTCCGGGTACTCCGGCTTCCTCCCACAGACCAAATACATGCAGGTTGGGGATTAGGTTAATTGGTGTCTCTAAATTGACCATAGGTGTGTATGTAAGTGTGAATGGTTGTTTGTCTCTATATGTTAGCCCTGTGATTGGCTGGCGACCTGTCCAGGGTGTACCCTGCCTCTCGCCTGTTGGGATTGGCGATCCAGCGACCCTCTAGAGGATAAGCGGTATAGAAAATGATGATGATGAGTTATTGTTACGCTGCCTACGTCCTCCTTTTCCTCCGGCTGCTACACTGGTGACTACACTACACCCGATGTGCGTTTTTGTTATTTATTTGTTTACAAAAACCGCAACATGTCCGGCCGAGGAAGAGGTTCACAGAGGCAGACATCACCGTCTCCTGTCAGGGAGACGCGGGACGTGTGCACTCCCACTCTCAAGCTACCAGAGTTCTGGGAAGTTATTGTTACGCTGCCTACGTCCTCCTCTTCCTCCGGCACTACAGTCCCTTGTTTTTTTGTTTGCAGTGTAATACTGTGTTTTTTTGGAGTGTTTTGTTTTGGGTGCCTTATATGCTTGGTTTGTTATTTTCTTTTCTTTACTTTATGGGTGTGATTTCATTTGACCATATGATACAGTTCTGTTAATGCCCGTGAGGCTAGTAATCTCCCATGCTGTTCATTTGTCCATCCTATGTGCCTGCGGGCTTTACAGTTTAAAACTTAACAGAAAGAACTAAAAAAATAAATCATTTTGTTTACTATATCACCTGTGCCTATATTATCCTTCGATACAAGTGGGGAGGTGGGTTTCATAGTGTTGTGGTGCCTCTGTAGACATGCAGGGGCTGGCGTAGTCTCTACTGTAGCAAGTAGCAAGGGTCACACACAAAACACTCAGTTATGATTGAACAATAGCAGAATAGGCAAATGAGACAAATGTCTTTGTGGTTATACTTGATCAATATCGATCTCTGACCTCACCTTATAAGGGCTTCCTTTCTCTTCTTGAAATATCTCTGCGTCGCAGGCTTCCAGCAGTCGAACGACGTGATTGGCTGAGGCCTGGTCTATGTCACGTGTCAGTGGGTTGGACTTCTCCGCAACGGGGAGTTCAGACTCGTAGTCCTGAAACTGACAAACACGAGAGTGATCATTTGTTCTGAATAAAATCTATGAATCAAATGTATTTTACAAAGTTAACTGTATACATTGAATGCATTTAATGTATGAAGCAACATTTTCTCAACATTTTCTTAAACGGTCAGCCTCAAAATACTACCTCGCTAAATACTAACTTACAAAATGTAAGCAAGCTGAAACTGAAAGTAAGCTCATAACGTGTTCTTTTTAAAGGTATTCTACGTCTGCAAGCAGAAAATACTTCACAGCAAATAGTTACTTCCTGGTAAGCAGAGCCGGTTCAGACCTCCATGGGGCCCTAGGCAAAATTCTGCTAAGGGGCCCTCTTAACTGAACAGTCGCACCTGACACCCAGTGTTTCCTGGCTTGAATGGACCTCTGCGCACTAACTCAGTCCGCATACGTTAAGACTGGGGGCCAGTCTGCTGGATCATTTGGTGGAGCAGAGACTGGTGCTTTAGGGTCTGAGCTAGCTTCTGATGCTTGCTGTGCACACGTGGTCGTGTGAATAGTGGCCGAGGCTGCCTGTTCTTCCCCTGTGTCTGTACTTGACAACGGTGGCTGTACTGGACCTGTGCTGGTTGAAGGTGGCTCATCTGTGCCTGTCTTTTCTTGTTCTGTCCCTCCACTGGCTGACTGACTGGACTCTGTGCTGCTTGTTAGGAACTTAAGCAGAGCACCTGTAAAATATAGATCAGGCTACTATTAATTCAGTTCCATCAAATTGACTGCACTTGTTTTACCTTCATATACTTAAAATGTAGGTGATTTAGATTATTATTTAGCCTATTTAGCACCATTGTCATAATATTTCACAAGCTTTATTTATTCACTAATATATCTGCATCTTTTTGTGCCTGTGGGCTATCCAAGCAAACAAAATTCAATCTTAGTAAATATTTATCCATTACTTTCCATTTTGTATAAGTGCAGTTGTAACTACACTCAGAGCGTTTGATATAACACATTACAGAAGCTAGCAAGACTCATAGGGGCGGGGCCCCTATGAGTTTGCAGGGCCCTACGCAACGTGCGTAGTGTGCGTATTGGGTGAACCGGTACTGTAAGAACAGCACAGATTTTGTTGACATTATTTTCATATTTAATCCTTACCAGCAGTAAGCTAGCTCAGACCCTAAAGCACCAGTCTCTGCTCCACCAAATGATCCAGCAGACTGGCCCCCAGTCTTAACGGACTGTATGCAGACTGAGTTAGTGCGCAGAGGTCCATTCAAGCCAGGAGTGGATTTTTCTTACCCCAAAGACAAGTCCAGAAGAGGTTTCCATCCAGATTTTGCCTGTATTTATTTTGAATTAGACTAACAGGTGGCAACGCTAGTGCAATATATTTAAAGGGGGGATGAGTGGAAGCACTGGGTGTCAGGTGTGACTGTTCAATTAAGAGGGCCCCTTAGCTGAATTTTGCCTAGGGCCCCATGGAGGTCTGAACCGGCTCTGTGTTCTTACCTCCCATTCACCTGTAGACAAGGGTCCGCGTATCCCATCTGGTTCAGTCTCTCTCTCTCTCTCTCTCTCTCTCTCTCTCTCTCTCTCTCTCTCTCTCTCTCTCTCTCTCTCTCTCTCTCTCTCTCTCAGCCAGCAGTGAGTCGTGAATGTTAAATCAGCCCATACGTTTTGCACTGTTGTTACTCTAGCAACCATCTTTCAGTCTCTCTCTCTCTCTCTCTCTCTCTCTCTCTCTCTCTCTCTCTCTCTCTCTCTCTCTCTCTCTCTCTCTCTCTCTCTCTCTCTCTCTCTCTCTCTCTCTCTCTCTCTCTCTCTCTCTCTCTCTCTCTCTCTCTCTCTCTCTCTCTCTCTCTCTCTCTCTCTCTCTCAGCCAGCAGTGAGTCGTGAATGTTAAATCAGCCCATACGTTTTGCACTGTTGTTACTCTAGCAACCATCTTTCAAATCATTTAAAAAATATTCCGTAGACTGCCATGTAACGCAATATTATATTTTCTTTATTTTATTTCACATGAAGATGGAGAAGCAGGGGTGGGTGACCCAGTGGTTCTCACCCACCAGACTGAGGACCGCAACTGGGCTGTGGACCATTACCCAAGACGTTTAGACATGAAGCCAAAAAGAAAAGAAACCATTCTAGGCATTCACTTTAATTAAAGTGCTCCTATGACTATGTGTTTGCACCCAATGACTGCAAATCTATTGTTGAACGCACTCACATAGCCCACACACTATTACAATCCCCTTCTCATACTGTGCTGTACAACTCAAAAGATTCTCCCAGAAAAGTACTTTTTCGTTCTAGAAATATCATGCGAAGCTTACTCTTCAACTACTACTGAAACCGACTGTCAGAACAAAGCAGGGTGAAGCAGCTTTTAGCCACTATGGCGTCCATCTCTGGAACCAGCTTCCAGAGACCATCAAAAACGCCCCAACTACCGCCATTTTCAAAACAAAAGTTAAGACCAAACTCTTTTTAGATGCTTTCTGCAGCTAATGCATTGTTTTTTATGTTTTTATGTCTTTTTTTATTCTCTCATTTACTTTTTATATATATTTGTATTTACTTTTTTACTTTTATATATATAACATTTTTATTGTTAAAGTTGTGTATGGCTCCTTGCCTTACTCTGGACGGCTTTGTGTCTTTTAACATTGACAGTAGAGTAAAGGACCTCCTCCTGATTTGATTGGACATGAGAGCCATCGAAACGCTGAGGCACTTCCTGGTACTTTGCGCAACAGATGTGGATGCTGGAGTATTGAATGCCGTCCTCGCGTTCCAGTGGTTCTCTCAGTGCCGAGGGAGCAGAGCGACCAGTCGGGGCTGAGACGTTGTCGTACACAGGACCATGGTGTGACTGGCAGGGAGGAAGAGGACAAAAGAGTCGATTTGGAAAACATTTTTTAGAAGGTGGTCCTCCAGGTCATGCATTTTTAGAGACCCATGGTTGGTGACTGACGGCCATGGAGAATGCCGTAGGCCTCACTTCGTCTTTGTCCTTCTTTGAACACATTCATCTTCCTAGTCTTCCTGGTCTGGTGAGCAGGTAGAACTAATCCAGTCATTGTCGTCAATACTTCCATTCTCAGTCTCATTCATATTCAATGCATTCATTTCATTCTCATTTCCCTGGCAGAGGTCTCTCTGGTGCCCGGTTCATCGCTTCACACCTCACTCCCCTTGTGACTGGCGTGTTCACCTGGGACCCATCAAGACACCGGGCGCCAGGTCGGGCATTAGCCTTCTGAAGCACGGCACGCCGGGATCAGCCACGGCGCAAAGCGCTCTGCCTTCAAGGGCCTCACTGCAAATCCATTGGCTGGCGTGTCAAAGTCAAGTTATAGTTTCAACTTTGAGTCGACACGCTAGCGCTAGGGGTGCAGCGCCGCGCAGTAGACGCCCTCAGCCCTACCTGCTGCTTGTGGGAGCTAATTACAACGCTGTTGACGGAGGTGCCTTGAAACCAGGCCATGAAGTTCAACACGGGCCTGTGCGGTCTGCAAGTACTCAGCGAATGTAGAGCTCCCTAGATTGTCGTCTGAACGTACGCACACCGCGTCCCACACAAAGTGAGTTGGAGGCGTTTGCCAATCGCGAGACACGTGCGTCTGGTGGGGCCAGGCCATTAAAGCCCCTCTGTGGTGCCCGTTATCCAGAGCTGGCTACCATCGCTGGGGCAGGAACGTTGATCCACCACTAGACCACTAAAGTGAGGGTTTTTTCGTGACACCTCCAACAGCATTTATTTTGTTTCATTTCCTGATTATATATTTAGAGTTGCATGTTGGCGAGAAGAACAAGTAAGGCTTTACTTGTCAATGTCTAAAAATTGCCGAAGAAACAAGTCAACTTTCACATGTGGTTTTGAGATGGGTATTTCCACTGTGGTTGGTTCAAATCAGGAAATTAATTCCCGTTTCTCACCTCCTCTGTGTCTTGCCTTCTGCCTAGGTTAGACGCTTGTCTGGCCTTCTTTCTTCTGGTGAAGAGAACAGAGAGATAAAGAGGCAATAGGAGAGATTCACGTCAAAGAAGAAAAAGAGAGAGGATACATCTCACCTCATCCATAGGAAGGCGAGCGGGGGTACGGTGGCCAGTAAGGCAAAGACAGCTCCTACCGCGACTGATATCTGTAATGCTGGTAATGAAACTGCCAATTGGCCAGAGTTAGAATTGTGTACTTAAGTCGTTAAAACTAACAGATTGAAAACTCAAGGACATCAAGGGCGTGTGTCTTTCAAATGAACAATTACCTGACACATTAATGAACAAAAAGGTGGAATTGTGACATCCAAAGTCATTATGAGCTTGGCAGTAATAGTTTCCTCCCAGCTCAGATTTGATGTTAGTGATGGTGTAGTTCTGTCCTGATTGTCCCACTGAGTCTTCATGTTCCTTGAACCAGGTGTACTGAGCTGCTGGGTTGGCATCACTGCTGCAGCTCAGAGTCACTGAGCCGCCCTCCCCTATTTCGCCAGGAGAACTTGAATACACAGCTGGGCGTTTAGGCTTATCTGGAGATTGTTGTGAAAAACATGCAGAAAAATAACGTGGACAGGTATGAACGACACATAAGGGAAAAGTTTTGAGAAGCTTCTGAAATGAACATGAGATGAATGGGAGCTGTCGCATTCGGCTATTTTCAAATGTAAGAGCAGTGCTTCACACCAGTGTTTTCACAGTCAACCTTCTATGTATGAAACTGTACTCTCTTATACTAGTAAATAGCCGAATGTGATGGCTCCTCGTTAG
Source organism: Urophycis tenuis (assembly GCA_036785325.1). Taxonomy (NCBI): domain Eukaryota; kingdom Metazoa; phylum Chordata; class Actinopteri; order Gadiformes; family Phycidae; genus Urophycis; species Urophycis tenuis. Next base: position 7,076,722 of record JAXIVH010000008.1, read on the forward strand.
AATAATTAATGTACACAAGGTGTAGCAAATCACATCTGCAATCATACATTGTGCTTCTACTAACATTTCACATTGATGTAGATGGAGCCAGATGTTGTCCCTTTGTCATTCTTCGCTTCACAGAGATATAGCCCGGTGTCTAGAGACCGGATGTCACGAAAGATCAGTGGTTCCTCGTTCTTCACTCTGAAGGAATCATCTCTGGTACCCTTGAACCAGGTGTACTGAGCTGCTGGGTTGGCATCACTGTTGCAGCTCAGAGTCACAGAAATGCCCTCCTCTATTTCTCCAGTGGGACTCACGGTCACCAAGGGGGTCCTTGGAGCGTCTGTTGACAGATGTCATTACATCCATGATAAAACAGCGGCGCTAATAACAAGTGCTTGTTAAATGAATACCCACATGTATAATGAAAGCATGAACAAGATATAAGGCTAGTGTCATTGCCCATTTCAAGCCTTATATTGAATCCAGTTATTCTTTGTAGAGTCAGCAAACACATACATCACACTGCAGTTACAGCACCACTTCTGGTTAAACAGGGTTACTGCAGTGAAGTCACAGGTGAATGGAGCCAGAAACAGATGAAGTGCGATGTAGTATACTCGTGGTACATTGAACGGTCAGTGTCTCCTCAGGAGACCGGTGTTGGTATCTTTCGACGGCGCAAGAGTAGCGGCCCGCATTCTGAGGTCTGATGGGGTCCAGCACCAGCTGGTTTGTTGCCGTCTCCGACAGGACCAGGCTATCGTTGTTCTGGTACCAGATGTAGGAGGGGTTTTCAGTCAGAGGACAACTGGTGATGCAGCTCAGAGTCACCCTCTGGCCCTCTGTCACCGTGGCAACAGGGGTCACGTCCACACTCAGGCCTGAATAAGGAAGTGAAGCTGTGTTATTTATAATGAAACCACTGCACTAGAGTTTTAACTACTCGTTATTCGTATTAGTATTGGCTTACTATATATATATCTCAGTCAGTATTACCTGTGACGATCAGAGTTGTACCAGGTAGTACCCCTGAAGTACTCTGTGTGGATTTAGAGCTGTAATGATAATAGATGCGGTACTCTGCTGAATCTGTGACTTTGAGGTCAGTGATTGTCAGTGTTTGAGTGCAGCCATTCCTCCAGTTACTAGCACAAATGTAACCATGTGTAGTTGAGTTTCTTCTGAGGACACTCAATTGGTTATCTTTCCTTATGTACCAGCTTCCATAATAACTGTTTGTGTTTACATAGTTGTAGGAGATGTCCACTGATGCGCCTTGCAGGACACACATGGTTCTGGTGGTATAGAACACGCTTGTACATTGGTTTTTCTTGCCACCTGAGAAATGAATAGCACCATTATAGGTGAAGTTCTTGCAGCAGTAATATAATTTGTAGTAGGTTTATTACCAGAATGACATTCTGGTACAGTTCTTGAGAAAATTCTATCTTAGAAACTACAACAGTGGAAACTAAAAATGACCATAAATTGACATAAGTTAATGCAGTAATAAACATTAACTAACAGTTAAATAACAGTTAACTAATATATTTAATGCACCTGACAGAAGAAATGTGTCTCTAATGACCTCCAAAGTCTTTCCACAGTGTGTAGTACCTTTCTACCGGTACCCAGAGCCCAAAGACTGCACTGTCAGTTTGGCTATTCATAATGCATGTAGTATTATAGAAAGGTACATTACATCTGGCCTCAGGTCAGTGTAATGCGGAGTTGACTTACACACTACAGGGGAGTGGAGCCGCTCGGATCCTTTGAGAGCACATGCATAGCTTTCATAAGGAGAGTAAGAGTTGTAAGCCAAGGATCTCTTTGTCTGATATTTCATTTGCACTCCGCTTCTGTACCAGACATATATAGGGCGACCAGGTGGAGTACATGTATGAGTACATGTCAGAGTGTTTCCATAAGATGAGGGAGAGATGGAAATATCTGTGTGTGAGAAAAAAATACATTTGATAAGACAAATAAAATCAAATGTATTCAAAAGGATTCCGATTACAGACCTGCGAAACACACACACACACGCACACACACACGTCATCAGAGTTTACCTGTCACAGATAACTGCACTCCAGTTTGATCAGTAAATCCCTCATCTGTTTGGTTTGGTATTAACCTCAACTTGTACTGAGCAGAGTCACTCTTTCTCAGGTCTTTGATTTGCAGGGTACACTGTCCATTACAGCTGGGCAAGCTGCGGTGTGGCTCTTCACAGCTGTATTTAGCACGACCTGCATAGTGTGCATCATTTAACAGAGCAGTATATTGCTCCCGGTGTTTTTGGGCAAACCACTCAGGGCTAAAGTGGTGCAGTAGCTTGTCAGGGCATATATATGTGCAACTGATGACAACCGTTGATCCTTGTAAAGCACAGATAGAACTAGATGTGCAAGTAACTGCCAAGTCGCTATGCCCCTTGAGAGCTGTAAAAAAAAAAAAGGAGAAAACTTTAATCAATCAATTAATTATCGCACAATATTGGTAATGAACAAAGACACAGAGGTTCAAAAGAGGAAATGCAAGATCACAAGATGCAACATATGGCTGTTGGGTGGAACTGGAAACTACAGAGAGATGCCAACCACTGAACTGTGAGAGGAATCTTCACTCATGCGAGACCATCATGGTACAGTCAGGGATCAAGAGATACAGCTATTGAAAGGGCTATCGTGGAGTGAGACCTCATCTCATTAAAGTGATGGTTCAGAGTAAAATTCACCCTGAGGTAATTTCCACCAATAATCCAGCCAAATACCCCCTAAGATGCATTTTTAGCGACGGTCAATATTGGTCAAGTTTAGGGGTATAAGCCTATGGCTTAGTACTGGAGTGAATGGTACAGTGTGTATATCTCGTAAATTACCCCACTAATAATGCATGGATTGTTACCCAACTTCTGTAGTAGTGCATATAGGGTCTGTACTCACAAAACAAGGCATTTTCAAGTTTGTAAGTACACCAGGAGTTTATTTAAAAGAGCACTTTCCTGATAGCTTCAACTCTCTGCTGCTAACGCTACCGCTGCGTCGACGTCACTTCCGTCTTTCCGGAAAAGTTCGTAAAAGTCCTCTTCAACTATATACAAATAATTGGGAATATAAAATCTAAACTATGGATTTGGGGACTGTCGTACACAACAAACAATGTACATAATATCAAGTATTCAATTATTTCAGTTGTCAATACATTTCGATGGAGTGTTGAATTCACTAACTTTTTCCTTACACTTGTGAGTTTTGAAGAGGACTTTTACGAACTTTTCCGGAAAGACGGAAGTGACGTCGACGCAGCAGTAGCCTTAGCAACAGAGAGTTGAAGCTATCAGGAAAGTGCTCTTTTAAATAAACTCCTGGTGTACTTATAAACTTTAAAATGCCTCATTTTGTGAGTACAGACCATATATGTACTACTACAGAAGTTGGGTAACAATCCATGCATTATTAGTGGGGTAACTTACGAGATTTACACACTGTACCATTCACTCCAGTACTAAGCCATTCGGCTGATACCCCTAAACTTGATAAATATTGACTGTCGCTAAAAATGCATCTGAGGGGGTATTTGGCTGGATTATTGGTGGAAATTACCTCAGGGTGAATGTTACTCCGAACCATCACTTTAAGGGATTGCTCATATCTCATATTTTGTGAAAAGACAAGACATGAGAAGACAGGGAACCACCGTTGACATCTGATTTAAAGTGAAGACATAGAAGGCCCATGCAAAATTAGAACAAAATGAGGTTACTGAGCCATGATGAAATGGCAGTCATTGTACAAGTCTGTATTTTAATCTCAAATGCAGCTGCAACACTAAAATATGACCAGATGACCCATAAATAATCTATATCCATAGATAATTTAATGTACCATCAATTTGGTTGTTACACATTGAAACAGTTCAACTAAATGTTCAGAATATAAATGTACCAACCTCGTACTGACAAGACCAAAGCTAGAAATCCTCTCACTGTCGATTCCAAATTCATAGTTTTTCCTCTCCTCGCTCACTCTGAGATATTTAAACAATCCTGCAGGTGGAAAATAAAACAATACATTAAAGGAGAAATTAAATTAAAGTCCTTCATGGTGTTTTAGCTGAGAGAGATACAACACGCACATGTTTATTTATGTATATTACTGTCCATAGTTCTTAGCACCTGTACTCTACCTACAAAGGTAAGGTTCACAATAAGCAATAAAAGAAGAAAATACAAAAAAGGAAAGACCTTACAGTAGAAGAAGACACTGGCCTCTCTCTGTGGTACGCCTGCTTGTGAAATTTAGCAGAACAATCCAAAGCCACAAGATATATGAGTTTCAGATCGCTTGCATTTGCACATTTGTTGACCCTACCCAACCTCGGCAAAGCACTTCCTCCTAAATTGTGATCTCACACACACACACACACACACACACACACACACACACACACACACACACACACACACACACACACACACACACACAATCATCAGAGTTCACCCATGCATGTTGCAGAGGCCACACAACTACACACACACATATAACCACACAGATGCTGCAGCAGAACTTATTACTGTATTAGCAGCAATTAAATATTTCACCTTCTTATGACAAATGTACTCTTTGTAAGGCGCTTTGGATAAAAGTGTCTGATTTTTAATCTAAACAAGGGCATATGGATGAGATATCAGGTGATTTGAGTCCTTCCTAGTGTCTGGATTAACTCCAACTCTAATTTGGACTTCAGATACTGTCAATTGTGTTTTCTTGCCATCTGAGAGTGTAGTTTATCCACAGCATTAGACTGTGGTTGAGGTGCTGAGGTTTCACATCCATACATCACACAAGATGCAGCCCACCACAAGTGCCTGACTGTCTGTAACTTTCACCGACAGACTCAGACTTTCCATCTCAGTGTTTGCTGAAAGATGCAGCTTAAATAGACAGGAGACAGTTATACATTGCTTCTGTTTCTTACAACAGGGTTTTCAAGCCTTTTCTAGTGATTCAAAATGCAATTAGGCCTCCCCAGAGAAATAATATGGATTGCCTGAAGTAAAAAAGTATAATTTGCAATTTGCTTGTTGTATCGTTTCTACTCGGGGATCAGCAGAAGATGGAAGAGACTGAAGGTTCAGCTTTGCTCCAAGGTTTCATCACAGCTCTGCTCATGGGGATTTTCTCGAAAGAGGCCGCAACCTCTTAGATCTTGTAGAATCCGGAACAATCTCCGTTGATGGTGTTTGTTTGCTTGCAGCCATAGGACAGGCATTGCTATCCATCGCGTAGAAATCTTGAAGAAATACTGGCTGTAGCACTGTTGTAGAAGAAGCCAGTATTTCGACATATCTTATATGTTTCTGTAATCTCTGGCATTGTATGGTCATTTAATATTGTAGCACAGTACATGTTTTACGTATTGTAGCTTTTAACAATTGCTTGCCTCAACTTAAACCTCTCTTAACTTAATGCCTAAAGCTGACCCTACCCAACCTAAACTACAAACCTTAACTAACCATGTATAACCACCTGAACTTGAACATCTCTAACCTAGTACCTAAATGTGACCATCTCCGAACTAATACCTAAACTATAATCTTAACTTTGTTTCGTAAGGCCATTGTGTAGAGAGCCATGTGATGGTGGTGATGAAGATGCACGTCCATCTCAGGGACACCAAATGTATTCCCCCTGACCTTTATGAAATGTCCGATGACCAGTATTTTCTGGGGAACATTTCAAGTTAGGCTGCTTGTGTTCATTCTTATAAAACCAGTATTTTTATGACGTGCCTGGCAGCCATACTAAACCAGATACATTTGACTATATTTACATGTATTCAATTTTATTATTTTAGCGACTCCTCACGAGTCTCCCGTTTACATTTGAAGCTTACTCATCATGGCTCTATGATACTGATTTGATGGCTCGGTTATTCTCAGTGCGAGTCTATGAAGTCATCTGCAAATGACTAGACGCAATAACCTGAGTTTAACCCCAGAGGGTGCTGCTGCTCCATTTCAAAGATCTCCGTTCAGGTTAGTGGAAGACCCCACGCTCCAACTGTCGCACTAATTAATAATTAATAATTACTGTATGTGTTGCCAGCCACCAGTTTCAACATTTTTGAACACAGGTCTCGCTTTCCTCCAAATCACGCATCTGAAATACATTGTTGATCATCACTTTCATATGTTATGTTCTATATTATGTTCACCCAGCAACCATTGCCCCCGTCCCATACATAACCAATTCATGATTATGTATTTGACCACACGTTCTAATACAGTAGCCTACAACAAATGTTCATGGACAGAAGTGTGCTCATTTTCCCCTGACTGGCAAGCATCTAAAAACCGGTTTCTAGCACAAATCCCACAACAACGGGAGAAACAATAGCCATTTGGAGTACTCTGGTCAGGTGAACCCTGAATAGCCTTTGATGTGCTAAAAGCAGATTAGAGAAGTTGTCTGTCGAATTCATCATTCCAATCTTTCAAAGCCCATTTCGCCAAGTGCTAAGATAGTCATCCTCCACTGAAAACATAAAAGCTTTTCACTCAGGAATCGGAAACAGTTGAAAATACATTTAATCATGTTACCGATGTTTCAGGAAGGAAAGCCTCAAATATATATATATATATATATATATATATATATATATATATATATATATATATATATATATATATAAAGAAAAACCTGTGGATTACACACAGGTTGCCAATTACAAACCATTTAAGTAAAGGTCCCTTACGTTTCATCAGCGATATGTCTGATTTTGTGAGTATGGCGTAATGTTAGTTATCAAGGAGATGTGACTTTCTGTATAGACCCTGTATGTTATCAACTGATCTTCTTTAATCTCCAATCCAGACACACACCATACATGTCCAGCTTGGGCTTCCCTATCCAACCCTCAGACAACTAAAGTATGAATTAGAAGTTGCCCTGTAAACCTTCAACTGCTGTGTAATATATTAGACTTCCTTCACAGTGTCTTCACAGAGGCACATGTTACCTTTAGTTTTCTAGCTGGTCAGAGCAGCGCACACACACACACACACACACACACACACACACACACACACACACACACACACACACACACACACACACACACACACACACACACACACACACACACACACACACACACACACACACACACACACACACACACACACACAGTTTTTCAACTCAATTTAGAGGCTACATTTGGACAGACGGTAAACAGTAGCATAAATGGGGGGGGGGGGGGGGGTGTTAGACGTAATGTTATAAAAATAACAGACATAATGTTTTATTCTGCATAAGACAGTTGGCCTCAAACAATGTATCCGGGTGTGCACACAATAGGAAGAAATCCTTAAGGATGTGAATTACCGATTTAGACTCAACAATGGGAATAGTCCTTGTAATCTAGATACCATATCAGTATTTTGCACATTGCATCTTCCTTTAAAGAAACAAAAAGGCTTGGTGAAAAATGCTATTTGCTTTATAGTCAGGGATGTTAGCATCACCTTCTACCAATGCATTGAAACCATGTTGTCACAATTCCAGCCTTTGTTTCAATCCTCGGGGTGTATGTATTATTTTATATGTACCCAGTTTCCAACAGTGAATCAATCACAAAATGTAGTTTTGGTATTGGCAACAAAGAGGCCTATATGAGCAAACCTGTCACTCTTAAACACTTGTTTGGCTGATTTCTAGGTCCTGGACCAATTCTAAGCAAAGAGGAAGTTGTCACGTTTTGCCCCGTACCGACCTAATTTGAAGCCCTTAATGTGACACCATGACTTTCACAACCCCAGTCCACACCAAGCAGTGGTTCAAGACTCTGGGAGTGACCCTAATTGGGCACCCAGAGAGACAGAGGTCGGGGTTGTTCCATCAGAGAAAAATACTTTTCACATCTGAAATGTGTAACTATATATATTTTGACTTTGAAAAAAAAAAAAAAAAAGAAATAAAAGACCAGTCAACATTAAATTCGGTTTGCATTACATGTCAGAACAGATAACTTTAAGTTTATGAATATGAAAGTCAAACAGCTACAATTATGTTGGATTAAACTGTGTGCCATCAAACCAATATATGAGAGTAAAGAACACACAGCATCAAATCAATGAGGATAAAATCTGCATTTTCCCAAACACTTGCACAACCATGCCGTGTCCCTATTATAACATTTGCTGAGGCTGAAAAGTGCCGGTCAAAAGTCATTCATTGTTAATTGGGTCTATTGCACTCTAGTATGGTTGAAAAACTCACACTTCACATTAATTAAATTGTTTTCCCCCCAGACTTATTTTTAAAGTCTCACAGACCCCATGAGAATCAAAAGGGTGACTTATGTCATTCTGAATTTTGTTCACAATACAGAATTGCGCATGACTATATGACAATAACCATTTTCTCCAACCAAAGTGTCAGTGTAGGATATTAAATAAGTTGATCATCTACAAAATGGGATTCCATGTGCTGTGTTTGACAGACTGATGCCACCAGGTATTCAGTGAGACATGTCCTAATATATATCTGCAAAAGTGACTGACAAAACTGACCTCTTCTACCCAAATCTTTAAGCAATCTATTCCAGTGCAGGTTGAAGAGCCCACTAGTACAGCAGAGGCAATTAGAATAACTTGAAGAATCCATTATGCAGTTCCTAAAACAGGAACCAAAACAAACATAATATGGAAAAAGGTGCCCTTCAGAAAACAAAGACGAAATTAATAGTTGAAATAAGTGAAAACATGAGACATGTAAGAGTACAACCAGGCACCGGGAACCAAAACAGAGAGGGCACTTCTTGGGAGTCAGTTCTCTGTGTGGTGGCGGTGCCTTTGTGTGTGTTTAAAGTTCTGATGTTTGTTGGTTCAGTCTAAAGAGAGCCTCCTTGGGTCCTCAAATCCCCTTGATCTTTACATACTGCGCTGCACTGAAAAGTGGAAGAATGCAGCTTAGTTAACTGACAAGTCAGTTGTGTCAGTATGCAAAACTTGTTTTTCCTCTTCTGGTGTAGTGTGAATCTGGCTCCAGATTCCTTCCTGTTGGCTCTCAGAGCCCTCATCAAAGTATGCCACGCCTTTGAAAGTGCTAGCTGATCAACTAGAAAGTGTCCACCTGTCCCTATGCCAAGAACATCCCAGCTTTTCGGCAAGCAGTACCAACTGTGGAATTCACAGGATTTAGGAAAAGACAAAAACAAAACAGTTTTGACTTCCTCCACTGTAGGCACACAGTATTTAAGAAGCACGGGGGCTTGTTTTCAACACAGAGTGGGAAACAAGGCCCTCTCTCCTTTCCAAAAGCAGAGTGAACGGGGCCTGGTATCATTAAGGTAGGCAGAAGGAAGGGGGCTGGGCGGTGCGGAGGGGGAGGCGGGGGTTGAGCGATGGAGGGAGACAAGCCTCACACTGGGCATTGGCCTGCCAACCAGCTTGGCTCAGCTGGCGGTGGCACGTGCCATCAGGTCCTCCAGAGCCTTATCCTGGTCATTGTTGTGGACCAGTAGCACCTCTTTAATAGTCTCCCGTTCAAAGCCCATTTCACCAAACCTTGACATCAGCTCAAGAAACTGCAAGGCCTGAGGAAGAAATAAGAATGTGTTACACAATTAAAAAGGGCAAAGTGCGGGTATATTTCTTCATAATAATTCACGTCGTGTGCTCATAGAGAGATGATAAAGGATTTGTTTTACTGGCAGCAAGTGCTTAAAATAGCAAACGAGTGCAGTTATATGGGACAGATCGTAAGGGGAAAACCTACACAGGCACCCTGACACCAAACAGCACAAGGTGGTCAATAAGCTGTCAAGATGTCATTCTACACACGGATATCAATCAACACGCTTGCAGTCACGTGGCGTGTCACAGGGCGTATTCCGCCTGTGATGCGGTGCCGACAAAGTAAGTATCTTGGTGCGAGGGCCTGTTGCATTGTTACACTTTGTCTTGCTGTCATTCTAAGCAGCACAGCATGCATTAAGTCTTGACATCAATTTGTGTCATACTTTCCAAACATGTTAAATATTTGGGGGTGGCAACTGGCCGGTTGCTCTCCACTGAAAACGGTAAATAAATAAGCCATCAATGATTGTGATGTGGGCACAACTCCATTATCAAAAACATGTTAGAATGATGGAACACACCTTTTCCTCTGAACACTTGTACATCTCTAGACACTCCTCCACCGCAACGGCATCAAATCCCCGCTCACACAGACGTCCATGCACAAACAGATAGTCCAGTACCTGCGACACAGTTAATTCAGGTTTATAGCTGTACAGCCATCGGCATGTTCCTTAACCAGATGAACCAGTTCATCATCATCATCATCACCACCACCACCACCACGTTCCCTGGATTGTAGGGAATTGATTGCATCAATAAAATAGTTCACATTATGAACACATTGTTTTGGTTCTGACATCAGAAAACGAAACAGGGTGTTTGTGTATTCTAGAGTTCACTGTTGGGTGGTGACCCCACCTGCTCCACATTCTGCCCTTGTCTCTGCATGGCACGCAAGACTCCCTCATAGGAGTAGCCCATGCCAACGATGGTTTCCACACACTGGCGCTCACTAGGGGTCAGGCTGAGAAGAGCTCCTCCGCATGGCAGACCTCCCTGGCCCGCCCCCGGGTTGGTCTTTGGTGGGGTAAAAAAATATATATATATTATAATTTTTGCAATAAACTAGACATGCCATCTTGAGATTACATTTTTAGATAAATACACACCTGTTTCGGAGCTCCGTTTTTAGGGTGGCTGGGTTGGTCCGGGGGCACAATCACGTGGGTCTTTGGGAACGCTGGTGGGCTGCCATTTACTACGTTACGTCGGGGAACCGGGACTTGAAGAGGGTGGTAGCCCACGGGGGCTAGCTCACTGTCACCGGGATCCGACAGTTTGGGAAATGTAAGCGACCGGATGTTGCAGGGTCGATCGTCTGAGTCCAGGCCTCCTCTGCCGGGGCCCCCGGCTCGATCCATGTCCATCAGACCGACGAAGCCGTTAGGTTTGTGAACAAAGCCCGGTTTCACCTGGTGGCTGGTGTTGGTGTTTGGGGGAGAGCAACCGTGCACCACTGGCGGTATCTGGGCAGCCTCAGGGGGGGAAATGGAGGGAGGAGGCGGAGGCTGCGGTTGGCTCTGGAGTATATTGCGCAGCTCCTCCCGATCATCTAAAGTCTTGAGTTCCAGCTTGTCGAAGGGGTCCTCTTCCCGTTCAAAGTCAGCCAGGTTGAGGCAATGCACTTGGGGAGTGCAGGGCATGGTCTTCCTCGGCCCCAGGCTGGGTGCTGGGAGTGGGGTGAGGATGTCATTGTGGCTCAGTCCCGCTAGAACGGGGTTGAGTGCGGGAGGAGGCGGGTCCTGATCGTTGGCGGCTTGTCCCTTCCCGTCTCTGCTGTCAACATCCTGGGCCAAGCCGTCCTGGGTCTCTGCTTCCTGTCTGGCTGCTGCTGCTGCGGCTGCTGCTGCTTCTTCTGCTCTGGCCTCGGCTGCCCGGGCCTCGGCCAGCTCTTGCCCCCAACGCACACTCCTCCTCTCCAGGGAGAAGTCATACTGTGGAAAACCAGAGAGGAAGGTCAGAAAAATACCCCCTACTGGCAACTATACAACAAATGCTGCTGAACCCCAATCACCCTCAGAGCAAGTGATGTGAGCACAAACATAGCTACATTTCCTTTGTAGAGAAGACTCCCTTGTACTGGAGAAGGATGGTCTAGTGGTTAGGGTGATCTTCTAGCATCCTTGAGCAGGATGCCTGCTCCGCAATAGTATGGATGCAAGGGCGCTTTCACACCTAGTTTGTTTGAAGCATTTGTTCCGAACCCTGGTGCAGTTCCCTCTTTAGTTCCGGGTCCTTTGTGAACGCAGATATCGGACTTGGGCAACGAAAACAAGTTGACCGGGGAACAGCTTGTTTGCAGTGAGAATGCAATCTGACTGAACGGACCAAGACAACCAACTTTGGCAACACCATAACATACCAGTGATGTCTACTGTGTCTCCATAATTATTTCTTAAAATAGCTTAAGTAAGCCAAGCTAACCACAAAGGCTACGTTATCTTAGTGGGAGGTAACGGTTAAAAATATATTTACATGTTTTATCTTTGAAGTATCCGCCTTGTAACGAGAGAGCAGCTTTTGAATGCAAGTTACCTATAGGCGAACATTCAGTTTATTGTGATGTCTACAAGGCAGGCAGATTCATTACATTTAATAAAACTGGTTAACTAACCATTGTATTGTAAGTATATGTACATACAGCAACTAACCAAGATAACCATAGGCATCACTTGATGCCATTACAAAAGCAAACTGACCTGCAAGTCACTCAGTACGGAACCACAGTCCGGTAAGCAGAACCCAACAGGCAGCCCCACTTTGGCCGGGCAGTGGAACCGCTCATTGATTTTGAAGGGAACGTCTTCAAGGTAACTGAGGGGACCTACCGTACGGCAAGGAAAGACTAGAGTTAAGCAAGAACTTCAAAACAAGGCCCCATTTTCATTTGAACTAAAATTAATCACTTTGATGGAAATCAAATAGATAAAGATAGACATTAACCATTGTTGTAGTTGTCCGATCCAGACTTCCTTGCAGCCATTTAGAGATTCTGTAAACAGAAGGCAAATTAAGAAAGGAACAGAAGAGAACATGACATCAATAAACAGTCTGATTATGGCTAACAGTATACATTTCAGTCAGTGATTGATTAGGGTGACCTATGACACTCTTGATAGTCTGCAGGCCTCCATCAGTGTCAGGACAATTACATGTCACTGATCACAATGAGTGCATCTCTCGAGATCACAGTGACCCCAAGCTTTAAGCGGGTCTAATTCAGGGCAGACATTCTCTTGTGTTCGCTTATATAAAGACCGTCTTCATGCAGGAAGAAGGGCCGACTGATTCAAAGCCCGAGTTCATTCAACATTCAAGACACCACTGCAAATTGTACTTCATGTTGAAGTTATTTTTTAAGGCCATTAGCTCTACGCATTCCATTGATTTGCTACTGATCTGAAAAAAGGTAATCTGGTTATTCAGTCATGCTCTAGCACAGTGAGGTGCTTTATAGTCAAACCTTGTGTTTTTTGAACACAAGGTTTGAATCATTCATCGAGTGACAGATTTGATCTGCTGTTCCTCCAGCCTTTAGTACAGTTTACAGACAGACAGACAGACATACTTTATTGATCCCTGAGAGAAATTGCGTAGTGTCACATTCAACTGGGTACAGCTAATTAATTAATACACAACACATTATTACACGTTGAGTGCGTCGCTAATCATAAAGCTATTGACAATTTGATGTATACAACGGGTTGCTAGACAGTTCAAAGAGGATTAACGTACATTATGAAAAACACAATGCAATTAAAATTTACTCAAGTGAAAAGTGAGGTTTGTCTTTGTAAATTCCTGCCCAATGACATTTGCTCTCTTGAATGATAACACATATGAGATTGCATTGTAGTCATTTAAGTAAAATTGTAAAAACTATAGCCAGGTGACTATAAAACCAATAGTAAACTAATTACCAAGGTAACTTGTGGTACTATGATATCATACTCGTTTCATTTTTGATTTTAGATATTTTGGATACACTGTTAACTTGAAATTGTGAATGCTGAGCACACATGAGCGCAAATACCTCACCGTGTACCTCATACAATATGCAGAGCATCAATAATGACATTTAGGAACTGACAACTGTCGCCTAAGCTATCGGTGTTCAGCTGTGTTTTTAAATCAGCAACAAGCTTAACTAAACGTACTTACCTTAAACGAGGCGGCTAACACTGAAGCTACGGTGCACCACATTTACAGTGAACGACCATGATTCGGTAAAACCGACGAGTGTTGTTTTAGGGGAAACGCGAACGTTGATGCTAAAGCTTAGCTCTGCTGCTGGCCTGGTGGTGGTTGTGTTGTGACTGGCTGACTCAATGCTGCCACCGCCCATGTAAAACCGATTCCACATTTACACAAACATGTATTATACCAGTATATGCGCCTCTTGCTCTTCCGAAATCCAAACGGTCACTTGCCGAGATGACACCTTGCTTCGAGTCGTTTTTTCGCATGAGTTTTATTGGTATTGAAATCTCTTTCCTACTTCATCGTGGAACGCCATCTTGATTTGTCAACCTTCCTTCCTCGGGTTCCTGGTTGACGTCACCGCTTCACGCAGATGACGAAAGCTCGTTCGCTTGGTGATGGTTCGTTCAAGTACTTTTACAATTTATGACACGAACCTCGACTTCACCTGTTCATTTATATTTTTGGGGCATGTTGTATATTTTGTATGCACGCTTCACATGACTTGTCAAACTGAATCTATAGTGTCCCCATCCCTCCCGTGATCGTTGTTAGTTCACTTTTCAGAGTTTTTAAAATGGTGCGTTCAAGAGCACCTCGGCCACCTGTGTTTTGAATTCGACGGAAACTGCTGTAAACATTTTCATAATCATATTTTTCTCTCGTCTATAACACAATAATACTGTTTTACTGTTTCATGATAATTAATGTGTTATGTTGCTTTTCTTTTCAATTTGGATTTTGTGATCTTCAACTGATATAATGCATCACAACAAAATGCTTGCATTTTAGCTGAACGTTTTATGTAGCCCATTGAATATATCCAAATTAAGTTCACTTCAGAAGATGACTCGTAATATCGACAGTGTGCGCGCACGTAGCGTTCAGCGGCGAACGTGCGTGCGTTTACAGACACGCGCAAAGGTAGCCGGAAGTATCGATGGTCGAAAATCAAAATCGATAAACACACAGTGAATCGCCAACACAGGTATTTCGTTGACTGTCCTTTCCGCGATCACACACTCAAATATTTGCGGCGTTCCGCACTGTCGCTGCGCTGTACGGGATGACAACGGCGAGGACAAAACCTTCCGTCTGAACGAAGTTCCTCGCAGGGTTTAGCTGACGTGGGGAGAAGTTGAGGCTGCCAGAGACAAACAAACACAAGCAGGGATCAGCTGGTTTCAACCAACACGACGAACATGGCAGGCAGGGCGAGCTTCCACTGTTGATTCCACTAATGATGAACGTAATATCTTGATTTCTATGGGTGTTGCTCCATGTCATTTGTCAACATTGGCACACAAAGAATTTGGGAAACAACACGAGGACGAGCCATAGTCCATTACAGAAAACCCACTCTTAGCTGCTGCTGCCGTTTTCCAAGAATAAGCAATACCATGGACCGAAAGTAGTTCTGCTTGAAGTTGTCCACTGTAACGAAACGAATACTTATCAAAGAGCAAGACGTCAGGTAATCATTGCTCAATAACTTCGCCTTTCCCCACAAGGCCCTACATCTCATACTAAGCCATTGGGACACCATAGCCATATTGTCTTGCATATTCAGTGATACGTTCTGTTATTAGTTGAGCTTGTATGTTACAAACATGTTCCATGGTAATTGTAGTCCCTGTTTACATTGTTTGCAAATGCATACCCTTATGTTGCACAGCACACGTTGATATCAAACACTCTTTCTGTACAAGAATCAGATCTGAAAAGGTTTACATGTGTTTATTTTTTATCTTCAAACGTTGTTATTTGCGTGAGAA
The DNA here is from genome assembly GCA_036785325.1 of Urophycis tenuis. Taxonomy (NCBI): domain Eukaryota; kingdom Metazoa; phylum Chordata; class Actinopteri; order Gadiformes; family Phycidae; genus Urophycis; species Urophycis tenuis. Next base: position 7,092,334 of record JAXIVH010000008.1, read on the forward strand.
GTGGGATTAGAATGGCCCACCAGACAACCCCCAGCTCCCAGAAGGCCCTGATGATGGAGTTGAAGTCTCTTCAGGAGCAGCCAGTGGAGGGATTCCGCATCACACTGGTGGAAGAGTCTGACCTGTACAACTGGGAGGTGGCCATCTTCGGTCCCCCAAACACACTCTATGAGGGAGGCTACTTTAAGGTGAGCCAAGCCAAATGTACTCGAGAAAGCATTGATATGGATTTTACATTCAGTGATTTGTCAGATGGTTATATCCAGAGATATAAACGCCTGGGGCGATGTGTCGTCCTTTTCATTGGATGTTTTCTTCTTTTAACAAAAGTGGGCCAATGCGAAGTGAGCAAGATGGGTCGATCTACTGTGTAGTAACAACAATTGTTACAATGCTATATGTCAGCATATTGTTCAGGGGGAGATTTGTCCCTGGATTGCATGAGACATAAATAATCTATTTCCAATATCAGACTCAATATTGGATTTGTACTTCTTGGATTGAAGTTTATTTTTCTTTTCTTTTCTTCTCTGTCTCTGTTTTTGAATAGTTTATTACAATTAAGCAGCCACATATAGTGAACAGGTTACTGTGTGACATGACTCAGTTTGGCTTGTAGAATTGAACAATTGTCTCATTTTACCTACTCCCTACTCCCTAATGCCAATGTTTTTTTGGTGGCACCACACATTGGCTCGTTTATTCCCCTAACTGTTCATGCAAAATGATTTGTCACATTTTGCACAATAACATGCAAGTCAGATTTAGCTTGTTCCAGCAGATTACATTCCTTAATGTATGAATTTGAACAATAGATCCATTAATCCATTGATAGAACATCTTCAAAATCATAATAATGATAATCAGTTATAGTCGGTTGTCATTCATCAACTAAAATGGCTTCAGCTTCAGAAATGCTAATATTTGGTCCCTTCAGTCGGTTTTCAGATCATCATTAAATTAGTACATTTTTGTTTTACGTGTTAGTCAAATGAAGCAAAATGACAGCTTGGATCCTGTTATGATAGCCATGGGCATTTGCCATTATTAGACATATCAGTCATAGAAATGATTAATGGGGGGGGAAAAAATGTCACTCGATCGACACTGAAAAGTAAGTTGCATCAACAAGTAATATTAACAGTCACGTTTCAATAGACTAGTAACCTATGATGTGTCTGGCTTTTGTTGGATTCCTCTTTCAGGCCCACATCAAGTTCCCAATCGATTACCCATACTCTCCACCAACCTTCCGCTTTCTCACCAAGATGTGGCACCCCAACATCTACGAGGTGTAACAATCACACACACTCCCACAGTCACCTTTTTGAACACGCCATGTAGAATTTCACATTTGTTTTGTTTTATTGGTGTCATTATTTTATAGTCAATATTTATGTGTCTGTATTGTCAAGTTGAAATCTTATCGCATCACTTCCAGATTGGCTTTTATCCATCAAACGATACTACCAAGCAACACTCTTTAGTTGATGACTAATGATCTGTGTCAGGCGTTATTCTGAGCTCGTCTGACTGTGAGTCCTGGTCGGTCTCTCCAGAATGGGGATGTCTGCATATCCATCTTGCATCCTCCTGTGGACGACCCTCAGAGTGGAGAACTTCCTTCAGAAAGATGGAATCCCACTCAGAATGTCAGGTAATAACTGTGCCCCTCGTGGATGTCAAGGAGACCAAAGTGGAGATATACCAACTTTTTGTGACTTTTTCTGTCATAATGACTGCTCGATAGAAGAACCTATATTTTACCTATTTTGTTGGGGGGGGAGGTTATAGAAAAAGAGGTCAACTTAAAAAAAAAAAAAAAAGAACATGTAAATGAGAGACCTTGCCTAAAAAAGTGTGTGTGTGTGTGTGTGTGTGTGCACACGCGTGTGTGTGTTCTCATCCGCAGGACCATTTTACTAAGTGTCATTTCCTTGCTCAATGAGCCCAACACCTTCTCCCCCGCCAACGTGGACGCATCCGTCATGTTTCGTAAGTGGAGGGACAGCAAGGGCAAGGACAAGGAGTACGCCGAGATAATCAGGTACACACCGACAGCAAAGCACCGCCCGGGAACACGGAGTGAGACACCAAGCCACTCGGCATTAAAACCCAGAAAACATGTGCAAAGAAGGAATACTTTTCTTGACTTATTTATGATGTCAGTCCTGACTAATTTCTTGTGACTGGATTTCATTTGCGTAACATTATCTCGGAGGAGACTGCGGCTCAATACATGTCTGCAAAGGCTCTGATCTTGAGGTCAAATACTTTGAAGTGCACACGGTCAAATATCTGGTAAAAAATCAGCACAGGACTGATCAAATGTACTCCTAAAACCCTGCTATAGGTGACCTATTCTCACCATTGCTTTGGTGTTACGCCTCAATGTCTTGTAATTCATGATAAAATGATACCACCGAAAACACAGAGGCTAGGTACACCGAGGCTAGGGGTGTGTGTCCTTCAGTGAACTTAACCATCCTGGGTATGTTTGCTGTGCGAAACATATATACAGTCGACCCTCCTGACCAGATAGTTGACTAGTTTACCCACGTCCACACTAGAGGGTCGATACCCGACCCGAGCCCGACAGAACCCGACGGGCCGGGTCGGGTTCGGACAAATATTTAGAAATGATGCTCGGGTTCGGGTCGGGCTCGGTGACATCTGCACGATTTGAACATTTTAATTTACCCGCCCGTTAACCCACGCAAGTTGCGCTCATCTGTTTGTTGACATTTCCAAATGCCTTGCGGTTGCTTAATAAAGGCGGGCTTTCATAAACACAGACGTAAAATAAAAAATGGACTTTAACCGTGTCCGGTTCGGACATAAAAAGCTTGATGCCTGTCGGGCTCGGGTCGGGTTCGGTGACTGTTCTGTCGGACGCGGGCCGGGCTCGGGACAGAAAATTCCGGATGCCCGATTCCGCACTCTAGTCAAACACACAAATAAGACAAGGAGGACCACCGCGACGTGATCACCGCCGTTACAGCGTACGTGTGTCAAACCGAGTAGCTAACGTGAAGTTTGCGATGATGGGTTCTCGGTCGCCCGCTTCCACCTCTTCCACCCCAACCCCCCACCCCCCCTCGGCCCGGCAGGAAGCAGGTGCTGTCCACGGCGGCGGAGGCGGAGCGCGACGGGGTGAAGGTGCCCACCACCCTGGCGGAGTACTGCGTGCAGACCCGGGTGCCGTCCCAGGACAGCAGCTCGGACCTGCTGTACGACGACCTCTACGACGATGACATGGAGGAGGAGGACGAGGACGAGGACGAGAGCGAGATGGAGTCCGGCGGCGAGGCCAGCACCACGGGGGGCAGCGGCACCTCCACCCGTCGCTACGACAACCAGGACGACTCCGGCAACGAGGACTCATGATGGCCCGACGACGGGTCCGGTCCGGTGGTCGCGCTGCAACCCCCGCCTCCATTTATTTTTTATTTTTCGAAGGGTGTCCGTGTGAGTGGTATGTATTGTGTGTGTGTGTGTGTGTGTGTGAGACTGGTTCTGATTGAATGTGTTTGTGCTCTTCACGCCTGGCTCACTCATTCTGTCTCCGTCCTGTCTTCGGATCTTCTTCCCTCGCCGTCATTCAGCCGGTCGGCCATTTTGTGTGCCTCTTCAACACAGTAATCTGGCCGCCTGTCCCCAATTTGATCCAATCGCCTCAACCGTGCAAACAATACGTACCTACACACGACACACACATCTGGACTAGCCCCCTGTAGTCACCACTACATCTCTTAGTTCACGGTCTCGTAAGGAGAAGAAAAAAAAGATATGAGGAAGGACAAATGTGATGAACACGACGGTGAGCTCTCCTGACGCGGGATGGAGTATCCCATGTGTTCCTAAACCCCACATCTCTGCCTCTTAAACCTCAGGGCCTCTGCAGACTCTATGCCAGGAGAGGAAGAAGTCAAAGTTAAAAAAAAAAAACAAAGCCTCCTCGCCTTCATTTTCTGTTACTTTTGTCTCTGTGGGCGCAGTAAGAGGACAGAGATTCATGTAAAAATATACAATCCCAGCAGTTTAGTCCAGATTACAGCCATTTTGTTTTTGGTTCTTGCCGAGTCAAAAATCGGGACATTCAAAGAAACTTTGCACTCTGAATTTCTCGATTCCACTCGATATTGTTACTTTTTGTGCTTCTGTGATTAAATGAAACCCGACCCTTTGCTATTCCAAATAGGACAGAATAACGTATGTTGAGTGACAGAAACTTGACAAACATTCAACCGCTTTATTGCTATTCATTTGAACAAAAGCACCCGTTGTTTGTGTTTGCGTGTGTGTGTGCGCGTGTGTGTGCGCACGCATGCGCGCACCTACCTTCTATTATTTGAGTTTTGCTTATGCCTTTCCCCACTTTGCCTCTCCTGCAGCTGGTTGGACATCTTGTCACATTAGAGTTGGCTGAGTTAACCCCAATGGTTTGTCACCTTGACAAACCATTCACATGGCCTGTGTTCTGTAACGGTGGCCTGCACTGGGTGTGGATTTGACCGGTTTAGTTCAAATCTCTCTTCAGCCTGAACTGAGAATCATAATGTGACTAATTGTGTTCAAGGAATTATCTATCCTAACAATGGAAGCCATGCTGTTTTTAAGTTATCCTGTTTGACTTTTTTTTGTAACGTTTTGATTCTAGTCATCACATTTGCAGATCCAAGGACCTGGCATACCTTTTTATTACACACACACACACACACACACACACACACACACACGGATGGACACACACACACACACACACACACACACATGGATGGACTTAACTGCCAAGGAAATCCAGTTGGTCGACGAAGATCGACAAACTTTTAAGTGCTATGGAGTGAGTGATGCATGTAGAAGGCTCTCTCCTTGTTAGTCTCCTGGACAAGAAATGGAACTTGTGACTCTTGACTGTGAAACAAAATGCTTTATCTTCCATATTGCTCACCGCATTTGGGACACTATGGTGAACGAGGGAGGACCTCCTGCTCACCAAACTGGGACAGTCGTGGATCGAGAGGCCATTCAGATCACAGGGAGTGGCTGCACCACCTCCTCGTCTAGTGGTCATTCAGATCACAGGGAGTGGCTCTGCGCCACCTCCTCGTCTAGTGGTCATTCAGATCACAGGGAGTGGCTCTGCACCACCTCCTCCGCCCAAGAGCAGAAGACTGACATCAATTCACGGTGGAGGACTGATGAGCATTAGGAGAATACGTTTTTCACAACCCATTTCCCAACCCAATCTCCATGTAATATTCAGAGAGTAGAACCAGCAGTAGTCAATACGTTCCTCTCCTAGGGCTGGTCTTCAGCATGGCTGAGGAAAAGAGGACATGTTCTATCTTAGAGGTCACCCTTTTTTTGTAACTTGTATGTTGCCTCTTTTGTTTGGTTTTGTTTCTTTAGAATGTAGAGACTATGAAAAGGTTCCTGACACCCCAGACACACCCATTACACATACACACACAAACTATTATCTATTTGAACAAACATTTGAAATATATGGAATATATATATATATATATATATATATATATATATATATATATATATCCATCTGTTGGGGTAGGTGGATTCAATGGTGGATTCACTTGGTTCTCTCCATGAGTGTGTATTGGGAGCATGGATTTTCTCTCTTGATGCCTTTGAGGATGATGGCTGCACACTTTTTGGACTGAGAACTGCTGAAGACACCCACAATCGTATGTGTTCACTTGGCCTTGTTTGATTGTCTGATACTTTTGTTTTGTTTGCGAGAATACAAATGTCACATGAAATTTATATTGTATGAAATACATTGTTGGGGTTATGTTTGTGATTTTAGCGTCAGCATTTGGCTGACATGCCATTGGACATTGACAATGCATTGAGGGGTTTTGGCTTGATAAAGGGGGGGAACTAATGCAAAAGAAACATACAGCATACAATTATTGTGAAATGTTGGCAATTTATCCAAATAAAATAGTTTGTCCTTGGAGTACTTTGTAATAGGTTTTCCCCTTGTTTGTCATTATGTAGATATTTGTTTCAAGTGATATAGGAACTGCTTCAATCCATTAAAATCATCCTTTTACAGGAGATAGATACAGCAATGTAGCAGACGAAACGGTGTCGACACTGTCTGGAGAGGAGCAGACTCCCACTAGGGCTATTTCTTGCTAAAAACATGTTTTTACTGTGTGTCTCTCGTCTTCATTGGTAAAATTGACTTATTGCTTTTCCTTGATAGCTTGTCCTTCCACAGAAGCCCAGCAGTGACTCATTCAAATGGATGGAAATGTACTAGCAGTATCCGCCACTGATCCCAACCATATCACAGTAGAAAAACTGAGTTCAAATAATTTATTTACTTGGATTGAACTTTATTATGTAACCCAATGATGAGGCCATTGTCCTAGACTCCATGTTTCTCTGCAGATTGTGTCGTAATATTCATTGTGAAATGCAAAACAATATCAGGATGGTTTCCAGAGGCTAATATTGTCCAGCCAGCAACTATATTGTGTTAACTGAAATTAAATGTTAAAAAGGTGCATTCTAACGTTAGTGAATAATTTTTGCATCAAGAACTAGTGGTGGAATTGAGTACTTCTTTAACCAATTCATACAAACTGAAACCATAGAGCCCACAATAGCAGCATTTATAGAGACCAGCACATTAATCATATTCTCATGGTTGCCCAGTTGGTTTGCTTCTGATCATACAGAGGAACTGTAAACAGCGCAGGTCAATATTGTTTACATTATCTACTTGAAATAACGTAATACTACCTTAGATCCAACAGAACCAACACATGTGCCTGAACGGGTCAGTCAAACATGAATTATTCAACTTATACTGGAAACTCCAGTACAAACAAGCCTGAGGTCCCAGTACATAATTGGACTCTTTCTGCACAGGCACCCACTCTGTCAGTGCTCTGCAGCGTCTCTAGCTCAGGTGTTTGTGTGCTGCCCTCAAGGTGTCCTGAAGGTCTTTGTACTGTGCCAAGGAGCAGGCCTCTTCCAGAGGGGCCCAGCGGTAGTCCTGGTGCTCATCAGACAGAGTCACGGCCGCCTCTGGGTCTCTCAGCTCGGCCAGCCAGTACAACACCTCCTTGGGTCTCCCCCGCACCTCGTACCGGAGCTCCTGTACAAAGTTGTCGACCACCCGAAGATGCTCGGACCCCAGGCCCGCCTCCTCCTTGGTCTCCCTCAGGGCTGTGGTGAGGTCATCCTCCCCCGGGTCGACGTGACCTGGTCATATCCGAGACCAAAGGCCAAAGTTGGAGTGATAGTGGTTTGGTTGTATAGATGTTAGTGGTATCGTTGGATCATTCCACATATACCTAAACTGTGAAACTATTGTACCTTTAGGTGGGGTCCAGTGGTGTTCCCCGTAGGACGTCTGCAAGAGAAGGTACTCAATGTTTGAAGGAGGCGTAGACTTGGCTAAGCGACGGAAAACTATGAAGCCACATGCTCGCAATGCCGCCATCCTGGGAGGAAATCACAGCGAAAGTCAATGAGTACTTCACCTGACAAAAAGTAAATATCCATAAGGAAGTATAGTCAGGTTGGTATTGTGTTGTTTTATGAAGCCTGTCGCACCCAAAGGTTCACGAAAAAAGCAATACTCGAAAACAACAAACAAGCAAAAAAAGTAAATATAATACTGTGTGTGTGCATGATATAAATATTTATACATGACACCAGTATTGTTAGCGGAGATTGTGATTGAATGACGCAAAGATCTACTACATAGATCTACTACCTTTATAATACATCAACTTTAATTTGTATAAATTATCTTATATGATACAAATGCTTGCAACTTACAATGATTGACTGTGCTATGCCTTGCTTGGACTGCGGTTTATGAGATGAAGTCGTGTTTGAGAACAGCAAAACACTACATCAGCTTCACACAGCACACAGAAAACTAGTGGGTAACCGAGAAATAACTCCGGGTTGTAAAGCAAACTACAATATATGGTTCCACTTTTTTATTCCAACATTTATTTATTGCAAATGGTATGGGATAGTATAGTACGGTATTAATGGCATTATGAATTATATACTGAATACGGATGCATATCTGCGAACTATGACCATGTCTTTATAACAAATTAAAAGCGCAAAAAATTAATGAATGACTTAATTAATTGTCTTCATTCATTTGTTAGACTATATAAAATGTTGAATCATGACAAGATACACTGCTTTTTGCTAGACTGCTTCCGCGCCTCTGGGTGACAGTGATAAGAAATGTACGCTGCGTACTCAACGTACACCTGCTGCGAGTTACAGATAACGATGAACTCTGGGTCTGGCCTCTTTCTCCAAAAGCTGTCAGTGCTCTTGTTGGGCTTTGAACAGGAAACAGCGTTGCTGAGAGCCAAGGTAAAGAAATTGAACTCTTAAAAACGGGTCAAATATATTAGAATAATTCACGCAGTTTAGCTAAATTAAGAACATAATTTAGACAGAAAAAAATATTGGTATTACAATACTATAATTTTGGGAGAATAAGTGTCTGTGGTCAGTTATTGCAGTAAGTCCATTGAAATATCTTATTGCAATATGAGCATAATCATACAGTAGCTTGACTCTCATATCTTACGTCGTATGTTCTGCTCTAGTTTAGCTTAAGGCTACTCCCATTGGGGTGTCTGCCCTCTCAATCACAAAGCAATCACTCTTACTGGTTCACACCACTTTGATATGTACATTATACATTACAGATAAGGTCACATTTTAAAGCATTTAAATATTTTAGTTTTTTTATGTCACATTATTTTTAAGCATGGTTTGCTCTGAGGTTGTCATCACTGGAAGCCCAGTGCTTGTGTTGGAAAAGCGGACAGATGTACAGCCGTATCTCCCGCATTGAGCTCAGTCTCTCACACTATGCTAAAGATGTTTCTCTGTTGGTCCAAATACCTTGAGATCAGGATACCATGTATGTTTGGTAGATTTTGGGTCGAATACATTTATTCGTAAAAAAGCTGAACTTCACGTGAGTTGCAAAATGGAATGCCCCTGACGACACTGCTGGAGATGCAAAGTGTAACATTATTTATTCTGAGTTTGTCTGCAACATTCCTCCAAATGAAGGGGTCTGTCATTCAGCCAATATTCTAGCTGAGCCTTAAAAAAAAAAAGAAAACCTCAGATACCTTTAGGAAAGAAGAAGATTCACAAAATTGTGATCTAGCAGTGCTGTGAAATAATTGAACACAGAATAAGAGGTATTCTTTATAATGATACCTGACTCTTTGGGCTTGTAGCCAGTGTTTTGGAGTATTGTCTCGGGCCATGGAAGGGAAGGAGGATGCCAAAGGAAAAGCTCACCTTGTGGGGACGAGAGAGGAGTTGATTAAAGCCAAACGCTCCTTCAGAACACTCGATGGAAGGGACGTGTTGATCATCTACCACCAAGGAATCTTCTACGCTATGGACTATCACTGTTATCGTGAGTAACATTTGAAGCCACATTTGAGAGATGGAACAGAAGATAATGCTCATTTGCTCATTAGTTGTAGACATGGTGCTATGAGGGAGAGTTCAGAGGTCGGTGTAATTATCTGTCATCCTTTATTGTTATACCTAGTCATTTATAATCCCATAATCCCAAACCTAATCAAGATGTACCAAACACCTAAAACAACCACAGCGAGAGTGTGCCCCACAGTCATAAGATGCCTCCGGTCAGCAGGCTGCTTTGCTTACTTCACAATGCACTGATCATTGTGTCACCCTTCAAACAGATGCCGCAGGATCCCTGCAGGAAGGGGACATCGAAGTAAGTGTTCCCATGGACTTGTGATTATAGATACTCCACTTAGTTTTTAATCTATCCAGAGGACATTTCAAACTAAATCTAATTTACGATATAACATCAAGAAAAACTCCACAGACACAATGCCTTCGCCTCGCCGATGTTAAAACGTTTGAGAAGTTTACATTTCTTTGTGTGCCCCAGTGAGAGAACGTGCAAACACTCTCACGCAAGTTAGTTGCAATGTTCTCGGGAAATACGTTTTTTTTTTTTAGATAATTTAAGATAATTCAAATACAGAGGATGTTCTTTGATGTGTTTGGTTTTTTAAACGTTGTCGCCACACTCGCAGGAATTGGGCGGCAAGCTGTGCATCATTTGTCCAAACCACAAGTACAAAATTACGTTGGCCGAAGGGGAGGGGTTATACAAGTACACCGACCCCGAGGAGAAACCGCCTGTCGCCCGGTGGCTCTCGAAGGGCCCGAAGCAGAGAGTCCACGCGGTCAGCGAGGCCAACGGGGAGGTGTTCGTCAAGCTGTCGGAGGACCCTAAATATTGGGAGTCTGATTTCTTCCAGGGAGAGAGCGGCAAAAAGCAGAGGGCCAAAATCAAGGAGGATTTGGCCAAAACCAAGAAGGCGAAGTCTGGAAAGTAGGGGTGCACCAATACTTCGGCCACACCGATTTGTGCAATATTGGCACCCTGTAGATAGCATGAAAATGGTTGACGTGACTGGCTGATATTATCTAATATTGCAGAGAAAAAACAACTGATTAATCTATTTTTTTGTATATCCTCCCGTGCAGCTGCATTTTCTACTGAAAAATAATCTGGAAGTAATCATGATGGGAAAATAATCAATATCGTTTACCTTGAGAGGCTTCCGAGTAGGCCTACCATATTGGCCAAGACATTCCACGTCGGTTCATCACTACTTGAAAGTGATGCTGTATCAATAAAAAAAAGTTTCAACAGACTCACAATCAGCACCGATCCATTAAAGTGTCCTTGTCATTTGTTGAAAGTAAAGAAAACTGCATCCATCTTGTAACATCATTTGTCTTATTGGGGCGGGGGGCAGTGAAACGCTGTGATTGTGCTTTGGCTCGGGAGTGACCCTGGGCTGCAAGATGCTCGCGGGAGCCTGCATGGGCCTGCCTCGCCTGTTTAGGGGGGGGCAGGCACCACGCTTTATTCTGACCCACAGTCAAACCACGGGATACGTCAAACACCACGCACACACACACACACACACACACACACACACACACACACAAGCGCGACACACAAGCGCGACACACACACACACACGCACACACACACGCACGCACACACACACACGCACACACACACACACGCACACACACGCACGCACGCATGCACGCACACACACGCACACACACACAGGCACACACACACACACACACACGTGCACGACAGGCCCCTCAGGTCGCACCGCGGAACGAGGAACACGGGAGAACAACGATTCTCTTGCAGGGCACACGGAGACAATCGTCACCAGATGGTCGGTTTTGCATGAGGTCAAACGGAGGGGTCAGCTGAAGCAGAAACAACAGAAGGCGGAGCAAACGCCAAACACTGCTTGCGCCCGTGTTATGTACAGTATATATTATGTTTACATGTTTCCATTATGGCCACTGCATGTGAGGTAGTGCTGCAGGGAAACAGCTGTTGATGGGCCGCTGGATCCCCGTATGACTGTGTGTCTTTCATGGCACCGAAAGGACACTCCGGTCTCTGTACAGACACCATGCCACATGCATCTAGAAGTAGTGGCGCTGACCTTCAAGAAATAATGGCATATAGGCCTATAAATTACTTCATGGGACATTAAGCGCGACTGTTGTCTGACCCCGTATGCTTAATGGTCAGCACATTAAAACTGGACCTTCCCTTCGCTGTAATTGCTGTGCAGTAGGGCATAGTCCTGCATCTCCCCCGAAGGCCCATTGCAATATGACATCAGAGATCTCCTTTTGTCCCGTCAGGCAGTACGTCTAATTTACAACGAGCAGTCAGTGCAGTGGTCTGTAATTCAGAACCAACAAAACAATGACACGCAATTTATAGCGATTGGCTGCAGTTGTATGGCGCTGTAAACAGTTGGATTTATTTGTTGTCGAAAAACGGGTTGGGAAAATCCCCCGAGCCGCCCTAAAGGGGCACAATACCGTAGGTTTCCCGATGGCACTTTAACGGGCAAATCGTGCGTGTGTGTGTGTGTGCGTGTGTGTGCGTGTGTGTGCGTGTGTGTGCGTGTGTGTGTGTGTGTGTGTGTGTGTGTGTGTGTGTGTGTGTGTGTTTGTGTGTGCGTGCGTGCGTGTGTGTGTCTGTGTGTATGTGCTGAGTCAGGCGCGAGCCCTCTCCCCGGTAGGCTGCTCTGTCTCCCATTTCTCCCCCGCTGTCGCTCTCGCTCTCCACGCCAGATCTTCTTCTTTCACTTTGACAGAAATACTTCTGTTGAGGAGCGGGGGGGCGTCATTCTTCTACGGAATAACCGGTGGCATGGACTGGGACATGGAGGTGCACGGATTTATCGTTTAGCGTCGTTTTCTGTTTTTTCTTGAACCGAATGACAACTTGTTCCCCCCGGATCGCCTGATGTTGACTGGCTGAAGCGAAGCGCCGTGGACAGACTCGGCTGGCGGCGCTCCGATGCGCATCTGCGGTCAGGACGTTTTTTTCTCCCCCCTTCTTCTCTAAAGGTTCGCTTTAATGGTCAAAAGAGAGAGAGAGAGGCACACATGCGAGTGAGCTTGCGAAACTCACCGGCCGTGATTCACCGAGCCCGTGCCACAGATGAGAGGGATTAAGAAAGCAAGCGGAACCGCGACTCATTGCGGAAAAGCCTTTGACTGCAGACTCATGTGAAAACGCACCGTGGAGAACGTGCTCCACGGCGGCATAGAGAGAGAGAAAACCCCACAATGTAAGTTGCTTAAAGATAACGTCCTATCTCATTAGAATGTCTCTCGATACACGCGGTTTTCCCCGAATATATTAGTATAATAACACAATAATTATACAATAATAATGCAACAATAATGCAATACAAATCATAATACCAAAATGTATATCTGATTTATTATCATATGACTTAGTATAATTTGTGTTATTATGATCAATTATAATAATGATGCCCTGAAGTGTAAGCAAAATGAAAGGCAAACAGTGGAGCCAGTCATATTTTACAGTACTCCCATTCTTCAAATAACTGCTAGTTATTTTCTCAATGGCACTACATGATGCGCTGTCCGCGTGATACACGTTAACACTAAAAGGGAGGTCAGAGTGTGGCTGGCATCCGATTTATAAACCACAACCCCCCCCCCCCCCCCCCCCCCCCCCCCAACCGGAACGTAGCCCCCCAACCGCTGGATGCTCTAGTGCTTCGTGTGGATCATTGTTTGTGTTGACTGTGTTGTTGTACAGCCATTCATCCCCCCCCACCCCCCACCCCACACCCCCTTCTATGGCTCTCATGGTTCTGTCTGGCCGCCGGTGTGTGTGTGTGTGTGCGCCCGTTGCAGGTCCATCCATATCGTGGCCCTCGGCAGCGAATGCCCCGGGGGTGTGGGCCCCGGGGAGGAGGGTCCCATGGGTCAGGGCCAGCTGCAGGGGGGCCTGCTGTGGAGCTACCTGGGCCACGGTGCGGTGGTGGGGCCCCGCGACCTGGAGAACAGCCTGCACCACCCGGCCTTCATGGAGTACACCTCGCGGGTGTTCGGAGACGTGACCGTCGTGGTGCGGGACTGCCCCAGCTGGGTAAGGGGGGGTGGGGGGGGGGGGGGGGGGGGGGGGGGGCTGGCTGGCTGGCTGGCTGGCGACCGGGTGTCCGGAAGGGACGGGGTTGG
>JAXIVH010000008.1:7106177-7116177 GCA_036785325.1 Urophycis tenuis
TTGCGTTTCCCTGGCTGCCTGTGTTAAGCTTTTCCATTCGCCTGTGATTGGGAGTGTTGAGGCTGTGGGATGAGCGCTGACCATTTCCTGCCGTGGGATTCCGAGCACCCAGAGGCGGCTCAGAAACGTAGCACTAATGTTGGCCATTAGACCTCAGATGCACAAAGTGATGATGTCAAGAGAGACGCCAAGTCACACGCTCTGTCAGCCTTGGGCCGTTTCTCTCAGGTTTCTCCCTCCCCACGCTGTTTGTACACACAATAACACACACACCACACACACACACACACACACACACACACACACACACACACAATGCATGCACCCCCATACACACACACAGACACACACACATGAACGTACGTGCACACATACACGCACACACACACAACCACACACACATAGCCTACCAATGCTGGCAGATTTGTACGAAGTCTGATTTGTCCAAAGCCTGAGCACTGAGGGGCATGTATGGCCCCTTCGTTCTCCTTCTTGCTCTGTCTCTGTCTCTCTGTCTCTGTCTCTCTGTCTTTGTCTATGTCTCTCTCTCTTGCTCTCTCTCATGCTCTCTCGCATGCTCTCTCTCATGCTCTCTCTCTTGCTCCCTCTGCTCCTGCCATCATCGGGCTGCCTCTTCCTTTGTCCAATCTCTCTATAGCGGAATTCTCTGCGAGCTTAATCGCTCTAATTTTCTCCTCGTATTGTCAGCTCTGTGTATGTAGAGTGCATACGAAGCTCAATGAATGCACACTATGGCACCCATCTGCAGAGCCAGATTCATCCGGTTTGTTGCTAAATCAGAGAGTGTGGCGTCCTCTTCGCCAACATCCTTATTGTCTTGCGATCTTAAACAGGTTAAACATTATCGGAATTAATGGACCGGACCGGAGATAGTGAGTGGGTATTATTTTCAACTTCAGCGAGGTCCCATGTGGCGAATGTTTAACCATCTTCATTGCCTCAGGGTTTTGTTGTCTTCCTTTGGTTTGGCACACGCTGAGGACCTTGTTCCACGCAATGGGACATGGGGACCGAGCAAATGTTATGTTGTATTACATTGCATCAGCATCATCGTACTCAGCAGCAATGACATGACGCGTGGCTTGGTCTGGTGCCACGCGTTAGAGCAGTGGTTCCATGTGTTTGAGCACCGACTGAACTCCAAAAGCACGACTGAGGCTGAGGTGGGGCACCTTGTCCCACTGATAACAGAATGAGTTAATGTTTCAGGCTGTGGCCGGAATACCTCTTACCTACACCAAAACAGAAATGCCCTCGTTTCTCATTGTATTATTGTGTAACATTGTTGTCCCTATTTGCCTCCTCCTATTCTCTCCTCCTCCGCCTTCCCCAATCTTCCTCCTCCTCCCTCTCCTTCTCCTCCTCCCTCCTCCTCCTCCCCTCCTCCCCCTCCCCTCCTCCTCCTCCCCCTCCCCTCCTCATCCTCCTCCTCCCCTGTCTCACGATGGTCCCCAGACGAGGGCCCCCCCTGTACCTGCCCTCTGTGTGCGTCCGACTGGAGCAGCTGCGTGCCCCACAGCGAGGGTCTTCAGCTGTCCCGGGACCTGGGGGCCACCTACCTGGAGCTGCCCTCGCTCAACCACGTCTTTGTGGGACGCTACTTCGGCAGCGTGGTGGGTGACGCTTTTTTTGTTTTTTGATTTTTGCCCTGCACCTCCTTGTGATGTCCCAAAACGCGGTTCTACAGGTGTGGAACGTCCGACTCAAGTCAGTCATTTTAGAGCATGTTGAATGACGGTCTAAAGTGATGAAGGTGCACATTCAACGTGATGAGGCTGAAACCCCAGACCATTGTAACCGGATGAGGGTATATCCCATGACAAGGTAAACTATTATAATGTGATAAATGGTATGTGTGAAGCATTTCAGTGGGTAGGTCTCGGACTGCTTTTGCTTCTTCGTCGTGACACGCATGACATATAAATGCCACAGAAATACTCAATAGTTAATTTTCATATTTCATATTATAGTAGTAAATAACTACACAATGTGAAAAGGCGAAAGCTTTTACTTGTTCCTCAAACTCACAAAGTCTGTCTCCTCGTGTGCTTGACGTGTCCACAGCTGGAGTTCTTCATGATCCAGTGTCTGAAGCAGAAAGCCAAAGAGAGACCAGATAAGAGGCGTGTCAATAAAGTAAATGAACCACAGCCTCCTCACTTGGAACAACCAGGTCAGAGGTCAATATGATACCGAACCCCCCCACCCTCCGCACCCCCCTACCACCATTTTGTCCATTTTCACATTGAGAAAATTGAGAAGACTAACTGGCTACTTTGCTCTTAGTGATTTGCTCAAGGGCATTTTTCTGGCTCTTCTGGCACAGGGAGAGGTGGAGGCGTCTAGCACACGCCCCCCCCCCCCCCCCACCCACTCCTCTTTTCCTTAAATTGTTGCTGAACAGATTGGTATTTGAATCGTTATGGGCCCCCCCCCCCCTGCGCCCCGTCTCGGCCCGCTGGAGGCAGAGCGCACGCACCCGCGTGTCCCGTGTTGTGTTCCGACATCCCATAATAAGTCCACATGCGGTGCCCCCCGGAGACGGGTCGCGGTATCGACCCGTCCACTCACTCAGCCCCGTCTCAGACAGCGTCGGCACCGTGACCACCGCGGCGGGCGCTGCCTTGGCAGCCCTCTTGATTTGTGGGTCTCACTCGGCCGCGTCTGCTGAGACTCTCGGCGCTGAGTACTCGCCTGCGAGACATGCGACGGTTCAGGGTCCATTAATGAAAACAGACCCGGGTCCGCGGCAGGGGGGGGGCGTTTATTTACATGGCCGGCGACTGTAACACCGGCCCGCTCCGGCCCGTCGTCAATCTCTGGCTCAGTGCGTTCATTATGTGCTTAACTCCTGTCTCTTCTCCTCACACCTCCGTATATCTTCCTCCGGCTCGTCTCCCCCCCCCCCCCCCCCCCCCCGCTCCTCGGTGTTCCTACGCTTGTGTTTCCCCGGCCCTCCTCTCGTATCTTGGCCCCCATCGGCTGACGTCACCGTTGTCCTCAGTCTGCAGCTAATTACTCTTTTTGCCGTTCACGTCTCTGCATCCATCTCTCCATCCTCTCCTAACGGGTGCCAGGGGACAGGATGTGTGTGTGTGTGTGTGTGTGTGTGTGTTGTGGTGTTTATCGTTATCAGCGATGACCGCGCTCTCCGCCTCTCTGACCTCGTGCTCGTTATCTCCCCCCCTTTTCTCTCCCTCCTCGTCGGGCCTTCCCCCCCCCCCCCCCCCCCCCCCCCCCCGGGGCGCAGCTCGCCTCCCTCCGATCCGGGTGGAGGAGTCCAGCTTCTCCCAGGACATGCAGTGGCTGTTGGAGCGCGGCGTGCAGTTCGCTGACGTGGCGTTCTTCGCCGGGGATTCTGGGAAGGAGCTGGGCTGGGCGCACGCGGCCGTGCTGTGTGCCGTGAGCCCCTACTTCAGACAGCTGCTTCTGGGACCCAAGTCCAGGTCGGGGGGTGCCGCGCAGAACGCCTTCAGTCATAAATCATAGGGCTTCAGGAAGGCTGCTTTTGCCCCCATCTGAAGTGTGATGAAGCGATAAAGTTTTATTGAATCCGATAAAGAGCGCTGAGGGTGACTTTGGCGTCTGGCCGTTGCAGGGACCGCCCCCAGTCGAGGTGCATTTGTCGAGAGCGAGACGGCGGCCCGCACTCTCTGCTCTCCACGTGGGACGGCGGGATTATCGACGACGTGCCGCGGTCGGACGGGCACATGGTGGGACGCCTCTCCCGCCTGGTGGTGAAGGACCCTCTGCTGTGCCTATGCTTGTGGGAGACCCTCATGTTCCTGTACAGAGGTAACGCACACCGTCAAGACAAGCCCACTTAGAAACCCTCGGAAGGCTTTAGACTTAAGTGAGGATTTGCTGAAACAAGAATATATATATCGGCAAGAAATCAATAGTCAACGGAAGTGGAGGCCCCATGACTCAACATTGCATGCGACTGCAGCAAACAGAGCGTAACGAGGCGACCGTAAATCAGGCATTAATAGAGTGTGAATACATAAATAGCATATGGTCGATGCGGGCTCAATTGTCCAAACACCCAGAACGGAGGGGCCCTGCTGCCCTTGTGTGCTCATTATGCAGCCTGCCTCGCGAAGTCGTGGGCACCGCCGCCCGTCCGTCTGCTCAGTTTATCTACCACGGTTTGTCTCACAAATCAGACCTTAGGTGAATAATCGCCAAGTCTGATCGCAGCGCTCACGGTGGTCCGGGGTGATGGGGCGTTTCCCTTCTTTATTTTTATTTTTTCTCACGATCATGTCGCTGGAGGCTGCGATCTCGGCCAGCAGGAGTAAACTGAAAAAAAAGGTGTCATATTAACCCTCTGTGGAGCAGCCGGTGCAGAACATGCACTTCAAATAAAATCCCCTCCTGAAAGCTTCAGGCACTCAGGGTGCCTTAAGCTCTTCGGTAGAATGTCTCCGTAACGAAAGTGGAAACGCGGCCCGTTTCAGTTTGTACTTTCTGACCCGGGCTCTGTGCTGTCCCCCCCCCCCCCCCCTCCAAGAAGTTCTGCTAGAACACCGTCGGACCGCTGGAACCGAGGTTTACTCTACAGTACACAGGGTAGCACTCAAACTCGCCGGCTGACTGTTGTGACAAACTTTGCCGGAGTTACTGCCATGTTATCACGTCCGATCTTGGATATTTCGCACATTTTACATCGGGAAAATTGCAAGGCTCGCAAGCTACAATCCTAATGGCATCAGGAGAGGCCGAGATTTTCCACTAATTGTGATGGTTCTGGCGGTTGCGGTTGCTAATGTGATGGGGCTTTTCAGTTTCTGCGTAGTAGCTTTTGGAGCAACAATCTTTCTTCTTTTCTTTAGGTGATAAATTTGTTTTTATGTAGCTTGAGTTATTGAGCGATGTATTTGATATATGGTGTGAGGTTGACCATGTGTATTTGTGTGTATGTGTGTGTGTGTGTGTGTGTGTATGGGGGGGGTGTTGAGGAGGTGTTATCATTGGTGTGTGTGTGTGTGTGTGCGTGTGCGTGTGCGTGTGCGTGTGCGTGTGTGTGTGTGCGTGTGCGTGTGCGTGTGCGTGTGTGTGTGTGTTTGTGTGTGTGTGTGTGTGTGTGTGTGTGTGTGTGTGTGAGAAAGTTTGTGTTGCTGTTTATCAAAGCAAAATGATGTTTTGATTTGAGAGACAGGGATGGAGGATGAGAATAAGGAGGCGAGGGGTGGCAGGGGGCCCAGGTTGGACTCCAGCCCGGTGTGGGGGGTGGAGGGTGGGGTGGGGGGGGGGGAGACAGCCATAAACCACAGGGCCGACCGGAAAAGCCTTCAGTGTGAGTACAGACGTTCGGGACAGGTCCGCTTCTTGTTTTGTCTCCAAGGTGAGCATGTTTCGGGGGGGGTGCGGAAATGTCAGGTTTTTATTGTGCTGTCCTTGCCCCCCCCCCACGTCACGTCATCCACATGACGGCACCGGGCGCCCTCGCTGTCAGGGTCTCGGGTTCAACGAGCGACGGCCAGGGATGGATGGTTCTGTCGCTGTCGCTGTCGTTTTTCATGCGAGTATGACATCTGCGCTTTTTGCAGTTATTCCTTGGTTGGGTTCCTCCCCCCCCCCCCCCCCCCTTTCCCCCCAGGCTGCGTTTGGATTGGTTCACATTTAATCCTTTTAGGAAAACTAGCAAGTGGGCGCAGAAATGGATTAGCCATCGTGGGCTAGTTTTGAAGTAACCGTTTGTAAAAAAAAAAAAAAAAAACAATGAATTACTATTTTGCTAATGGTGTTTGAGATTGACTTTACGCTTGGCCTTTGCAATTTTTAATCGCGGACATGGCCCGCGAGACGGCATTGTTTTTCATATTTTTATCTTTGACAAAATACTTTAGTCTCTGAGCGCCCTCCATTCATCATCGTAGAATCTTATGAGCGACATCCGCAACGGCACATCCAAGAGGAAGGGGGACTCTTCGTCAGAACAATCCACGTTAGGATCCCGGGCTCGGTGTGACTTGAACATCACATCCAATGTTTCCCGCGGAACAGCAGTTTACTTCCTTTGGTGACAAGCACTCAGGTGGTTCAGTCTGCATAAGAGGCACAGCATGAATACCAAATGGGCCACAACTCACAACAGCATTTCGCTACATTTGAGGTTGAATAACCGCGTGCTGAGGCTCAAAGGATCCCTGTAAACGTGTATTTTGATCTGCCATTGTTTCGTTTCACAATGGACACAAATGGGAGATGGGTGGGCCCAGCACTAGGAAACAATTACTTCGGGGTGCTAACACCTTGTTTCCAGGTGTCTGGGACCTTGCACTGCTCATGAACAATTGCTTGTCACTGGCATGTTACATGCAGTATATGTGTAGTAAAATTGCTTTCACCCGGTAGTGAATACATACAGTATTATGCACAGATGACATGTTGGTATGTAGGCCTCTGGGTACACAGTATGGCATTTTACGTACCTATTATAGCTACGGAAAATAGTCAAAGAAATTCTTATTGGGATTTAAATCTACCCTAGGCTTAGAAACTGCAGTGCTTTGCTGTGCTCTGTTTTGCATTCCAGCCCTCCATTATGGGCTGTGTTTCATGTTCGGTCCTTATTGTGAAGGACCCTAGTGACATCTGACTCACGGCCGTGTGCCAAGTTAACATGCATGTGAGCAACGTTTACTGATTGACTGAATACAGGCGGGCGCACGCACACACACACACACACACACACACACATATACATACACACAAATCCTATTTCTGTAATGCAGTGTTTATGCGCAACTTAGGAGATGGGAAAACATAAGAAAGGAAATCTGCAGGGTCTGTGTGTGTGTGTGTGCATGGGGGACAGGGTATGTGTGTATGTGTGTATTTGTGTGTGTGTGGCAGGGTGTGTGTGTGTGGGGTGGGACAGGGTGTGTGTGTGTGTGTGTGGCAGGGTGTGTGTGGTGGGGTCTGTGTGTGTGTGTGTGGGGCAGGGTGTGTGTATTTGTCAAAGTGATAGCATGAATAGAAAGAAGAGCGAGAGAATGGTCCCAGAGAATATCAAAAACCTTTGTGTAATCACACACACGGTTGCGTGTGTGTGTGTGTTTGCATGTGTGCGCGTGTGTCCCTGTGTGTGTGTGTGTGTGTGTGTGTGTGTGTGTGTGTGTGTGTGTGTGCGTGCGTGAGTGTGCGTGTGTGTGCGTGTTCTTACGTACAACGTGAACGCGAGGCACATGGAGAGCTTGTGAAGAGAATAGGAGCAAGGGATGTGAGATGGAGAAGAGGGGGTGGGGAGTTTTAAGAAGAAGGAGAGAAAAAAATGTTGCTTGCGTTTCCATGAGATGAGCAGAGGGAGGGAGAGCTGTGTGTGTGTGTATGTGTGTGTGTGTGTGTGTGTGTGTGTGTGTGTGTGTGTGTGTGTGTGTGTGTGTGCGTGTGTGTGTGTGTGTGTGTGCGTGTGCACGCATGCATGCGATTATAGAGAGTATCTGCATGAATGACGCATCTCAATAAAACACAATGAGGAAACATTGGTCAGCTTTGTGTTAAGGGACGATGTTAACCTTCAACATGGCCCACACATTACTGTGGTGTGCGTGTGTGTGTTTGTGTGTGAGCACATGTGTGTCTGTGCACACCATAGACTGTATATAAATATGGACAAACCCTCCGTGACGTCACCCATAGACATTCTTAACAGCGGAGATGAAGCCTAAAATGGGGCTTCAGGGCGCCGCCATATTGGACATTTCAGTCTGTGTTCTAAGCCCGCCTACCTCCGGCCAGACCAATCAAAGCCTCGAATCCGTGAAGGTCATGCCGTGATGACAGATGAGAGCTGCCAATCAAGTTGACCACACCCTTAATTATTCATAAAATAAATCCTTCTCTGTGCATTGAAATAATGGATTCTAAAAAAATTCACCCCCCTCACAGTTGTCATGGACTCGAACACTACTGAAAGACACCAAAACCGTTTTTTGAACCAGGCTGTAAACATGTTTATTTTGGCTGTAAAGTTGGACATTTTAACATGGGTGTCTATGGGAGTTGACTCCCTTCTGCAGCCAGCCTCAAGCGGCCAGTCGAGGAACTGCAAGTTTTTGCACTTCCGCATGGGCTTCATTTTTCAGCATGGAATGTTGCCGCTTGGTGCACACACACACATCAGAAGGCAGTTAGCTTAGCTTGTGTGTGTGTGTGTGTGTGTGTGTGTGTGTGTGTGTGTGTGTGTGTGTGTGTGTTTGTGTGCGTGTGTGTGCGTGTGCGTGTGTTTGTGTGCACATGTGTGCCTGTGGGATTGGCTGGTGAGACAGTGCTGGACAGTGTGTGTGTGTGTGTGTGTGTGTGTGTGTGTGTGTGTGTGTGTGTGTGTGTGTGTGTGTGTGTGTTGTGTTGTGTGCTATTTCTGTATGTTCAGTGGAATGCTTAATCGAGGATGACTGTCTTCCTCCCTCTTTGATCATTGAGTTAGTGTGTGAGTCTGACAATTTTTGTCGTGCTGCACTGTACCGCACTGTGGGGTAAGGGAAATCCAACTATTCATGGACAATTGTTTTTCAATTTCAATTTGAGGGCATCTGGGTTCCCAGTGTAGCAGTGTAAACACAATCCATCCCTCACTGGGATACTGGGCTGCTTGTCATTCAAGGCAGATTTTTGAGGGTGTCAGTTTGCTTGTGTGATGCCTACGCAGCAAGTCTAGGTCTGTCGCCGTAGCATCGCCATGTATTATTCAGCGGACGTTTTACTCTGTGTCATGTTTGTGGAGGGAGGAATTCTGCCCCGCGCTCAACAACAATGGCCATGTGCTGTCACACTGATAACGGCTGGTTGTTTTGACTGTTTGACACCCAATGAGCTTTACACAGCAAGGGAGTGAGTGTATGTGTTTGACACTCAAACACACACATGCACACAAACACTCAAACAAACACACACACACACACATCTTCACACATCCACTCACACACACATCCACAACCTCATCGTAGTCTGATGAGGTTCGACTGTTGATTGTGTTCATGGTGTAACACACCATGAACACAATCAGGCTCGTCCCCAGCCCCGTGGTTGAACTCATCATCTCCGCCACCCTTACGGCTCAGCATCCTGCATCTCAGCAACAAAACACAACACATCTTCCCCCACTGCAGCTGAGCTAATCTCCCCCTCGAACCTGCGTCTCTCTCTCTCTCTCTCTCGCTCTCTCTCTCTCTCCCTCTCCTGACCACATACAGCAGTTATGAAGAGCTAATAAGCTGAGCCCTGCAGAACCTCCTCTGAGCTCCCCACAGCTGTGTTCGGGGCGGATGAGAGCAGAGCGCTCCGCCCCTCAATCAGGCTGCAGGGTTATTTAAAGGCGTGCGCCCGTCTGAGTGCATAATGTAGTGTGGATGTGGCCTCTCTCCCGCAGTGATGGCTACATAAAATAACATTATGTAGAGTGGATGTGGCCTCTCTCCCGCAGTGATGACTACATAACATAACATAATGTAGTGTGGATGTGGCCTCTCTCCTGCAGTGATGGCTACATAACATAGCATAATGTAGTGTGGATGTGGCCTCTCTCCTGCAGTGATGGCTACATAACATAGCATAATGTAGTGTGGATGTGGCCCCTCTCTCACAGTGATGACTATATAACATAACATAATGTAGTGTGGATGTGGCCTCTCTCCTGCAGTGATGGCTACATAACATAGCATAATGTAGTGTGGATGTGGCCTCTCTTCTGCAGTGATGGCTACATAACATAACATAATGTAGTGTGGATGTGGCCCCTCTCTCACAGTGATGACTACATAACATAGCATAATGTAGTGTGGATGTGGCCTCTCTCCCGCAGTGATGGCTACATAACATAACATAATGTAGTGTGGATGTGGCCTGTCTCCCGCAGTGATGACTACATAACATAGCATAATGTAGTGTGGATGTGGCCTCTCTCCCACAGTGATGGCTACATAACATAACATTATGTAGTGTGGATGTGGCCTGTCTCCCGCAGTGATGACTA
>JAXIVH010000008.1:7121177-7166177 GCA_036785325.1 Urophycis tenuis
GACACCTGCTGCCCTGGTGAGTGTACTGCATCATGATTAAAAACGCCCCAATCAACACACCTGAACGCCATCATCGCTGCTGCTGCTACGGGAAGCGAGCAATGTCTTGAATCTCAGGCAGATGCTTGACATTGTTCAAACAGTGTCTTTTCCTATGGTTTTCAGCTGGGAGACATTATCATTATTAATAATAATAATAATTAAAAATAAATAAATAATAACAATAATAATAATAATAATAATAATAATAATAATAATAATAATAATAATAACAGCATTCAATAGCATTCAAACAAGATGTCAACCTCTTTCGACATCAACGGATCCGGCTCACTGTGGCAGACAGCAGAGTGACTGAGGACATAATATCCTACTCTCCTGTGAGGAGTAACTGCACACTAGACTACCATTTTGAGTTTTGCTGCCAACTACAGGTTAAAATTCCACTCCGTTACACTGTAAGAAACCCATGGGTTTATATATATAGGCCTATATATAAACTTCAATATATAAATGTATTAAATGGCCTGAGTTGTAAAGCTGTTGTGCCAAACCTTTGAGTTTAGGTGTTTAGCATAGACGTGTGTAGGCCTACGACTAAACGACAGTTAAGACCTTTGGCAGACGATGCCAGGAGTAAACTATAGATAGAAAAACACACGCATATGTATTTGTAATTGATCTAGGCCTATATTAAATTCTGTATTATTGTAGTCCTACATCAGGTCTATTTCAAGAATAAAAACCAGTGCCACCTGCAGTAGGCCTTCTAAAAACTCTGATCCACGGTCTATATTTTGCAGCGTCGGCTGCTCTCGGTACTCGTAAGCAAAAGGTGCGTCTTTCCGTTGTGCTTACATCACACACCGCCGTCATCAGCCCGCGTATTTTTAGCTGTTACAACTTTTTATTTTTTATTTTATTCTACCTTTGAGATGACAGAAAAACCCATAAAACTCGCGCCCCGATGAATATGAAACACACAATAGCCCTTTGGTTGCGGAGCACCTTTGCTCATTAAGAGTGCCGTGGATCCGGAGGCAGAACTGCCTCCCGGTCCCCGCAGTAGAGAGAACACGCCGCTGGGACACGCACTCGTCACGGCGATCCTCGGCTCCCCCACGTCACATTCAGTTAGTGGGAGCGTGAAGATCTCAGGAATATCCGAAGTTGTTCCCCGTGTGTCTCGTGTGTGGCCCGCGGCTTACCTTCTGTAAGTCAGTAAGGCCCTCTGGGGGGAAAGGAAATGTTTCCCATGCACCCTTGCTCTGAAAAAAGGACGATGACGACCGACTGTTTAGTCCTGCAGGAAAACAGCAGTGAGCTCAGATTAAACTCGTTTACTGGTTTTACTGGTCTCGTAATCTAAACATGGCATCACTGCCATCACGAGTATGCAGTTAGTGGCCTCTCGGAGTCTTTACAAACGGAAAGGCTGGGACACTGCATTAACTAAGTGTGTCAAGAAAGCAGCTACTTGTCGGATAGACGTGCACAGACACGCGGTGAAACGAAATGTGATTTAAGAAATATCTGGACCGATTAAAAAAAAGAAAGAACCGACCCGTGTCCCGCTGGTGACTCCGGCTGCTGCATCTCTGTGAGTGACGACCCTGACAGCCAATCACAGCCGCCGTGTCTCCCTGGCTTCCCTTGCGCTACTCATCATCAGATGCTCGGGGCCGGTCGCAGCGGGGACCGCACCGCAGTGCAAAAGAGACTCGTATCTTAGTGACAGGTTGTCAAGTCACGTTCCCTGATGATGGGTCCTTAGGAAGGGCTGAAATCCTGCTTTTTTTTTTTTTACACATGCAATATGCATCAGTGTGCTCAAAGGAAGCCCTGAGTTGGCGACGCTTGCTGCAGATGTTGAAGTCACTTCGGCGTGGTCAGATTGAGTGTGGCTAATGTCCATGAAGCTAATTTCCTTCGGCGGTGAGATCGAGTGTGGCTCATTTCCATAAAGTCAAAACAAGGTGGAATCACAGCCACCGTATGGATTTATAGTCTCTAAAGCATTATGGAAATATATACACACACACACACACACACACACACACACACACACACACACACACACACACACACACACACACATTCTTGGCAAAGATTTCCATTGGCACACAAAGATTAGGTTTAGTATAACACTTCAAAACATGTTGTGAGTGTGTGACACACACGTGTCCCTGTTTCACTTGTTTAAGTCCACGCTTGCCAGCCGTGATGTGTCGTGATCAAATCACCAGTGGGAATCTGTTGAACAGTTTATTGGTTTATTGGTGAACATATTTCATTTAGCTTCTCAAATGTGATTGTGTGACTTTGCGTTCCTTTGGGGAAAAAAAAAACCCCGACAATTGACTAAGAGTGATGAGCCTCTTCACGCCTCCCTGGGTTCACGAAACCTAAAAATACAATATTGTGTTTTTTTTTATTGCCACCCACACGCCGACAGCGGCTCCGGTGAGCAAAAGTCCCAACGAAATGCGCTTTCACTTGACGCCGTGGAGCGCGGGACGCCCAATGTCACGGCCAAGGTTACACACCTCCGGGAGCAGGCAAATAAAATCCACGGGCGTCAGGACCCCCCGCTGGAGCAGCCCAGCGGGCGCTAACGGTCGGCTTCGGCAGGGCAGCCAACCCAACAAGCGAGTGTCTCTGATTTACACCGGCCCGGCAGCGGGTGGCTTCGGCCCCCCGTCGTTTGGCCGGGGGCGGGATCGGCGGAGAGCTGGCAGTGTTCCTACTGGCCATGGGAGGGCTTGACGGACAGCCGTGAGGGTCCAGCAGTGTTGCATAGAAATGTAACAAATGCAACGAATAAATTACTTAATAAAGTGTTTCGGTCGTTCTGACTTCAAGGGTTTAAATTGTACGATTATAATTTGTATTCAGTTTATTTTTGGCAGCATCGTCTGAAACTGAAAGCCAAACAAACTGAAGCCAGCAAAAAAAAAAAAAAAAACATACTGGAAAAAATAGTGCTTACAATGAATTACTCTCGATATAACAATTAAAGGTTGCTATGTGTTTGTGAAGGCCTGTATCAGACAGTACTGTGTGTGTGTGTGTGTGTGTGTGTGTGTCTGTATGTTTCCATGTCCAGCTAGTGTGCTGCAGGCCATGGCCGTGCTGGTTTGTGCCGAGATGTACCAGGTGAAGCGGCTGCAGCACCTGTGTGAGGTGTGTGTGTGTGCCTACCTTCAGAGCATGCCCAGCAGGGAGCTGGCCTCCACCGCCATCAGTGTGATCCGGCTACTGCGCAGAGCAAAGGTCAGTGTGTGTGTGTGTGCTAGAGGATGGAGATGGGTTTGGTCACATCGGCATGATTTGATTCAGTTTTTCATTTAACCGCGTGTTAACCCGTGCATGTTGCGCTCATCTGTTCTTTGACATTTCCAAATGCCTTGCAGTGGACTGTCATAAACACAGACGTAAATGTGGCATTAGTATGAAGAAAATAGACTTTAAATTAACCGTGTCGGGTTTGGACATAAAGAGCTTGATTCCTTGATGCCCAAGCTTGATGCGGGCTCGGGTCGGGTTCGGTCACTGTTCTGTCAGACGCGGGCCGGGCTCGGACAGAAAATTACGGCCCGATCCCCACTCCAGTGTGTGCGCACATCTGTGTGTCAGCGATGAGAGATATTACCTTTGTGTGAATGCATGTAGGAGTTTCAACTGTGACACGTTTTTTTTCTTGTTTTTGTCTGATTTGCCACCCAGTGTCACAACGCAGAGCAGCTGTATGTGTGGCTCCTCCACTTCATAGCCAACAACTACCTGATCTTCAGCCACAAAGCAGACTTCCTGGAGCTCTCGGGTCAGTGTCTGTGTGTGCTCGCCTCCGCCTCTCACGCCCAAGACAACCGGGCATCCAAGCAGCCCTCTCTCTCTCCCACTAGCAACATGGTACTAAGTAATGCGCAATATAAACGATAAAAAAATGGCCTACGATAGAGATTTTAATTCTATGCTCTATCGCGAAAACGCATGTTGATGATGCAATCTACCCACAACCCCGCAAAATTTAGAGCCACGAGCTGCAAGGCATCCTCGTCATCTTCATCAACAGTCATTTTCAAAAGGTACTCCTTGCAATAGGAAGAGCCCACGATGGATTGAAATTACAAGGGGCCATAATTGTTTACTTGCGGAAGGACATGGTCCCTTTTCAAACAGTAGAGAGACACGGCTTTAAAGCCATGATCAGAGCTATTGATCCACGATACGAGATGCCTAGCCGCAAATACTTGACAGAAACAGAGATGCCAACATTGTATGCCGAGCCCTGTGAAAAGGTTGAAAAAGAGCTGTGTGACTTGAAATACTTTGCCACTAGAACGGACCTGTGGACGGGCCGTACCATGGAGCCCTTCTTCAGCCTGACCATACACTCTATAACTATATTCCTTAGGGTCTATGTAACCTGTTCTGAAATGGTTCTATTATAATTTATATATCGTGATATGTATCGTTAAGAGGCTGCAATGTATATCGCAATATGGATTTTAGGCCATATCGCCCATCCCTAATAGTACGGAGAGATTCGTCATTTGCGAAATCCCTTGCTCAATGTATCTGATGTACTGCCCCATAAATGCAGGTCATTTCCGTGATCTACTGTATTAACAGCAACAAAGTGTTTCACCTTCTTCTGACAAATGTACTTATTGTATGTCGCTTTGGACAAAAGCGTCTGCTAAATGCCCAAAATGTAAATGTAAATCTAGAGTTGTTGTTTTATCTTCTATAAGGGAGCCCTGATCCAAGTTGCGTCCTACAAAATACTGAAGTGTTTTAAGTGGAAGTGGCCGTCGGCCCCAGTGCCCTTTATAGTTCGCCACATGGTTCTAGAACTCATCACAAGAAATGGCCTCAAACCACAACAGAGTCTCATGTCAGCAAAAAAGCAGAATGTCTCCGATTAGTCTCCGATATTAGCACATCATTTAGAGGAACTGCGCTGTGGCGTTAGCTGTGAATGCCTCAGAGCATAGTTCACGTTTTATGACACGTTTTATTTATCAGCATCGCTGTCTCCCTCTTGTTTTTATTGATTTCGGCATGTGAGTGAGTATGCATTCGCCAAAGCATGTTACAAAACAAGCAGATAAGAACGTGAGTCGGGTCAGTGACGGCAGCCCGCTACAAGGTACAGTGGAAAGTGTTTATTGTCATCGTCAAGTCGTACACACAGGGAGCCTGGTTGGGATCCATTGGACGGTCGTTAAAGGCACGAGCAGAGGGAGAGGTTACGCTGGGCAACCAAATAAACCAAAGAGATAAGGCAATTAAAAAAAAAAAAAAAAAGAGAGAAAAGCATCAAGCTGGTCACAAACACCGCTCGCCGCGTCGGCCGGTGCGGTACGGCGAGACAGAGTTTGTGTTCTCAGCGGTTTGGAGACAAATTAAGCATTAGTGTTTGGTGCTGCCATGGACGCATGTGT
This sequence comes from Urophycis tenuis, assembly GCA_036785325.1. Taxonomy (NCBI): domain Eukaryota; kingdom Metazoa; phylum Chordata; class Actinopteri; order Gadiformes; family Phycidae; genus Urophycis; species Urophycis tenuis. Next base: position 7,126,628 of record JAXIVH010000008.1, read on the forward strand.
CATTGAATGTGTATGTGTCTTTGTGTAATGTATGTACATGTGTGTGTGTGATGCATGCGCGTGTGTGTGCGTGTGTGTGTGTGAGAGATGCGCGTGTGTGTGTGTGTGTGTGATGCATGTGTGTGTGTCTGTGTGTGTGCGTGTGTGTGTGTGATGCGTGTGATGCATGTGTGTGTGTGTGCGTGTGTCTGTGTCTGTGTCTGTGTCTGTGTGTGTGTGTGTGTGTGTGTGCGTGTGTGTCCCAGAAGAGGAGCGGGACCATGTGGAGAGGCTGCGTTGGCCGTCCAGGGGCTACCTGCAGGAGCTCAGCGAGTACCAGCAGCGGAGACGCAAGCTACGCAAGTCCCGCTGCTCGGTCATGTGACGTCCCCCCCCCCGCCAACGCACACGCCCCCTGAGGAGCACACAGGGGGAGGGGGTGGGGGAGAGGGGGAGGGGGGGGGAGGGAGGAGAGACCAAACATGAACATATCATATGAGAACATATCAAAAACATTGATTTGAAAGAGCAACGAGAACACATCGAGGATAGCAATACTACTGTGTGATGGCGGCTCTGGTTGCTATGGGGATTTCTACCGGTCTGCCGGACGGAGTGCGGTGGTGCGGAGACACACCGGCGGATTAAAAACACACAACACCACCACAGGGGGGCAGACTGATCACCGCCCCCTCCCCCCCCCCCACCCTCAACACAAAGTGACTGCCGCTCTGTCGCCGCGGGAACAGTGTGATGCCCGGCTCCAGTGACTCATCCACCAACAGCCAATCTAAATGTATATTTCATGGGACCGGCTGACTTGAGTGTACATAACGCGCCTATCTATCAAATGAAAACAAAATGGAACCCAAGAGTAGATATCCCCGGCCAATACTGACACACCAGGCGGAACAAGCCCGGACCGGACCAGAGACACAACCACTGTGCTGGAGTGCAAGCCCTGGAGACTCACAAGACATTACTGGATTATTATGTTCCATCTCCGAATGCTTGGGAGACTCTTTTACTAAATCGAATAGTTTTAAAAACAATACTCGGCCCCTGATGTCCGTCCCCTTGCATTAACCACTGAGGGGTTTGAATATTAAAAAATAAAAGAAAAACGAACTCGTCTCTGGAGTTACATTTGGATACATTTGAAATGTCCCGTGATTAAAAAGGATTGCCTTGTTTTGGAGAACATAGGGTTAAGATGACTCTAATGCCACCAGTAGCAAATTCAGGTTGGTTTTCGGATGACAGTGTGGCAAAGCATCTCATTGCGTTACTCGTTTTCCTTTGAGAAGTCTTCATCCATCAGTGTTTCAAATGTATATTCGTTATTCAATGTGTCTAAATGCCTTTTTGGTCAAGCAGGGCTATTCCTAGGATCCACTTCAGAAAATGGGATACAATGTCATTCTAAAATGTAGATGAATTTAGGCTCCATGGCCTTAATTTCATTTTTTTTTTTTTTTTAAAAAGGTGCTTTCTACATGTTTTCTTAATTTCATTTAAGTTGGGTGGTTATTATTTTCTTGGTTGGGGAATTGAAGTGGCTAACAAAAATATGTTGTCTCATTTTGGAATAACATGAATCATGTATTATGATTTAATGGTGCTGTGATTATTTTTGTAAGATATTAAATATAGAAGGTTATTGTTTTTCTTTCCTTTTGTGCACTTTTGGTGTTGGACGACACTTTATTTCCCAGCCCTTTAAATCAACAGTTTTGACAGTTAGTAATTTGAGCCCAAATGGCACCGACAGCTGCATATTTAGGTAAATTATGTCCCAGAATATCCTCTCATCATGATAATAAAGACCATGTTATGTAATGCTGTGTAGTAATATGGTTATGGCCCAAAGTCCAAATTCAGCCTGCACACACAACAGCCAACACTGCATCACGGTGTCTTCATAGACCCATGGTTCAACATCAAATATAAAAAGTGTTCTTTAATACATAAATTACAGCCAGCCAATATCGTTGCCACAATGTGAACCCTTGAGGGAAATATAGCATTGAGATTATTGGCATATGATTAACACAACCTATGGCATATGATTAACACAACACAAGACATAAAAACCGCAGGAGTGCCGGACTGTGAAACAAAGTGTCTCTGACTTTCTTCCAAATAAAGGAGGACCAGTAGGGCCACACACATGACCTGTCAATCAAGAGCAGCACATCACTCTGATGTCAGGGTGGATCCATGTTTTGGTCAGCAATAAAAAAAATTCTTTTTTGGCGTGCCTGTTTGCTTTCTCTCTTTTAAACCGTAGGTTGTGAACATGAACTCACACGTCATGGTTGGAAAGTACCCCTCCACGGCCTCTTTCCCATGTCGCACCAAGGCCTACTTCTCCATACCGAACTGCCTCGTGCAGCTTGCGTCTTGCTTGCGTTGTGTTGTGTTTGTATGTACATGTGTGTGTGTGTGTGTGTGTGTGTGTGTGTGTGTGTGTGTGTGTATGTGTGTACCTGGGGGGGTGGGGGGGGGGACTGGGATACCTCACTGCAGCGCTCCAATAGTTTGCAGCATGCCTTGCAGTTTGCCGCTCTGCTCCAGTTCCGCCAAGTCACTGCCACCCCCGATGCACTCCTCGCCGATAAACACCCGGGGCACCTGTGGGGAGGGGAGATAAAACGCACGCACGCACACACACACACACACACACACACACACACACACACACACACACACACACACACACACACACAGAGTCAGTGAAGCACGTGATCACACAGACCCATTTGGTGCACCTCCCCCCGATATCTTATTCGGATCATAGTTTCGTGTCTAGATCGTTTGATGGGTTCAGTTGCATTGATGACTTAACAAATGCCACCTATGTAAATTAAACCCCCCAGGGGGGTTACTCAACAATGTTTGAGGTGACCAGCTGTGTTCAGTGTATCGGTAACTGAGATTAAAGTGTGGTGATACAGAGAGTTCACAACACCAGTTCACCACAACATCCGCGCAACAGGGCGCGTTTATTACATGAAGCTACACATGACAGTAGGCCTACAGAAAAACTGTCCACGGTGACAGACTTTTCTTTCTCAAATACTAAACTGTCACCATCACCTCAATATCACAGTTAATAAATGGTACACCAACCGTGCGAGCTCCGGTGATTTCCAAGAAATAGTCCTGCATGTTGCCCATGTCGCTGCGGCCACTGATGTCAACGCACTCTAAATGTCCGGCTTTGAATTTGTATTTGGCCAAAACGTCTTTGGCCATCACGCAGTAGGGGCACGTCGGCTTTATGAACATCACCACTTTGTCTGCTCTGATCTTAGTCTCGACAAACTGCTGAGCCATTCTGTCTTTTGATTTATCCGAGATGAATAAAGAAAATCCCCCGATATAATAACTAACGTACACGATGGGGGCAATACAACGTAAAGGTAGTCGATAAATGAATGACGGCAACTTGACGGCGTACGTAATTGCACCACAAAAGGAGTCGTTCACCCGAAGGGCTGCCCCCTTTCTTGACTCGAGCTGCGCCTGCGCGTCGTTCGCCTTATGTTCGTTCCCTAAATAGGCCAAGGTCCAGGACATTAGCGTTATCCCGGTCAACCGCAACGCAATTTCCGGCACCCTATATCCTATTCGCTGTGTACGTCAGTTAACAGTCCCAGAACGAGATTAAGAACATGATATCCTAGACAAATACTCAATATAACAGGACCGTTTGTGCATAATTACCCATGCAAACTACCCTGGACAGTTTTGCTGTAGGTCATGGCATTAAACTGTTAAATGAGCAAAAACAAATGATAAAAATAGTGATAGACCTAGGCCTATTTGGGGTTTCCAAACTGAGTTGGAGTTGATGTGGTTGAAGGTCCTTCTTGAGAGAGTGGTGGCAATGTGGTCTCAACACAGCTTGTTTCTAGTGTTTCAATGTAGTGATAGTAAATATTCACAAGTAGACAAAACTTTCCAGAGAAAGATTTATCTCTTATGAGAGCTTAGACAAAGCAGCTCAACACACGAGTGATACATATACATTGAAAACAGTTTATAGTTTTAATAGTTAATAGTGTTAATGATTTATCGATTTGCAAGTATTGCCCATAGCTCTAAGATAGTGTGTTGAAACATGATCTAATTAGGGGTCAAAATGAAAAGTCATCCATGTCTATTAATATTTCAAAATCATAATTCCTTAATGAGCTTCAATGAAGAGACACCAACCTTCCAGATACAACTTGGGTAATCTTTATTGATTTACATCACCTGGTGGGCAGGCTCAGATTTCATTCACAATTAGGTTACGTTTCAGTGGTCTCTCATAGCAAACATACCCATGATATCTGTGTCTGCCCTTTTCTCTCTCTCCCCTTCAATTAAATATCTTGGTGGGCAAAACTCCTTCCTCCACAGTTTGGACAGAGGATTCACTTACGGAGCCTCGCTTGTCAAGACTCCTTTATCCAAATCTCTCCTCAGCCCTCTGGTTTGCCACTGCTGCCGAGATTGGCTCAAGCCAGCCCCGTGGGGTTGTGGCAGGGACAGCCGCGTCTTAAAGCTGCAGAATGAATGGGATCTAATGGCTAGCATGTGCTCCATGCTTTCCCAGAGGTCCAGTAAGGCGAGGGACTTAGCGTCTGTAGATTGCTACAATTAGTGAGGTATCAGGGGCGGGCGGGCGGGGGGGGGGGTGGGGGGTGGAAGAGGCTTGGAGAAGGAGACAGTTGGTAGGACTAGTGCTAACCTGCTGCATATGATAAGCTTTGGTGTGAGCCCTCTCACAACTCAAAATTCTTCCAATCGAAAGTGGGCTGGAAACAATGAAATGAACAGAAAAAAAAAAAAAAAAAGGGGGGGTTGACATCCATGTTCATTATCAGGCAATTCAACTGTGGGAGGCAACTCTTTTATACTTGACTCTGTGACAACCTTCAGATACAAGTGCTTATTGTATGTGCAGAATGTAACCAAGATCTTTGGTTTCCTTAAAGGATCACTGCGCTTATAAGAATCGGTCATGGTACCCGCGCACGCCTGACAGGCCACCGCAGACCAGACCGTGTGACACAGTGTCAGAATCCATGAAGGCTGAAAGGAGAGCGCCGAGGCTTGTGCAATCATTTATGACACCACTGTGTCATCAAAACAGACTCAATGTTCAAAAGACCAGGTTGCTGAAGAGGGACCCGAAACAGTCTGGCCTCACTGCCACACCGAGTCTGGCGTTAAAATTGTGGATTTCTCCAGGAGCACTGAATAAATTACCTCCTCTCCCCAACTTAAGACCCAAGTGACTTTACTTTTTATTTTTTATTTTAAAGGGAAGTGAAACAACAACTTTTCCAGTATCAATGTCGAGTGTTGGAAAAAAAAAAAAATTAAATAAAATTTTACTCCATGGCGACAAAACCAGAAGTGTTACTTTTTCGGCAAATATCCTAACACAGGACTGTAAACATATTGTTTCCCTTGTTAAAATAGACGCAAAAATATATTCTCGATTTTCATTGGAACCCATTCATCCGTCCAAATAAATGTTGCTTTGATGGGAGACAAGCTTTCGTACAATTTCTTACACTGCTCTGCCACTGACACAACTCAAATTGAGAATCAAAAGCATTATTCGTGACAACACAATGAAGATTTGTTCTCTGATGGGTGACATTTTCCTTTCAGTGGCCAACAGAGAGCGGCCTGTTTTCCGATGGCTAAAGCTGAAGAGGCTGGCCCAGTTACTTTTCCAGTCTTGCTAGACATCAGCTACTCTAGCAGAGGGCGTCGTCTCTTATCTGCCCGATCGATAACATGGTTAGTTGAGCCAGGGTAAACACTGAGCCACCTGGCTAGTTTCATTAAACACTATAGCAGCTTTTTTTCCTTTTACATTTTTTTCTGACTTTTTTTTCCTCCTCTCGATTGGATTTTCATCTACTTTTTTTTTTTTTTTTTTCACCTGTCACTCCTGTTAATGCACGCTCGTGCGCAAACATACTCAGGCACACATAGTAACACTCACACCCAGACAAAAAAATTGCTCCCTTAACTGCCTCCACTGCTCCTGAACAACACACAAGCACATACACACGCAAACTGAGAGACAGACGCACAGACTCACACACACACACACACAGACAGACTTTTCAGGCAGCTGTAGTTTCTCTGTATAGCCTCAAGGACCGCTATGATTTGCTCCAGCTGATGTCTCAAGAGTAAACACCTTAAGGCACCCGTGACACATCACCCCTGATGCATCACCACTGATGCAGCGTGGACACGGAACACTGACCCCCCCACACCCGGCCTCTCCAACCTGACAAAGGGGGGGGGGGGGGGGGGCGCTATACTTTATATACTTTTTTTTTTTTCCTCTTTCCTTTCTTTTTGTCACCAAACCCCCTGAACCATCCAATATGGCTAATACAGCTTAGTTCACGATCCATGCACAGATACTATTGGCAACTCATTCAGCTCACATGATTTGTTCTGCTAATCTCATTATCCCTTTCCTGTCCCGCTCAGAACTCGATGTGTTGGAGCAGAGGAAGATAGTCCAGCACAGTTAATAGTGAAGGCTAAGGAATGGGGGAGGGGGCAGCGGTGGGGTGGGGGGGGGGGGGGGGGGGGGAGGGGAGGGAGACGAGGCAGTTGAGCCACGTTTTGCGAACTGACATGACATATGGATGTTTGCGTGCAAAATGGCTTCAGAAAGTCAAACACATAAGGCCCATGGTCATTTTTTTTGCATTGGTTTTGACAAAAGTTAAACTTTTTCTCCTTTTAAACAATAAATCATCTGTAGACTCTTGCTCTTTCACTGCGAGTCTCAAAATAAATAGATCTCCCTCTCAACTTTTACTTAAATACAGGTTCATATTTACTCTGCCGCTGAAAAATACATTTTTTTTTGTTCTTTTTTTTTTGTCTTGAGATAAAGTCCTTCAAAAGACTAGAAGAGTTCCATATTCCCCCAAAACCCCATCACACATGCATGGTGATCCTTTCACTGCTTCAGTGGTCCGGAAATCCAGCAGAGACTTTTACTTAAATCATATATTACAAAAAAAAAAAAAAAAAAAAACTGAAAAGGAGGGGGACTTTTTTTCTTTCGTTTTTTTTCTGTTTTTTTTTTTTTTTTTTAAGGTGAGAACTGCAGGACATGCGTGGAATCAAAAAAAGGTGACCAAAGAGGGAAGGAATGACAATAGGTTTGATGTTTGAAGTGGGAAAGAGGGGAGCTGACAGAGGCCGTAACAGAGGAGGTATAATAAATAAGAGCCGTTTTGGATACCCCTCTCTCTCTCTTCCCCCAATCAATGCGCTCCTCTCTCTCGCTCGCTCGCTCTCTTTCTCTCTCTCTCTCTCTCAATACTGATCTAGTGAAAATGTGTTGGGACGGCTGGCAGCTGGAGCGCCCATCTCAGCCGCAGGCCTGGCGGGTGGAGCGCCCATCTCAGCTCCATGCCTGGGCCCGGCGGTGGTCAAAGTCGGCGATCACGCGCTTGATGTGGGCCAACTTGTTGTGCAGGTACTCACAGCGCTGCTTCTCCTCGTGGTAGTTGGGGCTCTGCTGCAAGGGAACAGAAAAGGGGGAAAAAAAAAAAAACACACACACACACACACACACACACACACACGTGCTCAGTGGATCCAGGACTGCTGACACCCGCCCCGCCCCGCCCCACCCCACCCCAACCCACGCGGCAGAATGGGGTTCTCCCCTGCATTCACGCGGATTACAGGGCGTGGGGTCGGTGAGTGGAGCCCGATCCCATCTACGTGATCAGCTGGGTTATAAGCGAGGGATCCTCCTGAGCTATCGGTGTCGGGGGGTCACCCGCTGGCCGCTCCCCAGCGCCAGATAAGAAGTTCACACGGCCCGTAGAATCACTCACTTTATGCAGATTATTTAGGCGTTGTAAAAAAAAAAAAAGGAAAGAAGGACAATAGCCTAATTGATCATGAGGATGGATTCTGCCGAGCAAACAGAACCACCACTAGCCGGTGACAACAATGGACATCGAGGGGAGCATAAGGCCAGCGGCTATCTGCCCATTGCAGAACGACGATTCAGTAGGAGGAGGCAAAGCGCTCCCTTTTGGTTATGTCATTGGTTATGTCATTGGTTATGTCAACACCCCCCCCCCCCCCCCCCCCCCCCCCCCTCAGATCTCATCACAAAGCCAATTGTTTACCTGCAGCTTTTCTACCTTTGATTTTGATCATCTACAACAGACATCCATTTAATGACTTACTTGTTTGATTTTCTTGTACTCCTTCAGGACCTCATCGTGTACCTTCTGCAGAATATGAAACAAAAGAATCATCACTTTTTGCAATAGAAAATGTACATAAAGTACAATCACCACAGTAAAAATAATAAAATTTACACATATACATATATATATACATATATATATATATATATATATACATACATACATATATACATATACATATATACATATACACTTTGAGGGCAGCAGTGGCTCAGGGGGTCGTCTGACAACCAGAAGGTTCCTGGTTCGATCCCTCCCATTGGAGTGTCGATGTGTCCCTGAGCAAGACGCCAAACCCCTACGACCCGGCTGTGTACCCCCCCCTTGCGTGTCTTGACACCGACATCGGTAGACGAATGTGCGTATGAATGGGTGAACGTGAGCAAATAAGGGTTTTAAACTCTTTTTGGAGTCGCCGCTGGCATTCTACAAACTCCCACTACAAGTAAAATAAATAAATAATAAATAAATCATACAAAATCAATCTCACGCATAACTAAGTGAAGAAGACGAGGGACACACACACACACACACACACACACACACACACACACACACACACACACACACACACACACACACACACACACACACACACACACACACACACACACACACACACACACACACACACACACACACACGCACACGCACACGCACACACGCACACACGCACACACGCACGCACACGCACACACACACACGTATCAGCGGACTGCTGAGCACTGACCTGGTACTCTTTGGTGCCCGGCACCAACTTCTTGCACTGGCCGTCCAGCTGGGTGAAGCGCCGCGTGGTGCTCTCCACGCGGGCGTGCAGGACCCGGTACTCGTCGTACTCGGCGTTGAAGTCGTCCTTGTAGTTCTGCCGCTGGTCCAGGGACACCAGCGGCGTGTACTTGCTGCAAACACAACGCACGGCAAACGTTTGCGAAAGCCGGGGGGGGGGGGGGGGACAAAACTGGGTGAGCAGGTTGAAAAAAAACACACAAAAAAACACAGGCACACATGTAGAGTTGCAGGTGCTCTTTGACACGTATACCCCGATTAAAGAAAAATAATAATTAAAAAAAAAAGCTTCTGTTTGCCAGAAGCTGCGATGTTGCGTTGCCATTACAAGATGGATCGGTCCACTCGGATCCAGATGCACGACGGGGGAAAAAAAAGAAGAAAAAAAAGAGAGAAGAACCTCGCCCTCCGAGTTGGTACGGTCCACCGGGTATGTTATTATCACATGGTGGTAAAAAAACAGAGGCCCTTTTACATGACTTGTGCATCTATGAATAGCCGCAGCGCAGCCGCCGCCACGGCCTCCCGTGCCGGGATCCCCCCCCGGGGGAAGCTCACCTCAGATACTCAGCAATCACAGTGGGGGGAGAAATGTCTGTGGAATGGACCGGCTTCTCTTTTTCAGAGGGATCTGCTGGGATGGGAGAAGGAGGAAGGGGGGGGGGGGGTCACAGTGTTAGAATGGGGGGATATCAAGTTCCAGAGCCATGTCATCAGGTTCACTTGAATCCACACTGGGTCAGCATTTACTTCCTAACCCAGCGGGGGGAATATGATGGAAGTGTCACCGAGAATCGGGACTCGAGAGCGGCAGCATTGGACGCGATTCCGAAAAAAGTCATTTAGACGCCGCCCGACTTAAAGACCGCTTTTGAAAAACGGCGGGAAGCATGTAGAACGTTCTGGGGCCAGAGTGAGACAAACATGCTCAACCAGATTTCTACGCCTGAAACTACCGTCTCCATAAATACCAGGCGTACCGCTGAAAGCAATTAATCAAAAACAGTAGCTCTCGCGCTGTGACAGACGTCTCACCGTTGTCTTTATGAGGGAGTTTGGTGATCTCCTCCCGGTCCACACGAGGCTTCTTCCTGGACCTCTGCACCTCCTCTACGGGAGGCTGCTCTACAACCCTGGGGGCAGGGGGAGGAGGAGGAGGAGGAGGAGGAGGAGGAGGCGGTGGCGTGGGAGTGGGAGCGGGCGCGGAGCTGGGACGCTCCTTGCGCTTCTCCCTCTCCCGGTCCTTCTCTTTGTGCTTCTTGGACTTCTTGGGCTTCTTACTAGTGCTGCTGAACGAGACCGGGCTGCTGCTGCTGATGACGGTCGAGCTCACCGTCAGGGAGGTCCGCGGGGGAGGGGCCGGGGCCGGGGGAGGGGAGGCGGCGGGCCCGGGGGCCGACGGCTGGTAGCGGTCCAGCGGGGTCCGGTCGGAGGACGGGGGCGGGCTGCGCGTGGGGCTGGGCGAAGGGTCCCTGCAGGAGGAGCTCTGGTCCAGGGGCAGGTCCTGGGTGCCGCAGCCCTCGGGAGTGCTGGGGGAGTTGGAGTGGGAGGCCGGACTGGGCTGCTGGTGGTGGCGGTGGTGGTGGTGGTGGTGGTGGTGGTGGTGGGAGGACGCGGGGAGGTGCGTGGGAGGGGCGGAGGTGACGCTGGAGGGGAGAGAGGGGCGCTTGGAGCCGGGCCCGCCCTCGTCCTCGCGGCGCTCAGAGGAGGAGGAGGAGGCGGCGGCGGTGGCGCCGGACGCGGCCGGACCCCGGCTGCTGAGGTGGGAGATGCGAGGCTTCTTGGGGGCGAGAGGGTCGATGAAGTCGCCTTCCGGTGGTCGCTTCTGAAAGCACACAGCACACGTTGTGGGCGCGACTCCCCAGTGAGCATGTCTGTGTGTTCCATATGTGTGTGCGTGTGCGTGCGCGTGTGCGTGTGTGTGTGTGCGTGCGTACCTGTGGGGATAAGGAGATGTTGTCTTTAGGAGAACAGCTGGATGGAAGGGGCTCAGTAGGAAGACCGAGTTTACTATTGGACATCAGAGGGGGGGACAGGAGGACAAGGCTGTAATTACTCATCGCTTTAGACCAGAGGAGGAGCAGCAGCAGCAGGTGTGGCTCGCCAGAGAGAGCGAGGCATTGGTTCCGGTGTCAATCAGAAACTTTGGGGGAAAGGAGAGCAAAGGTCTCATCTGCTTAACTATTTCACCGCCAAAGCTTTCGTTCATCTTTGTGGACCACAATGGTGGCATGCAGTAGGAAACAATAACATCGCAGGAAGTGTACAACTCTTAGGGCATGAACATCATATGCAGGGGTGTTCATCTTTCAACTCCCAAGGCTTGTGGTAAGGAGGACCAAACACCACGTTCAACAACAACAACAACAACAAGTTCACCCATGAAGCCAAAGTGTGTCAAAGCCTTTGTACCGAGCAATGATGCGATCCACTTGGACCTTCTCGTCTTCAGAGTAACCGGGCCAGTCCCTCTGGATGTCGCGGTAAATGAAGTCTTTTAATGAGTAGGAGTTGTCTTTGGGGTTGAGGTTCGCCACCTGTTTGACACAAAGACACACTCAATCAGAACGTTTCGGCTTACGAAAGTCAAGCTTTTCAGTCTCGGGGCTTTTTTAAACCTTACACTTCCTGTGCTGGCTGACAACATCTGCAATGGCCAGCTTTCTGTGCACTGCGGAAGTGAAAAGGGCCCCTTGTGTCCGGACAGGGTCATTCTCAGTGCGATTTGCATGATATGCATCAATGATTCATGGCGCTAACCTGACCTCCATCCTCCATTAGCACAAGAGATTTTTACTCGAGTCAAAAATAGGAAAAAATAAGTATGTGAATACAGACGTCTCTATGATATCACGTCCACATCAGACCATCTCCAACCCAACCACTGCGACCTCTTGCAAGGTGTTGCCCAGAGACAGCCTCTGACCTCTTGCAAGGGGGTACCCAGAGACGGGCCTCTGACCTGTTGCAAGGTGGTGCCCAGAGACAGCCTCTGACTTTTTGCAAGGGGGTACCCAGAAACGGCCTCTGACCTCTTGCAAGATGGTGCCCAGAGACGCCTCTGACCTATTGCAAGGTGGTGCCCAGAGACGCCTCTGACCTATTGCAAGGTGGTGCCCAGAGACACCTCTGACCTATTGCAAGGCAGTGCCCAGAGACGCCTCTGACCTATTGCAAGGCAGTGCCCAGAGACAGCCTCTGACCCCTTGCAAGGCGGTGCCCAGAGACTGCCTCTGACCTGTTGCAAGGCGGTGCCCAGAGACTGCCTCTGACCCCTTGCAAGGCGGTGCCCAGAGACTGCCTCTGACCTATTGCAAAGCAGTACCCAGAGACGGCCCTATGACCTGTTGCAAGGCGGTGCCCAAAGCCGGCCCTCTGACCTGTTGCAAGGTGGTGCCCAGAGAGCTGCGGTCCTTCTGGCTGACGCCGTCCCTCTGAAGCCGGGCCAGCACCTCCAGCTTCTTGTAGGGCTTGAGCGCCAGCAGGTGGATGATGCGGTCGCGGTAGGGGCGCTGGGACACGGGGTTGTTGCTAAGGCACTTGCGGATGGTGTTGGCCGGGTTGATGGGCGTGGACCTCTTGCGCTCGGGGACCACGTCGGGCGCTGACATGGCCGGCTTGCGGATCTGGACTTGCTTTCCTGGGAGGGGACGCCGGGGACAACACATAAAAAAGTGGAACTTGGAATGGGGACATTTGTTTGTGACACGGTGACGCAGTTAGGAGAGACAGAGACCCAACACTGATAACACCCAAGAGCCGTAAAGCTTGACTCCGTCAAAAAAGAACTGCAGTTGGTGAGGCTGGCCGATATGGGAAAAATGTCACGCTAATTAGGGAACATTTCAGACGATATTCATGACCTATCACGATACGCTAATGGATTCAGAATATCCACTCAAAAACACTCGAACTGAGGGAGATTAAATTGAAGTATATGGAAATGTCAAGTATGGTGCAAAGGGTAAAGGGGGCATTTAGCAGACTTATAATCAGTACATTTGTGGGGTTCGACATGTGGCCAGTTGGAGGTGGGGGGGGGGGGGGATCAAGGGGATTGAACTGCCGACCCTACGGTTAGTGGACGACCCGCTCTACCCACTGAGCTACTGCCGCCCTGGTGGGGGTCAGTAGCTTCCCTTTCTCACAGACATTTAAAACCTCATATTTGATCATTTTAAGGGCATATCGTCATCGTCCATAACATTGCTATTAATTTATACAATACCATTCACGGAGGATTAACAATACTTTAACAGTCCAACTAGCCGCGACTACTTCATAACAATACCAAGCATTGACAGGGCCCAGGTTAGACACAAAGGGCATTAGTGACTTTGAAGTGCTATGTGATCCCACGATGTGCAGCTCATTATTCACTTAAGTTGACCAAAACGGCTGGCAGCGTGCATCAGAAGAGACCGCTTGCCATGTAGCCCTGACAACCAACCAACATTTGCAAAATAAAAAAAACACAAACAAAAAAAACAAAAAGAAAAAAGCATACCACGATTAGCATTCATCAGCATCTATTAGCATACAAAGCAGCGCAAGGATCAACCATCAAAGCTTTGATCAAGCCACAGCGCATTCTCCCCCCGACTCCGAATGCGTTTAGCATTCATTACCCGTCTAAACAGGGTAAAAGTGGGGATACCGGTAGCGCCCAGTTTGAGACAGCGACCCTCAATGGCAGGCCGGGAAACATACGAGAGGGCGTTGTCGAAACCCCTTCTGCACCCCTTCTGAGTCCATTAACATCTGGCCGTCTCCTCTTGGGGTTGGGGGACCAATTACATTACAACTGTGACACACGCCACGTCCCTCCCCACATGGCGTCAACACGGCCGTCCAGATAACGGCAACAGACTCATTCACAGTGTCAACGGGGGAGGGGGGGGGGGGGGCGGGCACGCAAAAGGACGCGTGCACTTTGTGCAAACGCCTTACGGGAGTTCACCATACCATTCTGAGTCCCTATGAAATGTAAAGCTCTTTAAGGGATTAGGGTTCGAGGAGCGAGGAGAAAAAAAAAAAAACCAAACAAACAAACACAACATGGTGGCTTGCCGGCCGGTTGCCCTCGCCGTGCGCAGGGAGCCAAAGTCTCGCGGGGCTGACGCAGGGTGAGCCGCCGCCGCCGCCGCCGCCTGCGTCAGCAGCCAGCGGGCCTTCCTCCTTCATAAACACAAACGGTGACTCTCGGCTGCTGGCGGGCCCTCGCCTTCACGAAACAGCCCAGCTGATCAGTGACTCAACGCGGCGGACCGAGATAAGGCCGCAAACAAACCATCGGTGGGGCAACTTAATAGCCCGGGCGGCCCTACTCTCCTGCATAAGTAATCACAAATACAGAAAATACTACTACGACTGGTTCAGCGGTCGCACGTTATAGCACAGCGAGGGGGAGGAGGGCGGGGCCCGTGCTCGCTTAGACCCGTTAGAAGACGATACCTGAAACAGTCCTGAGGAGAAAAGAAGGCGGGGGGGGGGGGGGAAAGAAAAAGAAAAAAAAGGAGCAGAAGGCTTCTTTAGAAGCGACTTTATAGTGTGCTACAGTGTGGATGGAGCCAGCTGCTACATGCCCCTGTACCACCCCTCTCCAGCTCCTCTCGGTTCACAGTTTCCATTGGGGCGAGCGTATGCAAATAGATCCCCAAAGGCAAAAAAAAAAGTGCAACCTTCTGGCGAGGCTTCGACTAATCTTTCTTGTTTTGGGAGCGAAACTATTGACTTTGAAAAAAAAAAAAGAAAGAAAAATTATTAACTACTACAGTCGATGGTTAACATTTATACACTGTTAGCTTAGACATAAGCCACCTCCGCCGCCTTCCCCGTTGTTCAGGAGAAGAAGAACTGATAGAACTGCTAGTTTCAAGTTGAAGTGGCGTGTTTGCATTTTGATAACTGCATGCATTCAAGGAAACGGGTTATGGTGTACATTAGCGTGAAGGTGAATCCATGGGTGTTGACGAACGCCATTAACCTCATATAACAGCAAATAAAGCTGCAAATAAAGTTCCCACTCAAGAGAGACCCTTTTTCACCCTTTCGGTTGTGGAGGTAGCTCATGAACGTCGCACGTGGAACACGTCCCCTAAAAATCCAACCGCGGTTTTTTTCCCTACACGCCGAAACATTCCAAAAACACTGGGGGGAACGCAGGCCCACCGCCGAGAGCCCCGCGGAACCGCACCGCTGCTGCGGAACCCTACGAGGAACCGGTAACGGGACGTCACGCAAGATCTTGGTGGGAGAGGTCGCCCAGCGGGCCGAGGGAGAGCCGGCGTTCGGCGCGGGGGGGGGGTTGGTCAGATGTCAGATGGACGTGCGTCGGGCCGTGTCCCGGGCCCGGCCCGGTTTCAGCGCAGACACGGTGTACAAAAAAAAGGCAGTGGAAAAACCCCCGACTGCCCGAATTTGTTTAGCAAAGATTTACTTTTACTTTTTACTCCATCTGCCCATGCCCTGAAGCGAGGGCAACGCGTTCACGTGGCGAGGAAACCGCCAGGCATCCATAGGGAGCACTCAAAGCCACCGGGGTGGCCGACGGACCACTATAGGAGCGTGCGGGGGGAGACTTTAGTTATTTAACTAGCATTTCAGCCGGCTGTGTGTCAACACGTCCAGAAAGGTTTGGTTTGCCTGCCCCGGACCTTATCAGTCAAGAGTGTTAATCTGCAAAAGTCTGATACAGCAAAATAGCATATTCACCAAAACAATGGGTTTAAAAAGAGGCCTTGGGTTGTCAACATTTACTTAAAAAAAAAAAAAAAAGAAACAGATAGCGGGAGCCAGCTATTTGTGTGTTCCAAAAAAAAAAGAGAAAAGCAGTGGGTGGTCTCGGCGTGTGTGTGTGTGTATGAGTGCAGGCTATCTGTAAAACAAACAAAACGGGGACCTACCTCGGTACTTGCCCCCAGGCTTGATGACTTTGGTCCCGCGTTCACGTGTATCTTCCACGGCCTGGGTCATGCGTTCTCGGGTGACCTGGTACGAGTCGTTGGTGGCACACACGGTGACCTTGTCCTGTATGGTCCCCATGGAAGCCAGGTGGGATGCTCCCAGGCTAGAGCCACAAGGGGGGACGGGGGGGAGGGTGAGATTGGAGCATGAAAACACAATTTAACTGAGTAGAAGCAGTACCTAAAACATTTTTTAAAAAAACAACAGGCCTAAATGATGATCTGGAAAACACACAACAGGGAGCAGACGTCGGCACTTAAGGACAGCGTTACCTTGTTGCATATTGTTGAATGCATTCAAAGCTTCCCTGAGGGTTGTCCTTGCCGACATTAGACAAGTAAAGTCAAAATTATGGAAGGCGTCTGAAGGGGAATCGGTCCTGGGAATCTTAATGCACTGAAACGGAAAACACAACGAAAATCAAAATCACATCGCGTATGAATTGCTGTGAAGTGTCAAGGGCCGCCACTCACGTCGTCTCCCGCCCCCCCCCCCCCCCCCCCCCCCCCGCCCCCACCACCCTGGACAAAGTTCCTTTTTGACAAGTTTGCCGAATACTAGACGTGACCATCTGTGAAAGCCTGGGCCACTCCGGTGCCTCTGTCTCGAGTGAGGCGGCTCTCCTTACAGTCGTGTGTGCATACCTCTGGCCTGCTCTACGGCTCAGCGATGAGGCAGTGCGGGGAGAGCATGGGAGCCAGTGACACATCTTTGGAGACGACTACAGAGAGTGCGTGCTTGGCTTGGATGCGCGTGTAGGCGCGAGAGAGAAATGTTGTATCAATAAATCACGGCCATGCTATATAGTCAGTGCGGCATGCACTCTCTGACCCGGTCTTTGTTTGCGTGTGTCGCGAGTATTAACGGCAAATCACTTTGTTAACGTCCTCACTCGTGCAACTCGGGGTGGTCTTTAAGCGTGTCGCGGAGAAACACGGTGTGAATAATGTATGGTTCGCGAGTTAGAGCAGCGAGGGCTACATCTACAGCACAGGTGTATTAACGAGAGTCATATCGGAGAAAGGAAATGGATACTTACGCCTTGGAGTCCCTTGAATTGGATTAATGGCCGTAAAGAAGGTACATTCTGAAAGAGAACAGCGGGGGTTTAGGACTCACGAGAGCAAGGGATCACCAAGTACAGCTGGCTCCAGAAAGGGAATTCATGACATAATATTATGAAGCTATAGGCATTCCGTGCATATTAGATTATCTCGAAAATCTCAGAAGGAACCGCCGGGCAGGGCAGGACCTGAAAGTCACGGCAGATATGTACCCCGTTCTCGTCTTGAGCAGTTTGACAACCATCAAACAAAAAATAATAATTAATTAATTTAAAAAAAGGGCGGAACACACGTTGTGTGAGAAAAGCCCCGATTTGAGGAGGATCTTTCTGAGGCGTGCGCTTGTTTTAATGGGGCATTGGCCGGCGCTGCACTGCTGGCTCCTCGGGACGGAGCGCAGTGCCACAAACGTGCCGTGGCTCCTCTGTGACCCTGTAGATTAGGCTACGCTCCGGGCTGGCCGCGTCTTCGCTCAGCTGCAGAACAAGCTGGCTGGATGACAGGCCTCTAAAGTATAGAGTCAACTGGTCTGGGTGGAATGTGCAGTTTTACCAAACACCAGCCTCCATTTCGGAGAGCTCAGGAGTTGACAAAAAAGAAAATTGAACCGCGGCTGTGGTGGAATTGAACTGAATTAGTGTTTCACAAACTCACAAAAAAATGATCTATGACAAACGGCGTCCAAGCTACTTAGCGTTTCAGAATCCAAAAGAAGTTTGACCCATCCCCCAATATACACTTGCAGACCTAGTAGTCCACGAGCAGTTCTGATCACATTACACATAACCACAGAAAGAAAGCTTTAGCTTACACACACACGCGCAAGCACACACACACACACACAAATGCACACACACACACACATGCACAGACACACAATTGAGAGGGCGAGAGAAACAAAAAGCAGGCAGTTTTTTTGGCTGCTCAGTCAGCAAGAGATTCTACGCTGCTGTTCAATGCAACGTGCAGCCCAACTTACCTCATTCAATAAGGTTGAATTGGGACTTTTACAAAACATATTGTGTTATAAAAAGGCTACCATGGATTTAGCCTACCTAAAATATCAATCAGGTGTGGGATTGTAAATCAATGCCCTCAAATTTTTGCTCCACAAACCAATACCTTTGTCTCATGTGCCGTAAAAGCTGACACATACCAATGAATATTCTGGTCCCAACGCTAGGCTAAATGACCACAGTACCTCAAGTATGTGATCCTGTTGTTATTGGTTATAGCTTGGATTTTGTCCTTTGCAGTATCTGCACCTAAGCCTTACTACACCTGGATCTGCCAGCCATCAACGGCTCAATACAAGTCCAATAAGTTAAGATTGTATAACAAGACATTCGTTGAAGATAAATTACATACTCTGTGTCGGTGGAAACGTGCAGATGTACAATTCTAAGTTGGGGTAGGCGAATATAGATGTTTGATATCACGCAATAATTACCCTGATAAAACAGAATTACCCCTTGCCAAGCTCTGGAACCATCAGACCAGTAAACTCTGACAACTCAAGAGGATCTGGACCCGGGCTGAACCGTCGAGCTGATCATATGCGAGCTTGTGTAAAAAGGGCCAACACCTTCAGGTGCTGGTGGAGACCCGGCTGGCTGACCACACCAGAACAGGTCTGATGTCAGGGTCATGTGGAGATGTGAGGTTTGATCCATGACGACATCTGGTACTTTACTTTAGTTGATCTTCAACATATTGTGTATTAAGCTTCGTCTGTACATAAATGTTGCACTAACGAGGAGGATGTAATTGTGGTAGGCTGAAGTGTGTCTGAGCACTACTAAGTTTGGAACAGCGACTAATAACTCCTTCTTTGGTCAAAATAGTTAAGCAGGAAAAAAAGTACTTGGCCAGCAGAGGGTTATAGCTAACGCTGAGTGTTCAAATCCAACACTTTTGAGGACTAAATATGACATGACAGTTTCTAAAAGATGGCCAGATGATGAGGTGAACGCAGTAGTAACGTCTTATTAAGTGCTTTAACCAAAAACGACGTTTGGATTTGACAGCGAGCTGGTGAAAGAAGACGCAGAAGCAGGCAGGCTAACTCGGCTACTCTAGTAGCCTAGCTGTGCGTGGCACTTTGCTCACCGGCGGAGGCAGCCGTGGCATTCACAACCAGCCCTGACAAGTGAGTCCTTAACTCACCTTACAGTTTTGGTGGCTCTCGATGGCTCTCAGAGCCGTCTCGGTCAATTTGACGTGCAAAACGGTCACTCTGTCTGCGTTCCCTCGGCCACAATTCAATCCATATCTCCCATCCTGGGAGAGCGCCGCCATCTTTACCAGCCCTCCACCATCGTCCCTCTGACGGCGGATCCTTTAGCAGACCTCGACTCCCCTTCCCGACACAGCAGCTGGGAGGGACTTCCACGGCTGATAGGCCGAGGGAGGCGGCTCCTGTAGCGTTACCCCGGTCTAGCGAAACGCAATTTCCGGTCTGTTACTTCCTGTGAGCTGTGTAAACGGTCCCGGAGCGAGAATAGTAAGAACATGACAAGTATGACAACTACAAGGAGGAGGATGATAAACAGGGAGTTTTTACACAAAATTGGGCAAAGCAATGTCTAAAGTATGTAACGGAAATGGATGGATGCACCTATATCGGAAATCCCTCCCTCTATCTCCCCCTGCCGCTAAACCCATCTAACTAATGGTAACCCCTCTCTCTCCAATAACGCAAATGTGGAGCATCCCATTCCAGGCGGTTCGTTGTGGGACGAGAACGCCTGGTAGCGAGGTTAACATTCCGTAAAACTGACAAGTTTCCCTGAATCCCATTGGATTAATGACCCACCAGGTAATGGTCAACTTCAGTAGAATACAATACTATAATAGTAACAGTTTCTTGTCTCATAAATAACTCCTGTAACTTATGCTTTGATATTTATTTACAAGGTTGATCCACTTAGGCTAAAGTCAATAAAAATGTCATCATACAATGTAAAAAAAAAAAAAAAGTAGGCCTATGCATTTGGACATGGTTTATCAGACACCATTTGTGACTATATGTAGGCCTCAATCTGATAATAGCTCTTGTCCTAGCCAAATAAACACCACATCATTACACAGACTTGTGTTTATCCAGCATTTGTTTTTGTTTTTTTGTAAAGATTGTGGGTTGAATGATTTGCATGGTAGGATCCGTCACTTGTGTTGGGAGCTACTATCTCTCCGAGTCAGTCCCCTTGACATGAGTAGACAGTATGTTTTGGTGTGGTATTGCGGTGGGCAGGGTGTGGAAGGGCCTGTGTGATTCTAATAGATTAAGGTAGTTTTGTACCCCACCCATTCCCCTGACCGGGTTACCCTCACAAGCACATTTTCAGAAAGATATACTGACTCTCAGACACACACACACACACACACACACACACACACACACACACACACACACACACACACACACACACACACATATACACAATTACTAAAGTCTACAGATAAACTATACTAAGCTATATATTACTTAAATATCAGATATACCACATGAGTGGGCAAAAAAAAAGGCTGAACAATTTGATTGTGGTTTAATTTTTGTTGTTGGTTAGGCTACTCTGAAATGATCACTTAAATGAGATATGGTTATCAAAAGTCTTTGTGGAGGATAAATCATCCAAGGCGATTCAGTGTTCATCATCATTGCATTGACCTATGCTGCTCCTCATGGTTGAAATGGGTACATTGTAAATTAAACAGTTTTGCTGTATTATTAATATTGAAAGAGTGTGTACTGAATTGCTTGCCAGGGCAGTGCTCGGATTTGAGGACATTTTGATCAAAAATGTTTATACATTAGTTTTCAGAGACACGCTCTATTGTGATGCTTTCACAGACTCCGAGCACCTTATTATGACATGGCGTTTGGTCCAGGGTTTTTTTTTAGATCCAGGTCTATAAGAAAGCATTTGGGGCTTTAGCCTGGGACGCCCAGGCCCAACGGCCTTACTATTTGTACAAACAAGGGTATTCTTGTGAATATTTCCCAGCTGGCCTGTTTACAGAAGGCCTGAGGCTATTGCCTGAAGGGATAACTATATGATCCCTCGTAAGAACTTGTGACAGTATAAGTGGCACCAGCCTTTACTCTTGTTTCTGAAGATATTATAGTGGGCCATACGAAAAACCAGACATATTATATTCTTGACAGTTTAAACCTGTGCCTCATGTTTGCTCACCAAATACGCATTGAACTGTCAAACCATGGACCCCCCCCCCCCCCCCCCCCCCCTCGCCCCAAAGCTTCCTCAAATGATTGAAGAGGAATTGAGTTACTATTTAATGAAAATGTAATACTCACAGTCAGTCGAAGCAAATCTGAAATATTCACAATAAGTTGACTAGCCTGAGGCTTTCTAAAGTCTCCTCATCCTACTCATCTAGACTTGATCCGAGCTAAACTAAACCTGAATCTACTCTTCACTACTCTGCTTTTATGCATATATTTATTTTAGTTAGTGGAGTTCCTTTGATGAACAGCATAATGTTCAGCAATCAATCAATCACATTTTATTTCATTTCTTCTTCTGTAGCGGGAGCATGAACTTGCTTTCCCCATGTTCTCCATTCCTCTGAATCGATGACCTGTATCTCTTCTTGTCTCTGGCCATGTCAGACAACAGTGGTACTTCGCACTGACTTTTCAGAGAAGGGGCAATTCTAGGTTTTGACTTTCGGGGGAGCTCAGCCCCCTTAAATTTTTTTTTTTTTTTTTTTTTTTAACAGTTTAGACGGTAGAATATTAGATTTGAGGACGAAACAATAGGGTGGGCTAAGGCAAGTTTTGGGTGGGCCTGAGCCTACCCAAAAGAGGTCTAGCTTCGCCACTGATTCAGAGTCATCTCATTTTTGTTCTTATTATATACATCTATAGGGAGACGGCCTGCTGCCCATATCATTATTTCTATGTTTAATTTAAAAACAAAATAACATTTTTGCTTTTGTTTTCCTTGGCGTGGATGGTTGGCACCCTTTGAGACATCCTATACAGCCCAGGACCCTTTGCGACTTGACTCACAATTATTGATGGAAAAGTGACAACTGCTTCATTTTTACGTTACCGTTGATTTGCCAATGAACATTCTGTGTCTATTCAGGCTTATGTGTAGGTGGGCCCTGGAGGCTGAGGGTCAAGTTCTACTGTCCGTACAAACTGGACTGACAGTTTGAGAAAGGCTGTTCTGACCTCTCCTTGCTTTAATTCTCTTTCGTATATGGCTATCCTGCTACCTTGCGTATCCTTTGGCAGCATGAAAGTTGATCATTAACAAATGTGTTATTTAGGCCGTCTCCCATTTCGGTGTTAATCAACGTCACATGTTCATTCTGTGATTATTCGCAGATATAGAAATGCCTGCTGTTCTTTACTGCACGATATGCTACTTAAAGCAGCTCTGTAATTCACTTGTATTGCAGCATTGGGTGGGAAGGCTGGCCCTCTTTTGAAGGAGGGGGATGCCATACGTCCTTTAGTTTTTTGCTACAACGCCCTAATTGTTTCTCATTGAAAACCTTAATAATGTGAGGTTATGTTTAGCTCAAAGCCATTCCTGCTATTCCAATAAACATCATTTACTTCGGTTTTGTAATTTTCGGCTGAGGATAGTCCAATAAAGGACCTTGCTATTTTATGTAGGGGTTTCTTAGGGGATTAGTCAGGAGTTAAATAATGAGAACCTTAACAATTACATGACTGTGAGGTGGCATTAGTCTAACACACATCAGGTGTGTCTGCTTACACAAACAGACACATATACTGTAAGTACACACACACACACACACACACACACACACACACACACACACACACACACACACACACACACACACATTTACACTGTTTAAACAAACTCCAAAACACTACCAAGATATAATTGGAGACCTAATGTTAAACCTCCAAAGTAAATAAAACCATCACAGAGTGCACAAGTTTCACGTCGTGTGTTTTAATGTATATCCACGGGTAGTTCAAGTTCAAGCTATAAAAGAAATAACCAGCGAGTCCAATACACACATATCCACGTGGCAATCTGGCCCGGACGAAGGACTCTACTGGCATGGGAAAGAAACATCTGCTGCACTGTGATCCTCCCATTTACACAAGCAGACAAAGAGAGAAGATCACGAAGAGAGTCTCTCTACGTGTGTGTGAGAAGCAAGAGGGTGGAGACTCAAAAGGTACCATGTTGAAATCTGTATTAGTGTCTCTCCCTCTCGCTCTCAAAAATGAGTACAAATGCAGCATTCCCAGTTGAGATTATTACAGTACAACAAGAGGGACACGTTACATTAAAGCATCCACAACACTAACACCCACCCCCACCACCACCACCCCATCTGGTATTTAAAGACCTTGAAAAACAGCAGCTTTCCCAGTTAATGATTCACCACGGTGGGGAAAGTGTGCACTTACGCTGTTGACTCTTATCACTGTTGACCACAGAGTTGGGGGAACGTTATCTCAATAGTTGACCTTAATGGGGATGATCGTTGAAAGAGGCATGTCATTTTCCTCTTTGTCTGCTGCAGAAAAGATGGAAATTGTGCAGAAATGCTACACACGTAATTGAGAGCAGATTGCACATTTCCGCTTGTTTGCATGTTTGCGGTTTTAACAGGTTTACATAACGGGGGGCTAGGATGGCGGTTGCTTGCCTTGTTAAAAGGCACTCATTAGTTATTCAATAAATGCTAAGCATACATTCGGGTTTCGCTTGTAAAGTAAAAAAACAAAGCCATTGCATTGTGCTCCAGTTTAGATTATGACGCCACCTATTTCATGTTGTTCCAACTTTTTAATACATTTTAATAAAAAGTGTACACGCTAATCTGAAACCATTAGGCTTTTGCATTGGAAACGACAGGCTTAAAAAGCCTAATGTCTCCTTTTGCGGTGTCTCCAACCAGACCTCCGAGCCGCGGTGGTCGGCAGAGTGCGCGCCCCGCCTCTCACCCATCCCTTCAGCATCTTCGCTCTAGTCTCTTCCTCTCATCCAGGGCCCCGCACTGTCTCCCCAGGGAGACCAGCCTCCTCACGGGCACCTGCCCCGACAGCGGCGAGTCCCACCAGCTGTACTCCGGCGACAGCACGCAGGTGGGCCGGTGGCTGATCAGATACCGGTTGAGGTAGCTCTCCTCCAAGCCCCTGGCCATGAAGCCCTTCTCCTGGTCCTCCAGGATGAGCAGGGAGCAGGCGCGCGCCAGGTGGAACACCTCGGCCGCCAGCCCCCCGTACAGCTCCGAGGTGTAGTAGAAGTCGCCCTCGTCCTCGTCCACGCGCGCCGTGGAGCTCTCCTCCTCCTCGTAGGGGAAGGCGCGCCGGGGCATGCCGTAGAGCTCCGGGTGCAGCGTGGCCACCAGGTCGGCCAGGATCTCCTCCCTCACCGGCGCCGCGAACTCCTGGTCGACGTCGGCGCAGAAAATGTACTCCACCTCGCCGGCGACCTGGTGCCGGATGGTGGCGGCCAGCAGGTCCATGCGGCGGCGGGCCAGCCTGTCCCAGCCGGGCAGCTCGGCCACGGGGACCACCTTCAGGGCCCGCTCGGCCTGCAGCTCGATGGGCGGGTACAGGGAGCGGGGGTTGTCACTCAGCACGTAGTACGTGACCGCCCGGCCGGGGAGGAAGTGCACCTCGGCCGACAGGAGGAAGCGGCGGAGGTGCAGGTCGTAGCCGCCCACGGCCAGCACCACCAGGCCCACCAGGGGGTCCCGCTGGGAGAACTTCGCCCGGCGTTTCGCTGACTCGCCGGTCTCCCCCCACACCACGGGCGCGCCCCAGGGGGTCTCCAGGAGAGGGAGAAACCCCAGACGCCGGCGGGGCGACGGGGAGGCGCCGCCGGCGTCCGGGGTTTCCCCCTCAGCGGGGGCCGGGCCCCGCAGGGGCGGGTGGCGCAGCCGGACGCGGACTGTGGCCTTTGATCTCTGGAGAAGGTCTGAAGGGGGACGCAGACGTGTGTGCGTTAGAAGACTTTCTATAAATAATCGCCGGAGGATTCGCGGCAAGATTATCGCCGCAGAGGAGAAACATGAACTACTAACTACATGAACTTCTATTCGGCTGGTTTTAAATATTTATTATTTTTGTAGAGCACATGTCCTTGGCCTATTGTAGTCATGTGTTTGATTAAAGTGCTTGTTTTTTTGGGGTGGCGGGGGGGGGGGGGGATGTTTTGAACATGGTGTTCAGGTCACCAGGAGGTGACTAGACGTGCGTCTTCTGTACTTAAGAGTTTCTGTCAGACTTTGTGGACTTTAAGCCGTGCTACAACGTGCAGGTAAAAGTCCCACCCTGGCCCAGACTGTCGTGCGGCACACTTACATATCAGTAGAGACAAGAGGAGGCCATACAGGACCAGCTGTGTTCTGCTCACCCTTACTGGCCCTGCGGGAGACACAAACAGAGAGCACACACATCAACACCCCCCCACACACATACACAGGCATACTCGCAAACACAAGCACACATGCGTACTCACAAACACAAGCACACATGTGTACTCACCAACACAAGCACACATGCGTACTCATCAACACAAGCACACATGCGTACTTCACCAACACAAGCACACATGCATACTACTCACCGACACAAGCACACATGCATACTACTCACCGACACAAGCACACATGCATACTCACAAACATAAGCACACACGCCAGATGAACCATTGCTGTTGATGACATAAATAACGAAACCAAAATATATTAATTGAAGATGGTGGTGAGATCTGCTTGCATGCACTAGACATTAAGTGCACTTGACATCAGTGCACCACTTAGAAGCGCACTTTTGAGTCATTGAATGAAGTGGCTGATCGGTTTACTTTGACTGCAGGTATAGCGCCCCCTGTGGTCAAAGTGATATTTGACTTCTGTTTTTTTATGTACCAACTTAAAAGACAGAATTGTTAACCGTTGGAATGGGTTAATCAATACGTTATGTGGAGCATTTTTGAGCAAATGTGGTTCCATTTGCATTTCCAGATTTTACGGAAATCTGTCGGAATAATAAGAAGAAACATGAGAACAATAGTGTGGTTTGCTTTGCAACCACAGTAACATCATTACCATTAACGTTATACACTAAGTGGGTAATCAAATTAATCGAATCCCTTAATCACAAATATAGACTAATATAAGGACTTCGTGGCACGCATTGGACTGCATCACCACACCATTAGCTTTTAAAGAAAAATCCTTAAATTTAGAGGTATCAAATTAGAGGTATCCTACGTAAGTGCTCCGTGGGTAGACACAAGCTCATTATTAACGACACACATGCATAATGTATTAAGACACGCCAAAGTAAGGTATACAACACACGCACATACGCACGCACATACGCACGCACGCACACGCACGCACGCGCGCGCGCACACACACACACACACACACACACACACACACACACACACACACACACACACACACACACACACACACGAAGCCTGCGCATCTGAGCGTCAAAGCGTAATATAGCGCACACAGCCTGACGATGGCCCCGTGAAAATATGCTGATGTGTCAAGTTGTCCACCAGCCATCTTCGATTGAAAGTTCAGATTCATTTATCTAAACCAGGAAAGTTCCTAATAGACAACCCACATTTCCTCCCTTTTCATTCTGAGAGCAACACAAAGGCCAAAGTAAACTATTACATGCACACCGATCACCACAGATGATAAATCACTAGAGGACCAGAAGAGCTAAGGAAAAAGAGGCGGAGCAGCGGACTGACCTGCGAGACATTTACCGAACATGAAGAGTGCCATCCTCTGAAATGTAGGCCAGTTTTTCGTCAGGGTTTAGAGCACACTGCAGCACCCAAGTACAAGTCCTCTTCGTTCCTTCTGCCTATCTGGTCAACGTCTTTTCTTTTCACGTTAACATGAGTTACTCCGCAGCTTCTTCCCCTTGAAGACGTGCAACAGTCCTTTCTGCTGGAGCATCGCCTAAACCAAGACACCAGATGGGGGGAATGTGTGCAAATGGAATCCGTTTGGCAAGCTGAGGAAAAAAATGAAACTAGTGGAAAGTAGTCTATTGGGCTATTTCTATTTCTATTTATAGCGCTATCGATCTAGAACTGTGTGTCCGACTCCACGTATCTAACTTGGCGAAGGCTACCTCCAAGTCAGTGTCAACGTGGACACGTATTGTAGAAGAAACATGCATTTAACAGGGAGACGTGTAGCAGAGCACACAAGTTGTGTAATTACATGGGTATACTACACATTCTTTGGAAAAAGACACGATTGGTACTTTTTCCAGTATGATGCACTTATCATGTATTCCACTAGGTGAGTGTATTTCACTAGAAAATACATTATTTTCCTCAGATTAATGTCTTGACCCATATGTATTTATGTGTTTCTATAGACGTAGGAATGTTTGTGTGGTTGAATAATTTAATATAGGCCTATATATAAAATTGAATAGAATTACACATTTTTGCCAAGATAATTTCAAAACAGCAACCATAAAGCCCACAAACCCACTCAAGAGGTCACTTTGCAGTTTATTACAATAAATTATTTTTGTACATCCATACATACATTGCAACGTTTGTCTTAAGTAAACACATGTGGACAGAAGCATTGATTAAAACTCAAAATATGAACAAAACAACAGCAACGGCTACTCTATAGGATGGTTAAATTACAAGGTCAAATGTAAACATTATTTTCCAATCGTCTTCATCGTCACCGTGTAGGCGCAGGGCAAGAGAAGTAGGGCGTCGGAGTCACCAGGCAGGCAAATCCCAAACCATCGCCAAACATGTTTTCAAATAAAAACAGAATAATCAACTGTAGGATCGGGACTCTGCAAACACTTTGTGATTATACTATGAATGAACGAATTGCCATACAACCATGAAGAGAAATAGGTGAGGTCAACACAGCATTGTTAAGGCCATATGAGAACAACAATGTGCTTGAAGGTGGTGTCAACGCAGAGCCCCCGTTCTACCGTGATGCTGGCCACTCCCACAAAAGACTGAACTCTGATAGGTTTTTACTTTATAATACCAAAGAAATGAATACCGGACAGTTTACTTTTGCATGTTAATGCTCAGGTGTTGAATTGGTGGCATTGTGTAGCTTGTATGTGAGCAAAGAACATCATTTGCAAGGTCACCAAAAAGCGACCAAAGCCTTTTGACGAAGCGAATGCTTGGCAGTGTTTATTAGGATCGACGAGGGCTATTCATAAACTCAACACAAACTAACTTGAGATCGCTACACTAAATATAACATAAAATAAACTCAAGGGTTAAGGGTTAATAAGGGATCAAGGGTTCATACGGTTGTATATATATATATATATTTAACTCTCATAAATTATGAGGAATCTCTAGAAAAATATTTATTTGAATGCAGCATTGTACTCATACAAAATAAATAAGATTGCACAAGAAGTAGAAGAGTCCTTCCTGTAGTGGTGAACTGAGAAACCTCCCAACTGGTTATTTCCAACAAATGAACACGACACCAAATGACCAATGGTTCTCAAAACGTGATCTTGTGTCATAGCATGTTGTTGGTGCAACTGAAGTTTCATATCTGCATGCTCTTATAGTTTCTAAACATTCATAAATATATATATTATTTAACACTCAGGAGAAGACTGAACACGATAAAATCTCTTGATTTACCTCCCCTGAGAATAATGGAGTAAACGAAAAAAGTGTCGACTGCAATTTACAATTTTGTTTGGAAGTGATTCTTAATCTATCACGACCCTTACAATGAGGAGTCACAAAGCATTACAGTTAGGGTTTTACCAGTATGGCACCAACCACGAATTAAACGTTATGATGCATCGTGTCTAAAGGGAGACATTTTAGATTTTAAATTGTCCTCCAAAACTAATTACAATCATGGTCTTTTTGGTACGAATGTAACCATTTGTAATCATTAATGATTACATTTGTGGAAACATGGATCCTACAAGATGACATGCGATCCTCCTGGCAGTGAAGAGAAGGGCCTATGAACCTCTATATGCAGAGCAGAAGTCGAAATCGTTGAGGTATACTTAGAGAACATAATATATATATATATATGATTCAAATCACATGAGGACAACTGAAGTGTATGAAACCTTGCTTGCATGCCTGAATTTGTGGTAATAGTTTATCAGAAATACAGCTTTGAGGAAATGAAATGAACTGAAAGAATGCCCCCTCCCTCCAATTAGCTCCTCCTACTACCCCGTTACTTTCCTCCCCTCTCTATTAATCTCTTACTTCCTGTCTCTCATCCTCTCCTCTCTCTGTCTCTTCTGCCCTCCTCCCCCCCCCTCCCCCTCCATCTCTCCCCTACCTTGCCCAGTTCTTCACTGGCTGTCATCAGACATCATGTCCAGCATGGCCTGCAGCAAGCGGTCGTCCCTGTGTCTGTACGGCTTGGAGCTGTAAAACCTGTCGCTGTAGTCACTGTAGAGGCTGTCCTCTCGGCCCTGGTACTTGTTGATCCGGTCCAGGGCCTGGTACAGCAGCTGCGGCGGGAGACGGGTGGCAGGCGCCACTGGGAGGCCATCATTGGGATGCTGGTGCTGCTGCTGCTGCTGCTGCTGCTGCTGCTGCTTCCTGGCCGGGGAGCGGGGCGGGGAGGCCGGGCTCTGCCTGTGGAAGGCCGTCTGCAGGAGACGCAGCAGGGCCTGGGTGGGGGAGTCGGGGGCCACGTCCCTGGAGGACTCGTTCTGGAGGAAGGCGGCGGCGGCTGCGACAGAGGCAGGGGCCTCTGGGGCCTTCTGTGGAGGGTGGGCCTGAGTGGGCTCCTGGAGGACAGACGGTAGCACGGACAAGAGGAGTTTAAGATGGACGATGGAAATGACTGGGCGAAGAGGAGTGTGTGGGTGGTGATGAGTATATGGGTTGCTAATTTAGAACCATGAATCATGAACACTCATGTTCTTCAGCTTTTCACTGGTGGATCTCTGTCAAGGGAACATTGTCATTGTTGGTGACAAATAGTGTGTTGTAAAAAGTGTATAATCAGCATTTGGTGAGGGGGGGTGTTATCAACCGGTTATGAGTAGGTTTGCATCATATAATTTCATAATAACATACTTTTGTATTCTGTCTAAACATTATTTCCCGTTATTTACTGGAGTGATTCATATCCCACACACAGATCATGAATTGAATTTTTCACACGTGTTCTCTATAGGCCACACCTTAAGCTATCATCCTGAACATTTCTCGGGGTCTATTCACAAATTAGATTGAGGGAATATCTAACAGGGTCATGCAATCGTGACTTCACTCAGTCACAAAGCGCTGCCGCGACATAATCTGATGCTGTGTACATCCCCCCCCCCCCCCCCCCCCCACCCTCGCTCACCTCCATCATGGTGTCCATGTGCTCAACCCCGCGGCGGTCGTTCTGCACGGCGTTGTAGGGCACGTACACCCTGGGCGTCTTCATGTGCTCTGGCTTCTCCGAGGTGCCGTGGAGGATCAGCTTCCAGCTGAGGATCCGGCCCTCGTTCTCCATCCGGCCGGACTGTGAGGGAGGACGGACGCACCGCGGTTCAGCGCCGGCGGCGCTCACAGCGAGCAACGCAACGCAACACAGCCAAGAACGACAGGCCACACGATGGAGCACCTTCAATAGTGGCAATTTGTTTAGTTTCTTCAATCTATATTAAGGTGCCTATTGCATTCTTAACAGTCCCTGGAAGGAGGGATCTCTCTTCTGTGTACCTTTCCAAGGTTTCATCCTGTCGAATTTGGGGGACTTTTTCCCTTGAAGCTCTTTAGGGCTTAGGCTTAGGGGGTGTCGTGTAAAGTGACCAATGAAGCCCGCAGACTGTAACTGGGTAGGAGAAGGGCTTCACACACAAAATGTGCTTGACTTGATGACACTTTTTTTTTTTTTTAACCTTCTTATTTCACCAGGCTGGGCAGTTAAGAACAGATTCTTATTTACAATGCCGGCCTGCTGCCGGGCTGTGCTATGTTCAGCAGCCCGGGGAGCAAGTTTGGGGTTCAGTGTCTTGCTCGAGGACACTTCAACATGCAGCCAGTTTTTTCTAAGTGGGGATCGAGGGGATCGAACCTGCCGACCCAACGGTTAGTGGACGACCCGCTCTGTCCACCCGCTCTACCCACTGAGCTACTGCCGCCCTCCATTCCCTCCGCATGGCCGCTGAGGCATGGCCGCTGAGGCATGGCTGCGGTGAGGGGGGAGCGTCGACTCACCGTGTCCGTGATCTTCAGGGTCCAGGTCCCTGCGGGGTCCTCTCCCCAGGTGTGCACGGACATGAAGTCCCAGTTCCGGAAGCCGTTGGAGGACGTGTCTCTTTCTCTCTCCGCCAGCAGCACCGTGGTGGTGCCTGAAGGGCCAAACAGGTGTTCAAACACATGATAAACACACACACGCACACACACGCACGCAAGCACACACGCACGCACGCACGCACGCACGCACGCACGCACGCACGCACGCACGCACGCACGCACGCACGCACGCACGCACGCACGCACGCACGCACGCACACACACACACACACACACACACACACACACACACACACACACACACACACACACACACACACACACACACTTCACCAGTTCACTGGAGTGGCAATGATTCCATGTGGCAGCTATGCGCAAATGAAGGCAAGAACGTGTGCGTGCGTCAATGCATGGCATGTACAGTACGTGTGGCAGACTGCTCTGGAACAGTCTGCCAGAGGAACAGAGGGGATGGCAAGCTAGTCAAGATACATTTTTTATCTAAATCTACCAATCTGGTTTTGCTTTCTTTTAACCACTTAAATGTGCAAATGAACTCAAATGTACCCAGGGTTTTACCGTTTACTGTTCAAAAGCATTTCTTGATTGCTGCGCCCGTTCCCCTTGTCTACAACTTTGCGATGCATTTGGTGCACGCTCTATAAATAATGTCTGGACAGAGGAAGTCTGGAAGCGCGCGCGAGTGTCTTCTCCCACTGACCCGACGGCGAGGTGAGCGTGATGTGCAGGTCTCCCCTCCGGGTGTACTCGATGCTGGCCTCCACCTGCACGTGCTCCAGGGAGTGGACGGCGTTGGGCTGCCCGCCGCACGCCTTGGTGGGAATCTCCACGGTGATCTCCCCCGCTGCCTTCAGGGCCCTGCGGGACACACACGGAAATAGCGGTGAGCGCCATGGCAACGACGACACACACACACACACACACACACAGACACACGTCTGCGTCACGGCGCGCTGACGTGTGTTGGTGCGCCTTCTCAGAGCGGCCGGCGCTCGGGCCGGCTGTAGGAGGCGAACGGCAAAAGCAACCGACGGAGAAGATGATCCAAAATCAATAGCACTTTTAAACAAGCGGAGGGTTTTTTTTTCCGCTCGGGTTTTGTGCTGACGCGGTGCACTTTTCCGTCGCCGTGGTTTCATTTTGACTGTTGTATTTGCGCTTTGATATATACTTGCACTGCGGTATTTTTGATGTGTTAGCCAGGGCTACTTACTGTGTCCTGTTTTGTGTTGTTATGTGCGCCTGCTGCAGTAAGAATGACCCATACGGGATAATACTGTAGAGACCTTCTGATGCTGAATCTGACACAGCAAAAATAACTTGGAATTCAATGTGACCGCTCATATAACATGCATGATGAGCAGTATGCACTGTCTGTCCTGCGTAGCCATTCACTCGATAATATACGGTCATAAATGAGCCCCTCTCTCCTGAGCAAGTGTGAGTGTTAGGAAGCCAGCGTCGTTGAGACAAATGTAAAAAGGTAAATCTTCAGGATTAAATAGAGACAGAGCGACAGCAGTAGCAGAGTGAACAGGAACATTAAACTCACTGTGACTGAATCCCATAATCCAAATTGCACCAAAATAATTTACATCATAGTGTCACTTTAGCGTTGCTGTTAACTTTCTGTTGTTGCTGAACGCAGGATCCGTACTTTCAAAAGCAAAGGAGACAAAGCCGTTCTCCCTGCATGTGTTTATTAATCCTTAACGGATTGCAAAGCAACATCTGGTGGGAAAAAAGGGAACAGAGGGATGGCATGGCTCCTCTGGTACAGCTGAGCATTTGTTCATTTGTGGGCTGTCGTTCACTTTGAACAATCTTAAGGGTCGTCCTCAAGGTGAATGAATTCATCCGTTGGTTTGTTATTTTCTCAAAGTTCATTCGTCAGCTGCGCAGGGCTGAGGATTTATCTCTTGTCATAGAGGCACAGGAAAACAGATGCCCCATCGGTAATAAAGATGATTGTATTGCTTTGATTTGTTCAGGGAGAACGTTTGAAGATTGCAGCATGGAGATAGGCCTCATCTTCCCTCTTCAATAACTACAATGTGGCTATTGGACCACATTCTGCTAGGCTCTTCTCACAGATACATACTTGTTTTGTGAGTCGAAAATTATCTTTCAATAGTAGTTTAATTGAAAGTTTAAGAAGTCGGGAATATGTTATAAATAATTGCAAATGCTCTACCGTGTTAAAGTTTTCTTGCTTTATCTAACAAGCAGCTGAGAAAAAAGCTGAGAAGTTTTAATTTTCTAATTATCCTTGAACCAAATATATGAATTTCTGATCATCAAGCATCAATCAGTAAATGTGGCATTTGTACTCGATAAACAACCAAATAGATGAATAGACTACCATAAGTTTTCTGTTGATCAAATAATCAACCAAAAGGCCACAACCTGTTTAATCCCAGGTAACATCGGCCTGTTTAATCACAGGTAACGTCAGCCTGATTAATCCCAGGTATCATCAGCCTGTTGAATCCCAGGTAACGTCAGCCTGTTTAATCACAGGTAACATCAGCCTGTACAATCACAGGTAACATCGGCCTGTTTAATCACAGGTAACATCGGCCTGTTGAATCACAGGTAACATCAGCCTGTTGAATCACACGTAACATCAGCCTGTTTAATCACAGGTAACATCAGCCTGTTGAATCCCAGGTAACATCAGCCTGTTAAATCACAGGTAACATCAGCCTGTTAAATCACAGGTAACATCAGCCTGTTTAATCACAGGTAACATCAGCCTGTTGAATCCCAGGTAACATCAGCCTGTTAAATCACAGGTAACATCAGCCTGTTGAATCCCAGGTAACATCGGCCTGTTAAATCACAGGTAACATCAGCCTGTTGAATCCCAGGTAACATCGGCCTGTTAAATCACAGGTAACATCAGCCTGTTAAATCACATGGGCGCCGGCCGGGGGCGAGGCCTGGCTGTGTACCTGGGCTGGAAGGAGTCATCTCTGACGATGCACTGCTTCTTCTCTGGGACGTGCTTCCAGGTGGCCGGGTCAGCCAGGTCCACCAGCGCCTTGGCGTTCAGCAGGCCGAAGCCGAAGCGGCTGTTAACCATTAACCCGGCGCCGTTCCTCTTCCAGCCCGGGTTGTTGGCCAGAGGATCGAACTCTGAGGTCCACACCACCATGTGCTGCAGGTCCCTCCAGGTCAGCTCCGGGCTGGGAGGGGGGAGAGAGAGAGAGAGAGGGAGAGAGAGAGAGAGAGAGAGAGAGAGAGAGAGAGAGAGAGAGAGAGAGAGAGAGAGAGAGAGAGAGAGGTGACAAATTTAGGGACAAATTGAACAACAATAAAACAAACATGGAAGCAGATCATATTTCAGCCAAGTACCCTTTTCACAAGCACAAAACATTTTGAGTGCAGTGCATGTTAACATTAACAAGAGATATAGCCCACTTCACTTTATGAAGGCGGTATTTACATTCATTACAGCATACCTTGTAAATCACCAATATTAAAACAACAAAAATGACCCCGGTACGCCCTGCAATCCTTCAAAGTGCCCCTAGGGATACACATACCCTCATTTGAGAAACTCTAAATCAGTCGAGCAACGAACCACTGTAGGTGCTTGTGCTTGTCTGTGTTACATACTTTTGTTCCAGCGCCAGGGCAAATATCCCAGCAGCCAGTGGGGCAGACGCAGAGGTTCCAGTGTGAGTCTCGGTGCATTCATTGTGCAAATCAGCGCTCGTCTGTCATACACACAGAAATAGTGCAGCAGTCAATGAAACAGCATTTCACTGAAAAAATTCAATACGTCACTTGCAAGAGGAAAGAAAATGTGGAATAATAAGGACCACAATTTGTTGTCAAACTCGTTTTGTATTATGTCTGTATTATTATTGTATAATGAATAACAACATTCCGCAAGTTAACACACATCAGCATAGGAAGGATAACGATGACAATATGATCACAACGTCGACACGAAAACGCACGCAACCAGGGTCGAGGGGCATTTGCCCCTCAATATGGGGGTGCTTTTAAATGCCCCCAAAAATTTGTAAAGCAGGTCCCCCATGTTCCGCAATATCAATACAGCCATTGAATATTTAAGAAGAAGAAGAATTTAAGAAGAATTACTCTTTTTGATCCCTGCATTTAATCCAATCGTGAATTAGTGAAACACTCCGAACACAGTGATGGTAAGGCACACAGTGAGGTGAAGCACACACTAAACCCGATGCAGTGAGCTGCCTGCAACAGCGGCGCTCGGGGAGCAGTGAGGGGTTAGGTGCCTTGCTCAAGGGCACTTCAGCCGTTCGTACTGGTCGGGGTTCAAACCGGCAACCCTTCGGTTACAAGTCCGAAGCCCTAACCAGTAGGCCGCGGCTGCCCCTGGTCCGCTATGCAGCGTAGAAAAAAACCCCAAACCCCAAACCCCCTCACTCATTGCACACTCTGCCACAAGCACTCAGCGTGCACCGACACAACACTGGACTCACGATGCGCTGGTCGGTGTAGTCACCGCTGCTGTAGGCCGTGGCCAGCGTGGAGGAGCACTTCTCGGCGTACCAGGGGGACAGGCCCTGCTGGGAGGCGCTGCTGATGGAGATGGTGAAGATGCTGTCGGTGTAGCCGTCACAGTCGCAGTTGTCGCCCTGACGACCGCCGTTGCCCGACGCCCACACGAAGATGGAGCCTTTCCCCCCGCGGCCCTGAGATGCAGAGGGGAGGGAGGGAGGGAGGGAGGGAGGGAGGGAGGGAGGAAGGCAGAGGGAGTAGGGAAGAGGAAGGAGGGAGGTGATGAGGAGTTCAATGCATGTTGTGGTACAACGACTTTAGACTTCTACCTATATTATTTAGACATATTATGATAAACATTATAATACTAACACACGTTACACATTACTTTGTTATCAATAGTCAATTCAGCAATATAAGTAGTTTACTTAAATACATGAGCAGGGGAAACATTCAGATGAAATATTGAATGTATAATATACATAGAAATGTACATCTGTACTTATTCGGGACCACCATTTTTTTTTGCTCGCACTACTGCTCCTTGTTCACTGTATATATATATTCATACTTATATTACTTATATTTTAATACTTGTTTTTCTTTGCACCAATTACACCAAGTCAAATTCCTTGTAAGTGCAAACTTACTTGGCAATAAACTCGATTGTGATTCTGATTCTGATCATCATATATATACTTCTGGACAATTTGACCACATTTCCCATTGGCTGAGCCAGCTGGTTTCACCCACCAGTGGTTTGTTTGTATGTTAAGTGTTTTAACCCCCCCCCCCCCCCCCCCCCCGGTGTCTGCGGGCATACCTTCTGTATGCCGTACTCAAAGGCCTTCTGCGCCAGGCGGCCGGGCCCCTCCACCGTCTTGCCGTCGTCGTTGGGCCCCCAGCTGGCGCTGTAGATGTCCACGTGGTCCGGGTTGAAGCCGATGGAGCTCGCCTCGATGGCGTCCGTCACGATGCCGTCCAGCATGCGGATGCCTGGGGAGGCGGGAGACACGGCCTCACTGTTACGGTCCCCGACCGGTCACGTTCACGTTCCGCTCAGGGCTACCGTCCGCTAAACACAGCGAGTGAATTGTAAAAAAAAAAAAAAAAAATTCACATTGCCCCGAAAAAAGCGGAACAAATTGTATTTAGACTTTGTTGACCTTTTTTTTTTTTATTAGGGGCGCCGGCGTTTATAATCTGTCTATTTTAGGAGTATAATTAAGCTGGTGATTACGGGGCACTGTGCGCCAGATGGCCACTCTGACCCCTCAAATGTCATGGTTCCTCGTGTGCAAACCGTTGTTTTGGTGTGTGTCGGAGCTCCGTCATCATGGCGCAGACTGCCGTTACGCAACAGACCCGGGAGTGAGAAATCTGGTGTCCCGCAGGGGGTCCGTCGGGGTCACCCCCACAATACTTTCAAGCAGAACTCTCGCTGCGTGTCTGCTTTCACAGCGACAATGCAAAAAAAAACAACAACCCATCACCTTTTCAAATGAAAGTTACCCTTACCTCCGACTTTGGAGTTGTACGCCACCCCAACGCCACACTTATGGTTGTCAGCCTGCATGGCAATCTCCCCGGCACACCGCGTGCCATGCCTGTCGACGGGGAACACAATAGCGACTGAATTGACAATTTTGACACAACATGTGCTTCAACTACGGGGTCAGCCATACTTAATAACCAATTTACCATTGTGCACAGCAAGCTCCACCAAATATTGCTTCACCAAATATTTAAGTATTTCTGTTCGTGTTTGAACCTGTGTGTTATTTCCCATCTTGCTTATTCAAACATTCCCTCTGTTTGCTTTACATTTGTCATCAATGCCTCATTGCCATTAAAACAGGTTTCACTTGTTCAGAGTTTGACAACCGGGTCATCGGAGGTCAATGGAAATAGAGGTTCCACTGGTGGTGTAATTACCCATCTGAGAAAGTCTCTACAGCATCTGCCACAGTACGATTCATCAAATGCTATTTCATTGTGTGGGTAGATTTTACAGATCTATTATCTATGCACAATGTCTTTGTTATTGTCAAGAATTTCCTGATTCTTTAATTTGATTTAGCAAATCCTTTGATGCCATTTAAAAGCAACTCCTTGAAACGAAACTGTGTCGCAATCAACAGATCACACGATTTACCTTCTGTCACACAAAGACTTTCTACGCCCACACTTCACAAAAAATGAAGTCTCTCTGTCGTCCTCCGTAGACCACCCAAACGCAAATGGAAGTCGGACTCACTTGTTTTCGTTGGTGGAGTCGTACCGAGGGAACGGGTCCGGGTCGTTGTCGTTGAAGTCGTAGCTGGCCGCGGCGTCCTGTTGGCGGCATGGAAACAGCAACGTGCTGTATTATTAATACTGT
Organism: Urophycis tenuis; assembly: GCA_036785325.1. Lineage (NCBI taxonomy): Eukaryota > Metazoa > Chordata > Actinopteri > Gadiformes > Phycidae > Urophycis > Urophycis tenuis. The sequence continues at coordinate 7,164,855 of JAXIVH010000008.1, forward strand.
GATGAGAGGCGTGAAGCCGCCGCACACAAGGAGAGCCCCCCCGGGGCGTTCAGGTCAACTGTTCTCGGTTTGGGGTGGATTTAATACGACGTATACGTCTTTTATTTTGTTTCCTCTCTCCGGAAAAATTGAAGCCTGGGAGCCAGATGAATCTGTGAGCTCGTGTTTTGCTCGCCTTGTGTATGTAAGCACATTTGGACAGATTTCCAGCAGACCTCACAACCGTTTATCTGCGCGGGTTTGATACGACGACAGAACAGAGGAGCGCTCTATGGGGGCGCTGTGGAGGCATTTCAATTAACAACCAAGATGGTTGTTAATTAATGCCGCTGATGTGTCACACATGTCCTTGCTCTGATTGGTCGTAGGTCCAATTGTGTCCGTATGCGTTTTGGTCTGCGCTTGTTGATAGCGGCCCTTGTAAAATGAACGGAGAAATGTCCGACTGATACGCCATATGGTTAACCTAGCAATTGAAATGCTTGAAACTTGTGACTTTCTTACTGTATTTGCAGCAATGAAATGTTTAACCTTCTTATGACATATGTACTCTTTGCAAGTCATTTGGGATAAAAGTGTCTGAATGCCCTAAATATCAATAAAATGTAAATGTAAATATGCATTTGCGAAATGGTCTGGTGATTTCAGGTGAGATAAACTGTTCACATGGGGTTAAAATATCATCACGTCATATGTCATACTGTATACATCATACTGTATGTACGTATTTTATCTTATTTATCGGCACCCTTCCCTTGGCTGCTGTAACACTGCTAACCCTACTATCTAATGTTTACAATTTATTTTAATAACCGAGAATCTAATATGGAATCAGGTTGGGTTGACGTCATCGTTTTAGCATCACTTCCGCTAAATCATGCAAATGTGTTCTAAAAATAAACATGGACGTTTAGGATTAGCATTCTGCACGGCTGAGAGGCATTTAATTAATTAGTGTTAATTGGAGCAGTTGTTTGTTTATGCCACCCTGTTGTTATCGATCCTCTTCTTCACTCTCACTATCACTCTCTCTTTATTGCTCTCCTTCTCTCTCTACCTATCTCTCTCTCACTCCATATATCTCTCTTTACTCTCTCCCTCCCTATCTCTCTCTCTCTCTCTCTCTCTCTCTCTCTCTCTCTCTCTCTCTCTCTCTCTCTCTCTCTCTCGCTCTCTCTACCCTTTCTCTCTCTCAAGATCCGCCTTGTTTAAGGTGTCATCGCCACCGCCTGGTTGGCGTTGCTATGGCAATGGTAGTGATGGGTGGGGGCTGGGTGGCTGACGGTGCTGGGGTGGGTGTTGGGGGATGGGTGGTGGTGGTGG